>CM068546.1:18085257-18685257 GCA_035048495.1 Euptelea pleiosperma | reverse complement strand
TAAAGCTCTAATACCATTTGTTAGGATATTTACTAGGCCTCAAGCCGCCATTCCTCCCGAAAAGATATCTTGTCAGGAGAGAGCAAACTTTAGCCTTTATACCAGGATCAACGTTACACCCTGTGGGGCTCCACGATTCGATCCCGTGACCCCAAACGGCGATCAACATCGCACCCGCGGGCCGATTCCGTGATTCGATCCCGTGACCCTTTAACTCTAACGGCGATCAACCTCGCACCTACGGACCCGTACCACGCCCTTAGGGAGGGGCATTATTTAACCTAACAATCCCCTCCACCCCCCCTCAATAATGTGCTTCCCGTGACTCGATTCCATGACCTTGGCTCTGATACCATTTTAAATAACCATTTACCCCAAAAGATCGACCTGTTGGGGAAAGGCGAAACAACTATGTATATCCACGGGTTGTCGGGCCAACACAATACGTGCGTGGGAACAAATCATCCACTAACATGTCTTTGTTTACTTTGTATTTATATGGGATGACCTAATAGGAGATTCCTCTTCTTAAGTTTGTCTTGTCCTTTTGTAAGTTCCACGGGGTTTTCCCCCTTCTTAATATACTTATTACTTATAAAAAAAAAAAAGAACCTCATTCAAAAAAAGCATGAAGATTGCAGAAGCATTCATAAACCGAATGGCATCACCAACCTCTTGTCTCGTTTTGTTTTGAATGTTGTCTTCCAGATATAATCATGAACTCAAACCTGGTGGGACCCTGATTTCAAATCCAATTTCGTGAAGAATAGCACTCTACAGTTGATCCAATAGATCACCAATCCTCGGTAATGGGTACTGATCCTTGATTGTAATTTTGTTCAGGGTTCTGTAGTCCATGCACATTCTCCAACCACCAACCTTTTTTGGTACTAACAATACTGGTGAACCACCAAGTTAGCAACTAGGTCTAATGACTCCTTTATGGAGCTCTTAAATATGTTTCTTGATCTCATCATTCTCCATCACAGAGGTACAATACAGGTCTAAGTTAGGCAGAGGGGCATCTCCCACCAATTTGTATATCATGTTCCACGGGCCTCCTAAGTGGCAAGTCCTATACATTTTGAAATAAGTCCTTAAACCTTTCCACTAGCTTCTCGACCTCAACTTTCTGTCTGGGGTTCAAAGACTGCGTAAAAGGTGCAATTGTCTCCTAAATCTGCTCTTTTGGCTTCACCATCAGTAACGCGAACTAACCACAAGCATTCACCGTCCTTTTTTGCGTGTGCTGCAATGATTAAGGAAGCTATTAGCCATGATGCATGCATTATCAGCATGATCGTATGCCTTTTCCAAATCGATCTTACAAACGACTCTATTTCCTTCACGAGATTTAGAGTCAATGCATTCCTTGTCTATCAAAACATCGTCCAAAATTTCATGCCCCTTGATGAAGGCCCCTAGGTTAGCAAAAAAATAAAAATTTTGCCCTTTGACAAAGGCCCCTTAGTAAGCACCAATCACCTTACCAACAACCTCTTTCACCAAGATGCAAGAATTTCAGCCACAATTTTATAAATGCTACATAAGAGAGTAATGGGCCAAAAATCCTTCAATTCCTCCGCCAAGGTTTAAAATATTGTTCCATCTCATTGTTTCGTTAAGCTGATGGAATGAGACGTCTCGACAAAAGATAACGAGATAGAACGGGACAATAGAAAAAAAATAATACATGTCTCGATAATATTAAACATTTTAAATGCTCAATTAGACTACAAATATATCTTTTAGCATTTATATATGTTAGAAAAGACAAATACTATGAAAATAAGTTTTTAAACCACTTTTAGTACTTGAATTAGGTTTTTGCATGAGACGACAGAGCGTGCCATCGAGTTTTGAGTTCCTTGATTTCCAACATGTGAGTGTACCTTCTGCTCGATGCCAAACTAAAGGAAGGTCACTTGATAGTTTAGTGGTTGTCACATTCCCCTATGTATCATCTCGATACACTACCAGAATGGGATGTCTCAGCCGAGACAGACCCAAATATCATATTCCTCCAAGATTCTGTGCCTAAAACTGATCCTAGTAATACACTTCATCATTTTCTTCATATTAGTACATATCTAGTAGAATTTTGTGTTTTTGTCCCAGCTTCGAGCCATCTAATTCTTGACTGTTGTCTCCAACTAATCTCCTCTTTACTTTCACCAATTCTAGTTGCTTCTTAAGCGCCACCCTCATAATTTTTTCCATGCTAGATAGACTCCCTTCTTTCTCCTTTTTATCTATTCTTGCTATGCCTTGGGAGATTGGTTTTTTAAGAGCAGCAACATTTCCGAACACACCTTCAATTTTTCTTTTATTGTTTTCAACTTCATGTGAAATGTCTATCATGCCCAATCGTTAAACGAGAGATTATTTCACCATTCGTCCACCATAACTTTAAACTTTGGGTCTTCAAGACACATGTTTTCAAACTTGAATGGCATAGATCTTCTAATCGTTTTAAACCTCTTAAAAAAGATTGGCTTGTGATCCGAAATAGGTTTTTTCTTGGATTATGTTTGCGAAATGCTCCTCCCAATCATGCGAAATAAAGAATCTGTCAAGTCAACTCATAACACGACTTTCTTGGTTATTGGACCAAGAATATCTAGCTCCATTCAATAGGAGATCAATCCACCCATTTCTGCTAACAAAATTTGAAAATCTTCCCATGGACAAGGTAATTCGGCACCCTCTCGTCCTTTCATAAGTGAACCATATAAAATTGAAATCTCTAGCCATGCACCATAGACGTCTCCATTTTGTTATAGCTTCTCTCCAATTCACCCAGAACGAAGGTCCATCCCTAGCTTTAGTTGGACCATACACTCCTGAAAGGACCCATTGAAATTGATCATTATTCTCAAAAAGTATAACTAAAAATTCACTCACTATGGAAACCATCTTAGAATCCCACATTCACCCCTAACGCACCCTTAGAAGTGCAATCCAATCAACCTGTCTGTAGCCCCATAATTTCAAATTATTCTCCTATCAACAGTCCCCACCTTCGTTTCCTAACTACTACTCTCCCCCTAAAGAGAGGTAGGAGAGAAGAAAAAAACCTCCTAGAAGGTGACATCCATGGAAACAAATGTCTTCCCAGACAAGGGGTGGTAACAGTTGTACCCCTTATGAGTGGGAGAGTAACCAAGGAAAACGCACTTTAGAGCTTTGGGATCTAGCTTGTTCCGATGGGGACCCAGCATGTGCACAAAATAGACACATCCAAATATGCGAGGAGTGAGAGCAAACAATGAGGAGCTGGGAGCAAGAACCTGAACCGGGGACTGAAAATTGAGCATGCAAAGGCATCTAGTTAGTCAGGTACACAGCAGTCAAAATCTCATCAGACCAAAAATGATTTGGGGACTGTTGGAGTTTATGTAATACACCCACGTGGTTGTCTCAAGTGGGCTGCGTCCCACTTCCCACGTGGGTGTTCTTTTTGGGTTATCACTATTCACGTGAATAGTGCTACTCTTTTGTAGGGGTTCTCCCCATCATATATATAGTGTGTGAAAGAGAATGAATAAACAATTCAGTCCCTCATCTTCCCACAACTTCTCTCACTAACCATAATCTCCTTCACCTCCATTATACTTTTTCCCTCTACAACCTTCATCTACTAGTTACAACCTTATTTACAACATGATATCAAAGCATGGTAGCACTTGGGCATATGTCTTTCTCCCTTAGAGCCTCCATTTCAATCTAAGACTGTTATGTGAGCATCCGAAGTCATAAGAACTATTTGAAGAAATCGCAGAGAGCTTTCCTGCGCGATCTATCCTAAAGCAAAACACCAGAGGATCTTACTTCCTAGCTTTTTTTTCCCTCATTCGTATCAGAGATTCAGTCACAGTCCTCTTCTCAAGCTTTTCCAACAGTTTTTCAGTCAACAGGCTTCCCGAGGTTTTTATTTCCTCGAGATCCGCCCTTTCCAGTATCCTCCCAAGGATTGCGGGACGGTCGTTTCACATATTTCTGACCAACGCAATCATCCATTTGAGCAAGGCCCCCGCTACTTTGATTCAAAAGGCGCTTTCAATATCAGTGAATTGGGGCTCAAGTTGAAATCGCTCTGCCGGCGCTGCTCATTCAATTATCGAGCACTCCTGCTCTAACATTTTTTCCGGGTGTCCGTCGGCTTCTCTCAGGTGGTTCCCGTTATCCTCTGGATGCAATGGTTGTTCGACAAAAGTGGGGTGAATTCGGGAGTCTTGCGAGCATCTGTGACTTTTTGGGTCCGGGGCAGGCAATTCCTGGGGGAACAAAACCCGGGTCCCAGTTTCCAAAAAATCGGCCCGATCTCAGATATTGGGTTTTTTTCATTTTTTCGTGATTCATGCAATGGGAGGTTTCTCTGACCTAGCCGCCCCCTCCAGATTACTTATCCGGGCATTCAAAAAGTTGGTTCGGAAGATTTTGATCATCCGAACCCTGGAGGGGGCGGCTAGGTTAGAGAGGCCTCCCATTGCATGAACCGCGAAAAAAAAAAAAAAAACCCAATATCTGAGATCAGGCCATTTTTTGGAAACTGGGGCTCTATTGGTCAGAAATATGTGAAACACCTGTCTGGCAGTCCTTGGGAGGATACTGGAGAGGGCGGCTAGGATAGGGAGTCCTACCATGGTGCGGATCTCGAGGAAATGACAAAACCTAAAAAACTCGGGAGCATGTTAGCCAAAAAACTGTTGGAGAAGCTTGAGAAGATGACTGCGACTAGATCTCTGATACGACTAAGGGAAAAAAACAAGCTAGGAAATAAGATCCTCTGGTGTTTTGCCTCAAGATAGATCCAAGGATTGCGCAGGAAAGCTCTCTGCGATTTCTCCAAAAGGTTCTTGCAGCTCCGAATGCTCACATAACAATCTTTGATTGAAATGGAGGCTCTAGGGGGCAAAGACACATGCCCTAGAGCTACCGTGTTGTAAATAAGGTTGCCGCCAGTAGATGAAGGTTGTAGAGAGAAGAGGGAAAAAGTGTAATAGAGGCGGAAGGTGGAGAAGTAGATTAGCATTAGAGAGAAGTTGTGGGAAGAGTTTATTCATTCTCTCACACACTGTATATATATATATGATGGGGGAACCCCTACAAAAGAGTAGCACTATTCACGTGGCACCATTCATGTGAATAGTGAGAACCCAAAAAGAACACCCACGTGGGTGTATTACATAAACTCTAACACCCTAGACGAGCATGCCAACATACAACTGCAGTGCGATGGGCTCAGGGGAATATCCATCCAAAAGGTATAGGCCATCCGCCTTGCGTCCAATGCCAATCATCCTCCTCGCCTCCGGTTCTTGAAAGACACGTGAGGAAGGAAAAAAGGTCACACTGCAGTTTAGTTGGCGAGTAAGGGCACTCACAGACAACAGGTTAGAAGTAAAAGTAGGGACATGCAATACAGAAGATAAAGAAAGCTAAGGTGAGGGAAGGATATTCCCTTTCCTAGAAACAGAAGATAAGGTGTCATCGGTAGTTTTAACCTTATCTCGACTTGAACAAATAGAATAAGTGGAAAATAAGGAAGACAAACCCATCATGTGTTCCGAAGCTCCTGAATCAATGATCCAGGAGGGACTGGATGAAGGAGATGACACGTGATGAGCAAGTCTAATGGTACTTGATTGAGCAATGGAAGTAGATGGCGTGACAGAAGGACCATCAAGCTGACTGAGCAAGCGCCAGAGAACAACAATCTCGACAGCGGAGATAGAGCTAAGTGAAGAAGTGGTAGAGGAACTCGGTAGTGATTGTCCCTGAAGAGGCAAATGAGCATCCATACTGGCAATATGAGCACCAGAAAACCACGTCTGGCTAGGGCGACCATGCAATTTTCAACAGCGGTCTCTCACATGCCCAAGCTTGCCACAGTAGTCGCACTTGGGCCTTTCCCTAGTAGAGGACTTCCCAGTAGTAGGAGCATATAACTGAGCAGAAGCAGGCCGTTGACGAAGTTGACCCTTCTAAATTGCTGAGGCTAGGAGACAGAGGTGAATATAGGAGGAATAGAGCATGTGACAAGCACTGATCCCTCTACTCATCCTGGAGAGATATTTGTCGACTCTCCTTACTCTGAAGGTAGGCATAGACCTCACTGAGGGAGGGAAGATGATGCAGGACATTTAACCAATACTCCCCAAAAGCCGTGACTGTTGGTAGCTTGAGATTAAATTCCTTTATCTCATAGCCCATGATCCAGGCACTCGGTCGAACCCTCCTTCGTGGGTCCCATTTCGCACGGACCATCCCACCCCGAGTGTGCCCCATATACGCAGGCTGCCCCACTCGAGCTCGGTGTGAAAATGCCCCCTCATTAATCACCCCCGGTGAGGAGTCTCGAACACGAGACCTCCCGCTCTGATACCACTTTGATGTAGGACATTTAACCAATACTTCCCAAAAGCCGTGACTGTTGGTAGCTTGAGATTAAATTCCTTTATCTCATAGCCCATGATCCAGGCACTCGGTCGAACCCTCCTTCGTGGGTCCCATTTCGCGCGGGCCATCCCACCCCGAGTGTGCCCCATATACGCAGGCTGCCCCACTCGAGCCCGGTGTGAAAATGCCCCCGCATTAGAAGATCCATCCTACTACTAAGGATCTGGACCCGAGCTAGCTCTTACGAAAGATTGAGTCCAGAAAGGAACTCATATATCCTGCCCTTCTCCACATGTTGCTAATATAGAAGGACATCCTCGGGACGTGGAGGTTGATAAGCATAATAGTAATCGAGCTTCTGCCACATGTTGCGGAGCGTAGTGTAGTACTCAGCAAGGGACTTCCCCCCTGACGGAAGCGAGAGATGCTCTGCTTCAACTGGATGGCCCTGCTAGTGTTCTGCTACTAGGAATAGGTCTTCCGAGTAGTGTCCCAACCCTCCTGAGCTGTGCGCATAAACGGGTAGCTCCGACTGATCTCATGTTGCATGGAGTTGAGCCAAGACATAACGGTGAGGTTCTCGGACTTCATTGTCTATATGAAGGATAAGTCTTAGCTGGCTCTACTGTATCTCCCGCAACATGGCCTAGCTTCCTGCGGCCTCCAATGAACAACCGGGCAGCTTGAGCCTATTCCAAATAATTCTTGCCATCCAACTTCACTGGAGTAATCTACAATCCAGGGTTCTCATAAGCCACTTGATGCACTATAGACCTTCCAACTCCAATGGAAGTGGCTTCCGTGCTCACAGTAGACTCCATAGGAGCATCTCCGGTAGACATAGCTATCCATAAAATAGATTGACAAGCAGTGAGGCACACACCAATAGTTCTAACACGAACTCTAAGGATTTGATAGGGCTAGCAGTAGAGGCAACATGCCAAAAAAGGCTAAAAAGGGGGTTGGCGGTAACTTTAAAGCAAAGAACTCTTCACGATTTTAGCATTCAAGGAGTTTCTAAACACAAGGAAGAGAAGAGATGTGATAAAAACATGTATAGAAAGCATCTCACACGATTTCAAGAGGTTTCGGACCTTTTGCACAGCCCAATAAGGTCAACATTGACGCCAACAATAATAAAGGGAGCGAGTTTTGATCACAAAACTCTCAAATCTCCACAGAACAGCCCAAGAATAGATCCAAAAGTTTCCTATGATTGTAGAGGGCCAAAACGAAGCAACAAAGCAGGGGAAGAAGCCCTTACAAGATCAGGAAAACCAACAGAGTAAAAAATGAATATTATCGATTTTCAGGCTAAGAGAGGGCAAAACACGATCCACGATCCAAAAAAATCCATAACAATCACCATAAATCTCTAAAAATGCAAATCTATCAGGTGGGAGACCTCGAGACCTCGAGATCTGTGTAGTCGTACGGTTGCTGACGTCAGTCATACGGTATTGACGACGTCAGCACTCCTCCAGGATGAAACCTCGTATAAATCTCTCCGCTGGTGTCTCCGATGGCTCTGATACCATGTTAAACAACCATTTACCTCAAAAGATCGACCTGTTGGAGAAAGGCAAAATAACTATGTATACCAATGGGTTATCGGGCCAACACAACACGTGCGTGAGAATACACCATCCGCTAACATGCCCCTCTCAGCGGGAATATACTTTGCTAGAAACTTGAACCAGCGACCTCCCAGGCCTTAAGGCTCTGATACGTGATACCAAGTTGAAATGGTTTCTAGGGTTAGGTTTAGGTTTAGGGTTCCAAAGTTAAAGCAAGAAAGAAGAGAGAGAAGAGGATGTCATGCTTAGATCGCATGACTCCACAATTCTTATTTATATGGGAACCATATTACGAAGACGAGAGTACCCCTCACATTGAGGGGTATTTACACAACTACCCTTTACATAGAAATACGACTAAAAATACATATATGATAACAGAAACTACATATGTTTCGGTTGGTTCCGTTCGAAACCAAACAATACTTCATCTTGTGTAAATTTGTACTAACATTTCATTTCGGTTTCACAAGGTTTCATTCGAAACCGAACTATACTTCCGATACGTTTTAGTATCACCCATGAACGATACCATGTACTTTGAACAATGCCTAGAGTTGTTCCCACCATGCCAATTTACCTCCTTTAAGCTTGATCTCAACTAGCTTAGTCTTCTTCTCATATTGAACTGCCATATAGTTAAAAATCTCACCACCACGGCCAACCAATACAGCAAGCACTCAATGTGAAGTTAACCATTGACACCAAGAGATCACCTAGATTTCATATTCACGATCATCATCTCCAACACAATCTTGTTGCCTTCCACCTACACCACAACAAACACGCCCACTATCATGTATTGGTTGTTTGTTGTTGGGAACAACCATGAGTCCAACAGCCATTGCCAATTGCTCCACGAGGAGTCAAAGCTCTTGCATCGAATGTCAGGTTACTTGCTGAAATGCACAGTTCTCCTAATCACTCTGAAACTCTTCCATTGCTAAGAATCAGTTGTCCTAATCACCATCCTAGAGATATCCTCTTCTATCTCCTTCATTGGCGATAGATATTAAAACCAGAAGCTACATCTCTAATATCACCAAATGAAATGAAAGCAAGTGAAAAACAGAGATTCTTCAATAAAAAGAAAATTGGAAATTATAGTACTAAACTTTAGCGTCAACAAGGTGCCCAGTTGGATTGTGGAAGCAAATAATTTATCAACAGGTAGTATCTAACACAGTTCAGGACTTGATCAGACTTAGATCGATTGGGGTTCATGGACCTCCTCGTCAGGCTCCTACAATTACAGAGACTCTTTGGTTGAAGTTCATATGGATGGTGCATCCAGAGGCAATCCAGGGCCATCTGGATGTGGTAGAATTTTCAGAGATAGCTAGAGGCAGGTTCTTGGAGCGTTTGGTCTGAATTTGGGTCATGTAACTGCCCTTCATGCAGAAATTATGGCTAATCTTTGGCGGTCAAGAGTGCATGGGATAGAGGTTGGCATCCCATTTGGCTGGAGTTGGACTCAATGCTTGTTATGCAATTGGTTACATACCAAATGGATCAATTTTCTGCCCCTTCTAAAGTCATATGCAGCATAGAGCCACGCATATCTACAGAGAGGGTAACTCAGTGGCTGATAGGATTGCTAATAAGTCCATTCATCTATCCTCAGTTATTACTTGGTGGTCTAGAGCACCAAATTTTGTTTAAAATGAAATAGTTCATGATTTGAATAACCTTCCTTTGCATCGGTTCAGATAATTTGGTTGCTGTTCGGTACCCTCCTGTGTGGTTCTTTGGAATGGATGATATTCTCTACTTTGGCTGGGTGGCTATCTATGAATTGCTCCTGGAAAAGTAACTGGCTTCAGTAGAGGTGACATTTCTTAAGTTCCACGTTCCGATAGCATATGTTTTTGCTTTCCATTGGTTGTAAGTACTTTCTATTTTTTATCAAAGTGTAAATTTTGCGTTTCCAAAAAAAAAAGACTTCACCAGTTTAGCACAAAGAAAGTAGTAAAAATCCACAACTACGGCTTTCCCTTGAGTCTACAAGAGAAGCAGAAGTATAACTTCAACATATTCAAACAAAAGAGATTACCAAAAGTCCCTTAGGGTAGAAGATCAATCAAGCCCCTTTAAATGCATCCATTTGACCCAACCAAAACAGGTACTAGTTTTAATTACTAAAATGACAAAGATCCTCAAAACATACTATAACCCAAGCCTGCTAAGGAGAATCCAAATCTACCATATCAAATCCTACCACAACTATTTTTCCAAAATAAGTAACACATTTCAAGATCTCGGAAATCTACTTTCCTTGGAATGAAGTAAACTCGTGGAATAAATGCAGCAGATTAGTCCTGATGGATTACGCCAATCTGTGGTAGATTATAAACTTTTATCCAACAGATTAAATCATGGTGATCACAATTTTATGTGTGTAGCTTCCATATCTGCCTTCTAGCCATCTTCAGTATGGACTTTAAGGGTTTGCTGTCTCCACTACTACAGATACCCATTGATTTCTTGCAAACAGCAATTCTCAAGATGGAACCACCCTTCCCCACTCTATTCATTCTAACCAGATTATGAATTCGTAACTATATTCTTGAAAATATCTATAGTACCTTATTTGTCATTGTTACATGGACACTTATACTAATTGCTTCTTTGCCAAGCACACCAAAGGATAGTAGATGCTTCCTGACCACAGGACTCCAGCATCACAATGGAGTCAACTTAACCAATAGAATGTGACACTGTGGCACAGAGTCTGGGATGCAATTGAAAACTATCCTATCAAACACTCACGCCAGGAAGCTCAATCCATCCAGTTGTAAGCTTCCACCATATCAAACCAGCACAGCACAAAAGCCTAGCCAACAGACAAGATCAATCCTTTGTCACATGTAGCTAGTACATCTCACATCTGACACACCTGGATAAATCACTCTAGGTTGATTGAATGAATAATATTATTAAGGAAAATAAGCATATTGAAATGGGTCTGAGTACCCAAATTGTGTTCCTAAGCAATGAAAACCCGATCAATGGTAACTTAAAGGTTATCTTCAAATTTGTTTCCAGGTTCAGACAAATGTTTCTTCATGAAGGATGCATGTTTAATTCTTTTCATGCATCAACTTCACAACCTGACAACTGTAAAATATGCATTTGTAACTGAAAAATACATGTTTGCATTCCGCATCTTACAAATTTATGTCTATCATTAAAAGTCACAAAATAACTGAGAAATAAAATTCGCAAACACTAACCTGTAAACAACCTGTAAGCATTCGGCAGCTCCCGCTTTTGTGTAGCATAAAATATATCACTCTTATCCGAAAGATAGAGACCTGGATCAACAATGATTGGTTTCATTCTACGAGATCTGCAACATCAATCACAGTTCAATTTAACAAAAGAACCTTTTAACTATCTCATTTCATTGTAAGCCTAGAAGTGACAAAAAATAGAAAAAATAAAAGTTTAATAGTCATACTCTCTCCAGCCAATGTAACTGCTATGATTCACAAAATTGAGATCCTTTGGTAGGAACGACAATATATGAAGAAGATCTGAAAACCATCAAACATACCCAGATCAGCAAAACGATTTAAAACATCAACACACAGATCAAGAAAATAATCTAAAACATCAAATCAATCAAACTCAGATCAGATAAAACATCAAAACTATCCAGATTAAAAAAAATTATCTAAACCATCACAGAATCAAAACCCTGATCAGAAAATTGAATAGCATCAATACTATCCAGACTAGGAAAATTATCTAAAACACCAAACAATCAAAACCAAATCAGATAATTGAAAACCATCAGGCATACCCAGATCAGGAAAATCATCAAAACAATGGAAACCCAAATCAGACAAACAAAGTAAAGTTTCGACAAATTTAATTATCTCAATACAATAGCATAAAAAAAAATACGTTTTCACGCACCGTCCTGGGTGATAAGTGGGTAATCGTCAGCGGAGAGATTAACGAACCAATCCCAGTTGCGAGAGAAGCGGAGGAGAATTGCAGCACCATGAAGAGTAGAGGAAATGGCGGAGGAACCGCGGGGGTTAGCGAAATCGGCCTTGCCTATAACATTAACATTCTGAGCCGCTCGAAAGACGGGGACAGATTGGACGGAGAGGGCGAGGTGGTCGCGCTGGGACTGAGAAGCGGTGAGGTCGAGATGGAGCAGGTATTGATTTCTTGGGTGGTAGACAGAGAAGAGGAGGCGTAGGAGGCGGTCGGCATCGCCATTGGAGCCGGAGATGAAGTAGGCGATAGACGGAGGGGTGGGAACGAGAGGGTTTGGATCATTTTGAGTAGGGTTGGGGAGGAGTTGAAGATGATGATTTGGGAAGGCAAATGGAGAAGAGGGCGAGGAAGTAGGAGTAGAGGAGGAGAACGAGAGGATGAAGATGACGGAGACTAGTGAGGTGGCTAAGAGGCAATATAGATTTCGGCTTTCTTTGGCGGTGGTTGCGGTGGTGGTGGTGGTTGGTAAGGGTGATGGTGCATTTTGCATCTTTGGTTTGTTTTGTTTTTTCTCGCTCCGTTTTTCTCTCCGGTTCTATGCACATGTGATTTGATGCTGGTTATTGGTTAATGAGAAAACTGAGAACGTTTTGGAAAACCAGAGCTGAGGGCACGTGATCAAAGGAGGCGTTGCTACGTGTTGTCATAGGGTAGTTTTACCTTTTTGGTCGGGTTCATATGAAGATCATGTGCAACCATTTACATACTTTTAAGTACGTAAACATTGTATCCATCATTGAATGCTCATTGAAAAACGTGTTTTTAATTTATAAAATATTTTATTTTGAAAACATTGAAATAACACATTTTTCAAGGGACATCCAACCGTAATGACAATGTTTGTATACTTTTAAGTATGTAAATGGTTGCATACTAAATTTGTCCGAAAATACATTACATTTCTAAAGCATTATTTCTAGCGCGAATTATCATAAAAGCCATAGTTACGAGTACGTTGGTCGTATTTGACCGTAGAAAAAACTTTCGCCCGATTTAGTTGTTCTTGATGGCTTGGTGGACCAATAAGTCTTCTTTGGTTACTTTTACTATTTAATATATTTTAAATCAGAATAAAAAGACGATAATGCCCTTATCCTTATCCTTGACTGACATTGATACAATTCCTCGTTTATGACGCTTGAAGAATTAATTCATTTGAAAAACTTTTGACATCCGTTTCACCATTATTACTGGTTCAACTAATTCACTAAAACTAAAAGGATGTTGGTTCAACTAGTTTGAGCTCAATACTCAAACTTGAAATAAAATACCGACTTAACAAAATAGTTAGAGAAATAGATAAGGTAGTGAGAGTGAAACGGAGTTTTAAAAATGTCTTATAAATTAGAAACAGTCAGGGAGATGAAACTTTGTTTGTAGATTTTAAGGTTTAGTATTCAAACTGAAAACAAAATCGTGAAAATGGTACTGGTTCGATCAAGTTGAACGATTCCTTTGACAGAATTTTGTCTGATTTACTATTGTTACAGAGGTTCATCTTCGTTATGTATTTTTCCATCTTCTCTTAATTATCATCTAATTTTGTTAGTGATTCAACTAAGTCATGCTCAATACTCAAATTAAAAACGAATACAGGTATGGAAATGGTACTGGTTCAACCGGTTTAGAAAAAAAAATCTGTTCGGTTTCCAACATTGTTACATGGGTTTTTTTTCGTTGAGATGCATTTTCTCATCATCTTTTCATTATAGTCTAACTGTATTAGTGTTTCAACTAAGTTGAGCTCAATACTCAAACTGTAAATAGATACATAATCATGAAAATGATACTGGTTCAACAGTTTTGTGAAAATGGTACCGATTCAAGCGGTTTGGGGAAAATGGTCCTGGTTCAACTAGTTTCGTGAATATCATTACTAAAACTTGAGAGACGATTCTTGCTTGATGAAAATGAAAGTGATAACTATCTTCTTCAGCTTCTTCCTTGAAGATTCTTGCTTAACGAAAATTAAAGTAGTAACCATCTTCTTCAGCTTCTTTCTTGTTCCATCTTCACCTTCTTCTTTCTTAACTAACCCTTGAAACCAACGTCGCCTTCTTTATTCACCTTCAATGGCACATAGACAAGTTGTAAAGAACTGTAGAAGATAACAGGGATGCTATAAAATAGATGACTGGAAGGAAATCTTTAAACTTTCACCGCCTTCATCTTTCTTCACCTTAATGGAGTATGAGTTGCAAAGAGTTATAAAGGAAGAAAATGGAGGGAAAGAGCTGTGAAGCAAGACAATAGAGGAAAAAAGCTGTGGAAGAAGGAAATAGAGGGAAAAAGCTCAAGAGCAAGAAAATGGAGGGAAGGAGCTGGACAAAACTGACGTACGGTATTGTGTCGTCAGTCAAACCTTAAATCAAATGATACTATCAATTCAAACTGATATTAGTTGGAGGGTAGTATGGGCATTTCAGAAGAAAGGCCTTAATGGGTAGATAATTAAATCAAAGTGTCCGTAGTTTTGTACATGGGACTAAATAGTCGGTCTTTTTGTAAATATGGACTTAAAAGTAATTTTCCCTTATTTCTAAGAAATAAAAATACTCAAAAACAAATAACACTCTAAACATTGATTTAATAAAAATAAGGGCTTTTTTGCTTTACCCCCTTACTTTATTGATGCAATTTGCATCTCACCCAATGTTTTAAAAATATTTGCGTCTCATCCTTTGACCATGGTCAACGTCGTTGACCATAAACGGTCATTAACGGTCTCCGGATGGACATCCCAATATTTTTTAAATGACCATGATGACCTTAAAAAATTTTAAGTACAGTTATACCATTCATTCCTATTTCTTAAACAAAAACATCCGACCGTCCATTACATCCTTATCCAATGGCCCAAACATATTTTGTTCTAAAAAAACCCTGAAAGATGCATGGAAAAGAAAACAAAAAGGGGAAAAACCCAAAAAAAAGACTTGCAATCGGCGATGCTTTTGTCAACGACAAACTCAATGAAACTGGCGACGTCCTCTATCAAACCCACCAGTAAGTTTTCTTCTTCTTCTTCTTCTTCTTCTTCTTCTTCTTCTTCAACTTGTGGCTTTTTTTTCCTATTCTTCCAAAGGCCTTGAGAGAGTTTTCTCACAACATTGTAACAGAAACGTTGAAGAAGGCTTCTGTCACAACGCACAATACGAGCCAAATGGCACACTCGTAGTGGACGTTGATCGTATGGATTGGCCAGTCCCTCGGTGTACTTGCAAACCAAAAATAAAGTTGATCAGTGATTTCTAAGCATTGGTGATTTACAACCTTTGGATATTTGCACCCAAATATCCATACGATTAAAATGGATTGATTTACAACCACTGTGTTCAAGGACCTACAAACCAAAAATCTGCATGATTAGTGATTAACAACCTTTGGATCTTTGCACCCAAATAACGCTCAATAATGCTCAAATTACTACCGTTAAAATCAACCCATGAAAATAACTTCAATCCAACACTCAGAAATCACTAATCAGGCTGATTTTTGGTTTGGATGTCCACCTAGTGATTGGCCAAACATCCATACGGTCCGCATCCACTAAGAGTGTGCCACGTGGCTCGTATTGTTTGTTGTGATAGGAAAAAGAACACAAGTTGAAGAAGAAGAAGAAGAAGAAGAAGAAGAAGAGGAAGAAGAAAAAACTTACCGGTGGGTTTGATAGAGGATTTTGCCGTTGACAGAAGCGTGCCGGTTGCAAGTCTTTTTTTGGTTCTTTTGTTTTCTTTGGGCCATTGGATAAGGATGTAATGGACGGTTGGATGGTTTTGTTTAAGAAACAGGAATTAGGGGTATAACGGTACTTCAATTTTTTTAAGGCCATTATGGTCATTTAAAAAATATTGGGATGTCCATCCGGAGACCGTTAATGACCGTTTATGGTCAACAATGTTGACCATGGTCAAAGGGTGAGACGCAAATATTTTTAAAACATTGGGTGAGATGCAAATTGCATCAATAAAGTAAGGGGGTAAAGCAAAAATAACCCTAAAAATAAAAGCAAATAAAATATAAATCTTCAGATTCTTCAAATAAACTGTCGGTCTGTCCAAAATCTCAGCAAATACTGTTAAATATAAGGGCTTTTTTGCTTTACCCCCTTACTTTATTGATGCAATTTGCATCTCACCCAATGTTTTTAAAATATTTGCGTCTCATCCTTTGAACATGGTCAACTTCGTTGACCATAGACGGTCATTAACGGTCTCCGGATGGATATCCCAATATTTTTAAATGACTATAATGACCTTGGGCGAGACACAAACATTTTAAAAACATTTGGTGCGATGCAAATTGCATCAATAAAGTAATGGGGACAAGCAAAAAAACCCTTTTTTTTAGGATATTTTTTTGGATTGTGAGCTCAAAACCTTTCTTCATTTACTTTTGGCACAACCATAGGTGGACCTACAGACTAAAAAATTAATCTGATTGTTAATTTTTAAGCATTGGATTAGAGTCGTTTTCCTGGGTTGATTTTATCCATAGAATTTGAGCATTATTTGGGGTACAAAGATCCAATGGTTTGAAATCACTAATCAAGTTGATATTTGGTATGAAGCTCCACCTAGCGATGGGCCCAACATCCATTCAGTTGGGCCAAAAGTAAATGAGGAAAGGTTTTGAACTCACAATCCTTTAAAAAAAAATCCTCAAAAAAATGATTTTTTGCTTGTCCCCCCTTACTTTATTGATGCAATTTGCATCGCACCAAATGTTTTTAAAATGTTTGTGTCTCGCCCAAGGTCATTATAGTCATTTAAAAAATATTGGGATATCCATCTGGAGACCATTAATGACAGTCTATGGTCAACGAAGTTGACTATGTTCAAAAGGGTGAGACGCAAATATTTTAAAAACATTGGATGAGATGCAAATGGCATCAATAAAGTAAGGGGGAAGCAAAATAGCCCTAAATATAAAGGAGCTAAACAAGCTCAATAGGCTCGCTCCACTACTCATACTTCTATAGGTATGAGCGGCTAAACACGATAAAATAATGATATGCAAAATAATGAGATAGGGTAATATCAAAATAAAAGAATAAGTCCATCCCAATTATGTATGACTGATCTAATCGATCTTTTAACAACAAGGAGCATGCATGTTAGAAAATACCAACCAATGCATAACACGCTTCTTCAATAAGCCGTCAAATAACTCCATCACAAGGATCTAGGGATGTTACCAATTTTTCACTGTGAGAGCCTACACATCATGATGTTCTTTAAGGTCTATCTCAAAAATAGAGACTAAACACCTAATCGGGTGGTATGACAAATAGTACCAAATCCTTTATCTGATTTCGCACATAGCATCGAATCTTAATCACGATACGTATGCATCTTTAAATATAATAAACTAACCAAATATCTATATAATATATATGAATAACTACATGTGTAACAAAATCCATCAATGATGCAACAATCACTAGTATACTAACATGTTTTGACAAATAAATCACACATGGATTTTTAACAAAAACTAAACTATAGAATAAATAAATAGAAAATCATAGAGGAAAATTTTAAATACATATGCATAATATAATTTTGAAATTAATACCCATAAGAGTAAAAAAAGGAGAGAAATCCTACCTTGACAAGTTTTCCTAAATAATCAAATCTTAGATATATTTTCTTCGTATAATCTCTTTCTTCTTCAATCCTATCTTTTTCCTTAAAGTATTTTCTAATAATAGATGATTCAAGCTCTAATGGAGGATGAAATGAAAGGGTTTAATGAAAGTTTCTTTCAATCTGCTCAAGAATACCTAGAAGGGGGTGAATTGGTATTTTAAAATTATCTATGTATTAAACACCCTATTCATATTACTGGTCTAGGTAGAAGTAATCTAATCGCATGTTATCACAATCCTAAATAAAAGTTGATTGATGAACATGTGATTATCTCAACCGATTCGGATCTTATATATCTCCGATATATTATCTCTTGGCTTGTTTGATCTAATCTAAATATACGTGAGAAAATAAATCAATCAATAACATATGTGAGTTTTTACGTGGAAATCTTTCATAGGAAAACCACGAGACCACGTCCAACTATCAAAGTATCACTAACAAAAAGTTAACAAGTATAGAAGTTTACCCACACAACATCGTTACCGTAGCATACAACCCAAGTCCATCCCTTAAACCAATTGTCGATGCATCTACGCCCTCTAACTTTCACGAACGAGTCCACGAATTCCCTTTACTAAGATCCCCTCAATAGTGTTTAATTTGATCTATCCCAAACGTACCCTTCGATCGGTCCAACCTTGATCTTTCTTTACGAAATCCAATCCAATGCAAAAAAGTGATGGATTCAGTACACCCCAATTCTGCAACACACCTCAAATCATATTTGAGTAACTCAATTGTGTGGTATACTCTAACATCTAGGTTAATGATAGAAAGTGGATCCTAGATGGAGTTAGATCAAGCTAGGTAGAAAACTGTGGGATTCAAGTTTTCAAGCTATGATCATGAAGGAAATAAACCCAAAAGATGTAAATGATTACTTATGGGTTTTTCTCCATAATGACTTTCTCTCACTATTGATTCTCTAAGAGAGAGAATTTTAATCTTCTAAGCTAATGAAAAATTAAGCTCTTGAGTTGATGAGTTAGTGTTAGACAAGAAATGTAACAAGAGTTCAAAAATCAAGACCAACAGACGAGAATGGGCTCCCTATAGGGACATAATCAAACTGTTAATCAGACCAGACATGAAGAGGGATCCAAATTAAACGTTCTAAAAGCACATGGATAAAACTAACCCCATACGGTGGTGGGACTTGCCCAACTTATCCATCCGTATGGGTCTAGATTTGGGATCTAATGCATAGATCTCAAGATATTAGAAGAAGATTAGATGGTCAGAAATAGAGGGTCTAGATCTCTCTGATCTGGACCCCACCTTGGGAAACAAACCCCATACGAATGTGGGACTTGCCCAACTTATCCATCCCGTATGGGTCCAGATCTGGGATCTGATGCACAGATCTCTAGATATCAAAAGAAGATCAAATGGTTAAAAATAGAGGGTCCATATCTCTCTAATTTGGACCCCGCATTGGGAAACTAACCCCATATGGATGTGGGATTTGCCTAACTTATCCATTCGTATAGATCTAGATCTAGGATCTAATGCACATATTTCAAGATATTAAATAAAGATCAAATGGTCAAAAATGGACACCTTTTGAAACTAGCCTCATACGGATCTAGGATCTAATGCACAGATCTCGAGATATTAGAAGAAGATTAGATGGTCAGAAATAGAGGGTCCAGATCTCTCTAATCTGTACCCCACCTTGGGAAACTAACCCCATACGAATGTGGGACTTGCCCAACTTATCCATCCGTATGGGTCCAGATCTAGGATCTGATGTACATATCTCTAGGTATCAAAAGAAGATCAAATGGTTAAAAATAGAGGGTCCATATCTCTCTAATTTGGACCCCACCTTGGGAAACTAACCCCATACGGATGTGGGACTTGCCTAACTTATCTATTCATATGGATCTAGATCTAGGATCTAATGCACATATTTCAAGATATTAAATAAAGATCAAATGGTCAAAAATAGACACCTTTTGAAACTAACCTCATACGGATGTGGGACTTGCCCAAATTATCCATCCGTATGGGTCCAGATCTAGGATCTGATGCATAGATCTTGAGATATCGGAAGAAGATTAGATGGTAAAAAATGGACGGGTCCAGATCTCTTTGATATGGACCCCACCTTGGGAAACTAACCCCGTACGGATGTGGGACTTGCCCAACTTATCCATCCATATGGGTCTAGATCTGGGATTTGATGCACAAATCTTGAGATATCGAAAGAAGATCAGATGGTCAAAAATGGAGGGTCGATGACGGACAATTTTTTGATTAGTCGTTGTAAATTACTGTCTAATCAAACCCAAACCTACAAAAGTCAAACCAACAATTTATGTATAGTGCAAATACAGGGTTGAAGCACAAGAAGGGGTGATAATGGTGAAATTAACTTGATCAACCAAAAATAATTCTAACAAAAAAATGCTTTATAACTTTAATTTTAAAGAGCAAGTTTTTACCGGTCATCAATAGAGGTTAGCAATCTCTCTAATGACCAGAAAACATTACACTTGATAATCAAAACTAAATTAAAAAAAAGAAAAAATTACGAGAAGAACAAATAAACGACTAAAAGAAAGAAAGAAAAAATGGAAAAAAGATCCGATACCAAGAGAAAACTATAGCCATAAGATGTGTGTAGCCGATAGAGATCGCCATCCGAAAAGCAGCCAAGAGAAGAACTCCTTCCATCGTCCATTGAAGGTCCTTTTATAGACTAGGATGTGTAACATTTTTTTCATCTTTAGTGAATTAAGACTTTCTTTTCTTAGAAAAATATTTTAAAAGATAGAAATAATTATATAAAATATATTTTTCTTTTCTCAATAGAATCACTCACCAAATTATTATTTTGAAACTTCATTTTAAAAATTAATAAAATATTTTTTTATTTTTCAATATGGAATCAATTACTCATTTATTATTTTAAAACTTCATTTTGAAAACTAATGAAATATTCTTCTATTTTTAAAAATGAATTTTTTTTATAAGATATTTATTTCTTAAACATTCCATCATTTTTAAATTTCAAAACCATCACTTTATTTTTGAAAAGTCATCATCAAACCTTTTGTAATTTGGACCGTTCATTTTCTTGTAATCTCAACCACTTTGGTCCATGCTTAATCCACCAACTTGGCCCACTACATTGGCCCATTGCTGTAATGCCATGAATTCAGACCACACGAATCTCGAGGTGTTAGCCACGTGTCCTGAATCCAAGGCACGCAAAGCATTCTCAATTTCACATCTAACCCAAGTTATAAATTTCAGAGGATTTTAATTTTTAAATGCGAAAGCAAGAATCTGTGCCAAAAATGAAACACGTGTGATATACAAATATAATCTAATCTATCAACTTATCACGATGATAACTTTATAATTAAGATAATGTGAGATAACATTTGATATGTATAAATATTCATACAAAAGAGACAACAAATATAAGTTGCAAAATATACAAGACTACACTAAGCACTGACCTAGTTCCAAAATTAGTCAGCAGACATTGCTAAAGAACCTGCAAGAGAAACTGTGGGGGGTGAGCTTTTGTGAAAAAGCTCGTGGGTAATCAAATATCCTTAAAACAATCATTATAAATACAAAATAATATAACAACAAAATACATTTCATTTTAAAAGAAACAAAAGTGCAAGAGCGATAAAATCAAACTAAACAATTTCATTTAGCAATAAATGACAGAATTTAAAATATAATAATAAAATTGAAAATTAAATATCATACTAAATATTAAATCAGTAACATTTATATATCATCCATCACCAACTAATAACAACACAGGGTGGGTAGTCTGTTCATCTTAGAGTGAAGAGGTCACGACTAGTATCAGTCCTAGTCTAGCAATTATTTATTTTGTCCTAATACTTAACTAGTGTAGAACCCCACCGTTGGTATCCTGATCTGTCGGACGGAGAGTTGCCGCTGCGTGTGAGGAGCACACTACAAGCCCATGAATTTAGGTTCAAGAGAGGGCCTTTGACCATGACACGGAATACACAGGTCAAAAGAACAACGATGGTCAATCATTCGACGTCTGCAGACATTTCAAGGATCCTTAAACTATCTAGGGACCGGTGAACTGTACCCCTTGCGTCTATCGCCTCATCGAGGCATACAATGTAAACCTCTATCAGATCTAGACTTCCAAGACATACCACTACAAAGATGATAATCTAGAAAAGAGAAATGGAACTTCCTAGATATGAATAATGAGAGTATTCTAAAAGACAGGCCCATTCTACCTAAAAGAATAGGATCATTCTCTGGAAAATAGCATCGAATAACTCATACAGGAATTCAACTGATCATTTTTCAGATCACCTAGTTATATATTATATAATATAGATATAATTAAAGATTTTTAATCAAAATAACTTTCTTTCTCTTTTTGAAAAACCTTTGCATACAAATATGTGTGCTGAATTCCCCTGCCACATCTTATATGTTCCGTTGTCTTGGGAACAGCTTCCCTCATACGGATTATTACGCATTGAAGCTCATGTGACACTAATAATCAAAAACATATATCTCGTGCGGTCTATCACCATCACCCGATCTATGTATAATCAAGTTCTAAGTCTCGGGCGGTCTATCACCATCACTCGTTAACTATGTTCTAAGTCTCGGGTGGTCTATCACCATCACCCGCTAATTAGGGACTTCACGCACCATATACTTCAATCAACTGGGAACTTCCGTCCCATATTCACTCGTAATCCATATCAAACCACGTACAATCACTCTTTTCTTTCATTAAATGAAATAAAGAGAGGTGTTTCGATAAAAATCTTTTAAAATACTTTTGACTTTCTAAAATTCCCCTTCCAAAAACTCGATGGTGAGAAATTCTAAGTTCTAGAAAATAATTAGGTTTTCTAACTTAATTCGTAAATTCATAAATCCAGTCATATAAGAATATGCATAAATTTGCAAGATTTTAAAATAAATATGAGATGATTATTAAGAGGATAAGAAGCCACCCACCTTATAACGCTAATCGAAAAGGTCTTCTAATGGTTACAAGTGCGGCCTGCTCTTTTGTTGCTTCAGTTATAGCTTCAATGATTCGTACGTCTTTCAAAATAGCTCAGATGCTTTAAATCTTTGTCTATGATCTTCTCATTGAGCAGCTCTTTCATCATGGTTGATGACAAAATGTAGAAAGAAGAAGAAATTCAATTTAAGTTTGAATATTAAACCCTAAGGTCAAAATAGATGAAACTTACTTAATCTTACTTAGTTGTAAGGACATTAATTTATGTCAAATAAGATTTATTTTGGTCAACTAATATATAACAGTCAACACTGATCAAGTCTAGGTAACTAGTCAACATAGGTCAAGACTGTTCAACTAGTCTACTGGTTACTAATCCATTTCGTTCCATCCTAATCCGATCAGTCAACTAATCAGTCCGGTCCAACCTAGTCAAATTAGTCAACTAAGAACTTGGTCAACTTAGTAGACTGGTTATACTAGTAGTTATAGTCAACCCAAGTCAAACTAGTCAACTAATATAGTCAAATCTAGCAAAACTGGTTAACTAATGAGCCTAGTCCAGCCTAGTCAAGCTAATCAACTAAGAACTTTTGTTAACTTAGTAAACATGTCCGATTAGCCATTATAGTCATCCGAAGCCCAACTGGTCAACTAATCAATAAGGCCGTCCTAATCGAACTAGTAAAACTAATTGATCTGTCATCCAGTCAAGTAGTCAAACTCATCAACTCAAGTTAAATAGTTACTTAAACCTTATTATTCCTCTTTCGTGCTTCATTAAAAATGTTTTAATATAAGTTAAGTATAATCCCGTGATAACTAATTGTAGTTAACCCTAGATAATATAATTAAGCTATCAAATTTAGTCAATCTAAGTTGAATACGGTCAAAATTTGGTAAATATCATTAACCTGCCTATTATGGCCAAACTTAGTTTATCCTAGCCAAGTCTGCTCAAATAAAGTCTAATATGATTAACCTGAGTTAAGTCTGATAAACCTAAGTCAGCACGAGTCTAACGAGATCAAAAATTTTCAATTGGTCAACTATAAGTCAAATGGGGTTAGAGTGGACAAATTTCATTACCTAGTTAAAATTGATCAAGTACAATTCAAATTAAGTCAAAATAAGTTAACTAAGTCAATAAATGGTCAAAATAGGTCAATAAATTCAAAATTAATTAAAAAGGTTAAATTAAATTAACTTTAGTCAAATTTGGTAGAACTTAACTAATATAATTGACTTAGTAATTTTAATCTCTCAAGTTGAGTGTTAGATTTTTAAAACTTGTTTTTGACTAATCCATATATCTATATAATATCATATTAGAATAGAAAGTGGATTGAAAGCCCATGAAAATAGCCAAGGAGTTGAGGCAGGTGGTCAAATGCATGAGGCTAGGCTAGGAGATCACTGCGCGTGAAAGATGGAAAATAAGACTAGCGTGGCTTGAATGTGGAAGATGGACTGGGCTAAACCAAACAATATGGACCAATGTGAGTGAGCTGAGATTAGTTTGGAATGGGCTGAACTAAGATGGGTTTGGGATGGGCCAACTAAGGTGGCATGGCCATGGTTGTTGGCTTGGATAGGTGGGCCATCCCTATGGGCTGTCAATGAACGATTGTGGGCTTCACAAGAAAGGGACCCAACTCATTTTTCCCCTTTCTTCCTTCTATTTTATTTATTTTTTTACTTGGTGTGGCTATAGACGTCACCTCTGTTCTGGAGGTGCTATATGGCCATAAGAGGAGAGTGTTGGGTTCAGCCATAGGCGGGATTCTAAGGCAGGTGTATGGGCAAGAAAATGGTATGCATGTGGGTAGGACTGAAGGTAGTTGGGTCGGGTTTAGGTGTGCATTTTCAGGGTCTGTCACCAAATAGGTGCAGTCTCTATTTTGTGGTCTAAAATTGTGATGTTTGGATGAAAATAGTGGTGATGATTAGGCTCGTTTGGTGCTGATATAAGGTGAGCATTTTGGCATGGATTGAGTAGGATTTTAGGGTGTTTTAGAGGCTGCAACTGAGTTAGGTTTGGAACTATTATCTGGGACTGAAATTAGTGAGGCGCAGTCCCTGTTCTAAGGTCGTTTGGAGGTGCGAAAAACAGTCTCTAAATCAGGCTGAGAATTGAAGATATTTTGAGTGGATTTTGGTGGTTCAATCGGGGCTGAACTTGTTGAAATTGGTCTTCAAGCATTAGTGAATCCCCTCTAAATCTTCTTCTTCATCCTCACCTTTCTCTGGTTTTATTTTTCTCATGTTTACAACTTAAAAATGTATTCACATGTATGAACAAGTTTTATTTTTTTTTTATTAGACATAAGGGCATGTTTGTCATTTTGCCCTCAAGGGTACTTTCGTAATTTTAAATTCGATAACAAATGTCATTTTTCTGAATTAACACATGCCCACCCATGCACGACATGTGTTCTCACATGCAAAATGTTTGTTAACTAAACTAATTAACTCTTATAAGATGTATTGGATGCATGTTAATAAGTTGCGTCTTCGTGAATCCGACAGACATTATCGGCCCACAAACTTCCGATGGCCGATCCAATTTGACCAAATTATTTGGGTTAACGAGCTCGGATTATCATTACTTCGGGCTAGATTGAGTTAACACAAAACCCTAGAAATTTTGCTAATTAATTGTTTAGTTCACTACTAAAACCTACTTTGATTTTCAAAATTTATTGGAATTGCTATAGAAACTTTCTAAAAGCTTTAAAGGCATGCTACATGCCCATCTTAGGGTAATTTGACATACCGGATCTCATCACGAGGTCCATTTGGTCAAATTCTATACACATTTCACTACTTCGGGTTGTTACAACTGCATTGGCTGACTTCTTGGCCTGTCAACGTAGTCCACCCTTTTGCTCAGATTTGGACTTTTGTACATAAGTTTTTGGGTTTTGACTTATGCTCGCTTTATTCTTGGGCCCGGATATCTAATGAAGTAAAATTATTAATATAAAGTAATTGACTATTATTAAGAGAAATCTAATATACAATTGGTGAAAAGAGAATATCCTATTTTTCATTTAAGTTTAATGATTTATGTAGGATAATTCTAATAATCAACTAAGGAAAATGGGGTAAAAATACATAAAGTGACGACTTATCACACTCCCCAACTAGCATATTGCTAGTCCCTCGCAATTCATGCGATCAACTAAATAAAAAAAAGAAAAAAATAAACTACCACTTTCGTCGACTATCGCGACTGCATTTAGCGTATGCAGCAAGCCCTTAAACCCCTAGGTTACCCCTAATAGACGAGTTTGACTCGTGAGGGTTTGCAGTAAATATACCTACAAAATTTAAATCATTCAACTTTTTTTATTTTTAGAATCCCTCAGAACACCTTCCAACTGTGATAATAATATCCAATTAGATTAGAAATGTGAAGTACAAAATTTGGGATAATAACTGTAAAGCAAGACCTACAATCATTTATTTTTTTAAATGATAAAATGAAAAGAACTAAGCTAAAAAAATAAAATATAAAAAATAAAAATTTGCTGCATAATTCATTCAAGCATTAAATTAAAGATTAATCAGGCATTGGTTCTTTATGATTTTCAGCCATTTATTCTAAAAATTCAAGATAGAGTCCGAATCATTCATTCACTTTTAGAGAAATTCTAGAACAATGTGACTTTGAATGCATGTGAAGTCTAACAGATAATTAGAGGGTAGGTTTCCTAAAGCAGAAGTGAACTTCTATTCACCAAAGAGATAGTCGGATTAGCCTAAGGACCCAATTCAAAACTAAGCTACATATTCAGGTTAACAAGCGGTTTGAATGTTCACCTTAATACCTCATGGGCTTTATATGTGATATTCCAGCTAACTCATATTTTTACAACGATGGCTTTCACCATATTTTTCAAAAACAAAAATAATTGAAACTTTCAATAAATTTTTCTTTTGACTGCGCCTAGTTTCCTTGATACTTCTTCATCATATTCAACCCTTTTTTTATACTAGAATTTTTTTTCCATACAATACAACGAAAATAAGCATTCCTTTTCGGTGTACCCAATGTAATTCATTGGTTGCTTTCCAAAGCGTATTTATACTCAGTTCTATTTTTCTTCTTTCCCAACCAACCAAATGAACCAGTTAAACAAAGTTTATTGGACTTGATCTTTTCTAACACTTCTAGGCAATCATTAGGTCACAACCACTAAAGTTAACCTAAACTCTAGAAATCCATCAGATGTGTAAAGAAATTTTCAAATATCAAAAGTTTTTAAAATTCTCTACTTGAGAGTTAATAACAAGGACTCGGTATTAAAACATCAGAATTTGGCTATATATAGTTTTCACCATATGCCTTTATAATCCAGAATTTAGTATCTCAATAGAAGAAATGCAAGTAAGAGAAAAATATAACTATTTTTTTTTTTTAAATGAGGAATACTTTAGTCAATACTATTAACAGAAATTATCCTAAAAATGAAGAATGAGTCCACACCCCCCAACCTAAATCAAACATTGTTCTCAATGTTTCAACAATAGAGTATCATAAACACTGAGAAATCACAAAGAGAGAGGGTATAAGAGGACATCATATGAAAAACAAAAAAAAGATTAAAGAAATAAAAACTAAAATACAATAATATACACCAAAGTCCTTCTCAAGTAAAAGAAAGGATTTTTGAAGAACCATATTGAAAAGTCTCGGTTGTCAAATCCGAAGAATACTTAGTTCTTTGGTAATATATATTGTTGTGTTTCGAATCTCCTGAAGACTGAAGTGTCAAAGATCAAGTGGACTTCGACAAAACAAATAAAAAAAGAATTAAAGCTGAAGAAAAATCAACCCAAATGTTCAAGATCAACTGAAGACAAAGTCAAGTGATCAAGCTCAACTGAAGACAAAGTCAAAGCTCAAGTACGTTCTCACTCAACGAACGTTCAACTATGAAGAAACTCTTGTTGCGGTTACTTACGTAAATTTAAGGGTACACTGCGCGTTACCAGCGGATCTAGATTTACCCTAGATGGTTTAGTGATAGTTAGGAATCATATGAGTGTCAAAAAGACAGATTCTAAAAAAATTAGAAGTGTTCGGTTATAGACAAAGAGGTCCGGCTGACCAACCTTTTTGAGCGGGCAACCAAAGGTCCGGTCGATCGGCCAAAAGGGTTCGTTCGACCCTTACTCTCGGGTTCAAGATTTTATGGTGTTAACTTGAGTGGGCGACTGACTAAAGGTTCGATTGATCGAGGTCCGGTCAACGGGCCAATAGTGCGGTCGACCCCGCCCCTTTCGGATCTCATTTGACAAAATCTCTTAAGCAATTTTAAGCGCATTTTGGACCTTCAAACGACTATATTCGGTACGGCTCTATTGATGGGAGGCTTGCTTATAAATAAGAGCCCTCTCCCTTCATTATAATTAACCCAATCAAGAGATCTCTATACTACATTATTTGATTATCATTCTTTGAGTCTAGAGATTTGGATTTTGAGAGAGCTTCACCTGTGCAAATCTGTATATCCTTTGTGAATGCTCTAGAGTGTTTGAGAGAGCTTTACATGAGCAAATCCGGTTCATCTATTGTGAAGGCTACTCTAATTGTTTGAAGAGACTACGAAGGGTATTGTTTCCTGTAATCATCTTCTTCCAAGAAGAGGATCATCATTAACAGAGTGTCTCTATGGCGAATTCTTCTACGAGGATTCACCATTCTATCGAATTCATCAAAAGGTAAGTATCTCCTAGAACAAACCTTTTAGAGTGAATTCAATATTATAAAACTTGAATTATTTGTGATTGGTGGATGAGTGAGGACTCATCAAATTGAGTTGAGGAAGGTGGAATCCTTGAGAAATCTATTTCTCTAAACTACTACGGGCCTAGTGTTACTCTCTAGGTGAATCGAGAAGTAATTCTCGTATACATCGAGTTGAGGATTGTAGATCCATGAGAAGAGGGCTTTTCTAAAAGACTACTGGCCTAGGCTAACTCTCTAGGTGAGTGAGAAGCGATTCTCTTTAGATTGAGACTAAGCGAATCTTAGTTTGTTGATTATTTATTTCGATTGAAAATGTTGTAATACATGATTGAAATAATATAATTCTACTCGTGGTGAGTATTGGAGAGTGGACGTAGGTACGGAGTCGCCAAACCACTATAAATCTAAGTTTCGTGTGATTGTGAATGTTTGTATATTTTGTCTTAGATTTTTTCATATCAATGTTCTGTGGGTGATCCTTATTTTGATTCTTTGATCCTTTTCCGCTTTGTGTGATCATTAATTTTTAATCCATATAGAATCGACAGATAAATTAAAAATTGTCCTATTCACCCCCCTCTAGGACATAACGTGGTAATTAAAAAGGAATTTCAATTGGTATCAAAGCAAGGTCACTTTGTGAAGGGCTTAACAACCCAAGTGTGATCCTTAGTTCTCTTAGAATAACCATGAGTCAAGAGGGATTCTCTATGTCTAGACCTCTTCTATTCAATGGTACTAATTACGCCTACTGGAAGGCCAAAATGAGGATTTTTTTAAAATCTCCGGATGAACGAATTTGCGAATCAGTAGAAATGGGATGGACATCTCCTACTATAGCAACGACTGTTGGTGAATCAAGTACCATTGCTATTAAACTAAAAAGAGAATGGAGTGTGGGAGATAAAGATGCATACCAGTATAATAATCTTGCATTGAATACTGAAAGTAGGGTTTCTCTGTGTCGTTGGATCTGAAACCCTAATTTCAACCAAATTTGTAATTATCTGAGACTGTTAACCTATAAAATGTGCAATTTTGCACAGTGGCTCATGTCGGATGTCGATCCGCACTCGGGATTAGTTGGATTAGTGCGAATAAGACATAAAAGATAATGAAAAAGTTGCATGTAACGCATCATACTCAAATCAACTTCATTTAATCAAAATTGTCTTTTACAGCAAAAATCTGACAAAATAATTAAACTAGAAAGCATTTTAAAAAGAGAGGGATGTAGAGAGAGAATGAGGTTTTGAGAGAGAGAAACTAGAGAGAGAAAGGATGAAACTTACCACCATTGGAATTGTTAGTGGCTGTGATGGTGCATAGGACTTAGGTGATGGTGATGGGTTAGCGAGCTGCAACTTGATGAAGGAATCGTTGTCGGGGTGCAGCTGCAACTTGATGATGAGGCAAGCGGGTGGAGACGCTAGCAAGTTGCGGGTTCAAGTGGTAGTGCAGCCTGTGCAACTCATATCCGGTTGATCTAGGTGGCTGGAATGGTGGTGAGGCGCAGCTAGGAGTGATGAAAAGGTGCACCAGTGGGGGGCTGGGCGTTGGTGGAACCACCTGCAACTGAGATCTAGTCGACCTAGATGGTTGGAACGGTGGTGAGGTGGACGGTTGCAGGCAGCTTGCACACCAAGATAACGGGGAATATGATGGAGGGAGAGTTTTTAGCAACAGGAGAGGATGGCGGTCCAAGAAGAGACGCCGTTCACAGATGAGCAGCAACGTGGCTGCATGCAGGCCCCTAAGACCATGAGGAGAAGAGAGGAGATTCCTCTTCTTCTCTCTTTTCTTTCTTGCCGTGATGGAGAGGGTGTTGACCGGCGTCCCGATGAGGTGGCGCTTAGAAGATCGCTGCTAGGAAGGGCAGCAGGTGGTACGTGCAGGAGGCGGAGCAGCAAAGTTTGTCGGTGTCAATGGAGGTCGCCGGTGATTCTTCTATTCTATTTATATATATATATATATATATTTTTTTTTTCTTTTTTTCAAAGAGAAAGAACGGAGGCCAGCAGATGGTGGATGAGTGAGCCGGTATTGACAACGGTGTTGAAGGAGGCAGCAACACGTTGCTGCAAATAGAGAGGATATTGCCGGTGTTAATGGAGGCGGTGGTGCGTCGGTGTACCAGCAAAGGGGGCGGAGGATCTGTTGTTGTGGGCAGAGTAGTAGCAGTGGTGCTGCCCAAAGGAGCAGCACAGGAAGGGGAGATGAAGAAGGGCGAGCAAACGATGAAGAAGAAGGGAAGAAGAAGGAGAAGGAGGAGGCGCACGGCCGGAGTTCTGCAACTCCGGCCGGTATGAAGACAAGAAGGGAAGAAGAAGAAGAATAAGAAGAAGAAGAAGGAGAAAGAGAAGAGGAAGATGCGAAGGAGAGGAGGAGAGGGGGAGAAGCGAGAAGGACGTGCGGGCGGTGCATGCAACTCCGGCAAGGGAAAAGATGAAGAAGATGAAGAAGAGGATGAAGAGAAAGAAGAAAAAGAAGGAGAAGAAGGAGAGGAAAAAGTTGGAAAAGGTTTTGGGGAAGGAGAGGAAGAATAAGGAAGGGGATTAGGGTTCCAACGAACCATTCTCTTCCCCTTAAAAAGCTTCCATATTTCCTTTAATGGAAATAGGAGATTTTTCGAAAATAAAAAATAAGAAAAAATATATATATTTTTTTAAAACCCTTTTTTTGGGGGATTTCCCCATTTAGTGGACCCCCCTTTTTTATTTTTAAAAATTAATTTAAAGCATGTTAAAATCGTGGGGTCCACTAAATGGCCGGGCCGCGAGTCGATGATGATGGTCCTGGCTGTTGGCCCTCAAGGACTGATGAAGTCTATCATCTCATAAGATGATATGACGAGTGATTTGCTGATGATCAGACTGAAGATGACTGGATCAAGATCCAGATTGGCAGGTCGACAGATTTAGAGAGATCCGACGGTCAGATGGACGATCCAATGGTCCGATGGAAGATCCAACGGTCCGATAGCTTAGGGGGATGGGCCAGAGCCAACGGGCAGGAGTTCTGGGGTTAGGTATGTAGATCCGAGGATCGAGAGATGAAAAAAGAGAGAATAAGGAGAGATGATAGAGAAAATTAGGGGGATGAGAGAGAAAATATCAGAAAATGGAGATAAAAGTATTGGTAGAGGGTCTGGAACCCTGGTCTTCAATGTGACCATCCTCACACTTCTCTAGTAGAGTAGACCATCATTCCTTGTTGATTCATGTGGTTTTAAACGCTTTTGTCTGGCTTTTGGTCATTGGCTCTCCTACTCTATTCGTTCTTTGGGCCGGCTCTTTGGTCCTCTTATCAGCCCATATTTGGCCCATGTCTTCTAGTCATAGCCTGTGGGCTCTTTAAGCTTTGATAATGGGCTTTCATGATCGATTTTGGCCCGCAAGTCTCGAGAATCATCCAATCAGGGTTTCCTGTGACAGAAAAAGCGCATAATGAGACTTAATCAGAACGACTTTATATCTAGACTTCCAGAAATGTGTTTAATACATGCAAATATACCATTTCGTCCAGAAAAATATGTTCTATGCAATGAAAGAGACTCTTATGTAGAAAAGTAGATAATTAGAGCAGTTTAACGTAGGAGAATGTGATAACGCTTAGAAGATAACAGTGGAAAATACACAATTTTAAGCGAATATCACAACCCCCAACCAGCATGTTGCCAATCTTTGGCAATTAGTGCGAAATAAATGAGCTTAAAAGGGCTTTGCGCATGCTGCACACTTTTTCATATCAACTCAGGGAAAACACTGTTCGTCAAATTATCGAATGGATGCAAAAATTGTTATAGGCTAGCAAAGAGTTGAGAAGTTTTGGCAAAACTACAGACTGATAATCATGACCTAGAATAGTCAGACTATGTGTGTGTGTGTGCTCAACATTCTCATCATCTTGCAGTAAAGAATTTCAGATCACCTATAAGTTTGTATGCCTCGACCTCAATTCTCACTTGTAAACTACTCAGAATGGAATCACTCAAGAAGGGTTTTCTTCTTTTATCTCAATTTATATATGGAGGAGATGTATTTAATATAAAGAGGTAAAAAATCTCACATATGTTTTATTTGAAGGAAGGACATTTTTAACAGAAGAAGATCTCACGATTGGAATATCACTTCACTCGGGAACGTCAGATCAAACTCTATAGCTTTACCTTCTCCAATCTCCACATTTTATGATTGTGCTATCCTAGAATCAAGTTGGACTTTCCTGGGTTGTAATGAGGCTAATCCGTTGTAAAAAAATAAAGGGATACAGAATTTCAAAGATCTTGAGAGGATATCTCTATTTTCTTGTATTTTTCCTGCGGTGTAGCACCATTATCTGGTTCTTTTTCTTTTTTTCGTATTTTTTTCTTTTTCTCAATATTCTGAGACTGCTCAATTTCTTTTCAACTCTTTTTCATACTTTCTTTCTATATTTTTTTTCAGCTTGAACCACTTTCTTTTTCTTTTGACTTTTCTTCTTTACTTTTCTTTTCACGGTACACCCACATCAGTTATTCTTTTGTCCATCTCAAAATAAGGGTAGCCAGTCATGCTTCGTAGCTGGACTAGGTTTTAGGTTGATGGATTTACAAAGAAAAGGCTTTTATAGAAAGGCTCAAGGGGTTTCTAGTGAAGTATAATTCAGGTGAGTAAAAAGGCTGAACGGTTCAGAAAAATGGCCTAAATCATTTTCTAGGGTTTGCACTATCATGTATACTGTCTTGACTGGATACAGAGAAGGTTCTGTCAAGTAATCCAATGTTGATGTCGTTCTGAGTTTTATTATCGAAGCAAAAGATAATGAGATCTCTCAACGAATATTGCGGGCATGAAGACTAGTGAGTCATCTTGTGACTCAGGATTATTGTATAACCCTCTGAAATGATTAAAGGCTCGAAACTCATTGGGTTAGGTCTCCACAATTCTTCTCACAGGATCTCTAGAGTTTCCAAACTTAGGATGACTCTGATGTTGATAGTATACAATTGTGCCGAATTTGAGTTTTTCTAAGTTTTCAAACCTGCTGTAGCCACGCTTGACTTGACTCAAAGCTAACCTTTAACAAAAATTGACATCCTCAATACTGACTTAACGGAGATTTTCAACTAATCAAAGTCAGGGTATTTGACACATTTTTGAAATTTTAGAAAACTTTGAAAAACATCGAAAACCACCCAAAAACAAGAATTTTTATTTTTATTTTTATCAAAATGAAGACATGAGTTTTGGTAAATACCCACCCCAACCAAAATACAGCACCGTCCTCAGTGCTCATGTCTGGGACATAAAATGATAAAAAATCGGTGATGATGATGCAAAGGTTCAGGGAGGATGTTACCAAGTCGGCAGAAACTCGACAGTGTGTGGTACCTGATGATCGAAAGAATGAATGTACTTGCATTTCCAATGATAATAACAAATGCAAGAGACTCATGTACTCCAAGAATACCGGAATTGCCTTTCCGAAAGCGCTAAGTTTTACATCTTCAGCCAGACATGATGGGGGTGGTAAGCACCCCCAACCAGGTTGAAACTCATGGAGACTGAGTGAATCTACAGTCTTCCTGACACCTAAGGTGGAATGGAGATAACTATCCTATCTCTTGTCTAGGTATACCTGTGTAGAATAAGTCTTTCTCAGTGTAGACTGAGAGAAGGGCAGTAAGCTCTCTGAGCAGACCTGCAAAAGCATGTAGTTGAGTTGGAAGGGATCAAAGCCACTCAGTAAAGACTGAGAGGTGAGCAGTAAAGGGTTCTCTGACCATGGTTAGTAGAGCCGCAAACTCATTGAGTTTTGCGGGAAGGTATCTGAATAGAGCAGACTCTTATAGATCAGTAATACCAGAATTGTCTGACTCCGAGATGAAGTCAGACTCAAAGTGTTCTTGACACTTGGATAATTTATCTTCGGGAGAGTCCTGAATTAGACTCTCTACGACACACAGGTCATCGATAATATCGACGTAGGGTGGCGGGTAAAAATTGTTGACCTCTCTCTCGAGGTTTCCTAATTTGATAAGGATGTTCAAATCCCTACACTCAATATGTTCATCCTTGGTTGGGAACGGTAAGTCCAGGACAATAGGAGTCCCATTTTCTAGATACGACTCAATGGTAGGAATATCTGCCTCCAGTGCAGAAGTAGAATCATCAGAGATAGAGTTGGACACGGGTATCTCTGTGCTCGGTTCAGAAGTGGCTGCTAGTAAGGGCACCATAGATGGAGACACGGGTTCATCACTCGTGGTGCACACTCTAGTGGAGGTCAGGCATGGTAGATCTATGACAGTTGGGATCCCACGATCGAGACACAGCTCAGTGTCATGGAGATCGACATCAGGGTTAGCAGAGGTAGAGTGAGAAATAGGTTGGTTTGAGGTGGGTTCAAGATTTGGTGTTGTTAAAGGCACCGAATAAGGATACACTGGCTCCTCAATAATCAGGCTTGATCTAGGGGTGGTAACAACTTCTATTTCATCCTGGCAATTCTGGTACTTGGTCCAACTGTGCGACTCCTCATTATAGACAGTGGCCATGCCACTCTCCTCACAATAGGCTATTAGTGGGTTAGTGAAGTTGACTTCCTCTCTCTCATTTTCTAATTGAACTAGACGTTGCTCCAAGCTCTCCATAGATTGCTGTTGTTGGTGCTCTAGACCTTGGAAATACTATTGTTGTTGGGCAATGTACTGAGAGAGAAGGTCCTCTAGACAGGGTTTAGTAACCAATGGAAGCGGTTCAGCCAAGGGGAGCTGAGGTGCCAACTCTTGATTGTGGTCCGAGTAGGTATGAAAGTTGTAAGGCAGAGTGGAGTCTGGGACTAGCTACTGACTCTGAAAATCCTGAGGGGCCCACTGTTGATCAGAATATTCATTATGTGGATATGATGGGTATTGCGATTGCGAGTATTGCCAATCATACTCTCCATTGGGTTGATGAAGCCCGAAAGGATAATTATCCTGTGGCAGTTGCTGCGGGAGAGTAGACTATTCCCAACTAAAGTTATGGTGACTCCTATTGTCCGGATAATAAGTATTGTCATAGGAGGTCTGCATTGGAGATGGAAAGGTACGTCATCTTGCTGGATAGGAGGGTAATATCGTACAGACTGGGAATTGTGCACATGTTGCTGGACTACGGTACGAAGAGCAGAAACTGAGTTTTTAAGCTCTTGGAGTACAGATTTGTACTCCGGATCTCTGTGATTGTCATACCCCGTAGAAGTGTGTGAGATTGGAGTGTCATGATAATACGCAGAATTGTCGTACCATTATTGAGAGGGATCACCGAGATTCTCACAGAAATTGTAGTAGGTCTCATACAGAGGCCGTTCATTTGCCATCAGAGGCGATAGAGGGGTGTGGTAGACTAACTCTCAGATTGAGTTAGTCAAAGGTTAGGATAGGTCCAACCGGGCTTCTGCTTGAAAAAGCAAGCCCGAGAGTTTGCAAAAAGTTGCCAAAAAGGAAAACACTATCCGAGTGATATATGATGCACACGAAGCATAAATAATCCTATTCTTAAACAATCAGAGTATATTTTAGGAATTATCTTGTTAGTTTTGGGGCTAGTGTAGATTATAACAGTGGGCGGACCACTGGTTTATCTTTTAACCGCCGGACTAACTATTTGCACTCAGAGGTTCTCACCAGGCTACACTCTTCAGAGCGAATCCTTTAGTACTAACTCTAGTCAACAATAAGGTAATCCGAAGCCTAGACAGACGTGCGGCACAATGGCTGTCTTAAATACGTCCCAGACTAACCAGATTGGTCAAGTGTTTAAGAAGAGTGTTCCCTCGGGTTAAGCTAGGGTTGGTACGTGTTCCTAGTCCACACGCAACTAACCGCGGAATAGTCCAAGATGCCACGTCGAGCTCAGTGTACTTGAGTAGCAGGGACTTATGGGTGTGTTAGACAACAGGGACCCGCACTCGTGGTCTTATTTCGATTGGATGTTAAGTGGGTTCGCTTTGTGTGGATTTTTCCTTGAACATCGGGCTAATTGCTCTATTTTTTATTCTTTTTAATTAAATGAAGCCTTGGGATCAAATCAGTTGGAATAATGAGGTGGGTGATGAAATTCCACCAGTTTCAATTTTAGAGCTGGATCTGCTCTCTTAGAGTTGATTGATTAACAGCCACTCCACGCAAGTCGAATAAGTTGTTGAAAAAAAACCAATAGACATGCGGCAATGATTTACCCAACTGCGCAGTATCGCACTCAAGGCGAGGATAGAGACTTACCTCCCGTGGGCCTCGCCACGGGGTCACCTCCGTGGAATAGGGAGGGGGGTATCCAAATGGGCTTGGGCCCGACTCCACCTCTTTGAGCTTTCGCTCCCTACCCACACTGGATCGTGTTCCTGCAAATAAGATCTAAGGGTCTAAGTTTGGGATTGGATATGAAAGGTTCTTGCCTTTCTTGTGCACATGACGAACAATTAATTTAGGCCAGTGTGAATTAGTATCCTAATTCGAGTCGGAATTTGAACTTAGAAATTTCCAAATTGGAAAATTTCTAATTTTGAATCGTTTCTCGAATTTTGGAAACCTTCCAAGAAAGTTAAGATATATAAATCCCGTTCAGTTTTAGAATGTTTCAAAGATTGGAATCCTGCTAAATTCAGATGTTTCCTTTTTCATATATTTCCAATTTTAGAGGAATTCTAATGATAGAAACTCTCTCAAATTGGAATGTTTCAATTAGGGAAACCCTAATTTTATCAGATTTCACAATTGTGGAAACTTTTCAAAAAGTGAAACTCACCGTGTGTGATCTTCTAGAAATCCGCAGAGAATGAAAAGCCTAATTTTTTTTTGATTTTTTTGAATTTATCACTTAATCTAGGGTTTCTAAAAAACCCTAGAACAAGATCTAGCAGATAAGTCCTAAAATAGAATCAAAGAAATTTCTAAACTATTACAACTTTGCACCCGGTTGTCCGGGGCATTAAAAATAGTAATTTAAAATTGCTAAAAATAATTAAAAAAAAGAAATGGAATGTTTTCAAAACACTGGATCTTCCCATTTTAGCAGCTTTCTGATTCCGTCAACTACGTCCTTTTTCGCACTCCCGTACACCCGAGCGGCAACGGCGCCATTTGAAAGTAGGGTTTCTCTGTGTCGTTGGATTGGAAACCCTAATTTCAACCAAATTTGTAATTATCCAAGATTGTTAACCTATAAAATGGGCAATTTTGCATAGTGGCACGTGTCGGATGTCGATCCGCACTCGGGATTAGTCGGATTAGCGCAAATAAGAACATAAAAGATAACGGAAAAGTTGCATGTAACACATCATACTCAAATCAACTTAATTTAATCAAAATTGTCTTTTACAGCAAAAATCTGACAAAATAACTAAACTAGAAAGCATTTTAAAAAGAGAGGGATGTAGAGAGAGAATGAGGTTTTGAGAGAGAGAAACTAGAGAGAGAAAGGATGAAACTTACCACCATTGGAATTGTTAGTGGCTGTGATGGTGCATAGGACTTAGGTGATGGTGATGGGTTAGCGAGCTGCAACTTGATGAAGGAATCGTTGTCGGGGTGCAGCTGCAACTTGATGATGAGGCAAGCGGGTGGAGACGCTAGCAAGTTGCGGGTTCAAGTGGTAGTGCAGCCTGTGCAACTCATATCCGGTTGATCTAGGTGGCTGGAATGGTGGTGAGGCGCAGCTAGGAGTGATGAAAAGGTGCACCAGTGGGGGGCTGGGCGTTGGTGGAACCACCTGCAACTGAGATCTAGTCGACCTAGATGGTTGGAACGGTGGTGAGGTGGACGGTTGCAGGCAGCTTGCACACCAAGATAATGGGGAGTATGATGGAGGGACAGTTTTCAGCAACAGGAGAGGATGGCGGTCCAAGAAGAGACGCCATTCACAGATGAGTAGCAACGTGGCTGCATGTAGGCCCCCAAGACCATGAGGAGAAGAGAGGAGATTCCTCTTCTTCTCTCTTTTCTTTCTTGCTGTGATGGAGAGGGTGTTGACCGGCATCCCGATGAGGTGGCGCTTAGAAGATCGTTGCTAGGAAGGGCAGCAGGTGGTACGTGCAGGAGGCGGAGCAGCAAAGTTCACAGGTGTCAATGGAGGTCGCCGGCGATTCTTCTTTTCTATTATATATATATATATATATATATATATTTTTTTTTCTTTTTTTCAAAGAGAAAGAACGGAGGCCAGCAGGTGGTGGATGAGTGAGCCGGTATTGACAATGGTGTTGAAGGAGGCAGCAACACGTTTCTGCAAATAGAGAGGATATCGCCGGTGTTAATGGAGGCGGTGGTGCGTCAGTGTACCAGCAAAGGGGGCGGAGGATCCGTTGCTGTGGGCAGAGCAGCAGCAGTGGTGCTGCGCAAAGGAGCAGCACAGGAAGGGGAGATGAAGAAGGACAAGCAGACGATGAACAAGAAGGGAAGAAGAAGGAGGAGGCGCACGGCCGGAGTTCTACAACTCCGGCCGGTATGAAGACAAGAAGGGAAGAAGAATAAGAAGAAGAAGAAGGAGAAAGAAAAGAGGAAGAAGTGAAAGAGTAGAAGAAGGAGAGGGGGAGAAGGGAGAAGGACGTGCAGGCGGCCAGAGTTGCTGCCTGCAACTCCGTCAAGGGAAAAGATGAAGAAGATAGAGAAGAGGAGGAAGAGAAAGAAGAAAAAGGAGAAGAAGGAGAGGAAAACGTTGGAAAAGGTTTTGGGGAAGGAGAGGAAGAATAAGAGGGGGATCAGGGTTCCAACGAACCCTTCTCTTCCCCTTAAAACGCTTCCCTATTTCCTTAATAGGAGATTTTTAAAAAATAAAAAAGAAGAAATATATATATATATATATATATATATATATTTTAAACCCTTTCTTTGGGGGATTTCCACATTTAGTGGACCCCCCTTTTTTATTTTTAAAAATTAATTTAAAGCATGTTAAAATCGTGGGGTCCACTAAATGGCCGGGCCGCGAGTCGATGATGATGGGCCTGGCTGTTGGCCCTCAAGGACTGATGAAGTGTATCGTCTCATAAGATGATATGATGCGTGATTTGCTGATGATCAAATTGAAGATGACTGAATCAGGATCCAGATTGGCAGGCCGACGGATTTAGAGAGATCCAACGGTCTGATGGACGATCTAATGGAAGATCCAACGGTCCGATAGCTTAGGGAGATGGGCCAGAGCCAATGGGCAGGAGTTCTGGGGTTAGGTCAGTAGATTCGAGGACTTAGAGATGAAGAAAGAGAGAATAAGGAGAGATGATAGAGAAAATTAGGGGGAGGAGAGAGAAAATATCAGAAAATAGAGATAAAAGTATTGGCAGAGGGTCTGGAACCCTGGTCTTCAATGTGACCATCCTCACGCTTCTGCAGTAGAGTAGACCATCATTCCTTGTTGATTCATGTGGCTTTAAATGCTTTGGTCCGGCTCTTGGTCATTGGCTCTCATACTCTCTTCATTTTTTTGGCCGGCTCTTTGGTCCTCTCAGCCCATATTTGGCTCATATCTTCTAGTCATAGCCCGTGGGCTCTTTAAGCTTTGATAATGGGCTTTCATGATCGATTTTGGCCCGCAAGTCTCGAGAATCATCCAATCAGGGTTTCCTGCGACAGAAAAAGCACGTAATGAGACTTAATCAGAACAACTTTATATCTAGACTTCCAGAAATACGTTTAATGCATGCAAATATACCATTTTATCTAGAAAAGTGTGTTTTACGCAATGAAAAAGACTCTTATGTAGAAAAGTAGATATTTAGAGCAGTTTAATGTAGGAGAGTGTGATAACGCTTTGAAGATAACAGTGGAAAATACGCACTTTTAAGCGAATATCAAATACAATACATTGTGCTTTATCTCCTGATAAATTTAAAAGCATAATTGCTTGTGAAACCTCAAAACAAGCATGTGATATTTTGGAGATGACCCGTGAAGGAATGAATTCTGTTAAACTGTCAAAACTTCAAATGCTCACAACACAATTTGAAATTATTATAATAAATGAAGGTAAAAGTTTCACGGACTACTACACCAAATTGAGTGAAATAATTAACTCCATGTGGGGTCTTGGTGAAGCTATTCCTCAATAAAAAATTGTTAGAAAAATTATGAGATCATTACCTGATAGGTTTCATCCTAAAATTATAGCTATTGAAGAAAGTAAGAATGTTGATCTGATAAGATTAGAAGAACTAATAAGATCAATTCAAGCATTTGAACTGAAACTTCATACACCTAAAAAGAAAGGATTAACTCTAAAAACCTCTAAGAAATAATTAAGAGAAGAAACTGACTATGATGAGTCTAATAACATTGATGAAGAAGTTGTCTTCTTTGATAAAAAAATAAGAAAGTTTTTCAGAAATAAAGATAAAATTTTTTTTATACAAAGGAATATGAAACCTTTTGAAAAGGGAGATAAATAAAAAAAGGGAGATAACAACATAGATGATATACAATGTTATAATTGCAGGGGGTTTGGTCATATCTCTACTGACTATCCTAACAATATTAAGAAAGAAAAAACTAAAGCTATGAAGGTTGTTACTTGGGACATGGATAGTGATGAATCCGATACAGAAACGAACACATCTAGTGATAACGGAGAATCATCCAATGTTAGAGCTTTAATGACTATTGCTAATCTTAATGAAAATTATCACTTTAAGAATGCTGAAATTGATAATGAAAATGACTTAAGTGATGATACAAGTGAAGAAAATATTCAAAATGCTTTTAACAATTTATATAAAGAAAGCCTAAATTTGGCAAAATCCTGTTATACCTTGAAAAATGAAGAGATTGAATGTTATGAAAATGCCTCACTGAAAATTGAATTAGAAAATCTATATCAAACAGTGAAGTATAAAGATAATGAAGTGTTACTTATTTTGAGCAGAGAACAAGAACTTGAAGATGAAATTGGAAAATTAAGTCTAGAAAGGAATGATTTAGAAGTCAAGAATAGAACCTTAATCAGAAATATTATACAAGGAAACAATGGTAAGAGAGCACTTGGATATAATAGAAAAATTTTTAAAAACTCGAACTCTAGAACTGTGTTTGTAAAAGCTACTATGGATTCAACCCAAAATGAACAAACTGAAAATTTTAATATCATTTGTCATTATTGTAGACATTCTGGACATAAGAAATATAACTGTCTTGTACTTAAAAAGAAGTTAGATTTTCTAAAGGAAAATGAAGAAAATGTAAGAATGATAAACCTACAAATTTTGGAAGAAACCAGAAAACAAAACAATGAAAAATAATAGTTTATGAAGGTAGTTGCTTTAAATGTTAGAGTTAGAGCTATAAAAGAAAACATTAATAACTCTCTACCCAACAAAAAAAAATAATGATAAATCTCTTGTAAAAAGATGGGATAAAAAATTTGTTGAAAAATATTTGTTTATTCATACTGCTTCAATTTCAAATGAAACTTCTAAGCGATATTTGGATAATAGATGCTCCAGACACATGACTTGGGAAATATATTATTTCTATTCTTTTGATGAATGCCATGATAGTGATGTGATATTGGTGATGGTAGTACTGCTAAGATAATTAGTAGAGGAACTATCAAAGGTCCAGGAATACCTAAGATTGAGAATGTATTGTGTGTAGATGGTCTAAAATATAACATTCTTAGTATTAGTCAGATTTGTGACAAAGACCACATATGCAAGTTTTCAAAATATTTTACAAAAAATATGTGGGCTGAAGCAGTGAATATTGCATGTTACACGATCAGTTGTGTTTATCTAATGAAAAGAACCTTGCAGTCAGCCTATGAAATTTGGAACGGAGTCAGACCAAATATAAAATATTTCAGAGTCTTTGGCAGTCAATGTTACATGCTCGGAGACAGAGAAAACCTTAGAAAGTTTGACTCTAAAAGTATTGAAGGCATTGATTTTGATCAAACTTTTGCCCCGATAGCTAGGCTAGAATCTATTAGGATTCTCTTGGCATTAGCTTGTGTTTTAAAATTTAAACTCTATCAGATGGATGTTAGGAGAATTATTAAGAATGCCAGTGGAACCATTGAATATGGTCTCTGGTATCCTCTTGAGACTAATAGTTAAATTGCTGGCTATTCTGATGCCGACTGGGCAAGAATTGTTGATGATTAGAAAAGCACCAATGGTGGGTGTTTTTATATTAGAAATTGTTTGGTAACTTGACACAGTAAGAAACAAAATGCTATATCATTATTGACTGCTGAAGTGGAATACATTGCCGCTGGCAATTGTTGTGCCTAGTTAATTTGGATGAAGCAAATGTTGTTGGATTATGGAATTGATCAGGGATCTATGAATCTATTCTGTGATAACACGACTGCTATTTGTATTTCAAAAAATTCTATATAGTACTCTAGAACCAAGCACATAGATATTAGACATCACTTTATTAAAGAATTGGCTGAAATACAGATAATTTCATTAGATCATGAGAATATAGAAATTCTACTTGCAGATATTTTGATCAAACCTTTAGATTCGCTCAAATTTGAATATCTGAGGAAGTCTACAAAAATTTATCCTATTGATTAATTTCGTGTGGTATTAACTAAAATAATTGAAGCCATATTGAATATCTTATCTTCATTTTTTCAGTTAGTGTAATCATCTAATCATCCAAAATGATGGTTAGATTATTTTTGTAAATTTAGAATTGCTATTGTTGGTTGAATTCTTTTGTGTAATGATATTTGGTACCATATCATATTGGGTATATAGTTTCTTTGGTGATATTATTGAATATATGATTATTTGGTAAATTGGTGATATTTTGTGTTATTTGGGATTTTGAAATTGGCATTTACGAAGTCGGGCCAACCGAAAAAATTGTCTGGTCGACCGATGAATTTGCCGAGGTCCTTGGGTTTTTAGAAAAGTTTTTTACGAAGTCGAGTCGATCGAAAATATTGACCGGCCAACAGAAGTAAAACAAAAAAATTTAGATTTTTTGAAATTGGTTTCGCGGGCTCGGGTTGACCGAACTAAAGGTCTAGTCGACCGAACATGTCCGGTTGACCGACCATTTCGACCGGTCGACCACGCCTTGCACCCGAACTTTATATCGATTTCGCGGGAGTGTCGACCCACGTCTGGTCAACCGCCCTCGGTTATAAATTATTTCAAATTGATTTTGGGTCATTAGAAACTTTGTTTGGAACCCTAGTCATTTCTTTTGAAGCCTCATCTTTGAGAAAACTCATATTCCTAAAATCTAATCTCTTTTTTAGAGATTTCTGTTCTCACCATTACCCATTTTTTGGTGAAATTTCTTTGTTTTTCTCTTATATGTCACCATAAGGAAAAAGAACAAGAGGTGAATCATCTTCAAATGATCCTTATCCTCTTAGCTTATTCATCAATCACATGACAAGGGCTAGCTTTTTGAAGAACTACATTGAAAGAGCCGTTGCTATTGAGCGTGGGGTTATCGAAAAAGAAGTGACCATGACTGGGATCCCCAAATTTCTGAATTCGGTAGGTTGGTATAAACTTCTTTTAATTTCTGGTGTTGCATATCCTGAGTTAGTCAGGATGTTTTATTGCAATCTTAACAATCATGATCCAAACGGTCCATTTCTTTATTTTGAGGTCCGAGGAGTTAGGTTTAAAATTACATTATCTTTGATTTCAAAGATCACAAGTCTTCCTCGTGTACCTGATGGAGGAATTTTTCCCCTTCCCTACCTCTTAAGAACAAAAATGCTATCTCAAAAGCCATCTGTGGGAAGGTAGTTCAATTATCTTTCATCTCATGGTCAAAAATTTGGCGATTGAGAATCGCAAGCGGTTTTTGCTTTTTGGCATTTTAGTTTCAAAAATTCGAAGTCATTACAAAATCTCTATTCTTGACTCTGATGAAATTTTGTATCCCAACTCACCTATCAATCAAGCTACTTTTAGTAAGATGTTGGTTGGTGACTCGTCTGTATCTGTTTCTGCATCTGCTTCTGCTTCAAGTTTTGGATCTCGCCGTTCCTCTGTATTTGCATCTATTGCAGGTCTTTCGTCCAAGTTAGACAATCTTTGTGTGTCGATTGACAAATTTTCTCGACGACAGCAACGTATGACTTCATTTCTTAGATCTCAGCATCCTTACTATCCAGAGTCTTCACCTGAGGAGACGACTGTGCTTTCTGCGGTTGGAGATGACGAAGATGAAGATGAAGACGAAGATGAAGAAGAAGAAGAAGAAGAAGACAATGCAGATGATGATGATGGTGATGATGATGCCGATGAGGATGATGGCTATGATTAGAGCACATTTTGCTCTCTCTCTCTCTGTAGATCAGTAGTACTTTGGTTTACTATGTTATGAGATGATGGATATTGGTCACTCTGTTGACCGTTTCTTCTATGATGATTGTTAGTTTGATATATTTTGGTATGATCTTTTCCCTATATCATTGATTACCATATCATTATATTCTTTATCATCACAGGTTTGAGTTCTTCCCTTTGTCAATATATGACAAAAAGAGGGAGAAATCAATTATATTTGGAGTTTGGACTTATGATACTGTTGGATAACTGTTGGGAATTACTTTGATACACTTGTTGCTTTCTATTTTATTGAAATACTTGTCATAAAATATCTGTGATTCTTACTTAGTTTTACTTGACTAATGTACTGAGAAGACGTTTTTGGTATGATTGGACTAATATACTAAAAAGAAGCTATTGTCAAAGATTTTTCTGTTAAGTTGATTATTTTGTAGCAACAGGTGTTTGCAGTAATTTTGGTACCAATCACGATATTAATCGTGAGTTAAAGTGTTGCCTCTGCGAGCTACAGTGTTGCCTCCTTGCCTCTTCATCCTTCAAAGATAAGCTATTTGGGCGGTTAACTTAGGGGGAAGGCAATTATTGTACTTAGGGGGACCGTTATTGATTTACTTTTTTATTGGGCAAAAAATTGTAATATAATTTTGTAGTTATTTATTTTTGTCCTGGCATTAACAAAGGGGGAGATTGAGAAGTCTCGTTGTCAAATCCCAGGAATATTTAGTTCTTTGATAATAAATATATCGCTATGTCTCGAATTCCCTGAAGACTGAAATGTCAAAGATCAAGTGGACTTCGACAAAATAAATCAAAGAAGAATTAAAGCTGAAGAAAAATCAACCCAAGTGTTCAAGATCAACTGAAGACAAAGTCAAGTGATCAAGCTCAACTGAAGACAAGGTTAAAGCTCAAGTATGTTCTCACTCAATGAATGTTCAACTATGAAGAAACTCATGTTGCGGTTACTTAAGTAAATCTAAGGGTACACCGCGCATTGCCAGCGGATCTAGATTTACTCTAGATGGTTCAGTGATAGTTAGGAATCATGTGCGTGTCAAAAAGAGAAATTCTAAAAAATTAGAAGTGTTCGGTTATGGACAAAGAGGTTCGGTCCACTGACCTTTTGAGCAGGCGACCGAAGGTCCGGTCGACCGGCCAAAAGGGTTCGGTCTACCCTAATCTTGGGTTCAAGATTTTGTGGTGTTAACTTGAGCGGGCGACCGACTAAAGGTTCGGTCGATCGAGTTTCGGATCTTGTTTGACAAAATCTCTTAAGCGATTATAAGCGCATTTTGACCCTTCAAACGGCTATATTCGGTACGGTTCTATTGATAGGAGGCCTGCTTATAAATAAGAGTCCTCTCCCTTCATTAGAATTAACCCAATCAAGAGATCTCTATACTACATTCTTTGATTATCATTCTTTGAGTCTAAAGATTTAGAATTTGAGAGAGCTTCACCTGCGCAAATCTATATATCTTTTGTGAATGCTCTAGATTGTTTGAGAGAGCTTCACATGAGCAAATTCAGTTCATCTATTGTGAAGGCTGCTTTAATTGTTTGAAGAGACTATGAAGGCTATTGTTTCCTGTAATCGTCTTCTTGCAAGAAGAGGATCATCATTGGCAGAGTGTCTCTGTGGCGAATTCTTCTACGAGGATTCACCATTTTATCGAATTCATCAAAAGATAAGTATCTCCTAGAACAAACCTTTTAGAGTGAATTCAATATTATCAAACTTGAATTATTTGTGATTGGTAGATGAGTGAGTACTCATCAAATTGAGTTGAGGAAGGTGGAATCCTTGAGAAATCCATTTCTCTAAAATACTACGGGCCTAGTGTGACTTTCTAGGTGAATCAAAAAGTGATTCTCATATAGATCGAGTTAAGGATTATAGATCCATGAGAAGAGGGCTTCTTTAAAAAGACTACTGGCATAAGCTAACTCTCTAGGTGAGCGAGAAGCGATTCTCGTTAGATTGAGACTAAGTGAATCTTAGTTGGTTGATTATTTATTTCGATTGGAAATGTTATAATGCATAATTGAAATAATATAATACTACTTGTGGTGAGTATTAGAAAGTGGACGTAGGTGTGGAGTTGTCGAACCACTATAAATCTGAGTCTCGTGTGATTGTGAATGTTTGCATATTTTGTCTCAAATTTTTCAATATTTATATTCTGTGGATGATCCTTATTTTGATTGTTTTATCCTTTTTCTGCCTTGTGTGATCATTAATTTTTAATCCATATAGAATCGACAGAGCAATTAAAAATTGTCCTATTCACCCCCCTCTAGGACATAACATGGTAATTAAAAGGGAATTTCACATATTGAGGAAGAAAGTTTTGACACTCCATCGTGAGTTTTAAAAATACTTTTCCTCTTGGGACAAAAAGCTACAATGTTAGCCATATTCGATAGAATTTTTAAAAACCAAATAGAATATAGAAGTTTGATCAAATGAGTATTGGTTCTTAAAATTCTACCAATAATATCAGAATGCGACATTGTAGAAACAAGAGATGGATACACCTTCTCCTCAAATTTCTTAGTTTGAGTGCCTTTGCACTCCAACCGTTTCCTCAAGATGAGGCCCATGGTTTTAGATTACTAGATTGAGTCTCATTATGTCATTCATAATCCAACCTATCGCATGTTCATGTTCCCGAAGGTCTTTTAATAATTATCTCTTGGTCCATGATTATCAAAAGAGATATCAAGAAAGGGAGTCTCACTACACCAAATTTACAAATAAATGACACAAGTTAAAGAGGTAGAAAAGGCTTTTTCATAATTTTAGTGTAAAAAGCAAAATAAAACTCTCTTTCGTCTCTCAGTCTGCTTCCCATCTCTTAAATTGATTCTTCGGTGTATTTTCCATCCTTAAACTAATTAAGAAGGGCAGAAGAGCTCAAAGGATGCATTTGAATCTTAGAAATCTCATTCGAGTAGAAGAGCTCTAAAGATAAGACAATGCCCGAGCTTCGAGAAGTGATTCTAGGATTTCCATTTATCTTCTTCACCATCACTCTCGAAGCATCTCTCGCACTCGATCTGAATGGACTCTGAGTTTCAAGCATCGGGTACGTCTTTACATTATCAGATTTAGAGATTTCACTCCATGGAAAGAGATTTCGTAGGTCAGATTTAGAGATTTCACTTCTCGGTTTGCTTCGCACATTTGCATGAATTGGAGCTCCAAATCCTAGACCGATTTGGCTTTTTAATCTTTCCTTTCTTTCGGTCCTGCCTATTTTTTTGCTTAATTTAGCATTTTGAAAAGCTGATTCCTAAACTCCCAGTGTTCTTTGAGCTAGTCTTGTTTACTTGCAATCTTCTGAAGCTAATCTCTCTCTAGCCAATGAGCTTTAATGGCGATTTCTCCGTTACTATTCTTCAGACCAAACTAAATTTAGAAATCTAGATTATAGGGTTTTGTTTGATTCTAATCTTGTTTGTTGAATCTTCGATTCTCTAAGGTATAATAATGTAGCAATAGAGAAAGATAATCTCACGATCTTAAATTTCTCTATATGTAGAAGTATTTACATTTTAGAACTCTAATATGATTATCAGTATCTTCGTTTCTACAGTAGGAAATAAAAAATCGATCTAAAATTGTTCTAGCAGCATGAAATCTGCATTTTATTGATTACAATGTTATGTGGCATTCTATATTCATTTGACAAGAAGAACTATTTTTTAGTTACTTATTATTCTTCATTTTTAGGTTAACAAAGTGATTTAAGCTTCAGAGATTGCATTTTCTTTGCTAGATTGTAGTGTTTAGGATTAGGCCCTTCATCGATTGAAATCTTGCTTTGGTTGCCCTCAAATCTCACATTTTTTACCTGCTAGAGGCAATTCAGCATGCTTTCAGCTGAGGAAATGAAAGATTACATATTGTTTCTAGGAATTTCATCAAAGTGCTCCATAATTTGTGATCTCATGTTTCATTTCATGTATTTAGTCATCTAGTATAATTTGGTGGAGTAGATCTGGATCTTGTGTCATTGATTTTTGTTGACTTGGAAACAGGGACTTCAGATCTCTCCAATTTGCTAAAATTTACAGCTTTCTAGTTCAAGTTGGAATCTTGTGAATGGGTTTTGGCTAGAAATCATTAGATTTAGGATTTTTATCTTTTGTATCTTTAGGGTTTCAGATGTTTTTCTCTGTAAGTGGGTATTATACACTATTAGTAGAAAATTTGTATTTGTTGATCTATTTTTCATCTGGAATCACATGCTCGCTCAATTCTCTCATTCTAGACAAATCAGTTCAAATAATCAACCACAACATTTTTTTCCCATTTTAGAACAAGCATGAAGCTTATTCATGCATATGACTATGAGTCCATGAGGGAACAACTGATACATTAGTTTCAGTAACTGTGCTGATGAACTGCTACTTAGTTATATTTATTATTATTTTGGACTCAAAAAACATCAGTGTTTGATACTACATAAAAACAATTCATGGTTTGCAATCCAAGTTATTGATATTTCGTTATCTGTAGGCCGGCTAGAGATTTTTTTTATTTTTTTGGTGAAAAAGTGATGCGGGAGCATTTAACAACGATGGTCTGCCACTACACCGAATCAGTGCTTGGTCAAGCAAGTGGGCCCCATGAAGATTTGCTTTCTTTATTTTTAGTTTAATTAGGATTTTTCCAATTAAAGTTAGATTTTGTTTCCAATTAGGTGATATTCGCTCAAAAGTGCTTATTTTAAGCAATTATCCTTTTAGCGTTATTGCATTCTCCCACGTTAAAATACTCTATTTATCTATTTTTCTACGTAAGTGTCTCTTTTGTTGCGTAGAACACACTTTTCTGGACGAAATGATATATTTGCATGCATTAAACACATTTTCGAAAGTCTAGACATGAAGTCATTCTGATAGAGTCTCATTACGCGCTTCTTCTGTCGCAGGAAACCCCGATGGGACAATTCTCGAGACTTGCAAGCCCACATCGATCAAGAAAGCCCATTGTCAAAGCTTAAAGAGCTCACATGCTATGACTAGAAGATATGGGCCAAATATGGGCTGAATAAGAGGACCAAAAAGCCGGCCCAAAGAACGAAGAGAGTAGGAGAGCCAATGACCAAGAGACGGACCAAAGCGTTTAAAGCCACATGAGTCAGCAAAGAATGATAGTTGACTCTACTGGAGAAGCGTGAGGATGGTCACAGTGAAGACTAGGGTTCCAGACCCTCCGCCAGTGCTTTTCTCTCTATTTTATGATACTTTCTCTCTCATCTCTCCTTATTCTCTCTCTCTCTTCATCTCTCGGTCCTCGAATCTACTGACCTAACCCCAGAACTCCTGCCCATCGGCTCTATCTCATCTCCCTTAGCTTTTTGACCGTTGGATCTTCCATCGGACTGTTGGATCTTCAATCGGACCGTTGGATCTCTCTAGATCCGTCGATCTACCAATCTGAGTCCCAATCAAGTCACCATCCATCCGATCGCCATCAGACCGTCTGTCACATCATCTTGTGAGACAATGGACATCACAAATCCATGTGGGCCAGTAGCCGGGCCCATCATCATCGACCCGCTGTCCGACCAGTTAGTGGACCCCGTGAATTTCCAAAGAATTTTAATTAAATTTCAAAAAAATGGGGGGTCCACTAATTGGGGAGATTCCCCATAGAAAAGTAGATTTTTACTTAAAAAAAAAATAATAATAATAAATTTAAAATTCAAAAAACATTAGGTTTTCATATTCTGCAGATTTTTAGAAATCACCAATCAAGGATTTGCAATTTTTGGAAAGATTCTAAAATCTTGAAACTTTGCTAAATTAGGGTTTCCCTCTTAGAAGTTTCCTCTTTAGAAGAATTTCTATCTTTAGAAATCTTCCGAATTTGGAAAAGTCTACAAAAGGAAATACCCCACATCTAGCAGAATTTCAATTTTGGGAAATTTCCCAAAATTATAAGGGATCTCGCAATCAAATCTTTCTTGGAAGATCTCCACAGTTCGGGAAACTTTCCAATCTAGGTATTTTCCTATCTGGGAATTCCTAAATTTTAACCCATCTCGAACTTGGAAATTAATTCAAAAACTTGCCTAAATCCAGTGCTTGTTCTGTGAACCCTAAAAAGGCAAAGATCTTCCAAATAGAATCCCGACTACCTAGACCGTGCGATCTAACTTTTCTACAGGAACACGATCCAGTGTGGGTAGAGAGCGAAAGCTCAAAGAGGTGGAGTCGGGCCCAAGCCCATTAGGATACCCCTCTCTAACCCACGGAGGCGACCCCGTGGCGTGGCCCACGGGAGGTAAGTCTCTATCCTCGCCTTAAGTGCGATACTGCGCTGTTGGGTGACTCATTGCCGCTTGTCTATTTGCTTTCACATCCATATTCTTCGACTTGCGTGGCGTGGCCGTTAATCAATCAACTCTAAGAGAGCAGACCCAGCTCCAAATTGAAACTGGTGGGATTTCATCACCCACCTCATCATTCCATCTGATTTGATCCCAAGGCTCCATTTAATTAAAAAGAATCAAGAAGTAGAGCCAATTAGCCCGGTGTTCGAGGAAAAATCCACGCAAAGCGAACCCGCTTAACATCCAATCGAAATAAGACCACGAGCGCGGGTCCCTGTTGTCTAACACACCCATAAGTCCCTGCTACTCAAGTACACTGAGCTCGACGTGGCATCTTGGACTATTCGGCGGTTAGTTGCGTGTGGACTAGGAACACGCATCAACCCTAGCTTAACCCGAGGGAACACTCTTCTTATCCACTTGACCAATCCGGTTAGTCTGGGACGTACTTAAGTCAGCCATTGTGCCGCACGTCTGTCTAGGCTTCGGATTGCCTTGTTGTTAACTAGAGCTAGTACTAAAGGATTCGCTCTGAAGAGTGTAGCCTGGTGAGAACCTCTGAGTGCAAAACAGTTTGTCCGGCGGTTAAAAGATAAACCAGTGGTCCGCCCACTGTCATAATCTACTCTAGCCCCAAAACTAACAAAGATAATTCCTAAAATATATCCTGATTGCTTAGAATAGGATTATCTGTGCTTGGTGTGCATCATTTAGGATAGTGTTCCTCTCTGGCAACTTTTTGCCAAGTATAAAGCTTGCCTCATTAGCGTATGTCCGGTTGGACTCGCCCGAACAAGCGCTTGGTTCGATCTGAGAATCACGTCCCTACAGTGGATCCTCCACTGAATTCTTCCCCATCTCTTTCCCCACCCGCCTCCCCCAGTACTACTACCTTTGTAGTCATGGCAGTCGAACGACCTCTTATCGAGACGTTCGCTCCTATCTCTGCCAATCCGTCCACTTGCATTGTTCTCCCACCTACTACGGCGGTACAGTTCGAGATCAGGCCACAGACGATCTAAATGCTGCCAACCTTTCGTGGTCTCCCAAGAGAAGACCCATATTCCCATATTCGGGAATTCCAACATGTCATCCTACTTTTCAAGAATCAGAACCTCGATGATGACAATGTGTGTCTGCAAGTTTTCCCATTCTCGCTCAAAGACCGAGCCTCAGATTGGCTCTACTCCTTACCCGCTGATTCAATCAGCAGTTGGAAAGAATTGGTGGGCAAATTCATGTCTAAATTCTACCCCATGACTCGGACCAACCAAATGAAGCAACTCATTCAGGACTTTAGACAGAAGTCCGATGAGAAATTTTTTGAAGCGTGGGATAGATTCCAAGACTACCTGACTAAGTGTCCCCACCATAGCATCGACAAGGGCAATCTTGTCCACGTCTTCTATAAGGGACTTACTGATGAGTCCCGGACCATGGTAGAGTCAATGTGCCAAGGAAAATTCCTGCACCAAACTCCGACCGATGCATACAAATTCTTGGGAGAGTTAGGAGAAAACTCTCAACATTGGACGACTGACTCAGAGTTTAGTCGAACCACTTCGGTCCAAAGGACAACCAAGGGACATGATGCTACAGCTGATACTGAGCTTCGATCAGTCATTCAAGAGTTGAGCAAGTCAGTCTCGGCACTGGCCGTGTCTGTACAAAAGCCTACTCAACAATCTACCCCAGTCATGCATGTGGGACACGAGAGCCCTATGGAATCCTGCACCATCTGTCTGCAACCCTCCCATACTACTGAGCATTGTCCTTTGAATGAAGGATAGTCTAATCCTCTTCAGGAAGAAGTTTGTGCTTTCAGCACATACAAACCACCCACTCAGAACTCGTATAGTCAATCTTATCATCCGGACACGAGAAACCACCCTAACTTCTCTTGGAGGCCTCAGTCTACTCAACCACAAGCTCAACCTCCACATCAACCTCAGGGCATGTATCCTCCTGGGTTCAATCAACCCAATAGGCAATTCAATCAGGGACAATATCAGCAGAATCAGTACCCATCTACTCAGAACCAGCAGTTCCAGCAGGGTCAATACTCTAGACAACAGAGCACATTTCAGAATCAGCAAAGAGTTCCCCAGAACTTTCAGAACCAACAGATTGTCCCAACTAATTCTTCCGCCTATAACTATAATGCCCCGATGAGCTCAAGTCGCGAATTGGTGCCTCAGCTCCCATTAGCTGCTCCCCAACAGTCGGTCCCCAAACCCGGTATCGAGGACCTTCTAGCTCAACTCATTACTCAATCTATGCAATGCCTAGAGCAACAGCAACAGCAATCCATGCTTCGTCTAGAGCAACGCTTAGGTAACCTGGAAGCTGAGAAAGCTAAAGGCATCTTCCCTAGCCAACCCATCGCTAACCCAAAAGGAAATGCCAAAGGAGCAGTATATGAGATCGATTCCCAATCTCAAAGCCAGAATGAGAATTGTCAAGGGGAGGTGCAAGCTGTAACCACCCTACGATCTGGAAAAACTATGGACATGGGAGTCCAACCACCACCGGTGCCATCTCCAGCACCCATCACTCGCACCGTGGAAACTAGTCCAAATCCTACCTCTACTTCTTCTACCTCTGCACCAACATCAGATATCCCTGTGCAGAAATCTAAGGCTAAAGACAAATCCATTTGTCGAGTAAAGCCTCCCTTCCCGGACAGACTTGTCCAAGATAAGCGGGATCAGCAATTCTCTGAGATCTTAGATGTCTTTAAAGACGTCCAGATCAATATCCCATTCCTTTCTGCTATCAAGCAAATCTCCTCCTATGCCAAATTCCTCAAGGACTTGTGCACAGTTAAGCGGCGTACGCATGTACCCAAAGCTGCCTTCTTGGCCGAAAAAGCTACCGCGTTCATTCAACGCAACAGTGTGATCAAACACAAGGATCCAGGTAGCCCAACTGTCCAATGTGAAATTGGTGACAACTTTAGCTGCACTGCCTGCCGCGTTCATTCATACCATTCTCGGTATATCAGCAGTTAGGACTGAAAGATATGAAGCCTACCAATGTCACCCTGAAATTGGCTGATCAGTCCATCAAGATTCCAAGAGGAATCATTGAAGATGTCCTAGTAAAAGTCGCTGACTTTTATTATCCTGTGGACTTTATCATTCTAGACACCGAGCCGTGTCAGGATAACCGCATTCCGGTCATCTTAGGCCGTCCATTCCTTGCCACCGCGAACGCACACATCGGGTGCCGGGACGGAAACATGTCCATTGCTTTCGGTAACCTCAAAGCTGAGGTCAACATCTTTCGTTTAATGCAACAAGATGCCGATCGCGAAGTGACCGATGAAATGTGTGCCGTTGAGAGTCTAATCCCGGACTCCACCGAAGATATTCTTAAGCAGTGTCTAGAACACTTTGGAGCTGACTTTGCAACAGAGTCAGCCATTTCTGATCTCAATGATCTTTTGGAAACTGCTCCATTGCTAGAGATCCCCGCTCCACTCATCAAGTTCGAGCCTCTGATAACCATGGCCAGAGAACCTATCCTTCCTTTACCTACTGAAGTCAAACCTCTTCAATCCGTGTCTTCTGTGACACCTATTTCTACTCCATCTGCTCCAATATTGGAGCTTAAGCCTCTTCCCACAGATCTTTCCTATGCCTATCTTGGTCCTAAGGAAACCTACCCTGTCATTATTGCTTCCGCTTTATCTGCGAGTGAATGTAAGAAAATTCTCGAGCTGCTCAAAGAGCACAAATCTGCGATAGGGTGGACCATAGATGATATTCGAGGCATAGACCCCTCGGTGTGCCAACATCACATCTACCTCGAGGATGAATCCAAAACCGCTCGAGAACACCAGAGGCGGTTGAACCCCGTCTTGAAGGATGTAGTCCGGGACGAGGTCCTTAAACTGTTAGATGCGGGTATCATTTACCCCATCTCCGATAGCAAATGGGTGAGCCCTATTCATGTCGTCCCTAAAAAGGCAGGATTCACAGTTGTGGAAAATGAGAACAAGGAAATGGTCACCCAGCGCCTGAAGAAAGGGTGGAGAGTCTGCATCGATTACCGACGACTCAACACCAACACTAGGAATGACCATTTTCCTTTACCCTTCATAGACCAAATGTTGGAGAGACTAGCAGGTCACTCCTATTACTGCTTCCTCGATGGTTACTCAGGGTATAATCAAATACCCATCGCCCTTGAGGATCACGAGAAGACAACTTTCACCTGTCCCTTTGGCACTTTTGCCTACAAGCGCATGCCCTTTGGCCTCTGCAATGCACCCGCGACCTTTCAAAGGTGTATGATGAGCATATTCTCTGACATGGTGGAAAAATTCCTCGAAGTCTTTATGGACGACTTCTCAGTCTTTGGGTCATCCTTTGATGACTGTCTGAACCATCTAGGGCTTGTACTTCAACGCTGTCAGGACAAGCGACTTGTCCTCAATTGGGAAAAATGCCACTTCATGGTGAAGAAGGGCATTGTTCTGGGACATGTCATTTCCCATCAGGGCATTGAGGTCGACAAAGCTAAAATTGATATCATCTCGACCTTGCCCATTCCTAAGTCCGTGCGTGACATCCGATCCTTTTTGGGACACGGAGGATTCTATAGGCGATTCATCAAGGACTTCTCTCAAATCGCTCGACCTCTGTCCCATCTTCTAGCTAAAGATAGTCCTTTCGACTTTAATGCTGACTGTGTCAAGGCATTTGAACGACTCAAATCTGAGCTCACTACTGCGCCCATTATCCGTCCCCCGGACTGGACTCTACCTTTCGAGGTAATGTGCGATGCTTCTGACTACGCGTTAGGCGCCGTTCTAGGGCAGAGAGTTGACAAAAGGTCGCACGTGATCTACTACGCGAGCAAAACTCTTAACTCTGCCCAAATGAATTACTCTACCACTGAGAAAGAACTCCTGGCAGTAGTCTTCGCCCTTGATAAATTCCGTCAGTACCTCTTGGCCACTAAGGTGGTTGTGTACACTGATCATGCAGCCCTTTGTTATCTCATGTCGAAAAAGGAAACCAAACCTCGATTAATTCGATAGATTCTCTTACTGCAGGAATTCGACCTCGAGATTAAGGATAAGAAAGGAACTGAGAATGTAGTGGCTGATCACTTGTCTAGACTGACTTTAGAGTCATCCTTCGACACCCAGCCCATCCCTGACCTTTCCAGACGAACAACTGTTCGCCATCTCTGTTAATCCTTGGTATGCTGACATTGTCAACTACCTTGTCACCGAAGAAATGCCTTCACACTGGTCAAAACAGGACAAAAGCCAATTCCTAGCAAGAGTTAAGTACTACTCTTGGGATGACCCTTATTTGTATAAATACTGTCCTGACCAGATCATTCGTCTCTGTGTCCCTGAGTCGAACCAACTCAATATCTTGTCCTCGTGTCATGACCAACCTTGTGGTTGTCATTTCAGTACTAAGAAAACTGCAGAAAAAGTTCTGCAATGCGGATTCTACTGGCCCACATTATTTAAAGATGCCCATATCTACAGCAAAACTTGTCCTAATTGCCAGCATCTAGGCCGCATCTCCCAGAGGAACATGATGCCCTTAACTCCCATCCAGGTCGATGAAATATTTGACATTTGGGGCATCGACTTCATGGGCCCCTTTCCAGTTTCTTATGGTTTTGAGTACATTCTCCTTGCGGTAGACTATGTATCCAAATGGATAGAAGCCATTCCCACCAAGACCAATGACCACAAAGTGGTGGTCAAATTCCTAAAGGAGTTCATCTTCGCCAGATTCGGTGCCCCTAAGGCCATCATTAGTGATGGGGGCACCCATTTCTGCAATAGGATATTCGAGAAATTAATGAAAAAGTATGGGGTAACCCACAAGGTTGCCCTAGCTTATCATCCACAGACTAATGGTCAAGTAGAGGTTTCTAATCGTCAGATCAAGCAGATCTTGGAGAAGACAGTCAATACCACACGTAAAGACTGGTCTACTCCTCTCACTGATGCTTTATGGGCATACAGAACCGCCTACAAGACCACACTCAATATGTCTCCCTATCGTCTCGTCTTTGGGAAACCTTGTCATCTACCGGTAGAGATTGAACATCGTGCCCTATGGGCCATTAAGAAACTCAACTTCGACCTCGAATCTGCAGGGGAGGAGCGAAAACTTCAAATGAATGAGTTAGAAGAACTCAGAAATGATGCCTACAACTTGTCCAAGAATTATAAAGCAAAAATGAAGTGGATACATGACAAGAGCATCCTCAGGAAAGAGTTCCATCCAGGACAGAAGGTCCTTCTTTATAATTCCCGTCTTCATCTCTTCCCTGGGAAATTGAAATCTAGGTGGACCGGTCCTTATACGGTCACAACAGTCACACCCTTTGGGGCAATCACTATTGAGGATCCCAAGGATCACTCCTCCTTTCAGGTCAATGGGCAGCGTCTAAAACAGTTCCATGAACTTGACGTATTGTTCATTCAGACTTTTGAGATCGATCTCATTGATCCTGTCTATGTCGACTGATGATCCACTCAGTCTCCTGTGCTCCAACTTGGTTTGGGGTGCCTGTCACCCCCGTTGTGTCTGGCTGAAGACGTAAAACTTAGCGCTTTCGGAAAGGCAATTCCGGTATTCCTAGAGTACATGAGTCTCATGCATTTGTTATTACTGTTATTCTTCCGATCATCAGGTACCACACACTGTCGAGTTTCTGCCGACTTGGTAACATCCTCCCTGAACCTTTGCATCATCGTCACCGATTTTTCATCATTTTATGTCCCGGTCATGAGCACCGAGGACGGTGCTGTATTTTGGTTGGGGGTGGGGTATTTACCAAAACTCATGTCTTCATTTTGAAAAAAAAAAAAAAACTTTTTATTTTTGGGGTGATTTCCGATGTTCTCCAAAAGTTTTCTAGAATTTCAAAAAAATGTGTCAAATACCCTGACTTTGATTAGCTAAAAACCTTCGTTAAGTCAGTATTGAGGATGTCAATTTTTGTTTAAAGTTAGCGTTGAGTCAAGTCAAGCGTGACTACAGCAGGTTTGAAAACTCAGAAAAACTCATATTCGGCACAATTGTACACTATCAATATCAGAGTCACCCTAAGTTTAGAAATTCTGGAGATCCTGTGAGAATAATTGTGGAGACCTAACCCAGTGAGCTTTCGAGCCTTTAATCAATTCAGAGTGTTATACAACAATTCTGAGTCACAAGATGACTCACTATTCTTCATGCCCGCAATATTCATTGAGAGATCTCATTATCTTTTGCTTCGATCATAAAACTCGGAACGACATCAACATTGGATTACTACGACAGAACTTTCTCTATATCCAGTCAAGACAGCATACATGATAGTGCAAACCCTAGAAAATGATTTAGGCCATTTTTTCTGAACCATTCAGCCTTTTTACTCACCTGAATTATACTTCACTAGAAACCCTTTGAACATTTCTATAAAAGCCTTTTCTTTGCAAACCCATCAACCTAAAATCCAGTCCAGCTACGAAACATGACTGGCTACCCTTATTTTGAGATGGACAAAAGAATAACTGATGTGGGTGTACCGTGAAAAAGAAAAGTAAAGAAGAAGAATCAAAAGGAAAAGAAAGTGGTTCAAGCCAAAAACAAAATATAGAAAGAAAGTATGAAGAAGAGTTGAAAAGAAATTGAGCAGTCTCAGAAATATCAAGAAAAAGAGAAAAATACGAAAAAAGGAAAAAGAACCAGATAATGGTGTTACGCCGCAGGAAAAATTCTAGAAAAGGGCAATATCCTCTCAAGATCTTTGAAATCCTGCATTCCTTTATCTCTCTACACCTGACCTAAGCCTCATTACAACCCAGGAAAGTCCTACTTGATTCTAGGATAGTACGATCATAAAATGTGGAGATTGGAGAAAGAGAAGCTATAGAGTTTGATCTGACGTTCCCGAGTGAAGTGGTATTCCAATCATTAGATCTTCTTCTGTTAAAGATGTCCTTCCTTCAAATAAAACATATGTGAGATCTTTTGCCTCTTTATATTAAATACATCTCCTCACATATAAATTGAGAGAAAAGAAGAAAACCCTTCTTGTGTGATTCTATTCTGAGTGCTAAACATGTGAGATTTGAGGTCGAGGCAGAAAAACTTAGAGGTGATCTGGAAATCTTTACTGTCAGATGATGAGAATGTTGAGCACACACACACGCAGAGTCTGACTATTCTGGGTCATGATTATCAGTCTGTAGTCTTGCCAAAACTTTCAAACTCTTCGCTAGCATGTAACTGTTTTTGCATCCATTCAATAATTTGACGAACGGTGTTTTCCCGGAGCTAATATGAAAAAGTGTATAGCATGTGCAGAGCCCTTTTAAGCTCATTTATTTCGCACTAATTGCCAAGGATTGGCAACATGCTGGTTGGGGGTTGTGATATTCGCTCAAAAGTGCTTATTTTAAGCAATTATCCTTTTAGTGTTATTGTATTCTCCCACGTTAAAATACTCTATTTATCTATTTTTCTACGTAAGAGTCTCTTTTGTTGCGTAGAACACACTTTTCTAGACGAAATGGTATATTTGCATGCATTAAACACATTTTCGAAAGTCTAGACATAAAGTCATTCTGATAGAGTCTCATTACGCACTTCTTCTGTCGCAGGAAACCCCGATGGGACAATTCTCGAGACTTGCAAGCCCACATCGATCAGGAAAGCCCATTGTCAAAGCTTAAAGAGCTCACATGCTATGACTAGAAGATATGGGCCAAATATGGGCTGAATAAGAGGACCAAAAAGCCGGCCCAAAGAACGAAGAGAGTAGGAGAGCCAATGACCAAGAGACGGACCAAAGCGTTTAAAGCCACATGAGTCAGCAAAGAATGATAGTCGACTCTACTGGAGAAGCGTGAGGATGGTCACAGTGAAGACTAGGGTTCCAGACCCTCCGCCAGTGCTTTTCTCTCTATTTTCTGATACTTTCTCTCTCATCTCTCCTTATTCTCTCTCTCTCTTCATCTCTCGGTCCTCGAATCTACTGACCTAACCCCAGAACTCCTGCCCATCGGCTCTATCTCATCTCCCTTAGCTTTCTGACCGTTGGATCTTCCATCGGACCGTTGGATCTTCAATCGGACCGTTGGATCTCTCTAGATCCGTCGATCTACCAATCTGAGTCCCAATCAAGTCACCATCCATCCGATCGCCATCAGACCATCTGTCACATCATCTTGTGAGACAATGGACATCACAAATCCATGTGGGCCAGTAGCCGGGCCCATCATCATCGACCCGTTGTCCGACCAGTTAGTGGACCCCGTGAATTTCCAAAGAATTTTAATTAAATTTCAAAAAAACGGGGGGTCCACTAATTGGGGAGATTCCCCATAGAAAAGTAGATTTTTACTTTAAAAAAAATATATATATATATATATTTTATTTTAAAAATACCCTATTTCCATTAATGGAAATAGGGAGCTTTAAAAGGAGAAGGAGAGGGGTTCGTTCGAACCCTAATCCCCCTCCTTATTGCTCCATTCTCTCCCCCAACTCGTTGCCCCCTTCTTCCCCTCGGTTTTAGACTATTTTTCCTCCATTTTTTCTCTTCTCAATCACCGTCTTCATCTTCATCTTTATCACCGGAGTTGCAGGCTGCAACTCCGGCCACCACCACAGCATCCCCTTGCAACCCTAATCCCCCTGCTAGTGCCACAGTAGGTCCGCCTACCACCATCTTTCATTACCGCACCCTTTTTCCCTTCTCTTCATCTCCATTTTTATTTTTTTTCTTTCTCCATTACCGCCCTCACCGGAGTTGCGCCTGCAACTCCGGCCGTTCGTGCCACACCTTTCATTCTTCCACAAAAAAAAAAATAAAAAATAAAGAAGAAGAAGAAGGTTTGAAGAAGAGAGAAGGAGGCAGTCTGCACCTCCTCCATTGCCTGGTGCGCTGCACCATCCACCTCTCCAGCGCCACTCGCCTGAAATTTCTGGCGAGCCTCCTTCTTCCTCGCCTGTCTGTGCTCCGCCCCACTTCCTACAGCATGGGCAGCACCGCCTGCAAGTAACGACGCAGCCATCCATCTCTTCAACTCTCCCCAGCCGTTCTCTCCCTTCTCCTCTCATTCCTCCCAGCCGTCTTCTCCTCCAAGCAAAAGGAAAACCAGAAAAAAATAAAAGAAAAGAGAGGAAGATAAAGAAGGAAGAGGAGGAGTGCACCAGCTACATACTGTCTGCCTCCACAATAGCACTGCCCAGCCACCAATTCGACTCACCGTCCTCCTATTCTCTCCTGGTTCTCCCTTCTCTCATCAAAAGAAAAAAAAAACAGAAAAAAAAAGAACAAAGAAAGAGAGAAGAGAGGAGGAAAGAAGAAGAAAGGAGGAGGAACACCTCCAGTCCATCATCCTCCTCAATCCGGTAGCGCCACCACCCTCACGGCTTCACCCTTCTCCTTGCTGCCATGGACCACACCACCGTCATCCACCATCATCTCACACAGCTGCACGCTGTGACACCGGTGAGTCAAGCATGATCTCCAACCACTTCTTGCACCGCCCAGCGACTTACCAACCACCTTTCCATCTTCGGTCTTTGCTTTCTTTTTTTGGGTAACCCCAAAAATCGACAGCAATTCAAGAACCGTCACTCCATCTTCATGGCCAGCAAGAAAGTGCCCTTAGGTATTGTTCATCTACCACCCTTGATTCCTCTCTCTAGGCCTTTTCTCACTTTCTCTCTCTAACTCTCTCTTTCTCTCTCTAGCATCCTCTTGTTTTACCTCTAGGATAGTTTACTTGTGGTTATTTTCTTTTATTATCAGTGTAAACAGCCTTTGGTGATTTAATAAAAGTAGTTTCCATTCAAGTTCGTGTTTTTGAGTTCATTATCATGAATAGTAATTTTAAATTTATTTGTTTAGCAATCCCTATGATTAATATTCAATCTTCAAAATCAAACATCATGTTTTGAATCCCAACCTCATCACTCTTCTTCTGTCATCATTTCCATCAATTTCTGTGAAGAAAATCCGTCATTTTATGTGTTTGAGTTGCGCAAACTAACCCCGAGTGCGGATCGACATCCGACACGAATCCCTATACAGATCTAAAATTTTGCAGGATTTAAGAATCGGATCAATTTACAAATGTGTTGAAGTTAGGCTTTCCGTTACCAACGACGTGGGAAAAACCTATTTTCATTAGGCTTTTATGATTGATTGCAATATTAGGAGTATCTTATTTTAGTTAATTAAAAGTAGAAAAATTCAATGGGACTAAAATTAGGAAAGTCTAATTGAAGAGTTTTATAAATAGGATGTAAAGCTTTGGTTTTAGGGACCGATTGAATGAATTATGAATGAATCTTTTGAAGATGATTTAAATACTTTGTGCATGATTTTTCCCTTTACGGGTTTGGCGTGAGGCCAAGGGAGCGATTCCCACCATTACTTCTCTTATCTCCCTCTACCTCTCCCATTCCATCTCTCCCCCTCTCTATCACCCCTCCCATTGTCGCCAAAAAATCATAGGTCAAGCCGTTGTCCTGCATCAAAAAGTCTATTAGAATGCAAGCAATCAAGCAAATGGCGATTAATCTTAAGAGAAATAGTGACAGAATAATGACAAGTTTATCATTGACTTATTATTATAGATCAACATTGCTAATGTCCCGCAAACAGTTTAAAGGTTGTCATGGGTATTTTCCTCATTATAAGAAGACCCTTAATTGCTTAATCTAATAGTAGTTTTCATCCTTTTCTTTTTCCATCATTGAGATTTTTGAGTCCACTACTATAGGTGGTTTTGGACCTCTTTTCTAATGGTATGCTATTAAATGCTACCAAGGGTTCTGTCATTCCAGTAGTAGTTCATGTGCTTTAGTCTAGAAGTATGCATTTTTTTTACTTAAAGAGGTCTACTTCTCCGGTAACTGCATGTAGATTTATTCGATGTAATTTTACTCAAAGAACATTATAAGTTCTATGGTCTTTATAGTAGAAATCTTCCAACCAAAGAATAGTGCATTTCTCAACAGATAGACATGGTAAACGGCCACATCAGAGTTTAGGTGCCTATTACCCTTTCCTGACTCTGTAGTCTTATGCTTAATCGAATTTTCCCAATTTTTCCATTCGTGTTTCTACATAAGACAGAAATATATTAGCTCAAGATGTGTTTACAGAAATATGTGTATGTAGCTCAATTGGCTTGTAGCAGTGGTTTAGTCGGAGTCATTTTCAACCTGATTAGTGATTTCTAAGCATTGAATTGGAGTCATTTTCATTGGTTGATTTAACCATGGGAACTTTTAGTAGCATCACTTACATCTCTTTGCAAGTTCTTTCTTTTCTCATGGTTATTTCTTTAGTTTCTGAGAACATAAACCTTACATCTAAAGTGCTTGCCGAATCCAGTTTAAAATAGTGTGCACGTATGTGTGTGTGTGTGTGTTTGTGTTAAGTTCTATATTTATCCTTGGATCGAACTTTATTTTGGTTGAAAGAACTCATAAAATTTACTTTGTGATGTTTTAAGGTACAAAGCTGCCATCAAGGCTGATCCTTTATGTTATGAGGTACTTGTAGTTATTTATACTTAGCCTGAATAGTTCGGTTATCAATTGTGCATGGTTAGAAAATATAAAATGGTATGTGCATCAAGAACATGCACCTTGTCATGTGAGCTTTGTACCATGTGTGGCTGTGGAACCAATGAAGAAAAATGAAATTTTTGAAGAGAGGTGGGGAATTTAGCACCTTTTGCAAAATGGCTGAAACTTCCCAACTTCCTAAAATTGATAAAGCATGCCTAAAGAAGATAAAACTGCTTGTAAATGTTCATTCAAAGGACGTTTTGTTTTTCCATTTTTAGGTCATTCTTGTCTCTGTAATTTTAACCAAAGTATGTGTGTTTCTGTTCCTTTCCTAGAATAATTATTGATCCTTTATAATTGCGCCTCATAGTTGTATCTCTTAATATCACGTTTCAGGCTTTGGAATGTCTTATTGATAATCACATGTTTACGTGCGAGGAAGGTAAAACGAGGTTTCTAGGATTAACTTTCTTGGAGTTTTGTTTTGTGGTCATTTATTCATGTTTATACAAAACAAAGGAGTTCATTAGGAGTCTTACATCTCAGTCTACAGTTTCTTCCCTTTGTAACCCAAATGTTCCCTTCATGTCTTGGTGAGAATGTTTCTTACATTGTATTGTTCTCATGTTTAGATTTCCTACAAAACTACCATTTAGTTAAACTTAGAAGATCCAATATTCAACTTATTTTATACTGCATTTCAGAAACAAGTCTCCTATCATCATTGCAATTTTCTCATGAAGATGGATGGCTCTCTTCATTTTATTCATGTTTGATAAAGAAGGTAAGTAATTAAGCAACTTGAATAATTATTTGAGAGTCAGAAAGTGTAAAATGTGTCTCATGCTTGCACATATAAGTCCTTAATGTTTCTCATCGACTGTTTAGTAGTTTCTATAATCTATATGATCTATCATTATGTTTATTGAGTAGCTTGTTTCTTTTTTACTATCCAGTATGACAAAGAAAATGTTGTAGAAGCAAAATTCAGAGAACTGGAAAAAGAAAATTGTGATGTTAACCCTTTAGGTCCTTCCTTTACCCACACCCTAAAAAATACACTGATCTGTTGGCCTGCAAAGCTAGATACTACCATCAATGTGGAGAATATAAAAAATGCTTTGAGCTGACTTCTGTATAAGTTTTGAACAATTTTTAGTAGAGAACAACTCTTTTGCAATTGATGGGAATTATTATTTTATTTGCACCATGCTTATTCCAGACTACTTGAAAGAGAGACCCTTTCCATTTGAAATGCACCTCGGTGTGTTTGGCAGCTGCTATGGATCTCCTGCTATGCAAGGTTTTCCTAATGGACTGACGTTTTCACATGAAGAAGGTTTTCCTATGGTGCTCCTATCACTAGCACAAGAGGTGCTTTGAATCAATATTCTCATCTCCAAGGAATTTCTCACGGTAGTGCTGATATGTTAACCAAGGGAAGCGACAATCAATTAGAGAAGAGCCCATAATGTAGTCATCAACCTTCAATAACTCTTTTCAGGGTGACTAGTCTGCTGTGTTTTTGGACCAGGTTAGCATGCAAGACAGTGCTTCAGTTTCGAAATAGGGGAATTGTTCCTTTCCAAGGTCTTAATACTGGAATTCAGTCGGGAAATTGTTTGGCTTTGTTCTATTTGGTGCCTATTTGTTTTCTTTTTTTGGGTTTATCTGACAGAAAAAATCCGTGGTATTTGACGTACAGATTTGTATTATTAGTTTGAAATTCACACTTCACTATAATTTGGCACAAATCTTAGACAATCAACTATCAAGCCTGAGTTCGTCAAAACCCAATCTAGAAATGAACAGATGTAACTATTTTTTTTTTAAATAAAAAAATGACACACCAAGCATGTTGCTTTGAATGAACATACTGAGTGTGTCATATTTTTGACAAATAAAGACATACCAAGTGCGTCCACAAAAAAAAGTACACTTCTATAAACAACTCACCTTGGGACACACTAGGCCTATCCTTATTTCACAAAAATGACACACCTAGTGCGTCCTTTCTTTGAGATTTTGGTGTAGTGTCTTATCATGATCTAGGTAAGAACATATAAGATCACATGATAGAGGCAAAAGATTAAATTTGGGGACCTTAACAAGATATAGAATTAATTCATTTGCTATGATAGGCAATGGTTCAATTTGAAACTCTTTTTCAGTGTCAAAATGATAGGTAAAATTTGAAAGAATATACACTTGATTATTGACATCATTGTAATGGTCAGAGATGGGGGGTCCCATAATATCATGCAAAAATAAATCCTCCCTACAGTTATCATCCTTATCAACATCATCAACACAATAATTAGAATAAGCTTCAAATGGGGTAAAATAATTTACTTGAGATGCATTATTTTGCACAAAAATTTCTAAAGGTTCATCCTCATGCATCTCAATATCCTCATCGTCTTCTTGCTGAGGAAAAAAATTGAATGAAGGGTGATGACTAATTGTTTCAGAAAAATTTAGTTCATCATCACCTTCAATATTCTCAAATCTTATGAGTTCCTCATCTTCATTGTCATTCAAGCATAATGCAAGTTTGTTTTCCTAAGTTTGACGCTCTTGATTAAGTTGCATGTTCATTTGGTTGAAGATATTCATATTATGTAAGTATGCTACGAATGCTTCCTCAAGGGTCTCCTCTGAAGAGGGTACATAAGATGTACAAGAAGAAAACCATGTATGATCGTTAGCACCTTGCCCATTTGTAAGAATTTGCTGCATGTTTCTTTGGTTGATGATATTCATATGATGTAAGTATGCTTCTAACACTTCTTCTAGGGTTTCCTCTGAAAAGGGTACATAAGATGTACAAGAAGAAGGACATTTAGGATCGTTAGCATTTTGCCAATTTTCAAAATTTGGATAAGTCCCAAAACTTGGGGGATTAAAAGAACATCCGTAGGTGTTTATTATATACACTTTCTTGTTCAAATCTTCTCCCTTCATTGTAGAAAAATCTTCACATGAAAGTACACTAAACCCCTTCGATTCTCGATAATCCATTATAGTTCTTCACATTTCTTTAGTCCACCATACAAGCAAAAGTTAGCTTTTATCTTATTTTAAGATAAGGATAGCCCTTTTTTTCTATTTTTTTTTAAAAATATTTGGATTGTTTCCAAAATAAATCTCTCCTAATTAGACAGCTCCTAACTGTTCCGGATTAAGTTGAAAGCTTACCAATTAAATTTTGCCAAACCAACAAATAGTTCTCCTAGGGAAGAAGGAGAGGCACTAGGCCTGCTTAATAACAGTACGTCCTTCTTTCCTTAAACAGACTGTCCTTAATTGTCAATTTGAAAAAATTCACTGAAATAGATAACAACCGCTTCCGACCTATTGAGTTCGAAACCCTAAGGCCAATTTCTAATGATTTTTAGATTAATTTAGGCTTTGGGTACGCATATGCAAGGATGGTGGTTTATGGGCCACAGAACGGGTGATGAAATCCTGACCGTATCTTATTGGGGTTCCAATGCCCTTAAGTATTGTAATGCAAAAATGCTAAAGCAATAAATCGACATAATGAATGCACCAAAAAAATAATTACACGAATAAAGCAAACAAAATTATACTAATAAAGCAAGAAGAAAAAAAAGTATACTAAAAAAATAAAAATGCTACACTAATAAAGCAAAAAAAATGCTTTTTTTTTATACTAATAAACCAAGAAACAAGTTACACTAATAAAACAAAAAGAAAAGAAGAAAAAAATTGCACTAATAAAGCAAAAAATAAATCTATATATATATATTAATCTAAGTGACTTTTAAAACTAAGAAACAAAACCGCTAACAGGGGGATGCGGTGCACAAAGGGTACTTACCTAGATGCCGAAACGAAAAAAAATATATAAAAAGAGGAGAATGATTCTTGCTTGATGGTTGTCTTCACTTTTCATTCTCCCTCCCCGGCAATGACGCAATTTGAAAGACAATTTTTTGATTAGTCATTGTAACTTATTGTCTAATCAAACCCAAACCTGTGAAAGCCAAATCAACGATTTATGTATAGTGCAAATACGGGGTCGAACCACAAGAAAGGGTGGGAATGGTGAAATTAACTTGATAAACCAAAAATAATTCTAACAAAAAAAATACTTTTATAACTTTAATTTTAGGGAACGAGTTTTTACCGGTCATCAATAGAGGTTGTCAATCTCTCTAATGACTGAAAAATATTACACTTGATAATCAAAACTAAACTAAAAGAAAAAAAATTACAAGAAGAACAAATAAACGACTAAAAAAAATAAAGAAAAAAATAAAAAAGAGATCCAATGCCAAGAGAAAACTGTAGCCGTAAGATGTGCGTAGTCGATAGAGATCGCCAGCCGAAAAGCAGCCAAGAGAAGAACTCATTCCATCGTCCATTGAAGGTCCTTTTATAGGCTAGGATGTGTAACATTCTTTCCATCTTTAGTGAATTAAGACTTTCTTTTCTTAGAAAATATATTTTAAAAGATGAAAATAATTATATAAAATATATTTTTCTTTTTTCAATAGAATCACTCACCAAATTATTGTTTTGAAATCTTCCGTTTGAAAATTAATTAAATTTTCTTTTATTTTTCAATATGGAATCAATTACTAATTTATTATTTTAAAACTTCATTTTGAAAACCAATGAAATATTCTTCTATTTTTCAAAAAGAATTTTTTTGATAAGATATTTATTACTTAAACATTCCATCATTTTTAAATTTCAAAACCAAAACCATCATTTTATTTTTGGAAAGCCATCCTCATGCCTTTTGTAATCTGGACCGTTCATTTTGTTGTAATCTCAACCACCTTGGTCCATGCTTAATCCACCAATTTGGCCCACTACATTGGCCCATTGCATTGGCCCACTTCTTGGCCCGTCAACTTAGTCCACCCTTTTGGTCAGGTTTGGGCTTTTGTACATAAGTTTTTGGGCTTGGACTTATGCTCGCTTTAGTCTTGGGCTCGAGTACCTAATGAAATAAGATTATTAATATAAAGTAATTGACTATTATTAAGAGAAATCTAATATATAATTGGTTAAAAGATAATATCTTATTTTTCATGTAAGTTTGATGATTTATGTAGGATAATTCTAATAATCAACTAAAGAAAATGGGGTAAAAATGTATAAAAAGATGACTTATTAGTCGACATCTCTCTGATTTGGACCCCACCTTGGGAAACTAACCCCATATGGATATGAGACTTGCCCAACTTATCCATTCGTGCGGGTCCAGATCTAGGATTTGATTGACATATCTCGAGATAGCGGAGGAAGATCAGATGGTCAAAAATTAACGATCTAGATCTCTCTGATCTGGACCCCACCTTGGGATACTAACCCCAACGGATGTGGGACTTGCCCAACTTATCCATCCATATAGGTCCAGATTTGGGATATGATGCATGGATCTCAAAATATCAAGAGAATATCAAATGGTCAAAAATTAAGGACCCAGATATCTCTAATTTAGACCCATCTTGGGGAACCAATCCCATACGGATTTGGGACATGCCCAACTTATCCATCCATATGGGTTAGGGCTGCAACTCGGGTGGGTTGGGTCGGGTTAGAGGTCAACCCGAGCCCAACCCGACCTTTAAGGCCCTGAGCCCGAGCCCAAGCCCAACCCGAGGTTGGGCCTAGGAATCTCAACACAAACCCAACCTGATAGGGTTCGTTGGGTTTTCTGGGTTCGATCTAGTTGATTTCGTAGATTTATTCCTTGCAAATTAGCAATGGGACCTCTGATTTTTCCTTCGAGTCATCATTTTTTACTCTCATCACGGATCTGCTTGATTTGGAGCAGCAGTGGTCCACCAATTGAACTGTGCAAATCAATTAGTTTGATGTAAACAATGGGGTTTAAGGTCCATTGAAGATGATTAACTCTAAGGTTTGTTGAAATTTGAAGATGATTAAATCTAAGATCCATCAGATATACAAATTTGATGGCTCCATAGAACCTATCGGGATTTGGTTCGAACTCTATGGATACCAACTGAAGGAGACTGATAATGAAATTCCACCAGTCCGTTCTCTTTAACTTAATATACCTAGAAGGGGGGGTTGATTAGGTATTTAAAATTAAATATACCTATATAGTTTTACTGGTCTATGGTATGGGGATAAAATCTCATACATCGGTTGTTTGAAAATGATTATCACAGCCGACTCAAATCAAATATACCTCCGTGGTATATTGTCCTTTTGTCGTTTGATCTAATCAGGATATAATGCGGAACACAAACAAACAATCACACAAGACAAGATATTTTTACGTGGAAACCTTAGCCAAGAAAAAACCACGGGACCATGTCCAGACAGAAAGTATCACTAACTGAAAAGTTAAACGAAACAAAGGTTACCTACGCAGCACCGTTGCAAATACAGCATCCAACCTTAGCCAAAGCCCACTGCCAATGCGTCCACATCCTCTGAGTCAACGCCACAAATCCACGCGTGCCCTTCCAGCCAAGAAGCCTTATCTGCTTGTTCAGTTGGTACACCCCAAACCTACTTTCGACCGGCTCCTCCGATCTTAATTCTCAACACTCCTGCCTTTGCAGAAGGTGAAGGATTCAGTACACCTTGAACCCCAAGTTGCTCAAAAGGTGTTTGAGTCACACTGGTACTCTCAGGCTTACTAGGTTAAATATAAAAGTAGAAAACCTAGGCTGAGTAAAGATCAAGCTCTTGGCTTTGATCGAGAAGAGAACAAGGTCACAAGATGTGAATGAAAATAAGCTTCTTGCTCTTCGAAATTGACACTTTACTAAATATAGCTTTTGCTTCTCTTTCTTGAAGATTGAGTCACTTTATGTCTCTGTGTGTGTTTAGAGAAGGCATATAGGGGTTATATTTATAGAATACCAAGACCCTGAGTCGTGTGGAACGTGGGATAATGGAACCATGAATTTCGGATCTGATAAAATCGATTCTGTTCAAAGTCCAATTGATCGTACACTTGGTCCTATCGATTGGGCCATGTCTAATTGATTGGGGACAAGTGTCCAATTGATTGGGCTCAATGAGTTTTATGTTCCGAAGGCACCAATCGATTGCATAGGGTTCTCCAATAGATTTGACATTTATAACTTTCTGTCTCAAAGACTCCAATCGATTAATCAAAGTTTCCAATTGATTTTACATTTATAACTTTCTGTCCCGAAGGCTCCAATCGATTAATCAGAGTCTCCAATCGATTTGACTCAGAAAGATTTCTGTCCCGTATTCTCCAATCGATTACACAGTGTCTCCAATTGATTGGGCTATGTCCAATAGATTGGGAACACTGTCCAATCGATTGTACTTTCCCACTAGTCAATAAAATTGACTTTGACTCGGGTCTGTCCAATGACTAAGTCTGACGATTATATTTTGTTGATTTTAATCAACTCCTATGGCCACTAAGTTACATACCTTCATAATCGATCATACACAATTGTTAACTGACAAATCGGCAGTCACTCAGATGACTCTTATCGTCAACCGTCTGATTCTAGCTGTTTCTGTCTTTTAGTCTTCACGTAGTTGGCGAAGTATGCGTACCACGACATCTTCACGCTACACTTGTGCTCGTAGGAACGGTTACAAGAATATTTTTATGTCAAACGGAATCTTTGCCAAATTGAATATAAAAATATTCCTTACAATAATCCTTCATTTTCATGTTTATGCATATCACGAAAGAGAAGATCATCATCTCGATCTCTTTAGGCATTTGGTGGTAGCCCAAAGATTCTTCAACGAATGCCATTCATTTTCTCCAATGCAATGTGATGAAGACGTGTTACACTAGAGTTTTGGCAATGGGTGAGGCTGGTGAATGATAGGGGTCGTCAAAGCTTCAAAGAGGCAGAATCATCTCCAACGATCTCTCCTCATTTGTGAAATTTGCACAATCGTCTCAATGAGATCACACATAAGAGCTTCTCACTGTAGGACAGTGGCTGGTATGAGTGAGAGTAACCAAAGTGTGAAATTCCTAAGAGATGATTTAGAGATGGGTAAGGGTGACCCTAAGAAGAGATTTAGAGAGAAGGGGAGAATAGTGATCGGGAATTAGGTTTAGGGCTATAACAATATAAATGTATCATCGGGTTCGGGTTGGTCGGGTTGTCTGAAACTAGGATTTTTTTGAGTCGTTGGATTCGGAAACCCTAGAATCAACAATATTTTTTTGAAAATCTCCAAACTTAGAACCTGCAAAATATCATAATTCTTTGCACAGTGATTTTGTGTCGGGTATCGTCCGCACTTGGGATTAGTTCGCACAAATTGGGGAACACAATTTATCAAAATAGTTTTATCGAAAAATTGCTAGAAATTTATGAAGATGTGAGAGATGGAAAGTTAGGGATTAAAACATTCTTTGCAATTTTTGAGAGAACCATGAGAATTAACGAAATTAATTGAATAAAACTTAATGCCTTCATTAATCAAAAATAACTCCCCATTACAAATCTTGAATCAAAACCATTACAAAACAATTAAATAAAACTATCTAAAAAGTATTTTAATAATTCAAAAAGAGAAAGCATGAAATTTAAATAACCTAGAGAGAGAAAATAATAAAGAGAGAGAAAATACCGAGAACTAGAGAGAGAAGATAGAAAGAGAGTCTAAAGAGAAGGAGAGAGAAAGATAATTCATCACTTACCACAAGATGGATCGGGAACATGTCCAGCCAAGTGATGGTTGCTGTCCATGGAATGGTGCACGACTTGGTACGGGCTGCAAGGAGAGAATGGTGGATATGTGGTGCTCCAAGTGGAGGAGCAAAGGAAGAGAGGCTGGAGCGTGGTGAGAATGGGACCAACGGCCTGCCTTAAGAAGTTGTCGGCCAAACGGTCATAGTGCCTAGATCTGCAAGTGGTGGAAGGCGAGTTTGCAATGGATAGATTGTGAGGAGGAGGCAGCTACGGTCTGGTGCAATAGCACCTTGAAGTGGAGGAAGTGCAGCAACGTGCACGGTATCAGTTTGTGGAGAGGAAGGCAAGCAGTGGACGGTGATGCCAGGTGGTGCAGCAAGAGGGACGTCTTCCTCTCTTCTTCTTCTCCTCTTTCTTCTCTTCTTATTTTTTTTTTTTTTTGCTGTATATTTTTCTTTTCTATGAGGAGAAGGGTAGCGAGAGGAAAGCGAACAGAAGAAGAGAACTTATAGAGGGGTTGCTGCGCTTGGGCCCAGCACGTTGCAAGTGTGCAACGAGTTGAAAAGAGGGAAGATGGGGGCGGTAATGGTGATGGCAGTCGGCTGCAATCAAGCGATGGAGAGGGCGGTTGGCGGTGGTTCCCTTCTTCTTCTTCATCTTCTTCTCTTCTTCTTTCTTTTCTATCTTTTTTTTTTTTGTTTTTCAAGAAGGGAGAGGGTGAAGACGGCTACTAGAAATGAGAGGAGAAGATTGGAAGAAGGTGCAGTTTGGTAGGTGACAGCTTGGGAGGTGATGGTGGAGTGTGGATGGAAGTTAATGGATGGCTTGGAGAGGGGAACGTGCAGTGATGAAAGAAAGGGGCTTGACGGTTTTAGAGGATGGAGATGGATCTTCAATGGAGGGGCGGCTAGGGTTTATGTCAAAAACGTGGTGAGATTCAGCAAGTAAAGGGGGCTCCTAATGGAAAAAACATCCAGCCTTTATGAAGAGAATGGAGCCCCCCTTTTGAATGGAATGTTAGGGTTCTCTTTTTTTTGGAAAAGAAATCCTCCACTCTAGGTTCGGTTTCTCTCTTAGAGAATATCCCTATTTGACTCTCCCATCTCCACCATTAGAATGGCAACTCTAGTCACCCCTTTGAATCCAACGGTCATCTATTCTCTTAGGTGGCCCCACTCCTATTTATTAATGAAGAACCCCTAAAAAATCTTTTCATAAAAACTTTTGTTTTTATTTTCTCTCCTAGTTCAAAAAAAGAAAAACCATTTCTCAAAATATTTCCTTCTTTTGAAATTTTCTCTTTAGAATAAAGTTTTAAAAGATTTCTAATCCATGTGATGAAAAAATTGATGGATTCTTCATGGAAATAGTGGTTTTTTTATTTCAAACATGGGGGGAAAGTTCCCTTTTTTGTGAACTCGTGAGATATTCTTTAATAAAGGTAGTGGGGTCTACCTTGAGTGACTAGGTCGTGGGTCGTGGGCCTATAATTTACCTTGTCTTTGGCCCAGATGATTGATCATGGAATGATGAGGGCCTTTGGATTTTAAGAGATGGTGAGATGGATGACGATCGGAGAGATCGGATGGTAAGTGGATGATAATGATTGGATGGATGACTAAATGATGGAGATCGGCCAAGATATGTCGTAGGATCGAGTGACTCCAAAGGGCGAGAGTATCGAACGAATGAGATTTTATGGTAGAGAGAGAATGGGGGTTTAGAAAGAGGAGAGAGAAATTATTACAGAAAAATATAATGAGAAAAATGCTAGCATAGGGTCTTGAACCTTGGTCTTTGACTTGGTCTTCTGCATGCTTCACCAACTGAGCAAGCACTCGCCTTGTGTTGGTTTATAAGCTTAAATCTCCTTAGTCTCTTCTTTGAGGGCTTGTCTCTCCTTCTCTCTTGGTCGTCCTTTGATTCTTTCGACTCTCTGGCTCTTCCCGTCTTTGGCTTATATCTCATCATCCTCAGCCTGTTGGCTTTTAAGATTTGATCCTAGGTTCTGGAAGTTGATTGTGGGCCCGCATTCCATCAAAATTGCCCGATTAGTGCTCCTGCGATAGAAAAATCGCGTAATGAGAATGACTTTGCATGTGGGTCAAATAAATGCATATGAATGCATGCGAATATACCATTTTAATCAAAAAAGTGTGTTCTACGCAATGAGAGAAACTCTTACGTAGAAATGTTGATAAAAAAGGTAATTTTACGTAGGAGAGTGTGATAACCCTAGAAGGATAATTGTTTAAAATAAGCACTTCTAAGCGAATATCATTGTCCAAAAACTCAGCCCGAGCCCAACCCAATTTTGATCGGGTTTTCAAAATTAGGCTCGAGCCCGAGCCCGAGTACTGAAAGGGGCAACCCAACCCAAGCCCAACGTCGAGTTGAGCCCGCCTAAGTTGCAGCCCTAGGATGGATCCACATTTTTTATCTAATGAAAAGATCTCGAGATATCAAATCAAAATCTAATTGCAAAAAATCAAGGGCCTAGATCTGCCTTGGGAGTCTTCATACGAATGTGGAATATACCCCACTTATCTATCCATAGGGACCCACTCTGATAAATGATGGACAAATCATGAGATATCAAGGCCAAATCTGATTGATTAAGAATCCGATTGAGGAAACAAACCCCATACAAATGTGGGGAATACCCCACGTATCCATCCATATGGGCCCAATTTTGGCTATGCATATATTTTGTGATATCTAGCAAAGGGTCCAAATTAAATCTTGGCCTTTAGATCAAAATGCAAACCTGATGGGCAAAATTCGAGGCTATACGATGCATGATGGCTGATATTCACTTAAAAATGCTTATTGTAAGCCATTCTCTTTTGGCGTTATTGCACTATCCTACGTAAAACTTCCCTATTTATCCACTTTTCTACGTATGAGTCTCTTTCATTGCGTAGAACGCACTTTTCTAGACGAAATGGTATATTTGCATGCATTAAACACATTTTTGAAAGTCTAGATATGAAGTCATTTTGATCAAGTCTCATTACGCGCTTTTCTCTTGCAGGAAACCCGATCGGACGATTCTCGAAACTTGCTGCCCAGGATCAACCATAGAAGCCTAATATCAAAGCTTAAAAAGCCAACATGCTATGACTAGAAGATACATGCCAAGTACAGGTCAAGTCAAAGGATCATAGAAGTAGACCAAGAGCTAAGAGAGAGGCGAAGCTGAAGACCAAGAGACGGACCAAAGTGATTCAAAGCCGCACCAAATGACATAAAATGATGGCTTACGTGATCGGTGAAAGCCGACTGAAGATTACATTGAAAATGGTGATTCTGGTGCTTGGAAATTGCAGGCCGTGATCAACAATGGATGGAGACGGTGCTAGTGGGAATGGTTGTGCAACGCGGAAAAGGAGGTAGTGCTCTGGTATGAACTAGTGAGATGGATCTCATGATGATCGGCCTACTCTCTTGCAAGATGTTGGAGAGGTGAAGGTTGGGTGCTGGAGATCATGCAGCACCTGCATGTTGTGTTGCCGGTCGAGCCAGGAGAGGAAGAGGATCAACACGGCTGGAAAAACCGACCGGAGTTACAAATCTGTAACTCCAGCGAAGAAGAAGATGAAAGGGAAGAAGAAGAAGAAGAAGAAGAAGAAGAAGAAGAAGAAGAAGAAGAAGAAGGAGGAAGAGGAGAATTGTTGCAGATCTGGTCTGCACGTCCAAAGAAGATTTGTCCGGACTTAATCCACCGTTGGAAGAAGAGGAGATGGTGGTGGATCCTGACAGGTGTGGTGGAGCTAACGGTTGCTAGTTTTACCGGAGTAGTTTCCAGCAATTTCAGAACCAGTCCGTTGAAATGTTGTTGGTTTGGAGAGCGGCTAGCAAGGTAGAGGTGGTGTTGCACTTGCAGGTTGTTCCTGCTGGATCGATCAGCCTAAAAAGGAATGCAGAAGAAGGGAGAGAAGATAGAGGGAAGGAGATTAGGAAAGGGGGGGGAACCGAGTCATATGGGAATGGGTTTAGCAAGAAAGAAGGGGACTGAGTCCATTTTTTCGTTAAAAGAGAAGAGATGACATGGTGATCTCTTCTCTTGCTGATGTGGTAGACTGTTGAAGGATGGATGGAATGAGTGAAATTAGGGGAGAGAAGATTCTCTCATCAAAAGAGAAAATATTCTCTAAGTATGAGGACAGTTTCCATGAAGAAACCGTCCATGTAGCTTGAAGTGGGGCCTATGGAGGAAAACATGGAAGGAGATATTTCTTTAAAAGAATATCTAAAGAGATGAGATCCACATGAAACAAACATGGACCCAATGTGAGGTCCACTTGTTGCAAGCTATGGGCCTTTAAAAAAGTTAGGCCGTGGGCCACTATGATGGTAGAATCCAGAGGTAGCGGGTGCTTGATGAGCACGACACGAGTCGGTGAATAGGTATTCCACATGGAAGATCCACAACGAATGGACCGTGGGCCACTCAAGATAATAGGTCATGGGCCATAGAATATTGGGCTCAGGAAAATGCCACATGTAAGCTGATAGGATAGTCGGCCCGTGGATGTGTGGTAAGGTGAGATCAGGCTAGGGTTGATGAGTGAATGACCAAGATTTTAGGTGGATCAATGATGGTGGTCTTGGCCTAGATAGGCAAAATGTCAGATATAGAGAGATCCAATGGTCCTACGAAAGATCGAATGGTGGAAATGCTATGGGAGATGGAATAGAGCTAGAGGAGAGGAAATCAGAGATTAGATAATGGAGATCGGAAGGTTAGGATGATCAATCTGAGGATCGGGGTGGTCGATCTGAAGATCGGATGGTCGATCTGAGGATCTAATGGTATGATGAGATGATCTAAGAGTTAGATGTTAGGGTTTAGAGAGATAGAAAAAGTTGAGAGAGAATTAGGAGAGAGAAGAGAAAAAATAATACAAAAATAAAGAGAAAAGAGTAGGCGTAGGGTCATGAACCTTGATCTCCAACATAAACTTCAGTGGGCTTCACCAATCACGTAAGCCATCATTTTATGTCATTCGATGCGGCTTTGAATCACTTTGGTCTGTCTCTTGGTCTTCCACTCTCTTGGTTCTTTAGATTGGTTCTGCGATTGGCTTTGCCCGTACTTGGCTTTTATCTTCTTATCTTGTCATGCTGGTTCTTTAAGCTTTGATAGAGGGTTTTTGTGGTCAATCGTGGGCCCACCAGCCTTAAGAATCGCCCGATAGAGTCTCCTGCAAGTGAAAAAGTGCGTAATGATATTCAACTAAAACGGCTTGATACTGGATTATCTGAAATGCATATATTTTATGCAAATAGTCAATTTTCGTCTAAAGAATGTGTTCAACACAATGGAAGAAACTCTTACGCGAAAAAGTCGACAAAAAGACAAGTTTTACGTAGGAGAATGTGACATCGCTATAAGGATAATGGCTTAAAAGAAGTACTTTTGAGCGAATATCAACACTCTCGATCTGATTTTGGATAAGTGAAAGCTATCTTTGTGGGTCCCACCCCTCCGAACTGCCCGAAAAGATACTTTTGGCATAAATCTCTAGTTTGCGAGTAATTTAGATGGGAACTCAAGCATGTTAAGATGATTATTTTTTTGATAGGTTATGTTAAGATGATTATTCATCAATGAGTACTTGTTACTCAATAATACGAGGTCAGTTACATTGACTGGGCCCGCATCGGACGATAAAGTCAGCAAAATCCCATGTGACAAGCCTATTTTAACAAAGAAGGGTATTTTTGTAAACTCTTATACGTGTAACCTCTCCCCTTTGGAAACTCTAGAGTACGAGAGACTCACTCTTTTCCTATTAGAAAACAACTTTACTAGAGGAAATGTCAATAAAACTTTCTTTGTCAAGTAACAAGGGAAAGTGATGTTGATCACTTAGATTTATATCAACGACATAGTGTTTGGTTCTACCATAGAAGAACATGTCTTAGAATTTGCTGAAATCAAGAAATATGAATTTGAAATGAGTTTAGAAGGTGAGTTAAGTTTCTTTTTAGGACTTCAAATTAAACAATTAAAACTTAGGATTTTCATCACTCAATCGAAATACTTTAAAGAATTAATTAAAAGATCTAACTTGGAAAATGCGAAACCAACCAACAATCCCATTAGCACAAGTCTAAAACATAACAATGATACCACAGGAAAACCTGTTGATGTCAAACTTTACATGCATAATAGAAAGTCTCTTATATCTTATTGCAAGTAGACCTAACATAGCTTATAGTAGCTTGTGCTCGTTATCAGTATTGTCTCAAGGAATCTCACCTAACTACTGTTAAAAGAATCTAAAGATATGTAAGTGGGACTATTGAATATGGTTTCTAGTATCCACTTGAAACAAATAATATCATTTCTGGGTTCTCAGATGCGGATTAGGCAAGAAATGCCAATGATAGAAAGAGCACCAGTGGAGGGTGTTTCTATATAAGAAATTGTTTAATTTCGTAACAAAGTAAAAAAAATAGAACTCCATATCTTTATCTACTGTTGAAGCAGATAACATTGTTGCTGGTAGTTGTGCTCAAAAGTTATGGGTGAAACAAATGATCCTTGGTTATGGTATTACTTAGCACATCATGAACTTGTTTTGTGATAATAGTGTACTTAGCATCTCTAAAAAATTTGTTCTACACTCTCGCACCAAGCATATTGATATTAGACATCATTTTATTAGAGAATTAGTAGAAGATAAAATTCTCTATTGAATATATTGCAACTGAGAATCAATTGGCTAATATCTTCACTAAACCTTTGAACTCTCGGCGCCTCGAATTTTTGCTCAAGTCCTTAGGAGTTTGTATTCCTAATTGATCTTCATTTGATCTTGTCTCTCCTTTGTCAATTTATGACAAAAAGTGGGAGAATTTGGATAACAATGGTTGCTTGAAAATATTAAAAACTTTAAAGATTTAACTGACCATATACTAAGGGGGAGTAAATCCCTATCCATATTTGTCATCTTTGCCTGTGATGTGATTGACATGAATTAACAAAGATATACATATGTTGGTGCCTCTCTCTACGACTCGATACATTTACTTATGTTGAGAGGGATAGGCTTATTGTTAGGGGGAGTACCATTGTATATTTTGTCCTAGAATTAACAAAATGGGAGATTGATAAGTATATTCCATGTGTTGTCAACTCCAAAACAACCCTTGGTATTTATGTAATTCTATTTAATCAAACTATAAGGACTTGGAGAGCAGGACATGATTCTAAGAACGGCTATGAAGCGACCCCTGATTTGCAGCGGTAGGGCTGCAACTCGGTCGAGTTGGGTCGGGTTGGGGTTCAACCCGATCTTCTAGGCAATGAGCCCGAGCCCGAGCCCAACCCAAGGTCGGCTCAGAATTTCCCAGCCCGAACCCAGTTCGATCGGGTTGCTCGAGTTAAAAATGTAAATAATATTTTCAGATTCTAGTTTTGACAAAGATTCATGTGACATAAAACATTCATGTAACCGTTAATACGAGCACCAGTGTAGTGTTGAAGATGTCGTGGTACGTATACTTCATCGACTACATTAAGACAAATACAGAGACAACAAGAATCAGACGGTTGACGACATGAGTCATCTGAGTAATTGTCCATTTGTCTGTTATAGATCATGTATGCTCGCTTAGAAAGGTAAGTGACTTAGTGGTCATAGGAATAGATTTAAAATGAATAAAATATAATGGTCAAACTTAGTCAAATGATAGATCCGAGTCTATGTCAAGATTATTGATTTATGAGAAAGTCCGATCGATTGGACTTTATAAGCCAATCGATTGGACAAGCCCAATCGATTGAAGACTGATATTCCCTCAAAAGTGCTTATTTTAAGCCATTATCCTTTTAGCGTTGTCACATTCTCCTACATAAAACTTCTTTTTTCATTGACTTTTTCACGTAAGAGTTTCTACCATTGCGTAGAACACATACTTTAGAAGAAAATCGATTATTCGCATGAATTAAACACATTTCGAAAAGTCAAAATATAAAGATGTTTTGATTAAGTCTCATTACGTGCTTTTTCTTTTGTAGAGATACCAATCGGACGATTCTGATGGAATGCAGGCCCACAATCGACCCTAGAACCAATGATCAAAGCTTAGAGAGCTAGTGGAGTTATTTTTTCTTAGATAAGAAGATATAGGCCAAGTACGAGAAGAGCCAGAGGATCGAAAAGCTTGAGAGAAAGGAGAGACTAGCCCCCGGCGAAGAGACTAAGGAGATAAAGCTTAACCAACTAACACAAAATGAAAACTCATTTAGTTAGTAAAGCTTGTAGAAGACCAAGTTAAAGACCAGGGTTCAAGACCCTTTACCAGCATTTTTCTCAAAATCCTCTATATTTTCTTTCTTCTTTCTCTAAACCCTGAGTTCCACATCCAATAGTCATCCTTCGTTCTCTCACTCTCCAGGATCCAACTGCTCACCACCCATATCTAAGCCATACGATCATCCATCCGACCGTCCGATCACCCATCCGATCCTCATTAGATCTCTTTCATCTACATTCATATCGATTGGATTCTCCTAACTCTCCTATCACCAAACTTTCTCAAAAGAGACATGGCCAATGCCACATGGCGGATATGAGGGCATGCTTGGAAATAAATCAATTGGATATGGTTGTTCATATAAATGGTATTTTTGGGGGAGAAATGATTTTTTAAAATTAAAGATTTTAAAATAAGAATGTGGAAAAACATTCCATGAACTAAAGATAAAATACTTTTAAAATTGGAAAGTTGGATCAAAATGTTTGAAATAAAAAGAGATTTTGGAAATAAAATATTATAAGAATAGTTGTTTTGACATCAAACATTTTCAAAATAAGGTGGAGAAGAAGAGGATTATGGGATACTTTCCATGAACAATTTTGGAAACAAGCTAAAGATATGGACGAGCTAGCCATGCATGAGATTTCCAAAATAATGGTAGCTTTGTTTGTTATCAAAATAAAAAATAAAAAAAAATATTTTTTTAGAAAGTTAAGGACGTAGGGAATAAAGAGTGGGAAGTTCATAATGAGCTGGACGGTTTTTTATATAAAAGAAAAAATACAAATGTTAGACAGCTCGACCCTTATATGTCCCAACCGAACCCTAATAGAGAACTCTCTTTTTTCTCTCAAAAGACCAGTCATCCTCTGATTTTCTTCTCTTCTCTTCTCTCCAACCTAGCTCTGAAGGTCTTTCTCTCTTTCAAGATCGAGGGTGGCTCTCTAAGGAGACAACACGATTTCCTTGCATCTGCTCGAATCGCCACCATCTTCTCCGATGCACTTCCATGCGCTTTTACTGCTATAATCTACTGGTTCATTCCAGAACCGACACATCTTCTTCTCCTTGGACCAGTCTTATCCATGCTTCATCTCCTTGGCTCGCCATAGCAACGCCCTCATCTTTACTAGTCTACAACCACATGTTGCACCACCATCTTCTGTCCGGTCGAGCTCCCAAAACAAACCTGCAACAAGCAGTCCGCTATCTCCACAAGCCATTCTGTCCAGCAGCTCCTCCATTGGTCGTTGCTCCCATCTCCAACATCTTAACGCTGTTGCAACTCTTGGGGTTTCTCATTAGCCCTCTCCATTACTAGTCTACAAGGTCCAGGAGAAGCATCACTAGCCACGTGATCAGGATCACACCTAGAGTGATCCCATCAATGCCTGTAAGTGCACCACGTGCGCCTCCTTGCCACCGCCTGCCACTTGTATTCTTCTCCATGAACTGGTAAGTTCAAACCACTACCAGTGTCGTTCTCCATCTCTTAACATGCATCACCATGGCTCGGTCCAACCTGCGATCCATTTAAGTCCAACACGCTTGAAACAGGCAATCACACGACCATCATCTCTCTTTGTGGGCTAACCCTTGCCCCCGAGAAAGACCATCACGGGCTTATTTCTCCCATGAATCATCCCCTCGCCACAGGTAATCTCATCCCCTCTTGTCATGTTGCTGCACCTCACTTGGGCAACAACACGAATCATGTCTGAAGGTAGTTTTCTCTCACTATGCTCATAATCCTACCCCTTTCTCTCTCTAGGTTATCCCTCTCTCTCTCTCTAGATTAGTCTTTTCTTTTGAATGTTCATTGTTTAATTTATCTTTCAAGAAATTAGTTTGGATTAAAAGCATGTAAGTTACTACTTCAGATTAATAAATGAGTTTGATTTTAGTCTGATTATGTTTGAATTTCTCCTTTACATTTGTCTTAAGTAGTCTGTGATAATCTCAATAGAAAATAGGTTTTAAGTCCCATTATCACCATTCTCATCCCACCATTTTCTCTAAGCGTTATTGTGATATTTTGTTCATTATGTGTGTTCCCTAACCTAGAGTGCGGATATGATATCCGACGTACCACTGTGGAAGAATTATTATATTTTACAGGGTTAAAACTCGAAAAAGATAAAAATGTGTTGATCAAGGATTTCCGTCCAACAACCGGAAAAACCTTGTTTTAGAGACCTCTGTGAAATTGATTGGACTCTACGAGATAAAACTCATTTGAAGCTCAATCGATTGGAGACCTCTGTGAAATCGATTGGACTTTACGAGATAGAACTTATTTGAAGCCCAATTGGAGACCTCTGTGAAATCGATTAGATTCTACGAGACAGAAACTTATATATGTCTGATCGATTGGACCCTTGGTACAATCGATTGGATTTACGAAGGAAAAACCCATCCGTACAAGACCAATCGATTGGATCCAAAGTATAATCGATCGGACTTCACGCGGATTGAGTCTTTTCCGATCCGAAATTCTAGTTTCCACTTCCCCCACTTATCAATAGACCCAGGGCTACGAATTCTATAAATATAACCCCTCTCTAAACTTATTAAATACATATTGGAATACAGAGAAGAATGTTTTATTTATCAAGAGTGTCCATTCGAAAAGCAAAAAGCCTTTAGTTCTTATTAATATCTTGTGAGCTTTTTCTCTTCTTGATCAAAGCTAAGAGCTTGATCTTTACTCAGCTTAGGTCTTCCAAATAGAAACTTGACCTAGAAGTCTGAGACTACCAGTGTGACTCAACACCATTTGAGCGACTTAGGGTTCAAGGTGTACTAAATCCTTCACCTTCAGCAAAGGCTAAAGAGTTGAGAATTAAGATCGGGGTGGCTGATCGAAGGTAGGTTTGGGGAGTACCAAACTGAACAAGTGGACAAGGCTTCTTAGCTAGGAGGGCGCGCGTGGAATCGTAGCGTTGATTCAAAGGATGTGGACGCATCGACAATAGGCCGTGGCTAAGGTTGGATGCTGCATTTACAACGGTGATGCGTAGGTAACCTTTGTTTCGTTTAACTTTTCAGTTAGTGATACTTTCTGTCTGGACGTGGTCCCGTGGTTTTCTTTGGCTAAGGTTTCCACGTAAAAAATCTTTATCTTATGGATGTTTGATTGTTGTTTTGCTAATTGTATTGATTAGATCAAACCGAAAAGACAATATACCACGAAGGCATATTTGATTTGAGTTGGTTGTGATAATACTTTTATCAATCAACTAAGACATGCGAGTTTATCATCTTACCTTGACCAGTAAACTTATGATAGGTTAGATTAATTTTTAAATACCTAATTACCCCCCCCCCAATCTAGGTATTCTTACGTAAAAGAGAACGGACTGGCTATTTCAAAAAAGAATTGAAAAAATACGACCACCATCACATAAGAAATTAAGTCAAAGATGAATTTCAAAAATCAAAAACCCAGTATTAGAACCATTGTAAGGTTACAGATCAATTTATGCACCTGTGATTTCCATCTTTAGATCGTCTAAAAAATTGAAGGTGAGCTAAAAGAGGAATCAAATGTCATAAAAATCATTTGGTTCTTTCCCTCTGTCCATGAAGATAGAAGAAGGGGAATCAATTAAGATCCAGATATGGAAAGAAGTGAGGAAAAAAAATAGAAAAGAGAAAAGATAGGGAGAAGTAGAGAATAAAGGAATAGAAGAGGAACTTACCCGGACGACGAAAGATGATAAGAACGGAGGAGGCAAGTAGATAGCCAGCGGCGGGTGGTCAGTGACAGGTTAAGGGTGAGGGTGAAGGAAACCCTAATCCTCAGAGAAGAGAGAATAGAAGGTAAAGAGATGAGATTGGGTGGATAACTTGTTTTAGTTAAGTTGTGGTATTATTACCGGTATATATATATATATGTAACATGTTGATCGGGCTCGGATTGGATCGGGTTGTCCAAGTCTCAACTCGAGCCCAACCCAATTTTGGTCGAGTTCTATAAGCCCAAGCCCGAGTATTGAAAAAGCCAACCCAACCCGGGCCTAACATCGGGTTGAGCCCACCCAAGTTATAGCCCTACGCAACAAGGACTTGAGTTCATGGACTTGGAAAAACCATCAAAGTCTCATTTGGAAATGACCCTTGGTCAACCAGTCTCAGGTTTCCTTGAATCATGAGCACGCGTTTCCCTCTCCATTTGATTATAAATACCCCTTCTACCTACCCTTCATACTTAACAATTCACTCTGCATTCTCTTGAGTTCTTCATATTCAAGAGAATTGTTTGTGCTCCCTTGCTTACTTTTGTGATTTTTCTTGCTGCCTATTGTAGGAGACTGGCTTTGGTGATCTACGCTCTTCAGCTATAAGAGCGATTTGGGTGGTTGGTCTAAGCTGCGGTTCTAAGTAGCAGCTTTGTTTTGTGCTTCAACAACGAAGCTTTGTTCATCTCCAATCTTGATTGGGAGGTGACTCTGGTTGTTCGTTGAAAGTTTAACTCTCTTGATTATTATATCATCTAATATATTGTTGTGATGCTCGAGTCAAGAAGAATCTTGATTGAGCGGGAGTTAAGGTGCGACCTACTCTATTAATATCGATTATGATTGAGATCAAGTTCTTAACCCCATTCAATATTTTAAGGTTACTTAGATATTGAATTTAAAAGGTACCAAACTCATAACGAGCAATTTAGAAAGTGGACATATGTGTTGAATCTCTAAACCACTATAACTCTCGTGTTGTGGATTGTTATTTTTTTGCTTTATTACTTTAAGTTGATTAATCTATTTTGATTCAAGCATATTAATAATCAATTTATGATAAATTTAAAATATACCTATTCACCCCTTTTAGGTCTTCTTTGTATAAATATCAAGGGAACTTCAGAGTCTAGTAACATTGAAGAAAAAGTTGCCATATATGTTGAAAATTTTATAAAATTCCTTAGAAACAAAAATAAAAGAAACTTTGTGCAAAAAAATCAAAAAATCTTTTGAAAGAATAGACAGATACAAAAAGGAAGACAACACTAAAGATAAAATTCAGTGTTATAAATGCAGAGGTTATGGTCATATTTCTATTGATTGTCCCAATAGAATTAGGAAAGGAAAAACTAAAGCCATGAAGGCTACTGTGTGGGATATGGATAGTAAGGAATCTGATACAGAAACAGACACATCTAGTGATGATGAAGATTCGTCTAATGTTATAGCATTAATGACCATTCCAAATATTAAAGAGAGTCCATCACTCAAACCATAATGAGATCCAACTTGAAACTGATATAAGTGATGATGATGAGGGTGAAGAAAATATTCGAAAAGCCTTTAAAATTTTGTATAAAGAAACCTTAAACTTGACAAAATCTTGTGATCTTCTGAAAAAGTAAAGAAATGAACTAAGCTTTGAAAAAAACTTCACTGATAACTGAATTAGAAAATCTATATCAAAATGTGAATGATAAAGATAATGAAGTAATACTAACTCTATGTAGAGAACAAGCTTTTAAAAATGAGAATGAAAGTTTAAGACTCGAGAAGAATGAATAAGAAGTTAAGAATGGAACTTTAACTAAAAACATTATTCAAAGAAATTCCAAACTTGAAAAATCTACTAACAAAGGGAAAAACAATCAATGATAAGAGAGGACTTGGATATACTGGAAAATCTTTTAAAATCTCTAACTCTAAAATAGTGTTTGTAAGCTACAATGGTTTTGTCTCAAAATATCCAATCTAAAAAACTGAATATTAGGTAGTCATATAAAATACAATTGTCTTGTCTTGAAAAAAAAGTTATAATTTCTAAGAAAGATGGACGACAAGAAAAAATGGAAAAACTACAAATTTTGGAAAAAACCAAAAAAGATCAACAGAGAAAAGAACTGTTTGTTAAACTAACTGCTTTGAATGTTAGGGCTAGATCTATAAAAGAAGATGTTAATACCTCTCTAAGATCAAATCTAACCAACAAGAAAATTAATTATAAATCATCTGTAAAAGGTTGGGCTAGAAAAGAAAAGAAAATGTTTGGTTATCCACACTACTTTAATTGTTAATGAAACTTCTAGATGGTATTTGGATAGTAGATATTCTAGACAATGACCGATGTTAGGTCTCGTTTTGCTCTTTTGATGAATGTCATGATCATGGTGATGTTACTTTTGGCGATGGTAGTAGTGCTAAGATTATTGGTATAAGGACTATTCAGGGTCCAGGAATACCAAATATTGAAAATGTGTTGTGTAAATAGTCTGAAACATAACCTTTTAAGCATTAGTTAAATTTGTGACAAAGATCACATATTCAAATTCTCTAAGGAAATGTGTGAAATCATAAACAAGAAATCTAATAAAGTCATCCCGCAATGTAATAGAACTTCTGATAATTGTTAATTATGTCATTGAAAATGGTGATTCGATTAAGTGTAATATGGCACAATCTAATGAAACAAAACTTTGGCACCAAAGAGGACAAATAAATTTTAAGGACTTAGCTAAGATTAGTAAAAATGAATTAATTAGAGGAGTCCCTAAACTGAATAAAAAATATCAAACCATTTGTGGCTTATGTTTAAAATAAAAACAAGTTAGAAGCCCACATAAAAAGGTTAAAAATGTTGGAATCTTTAGAATTTTAGAATTGTTACATAAGCACCTTGTTGGACCTAATAGGATAGAAAGACTTTGAGGAAAAATGTATTTCTTAACTATAGTCGATGATTTTTTTAGATTTACTTGAGTAACTTTTTTTAGAGAAAAATCTGAAACACTTGGAGAATTAAAGAAATTTGGAAAATTATGCAAAATGAGAAGGGAATGTATATTCTTAAGATTATGAGTGATAATAGAGGATAATTCGTTAATCATAAGTGCACTGAGTACTGTGAAGGGATAAAGCATAAATTCTACGCAGCGAAGACACCTTAGCAAAATGGAGTTGCTGAGAGGAACAATAAGACTCTTGAGGAAATGGGGAGGATCTTGCTCACTAGCACAGACCGTGCAAGAAATATGCGGGCTGAAGCATTTAATACTATGTGTTATACGATCAATTATATCTATCTTAGAAACGGAACTTTACAAATAGCCTATGAGATTCGGAATGGAGTCAAACTAAATGTTAAGTACATTTTAGACTTTTTGGAAGTAAATAGAGATAGAGAAAGCCTTGGGACGTTTGACTCTAAAAGTGATGAATGTATTTTTCTTGGATATTATACTAGAAGTAGAGCCTATAAGATCTTCAACAAAAGAACTTTAACAATAAAAGAATCAATGAACGTGGTTGTCAATGATGAAAGTGAAATATCTAAAATTTTAGAACAAGTTGAACCACACACCCCCATCTAAGATAAGACTAAAGAATTCAAATTTATTAAAAATCATCCATATTCGAAGATTATTGGAAATGTGGATAGTGGTGTTAACACTAGAAGAAATTAGAAATCATCTCTAGTCATTTGTGTTTTACCTCAAAATTTGAACCTAAAATATTAATGAAGCTCTCTTAGATAAACACTAGATAAATTTTATGCATAAAGAGCTAAATCAATTCTAGATGAATGATATTTGATTCCTGACTCTTAGACCTTCGGATAAAAATATAATATGAACTAAATGGAATTTTAAGAATAAACTTGATGAGAATGGTGTTCTAACTATAAACAAAGTCAAATTGGTGATTGAAGGATACTCTCAAGTAGAAATGATTGATTTTGATCAAACTTTTGTCCTGATAGCTAGATTAAAATCTGTTAGGATTCTCTTAGCATTAAACATGCATTTTAAACTTTAAAGTCTATCAAATAGATGTTAAGAGTGTTTTTTAAATGAGATTCTAGAAAAAGTGTATGTAGAGCAACCGAATGGATTTGAAGACCCACGTAAGAGTAATATGTCATGCGTATAGGTTAGAGAAAGCCTTATAAGGATTGAAACAAGCTCCTAGAGCTTGATATGAAAGACTGACTCAATTTTTGTTGAAAAATAGATTTTCAAGAGGAACAATGGATAAAACTTTGTTTATAAGGAAAAGAGATAATAGAGCATTGTGAAAGTAGGTTTTTTCCGCGTCGTTGGTTACGGAAACCCTAATTCCAACACATTTGTAATTTTATCCGATTATTCTTGTAAAATACAGACTTATGCATAGGGATTCGTGTCAGATGTCGATCCGCACTCAGGATTAGTCGGATTAGCACACTAAAGAACACATAAAATGACGGAAAATTTGCGGAGAATGTAACACAACTTTATTCAAATCTGACTTCATTCAATCTAACATGTCTCTTACAATGAAAATAACTAATTTATAAAGCATTAAAAAAAAGAAAAAGAAAGAATAAACTAGAAAGAGAAATTTAGAGAGAAAAAGGGCTAAAGGGGATAAAGGTTTAAAAAGAGAAAAGGGGGTTTTTAGAAAGAGAAATTAGAGAGAGAAAGTGGGAGAGGAGAGGAATAGCTAGAGAGAAAAATTAGAGAAATCTAGATAGAGAAAGAGAGGGTTTTTAGAGAGAGAAAGTGAGACAAGAAAGAGAGATTTCTAGAAAGCCTAAAGAGAGAAAGAGAAGAAGAAAAGAGTTAGAGAGAGAAAAGAGAAAACTTTAGAGAGGGAAAGAGAGGGTTAGGGATAGATGAATTTGAACCTTACCTTGAACACTTACCAATTGGCCTTGAGCGTGATCGGGACCTAAGTAGACTTAGTAGGTTGATGAACCTGTCCATGGGATAAAGGAGGAGGGCACTTGCAGGTTGTTTCACGACCTTGAAAGGGAGGAGAATGCATCAAGGTGGAGTTGCAGGCGTTCAGCTTCAACCTTTCGGAGATGAAGGAAGTGCTATGAGTCCACACCGTGGTGCACCATGACTAAAAACAAAAGGTTGTGAAGGAGAGCTCCGGCCATGGCTAACAGGGGTAGAGGACACTTGGAGGCGTAACAGTGTTGACGATGGAGTTGCTGGTCGGCTGAACTCATGGGGGAGGTTGTGGAGGTAGCAAGGAAGGCGTGAGTTGCTGGGTGTGCACACGTGCAAACCAGCAAGCAGAGAGAGGGGCGTGTAATGGTGATGGTGGTTGTGGCTGCGAGGAGAAGGCGGTACAGGCGGTAATGATGTGTTGCAAGTGGGCGGAGCAGAGGAGTTGTAGACCTGCCGGAGTTGCAGGTTTGCCCGAAAAAGGAGGAGGCGGAGCAAGGTGGAGGCACAACCGAAGGGAGAGAAGGAAAATAAGGATAACAAGGAGAAGGCGGCCGGAGTTGCTGCCTGCAACTCCGGCAAGAGATGGGGAAGGAGAAGAAAAAAAGAAGAAGAAGAAGAAAGAGAAGAAGAAGAAGAGGAGAAGGAGAAGAGGAAGAAGAAGGCAAGGAGGAGAACGTGCAGCGGGCGAGGTGGAGAAGGAACGATGGAGGTGCTGGTGTGCTGGTTGGTGACGTGGATGCAGGCTGAAGAGGTTTTCACCGGTTTTAATGGAGGTGCTGCCCGGAGGCGGTGCTACGAGGAGGTGGAGGCGCTTGCAAGCGTGGTGGTCGTGACAGCAAACCTGCAAGAATATGAGGAAGAAGAAGAAGAAGAAGAAGAAGAAGAAGAAGAAGAAGAAGAAGAAGAAGAAGGAGGAGGACCAAACCAGTCCGCCGGAGACGAAGGTAGCTGGCAGGAGAAGACGGGCTTGCCAAGAAGAAGGAGAAAAGAAAGAAGAAAGGGAAGAAGAGAAGGAAAGAGGGAAGCAGGGAACCCTAAGGTTTTCTTTTGGTTTTTAAAGGGAGAAACCTCCCTTAGAAACCAATTTCTAAAAAAAAAAAATTTTTTTTTTTTTATGTTTTATTTTTTTATTTATTTTGAGGAATCATGAGTGGGTTGCGGGCTCGGGCTCGAGCTCGAGGTTTATGGGCTGATTGGCTATGAGGTTTGTGGTCCTCTTGCGAGGCCATGGACCTTATGCGAGAGGGCTGTTTGGCCAAGGGGTTTGTGGGTTAGGGTGCGTTTGGTCACCAAGAGAGAAAAAAATGCATTTTCCTTGGGAAAACACAACCATCGATAGCCACCCCTTCCGTGCAACCAAACACACCCTTGAGGTTTTCTTCCCTTTTGTGATAGAGGGATCGAAGATATGGGAGTCAAGGACTTAATATGGAAGGATGGTTGAGATGGTGGTCAACCGAGTGACATCAATAGCAATTAGAGAGATCGGATGATCAGACGGTAGATCGGATGGCGATCGAATGGTGGAATTGAGGGATGAAAGAATTAGGATGATGATGATTAGCCTAGTGAGGGATTAAATGGGTGATAGGGGAGAGATCGTGTGGTGAGAATGACAATCGGATGGTCGATCAGATGATAGATTGGTTGAAATGGAGAGGAGAGAAAGAGAGAATTAGGAGCGATGAGAGAGAAAATAATAGAAAATACAGAGAAATGAGCTGTCAGAGGGTCTAGAACCCTCGTCTTCACTCTGTCTCTCCTCACGCTTCACCAGTAGAGCAGACCATCATTTCTTTTTGATAGTCCGTCTCTTGGTCATTGGCTCTCCTGCTCTCTTCGTTCTTTGGGCCGGCTCTTTGGTCCTCTTATTCAGCCCGTATTTGGCCCATCTCTTCTAATCATAGCCTGTTGGCTCTCTAAGCTTTGATAATGGGCTTTCATAATCGATGTAGGCCCGCAAGTCTCGAGAATCATCCAATCGGGGTTTCCTACGATAGAAAAAATACGTAATGAGACTTAATTAGAACGACTTTATATCTAGATTTTCGAAAATGTGTTTAATGCATGCAAATATACCATTTCATCCAGAAAAGTGTGTTCTACACAACAGAAGAGACTCTTACGTAGAAAAGTAGATAAATAGAGCAATTTTACGTAAGAGAGTGCAATAACGCTAAAAGAATAATTGCTTAAAATAAGCATTTTTGAGCGAATATCACATTGATATCTCAAATATATGTTGATGATATAGTTTTTAGCTCAACTACTAAAAAGTATGTATTGGAATTCGCTCAAATTATGAAATCAGAATTCGAGATGAACATGAAAGGTAAAGTAAATTTCTTCTTAGGACTTTAAGTACAACAATTTATTTCTTTCCCAATCTAAATACTCTAAAGAATAAATCAAGAAATTTAGATTAGAATCATCGAAAACTTCACAAACTCCCATGAGAACTATCCTTAAACTTACCGAAGACTTAATTGGGAAATCAATCGATTAGACGCTTTATAGGAATATGATTGGTAGTCTTCTCTATCTTACTGCGAGTAGACCCGATATTGCCTTTAGCGTAAGAGCTTGTGTTAGGTATCAATTTGACCCTAAAGAATCTCATCTATCCGTTGTTAAGAGAATTATTATGTCTATAATGACCCAGATTTTCGAACCCGCTCCTAGTCACTTCCACCTCGGGTTGCTGGTCACGTTGCATAATCCAAAATCCTTAGTAGTAAAAGTCCACCATGGACCCATGGTGTCACTTCTCTAGGCTTTCTAGAGAGTCATGGCATTTTTTGGATTCTTTTCGGACCTCTATAGTCTTAGATCAAGTGCCAGATCCACTTTGACATCTTAATCCCACTTTGCTTTTGGTGCTCACGTTGTATTCTAGCCTATACCCCAAAAGATCGACCTGTTGGGGAAAGACGAAACAACTATGTATACCAACGGGTCGTCGGACCAACACAATATGTGCACGGGAACAAACAATCCGCTAACACGCCCCCTCAACGGGAATACACTCTGCTGGAGACTTGAACCCGCGACCTCCCAGGCCATAAGGCTCTGATACCATGTTAAACAACCATTTACCCCAAAAGATCAACCAATTGGGGAAAGGCGAAACAACTATGTATACCAACGGGTCGTCGGGCCAACACAATATGTGCGCGAGAACAAACCATCAGCTAACAGAGCCCATCAGTCAATAGAATGAAGAATACTCCTTGCATTCGTACGGTCAAATTTGAGTGTCGTTCCCTATCACATTTCATAAACGATGTGTTCTCGGGTGCATCATAGGTTGATGTTCCCACCATACTTTACAATGGTGACATCTCAACCATCCCCGTCTACCACACCTTATATTATGACATGTGCCGGGTTGCACCATAGGATGCCGACATGTGTTGGGCAACACTTTTAAATAAATGACAAATGTGTCTCAAGTTTAATGAAAAGACAAACTTGCCCTTTGTAACGTTATACCATCATGTCATTAGAGAATGAAGATAAAATGGGGGAGTGGTAATTAATAACCCTAGTACCCATGGCCATTCTCGATGAGTCACTTTCATTATATCAAATGGAGCTTTCAAACTTTCTGGAGATATATGTAAAGAAATCTCTAGATCAAGATGGAAATCATGGGGTTTTAGACAAATCGAATCACACAATTGGATAGAACTCGTAGAAACTAATACTCAATTTACACTATTAGATCGAAAAAAATCAGAGTTTCCTAGCTCAATTGGGCAATTCGAGTCCAAAATGAACCGGTGTCGTCGGATGCAACATAATGCTATGCAACCAACTCCACCTTATTGTCACCATATAAACTTGCCCATCAGGAAATACACCATGGGGTGACACATCTATCATTTCTCTCGTTGGATCCAAAGTAGGGCCATGCACTGTTGGTTTTAGCCGCATGTGTGGTATGAACCCAATCTTTATCTCTGATCGATGTTCACAAAGATTCGTTGTAAATGCAAGGGATTCTTGGACCCAAGAAGCTTCTATAAGAAATCCCTATTTGGCTAGCGACCGCACCGGCTAGCAGCACCTCAACCCATATTGGCCACCTCGTAAGCTCTCAGCCAAGCCATCACCTCATAGACCGACTTTCCTTGGACCAACCTCTTGGCCATTCCCACCAACCTGTGTGACTCACAGCACGTTTTGGCAATCAGGGCATGGTTCGAAGTCTCGGGCGATCCAGACCGGGATCGGAGGCATCCGAGACAAAAATCTAATGTTTGTCTCGAATCGCACTGGATCGTCCGATCCAACTCTCTGGATCGGTTGGATCGCCTGATCCAAACGAGTTAAACTGATCCAACTCGGCGAGTTGAACCAGCGGCGAAGATGTTATAAAAACTCGATTTTTTTCTTTTTTTTCATCTTTTCACTCGTTTCCTCTCCCCTTTCCTCCCCAACCCTTCTTAGAACCTAAAATTAGCTTGAAAATGATAGATCTACCTTCGAAACGCATAGATCCACGAAGATCGAAGGTTTTTGTTGAAATTTCTTCGAGTTGGGTTGAAAATCCGGTGAGTTTTGGGCGAGATCCGGCGAGATCCAACACTTTTAGCAGGTAAATCTCCTCCAAATATACGTATATTTGTCATTTGCTTCAAATCTTGCTAAATTATTGAGAATCTTGTTCAATGGTTCATGTTTGAGTAAAATAACAATATTTTTTTTTTTTAATTTGTTTGTGTAAATCTCATTATATTTTGTTTTTTATTTTAATCTTACAACCATTGTTGAGAATCTTGAGATAAGATTCATGTTTGATGAAAATTATAATTTTTTTTATTTTTTCTTATTTATTTTTATAAAATACATGTATTTGTTTTTAAAAAATACATGTATTTTTTTATGTGATAAAAAATAAATAATGTTTTTGTAAAATAATACACACAAAAATGATCTTGACTCTTGTGTACAGAAAACATCAAAGATGGATGGAAAACATTGTGAAAAATCTTATATTTTCTTTTATTTTTTGGTATTTTTATTTTTGTTTTACTAAAAATATGAAATATTTTGAAAATTTTCAAAAAATAATGGGTATTCTATATTTCTAATTTCTTTGCTTTTGATTATTCTTCATCGAGAAAATTTGTTCATGTGTAGCATTTTTCTTTGTAGAGTGTGATGTGGATCCAATCAGGTGCTGCCATTTGTATATGGAAAGTGAAACAATGTGATTTGAAGAGAATATTCTCACTTGCCATGTACAAATGGCAAGCAACTGATTGGGTCTACTACAGATTGTCCCAAAAAAATGCGCCTTGTAGTTGTAGGAGATATGTTGATAAAGAGGAGTAGAACTTTGCTAACCGTCGACGGTCAGCAAGGTTACTTATTATCGCACACCATATGAGCCACGTGGCATATTCTTAGAGAGTTCTGACCTTATGGATCTTTGGCCCAACCCTCTAAGGGTTGGATTGGAGTAGTTTTCATATGTTGATTTTCAACCCGTAGAATTTGAGCAATATTGACCATTATTTGGGGTACAAAGATCCAAAGGTTATAGGTCCATCTAAAGAGGCTGATTTTTGGTCTATAGGTCCATCTAAGGATCGGCCAAACTCATATTGTGGGCCGTCAGCAAAGTACTACTCGAAAAAAATGTAATTTTCTCAAAATTAAAGAGTAAATAATCATTTCATGGAATGATATCATATTACGCATGCTATTATATTATATTAAAATTTTTGTGTAAGTGTAAATAATTTTTATGTTCTTTTTTTTTTTTTAAGAGTTCTTGTGTAGCACAAAAATTGATCTTGGGACTTGAGAGAGAATATTACTAACTTGTATTTTTAAAATTTTTGTTTTGAATAAATCTTGTATTTTTCTTCTATTTGTTTGTATTTAGGGTTTTTACATTTTCCTTCTAAAATGTGAAATGTTTTAAATAATTTTTTATCTTAAGAAAATTTTAATATATCATTATTAAATGTTTTGTTATCTTGAGATTAATGTAGCATTATAGCAGATTTACCTCAAGTAGTCTATAAAGGCAAATTTACAAAATATGCCGAGAGGATCAAATATTGGTTGGGATCACTGTATTGCAATTGGGGGCAATAAGAAGATTGTTAAATGCAACTATTGTGATAAGATAATGTATGGAGGGGTTACAAGATTGAAACAACATATTATTGCGCGCCCAAGAGATGTAACAGCTTGTCCTAAAGCTCCTAGGGAACTAAGATTGTTGATCACAAACCATTTGCAGTCAACCAAACAGATGAAGGCTGCTGAGCAAAGAAGAAGAGATGAATTACGATAAAGATTAAATGAGTTGGGCAATAGTGGTGGTGAAAGAGAAGAAGCTGAGGAAGAGGAAGAGGAAGAGAATATAGATATTCCTGCTAAAGTGGAAGATCAATATCGTCCATATTGGGAAATAGACGAAGAAGAAGCTTTAAGACGGGCCATACGTGAAAGTAGACGAGAGGCCGATGAACAAGCTCAAAGAAGACACTCTGTATCTGGGGGGCAAGTTCGTCTGGTATATACATCAGTAGAGGAGGGATTCCTCGTAGTGCAAGTGTGCGTGGTGGTACTGATATTAGAGATACAATGCGTCGTAGTACCAGTGTACACGAGCCTTCTACTCGATCACGAAGAACAGATAAAGATGTTGATGCTGCAACCAAAGCTCCTACGGGAGGAATTGACCCTTACTTATATAAGTCTGTAGGAGGAACACAAAAAAAGTTGAAGGGAGCATGGGGTGGAAAACAAGTCATGCATAAAGTGGGGAAAGTAATTTCAAAATTTTTTATGTTCCACTCAATTCCCTTCAATACAGCAAAGGGTCCTTACTTTCAAACCATGATTGACACTATTGGTGAAGCGGGACCCGTAAAGGGACCAACCACATATCAGCTGGCAAACAAGTATTTAAACGAAGAGGTAGCGGAACTAAATCAATATATAAATGGCAAAAAAAAAAAATGGATAGAATTGGATGTACACTGATGTGCGATGGCTGGACTTACAAAACTAGAAAGTCTATTATAAATTTTATGGTCTACTGTGATAAAGACATGATATTTCTCAAGTCTGTAGACACATTTGGAAAAGATAAAACATCGAGTTACATTCTCGAGTTAATGGATAAGACGGTCGAGGAGGTAGGAGAAGAGAATGTTATCCAGATTGTGACGGATAACGAAGCGTCATTTAAGCGTGCAGGGCTAGAGTTGATGAAAAAAGGCAACATTTATACTGGAGTCCTTGTGCAGCACACTACATTGATCTTATACTCGAGGATATTGGAAAGACAAAACGAGTCAGTGATACCATTAAGGATGGACGGAGAATAACTTCTTTTATTTACAACAGCACGAAGTTAGTAAACTTGATGAAGACATTCACTGACAATAGAGACTTGTTACGTCCTGGTATCACTAAATTCGTAACAGAATTTATTTCCCTTGAAAGTCTTATCCGATATCAGGATGCACTGAGAAAAATATTTATATCAGATGAGTGGAAAGAGCTTGTTAGACATGTGTACAGCAAAGATAAAAAAAGAAGGAACAAGCTAGGATGTCTCAAAGTTAATTCTAAATGATGAATTTTGGAGTAACGCTGAAGATGTATGCAAAATTATGGGACCACTTGTCAAGGTTCTAAAAATTGTGGATCAAGACAAGAAACCTACTTTGGGTGTAATATTTGAAGCGATGAAAAGAGCCAAAGATGTGATTAGTGCTCAAGTCCGTCATCATCAGCGTTACTTTGAAATCATTGACAGAAGATGGGAGACACAACTTCATCAAGATCTCCATGCAGCAGGTAAGCTATAATACTGCATTTGACAATATGAATTTTTGATGTTATTAATGTCTATTAGTTATTGACAATTATTTTTATTTTGTAGCGTATTTTTTAAATCTAAAGTTTCGATATGACGAAGACTTTTCCCATCACCAAGATATAAGGACAAATTTAGAAAACGTCATCAAAAAACTTGAACCGGATATGGATAGTGCAGGATAAGCAATTGATCATGTATAAATATGTTATTATTAAGACTTTTATTTATTTGATACAGACTATTAATTAATTGTGAGTTTTTAATATTGGTTACAGATAAGACTTTACGAAGAAGGAATGGGAGAATTTGGCGATCCACTCGCTCAGAAAAGAGCAAAGTTTAGTCTACCAGGTACGTTGATGTTATACTTCATTAGATGAATAATTACTTTACAGTATATTAAATTTTAATATATTTTTTTCTTTCCCAGCTGAGTGGTGGTACAATTATGGTGGGTCTGCTCCTGCCTTACGAAAGATTGCGATTAAAGTATTAAGCCAAACATGTTCATCATCAGGCTGTGAGAGAAATTGGAGCACCTTCTCCCTCATCCATTCAAAGCCACGGAATAGATTATCAATGATGAGGTTGGAGAATCTGGTATACGTCCACTATAATATGCGACTTCGGGTTCGTAATCTAACTGATACAAGAAATGAAGAAGATTATTATAATCCAATTGATTTAGATTATATATTTGAAAACAGTGATGTTCTTGATGATTGGCTAAGAGAAAAAGAACCCCCTGCATTTGATGGAGATGACTTGTCATAGTTAGATGAAGGTGTTCCAAGTCGCGAAGATGATTCGACACAGCATCGAAGTCGTAGTTCAAATGATGATGATGATGATGATGATGATGATGGTGGTGGTGGTGATGGTGATGGTGATGGTGGTGTTGGTGTTGGTGTTGGTGCTAGTGGTAGTGGTCAAGGATAATTCTAACTGGTTGATTGGTGATCAGTGGGGTTAATTGGGGTACGAAGATCAAAAGGTTAGTTTCCAAGACAACTTGAATAAAGCAACACCCAAACCTTTTAATGCATGCTCTAAACACTCACAGATAATATCCAAAGGAATTCCAGCAGGTTTTATATCCAACTAAGTTGTAGTTACTCCTTTTCGTGAGCCTGCAATCTCAAGTCCATGCCCCCCCAGATGATCTTCTAGACCCTACAAAATACATATGCAAGAATCTCAGATTTTGATATTGTCATATACAAATTATATATATACAAATTAGCAAAGGAGAAACTTGTTGTAAATTCACCTACACATATGTTTTTAATATTAATGTGTAATTGAACATCCTAGCATAGCAAATCTAATGTCTGAAGTGAGCATGTAACCTGTACAAAAGTTAGTATGAATAAAACGCCATTTCCTTTAAAACAGTCTCAAATTCAGTTGTTATCTTTGCCAAAATTTCAATCTTCTTCCCAGATGCAAAGTGAACATCAACATTCTGGGCAAAATTGCTCAACTTTTCATTGTTGCCATCAGTTGTATCCTCATTTTCACAATGTAATTCCTAGGCATATCACATTCTCATATCAAGATGGAGTGGTATTACGACTAAGCAACAGAATCCAGTGAGCAAGAGGGATCATGAGATGGTCATGCTGGACAAATGCATATAAAAGCCAATAAACATATGCACCCTAAAGCAAGTTCTGCAATCGTAAATGAAAAATGCATGGAAAAAATAGTTTCCATGCCTTGGAGTAATACTCCTTGTGACAACACTACTCTAGTAGTTGTTGGAAGGAATTTATATCCCTGCCCTACTACTTCTTTCTTCTGACAATAATCTTTTTTTCTCCCAATTAAGTCCGGAAGAAATAAATTTCAGCATGATTGCTCAGAAATCCATTATTGACTTCATTCAAAACGAATTTCTGAATCACAACGACCTATTTACAATTTTGAATCAAGTTTCAGTACTACCTAAATCAAGCGCGAACACAAATTTCCTTTTCTTTGGCAGAAACTCATAGATGTAACCCATGAAAATAATGATATATTGTTTTAGAGATAAAAATCCATGCAACATGGATTGATTGGTATATCTTTGATAGATATGTAAAATCTTAGTAAGAAAATACAGAACAAGAAATGGGATGAATGTAGGGGTAGATAAGCATTTTTTATAGATCTTTGGAAACTAATTAATGATAGTTAGCCAAATGAATTCAGGCATCAAAAAGCAACAGAGCTCACCAAATTGGGTTGTAATTGGTATATTAGTGGAACAACAAAACATTTTCCTAATATGACAAAGATTCTTAATATTTTCTAATCTTTTTTTCCTCTATTATTTACATGAGAATGAGGAAAAAAACAATATTGAATGTGCAGTTCCAATGGATTGATTCCAGTTCAGTCTAATGGACCGATGAACTTAAGGTATTATTATTATTCAAAGACAGTTCGAAAAAAGCTATGTCAATGGCGAGCCTGGTTCTACGGAAAACCAGCATATGTCAAATTCAATTCTCCCTTCTAGGACCCAGCAAAGATAATTTTAGCTTGACACTAACTGATTAGATGGCTCAGACTGATGAGCAGAAGCACCAGGTGGATGAAAGAAACCCAGTGATATTTCTTAGTATAATAGTATCAGATAATACTGTATCACATCAGTACCCACTACAACAAATATGGTTTATAACGTCACTTAATAAATGACGTGGTAAAAAAATAACGTCATTGTTCAAATCAACGTGACGCTATGGAATGACGTACTTTTGGATAGAAAACAAAAAAATATACCATTTAATGCTATTTTCGTAATTTAATTACAAAAGACACAGTTGACGATATTTAATTACAATAAATTAAGTAGCTCTATAGTATTTTCCATAAAAGTTAATGGCATATTTATGACAACATGATTCACACAGTACAAGAAGGCAGCAACCTTAAGAAATGAATAAACTAACCTTATCAATTATGATGCAAACTTTGCCAAACAAAGTTTTTGGTATAGAGTAACATCGAAGTACTTTCTTGTAAAACCTATAAAGAAGAGAAAATAGATCAGAATAGCAAAAGGTAATTTTCAATAAAATTGCATCCATTATACATACAATGTTTTTCAAAATCTGAGTTAAGTGTGAAGCAACAATTAAAAATGCCGCAAAGAGCACCCCACTTAAAATAGTAGATCTTGGGTGCATAATCAGCTACATCCTAATGGGAACCAAGGTAGATGCATGAAACACACTTTTCAACCCACATAGATCAGATTTCGTGCCAAAATTCAGGATTCCCATAATATTGTTTGCTGACTCACTGGAGCTAGACAACACTATGGTGATTCATGCGAACTTCCACTATCACTTTCGCACGTGCACTTTTTCTGGATTGGAAGGGATTAGGGATCACTCTATGTCCAGCATCCTAAGTATAAGGACAAGTGTCAAAGGTAAATAACACAGAGAAAATACATGATGCAAAACATAAGAGATAAAAAATTAGTCTAGGATAAAGTACTTATAAGCAAATCATTAACCGTGTATGTGCTGATCTTTGCTGGTACTTGCATTCACTCACATCAGTATACACAACATCAATTGTGAATGTCCCTAATCTATAGAATGTCAAATCCTTGACACTGGAACCTCTCTCAGAGTTGTACGTGGGTGCCCATGGATCAACTACTGCATCAATTGGTGTTGTTCATCAGGCTAACAAGAAATTAAAGTACAGGAGAGTTGGGGAAAGCAACACCCAGGAAAATCGGCATCAACATGTTCTACAGTTATACTGAACCTCCAATCTCCAAGGCAGACAAACCTGATTTTTCTAAAACTTTGACTCTTGAAAAATATGAAAAGCAAAATAGTTGGCTGAAGATAACATTTCTCCCTAGTTGCCTATTCACCCAGACAACCAACACTTGAGCATTTACAAGGAACCTTTCCCTAACCATAGCCGTGACGAAAAGAGAGAGACAAACTAAAGTGGACTAAAGCCTGAAAGAAGAAGAAGAAGAAGACTGAAGTGGACAATGTCTGAAAGAAGATGAAACTCTGCAAGTAACTTGGACTGAAAGAAGATGAAAACCAGAAAACAGTTACAAAAATGTTATAGAAAATTGTGAAGATGATGAAGACGAAAACCAGAAAACAGAGTTACAGATAAACCTGAAGAAGTGGTCAACGTCTGAAATAACGTGGACCAAAAGAAGGCAAAAACCAGAAAAATAGAGGAAGAAGAAGAAGAAGAAGAAGAAGAAAAAGAACAGAGGAAGGTGTACCTTTCACCTTCGCTTCGATGATGCTGGAGGCTGGAGGGCCCTTCGATGCTAGCTGGAGAAGTTGGGGTTGACAATTGACATTGGGTGTTGCCGTGCTAGAGGGTGCTAGGTCCCTACTCGTTTGAAGACCGAATAAAAAAACTACGTTTTTTTTATCTTATTGTAAAAGAAGACACCTATTATATATATATATATATATATATATATAATTTTATAAAACAAAGACACCTGTTTTTTGGATTTTTTTTATTGTTTTCTTTTCAGTTTTCAGTTAAAACACGTCCAGGCAAACAATTGAACATTAGAGGTGCACACCTCAGCCAGAAGGCGTTGAAGAGGCGTACGCCTCTTGAGCTGAGGCGTGCACCTCTAATGTATATATGCATTTTTAGTACGCCTTCAGGCATTTTTCGCAAGCCTCGCACACCTTTAAAAACAGTGAGCTAAACCCCATAGAAGCAGAAAAAACAACCAGCCATTAAAATCACAAACAACTTACATTCCAACCATACTTGTGCATATATGAATGCTGTGTCAGTGGTAGTGACATTCACATGACAAAAAAAACGTAAAACTCACTTAGACTTGTAAGTCTTGTTTGTTGCTTGGTGAACATTAAGCATCTCAGTAGAGTGTCTATGAGACCAAAGTTTGATGTATCCATTCAGCACATCCAATTGATGGACAGCCACATCCAAACCTTCTTGTAAGGATTTTGCTGCTTCATGGAGTGCACGAGGCAACGAATTTTGAAGAACATACTGTAAGTCCCAAAATAATGTTGGATCTAGGTATACATTGAGGATGTTGTATCAACTACATATCAAACTTACCATATTCTTAGTATAGTAAACCATACCTCATCAGTGATGCTGAATTGCCAATTAAGTTGCCGAATTTGCCACCGCTGCCCAAGAATTGCAAGCCCTATCAAGGCTGCTGCAACAAAAACAGACCAAAATGCATTTAATGTTGAGTGTTGAACAAATAGAAAGGAAAAAACAAAGAACTAAGTTTTCTTCTCCACACATTTTTCAGTTTGATTTTCCAACATGATCTTCAAGTGGGTGAATGTAAGTTTTTGCCAACTCATTGTTTTTAGAATTTAGTGCAAGCAAACAGAGCAACAACCATTTAAAGCAATAATATTGTTTCAGATTAAGTGGGTTGGCATAAAAAAAGAGTAACACAAACAATCTAGTTTCTTCCATGTGGGTAAGCTGTGAATTAGAAGATAAGAATATTTTATCTTGGAACTCCATGATATCCGGGTATGTCGAATGTGTGCATTTTAGTGAAGCTTTGAGGCTCTACAGTTTGATTCAAATGGAAAGCTGAAACCAGAGAAACCAATTTGTTTGTCATTTTCTTCAGAAAACTACCAACATGGTCTGCCAGAGGAGGGGAAAGTAAGGAAAAAAATGTATAATGACTCTTTAACCGAGGCACTGCTGCCTCACCACCATCTGCTACATCCAGCAATTTGAAATAGATAATTTTCTTCAGATTCATTTCAAAAGGCGAATTACTTCACTGCCAACCCAATCTATATTTTCCAGGTGAATCATTTAAACACTACCATTCTTCATGATGCCAAAAAAGATGAACTCAATCATTTCATTGAATACACGACAATGAATGGTAGATTTTAACTTAAATGGGTTCTCACTTCTCACTCAAACACCATCAAGAAATGCTGCCAACATAAAAACAAGTAGAAATTTTTCATAAAAACGATTATAACTAACAGCCATTAAAATCACAAAGAACGTACATTCCAACCATACTTGATCTCTCAGTTGATACATCCTATGCCACCTCTTTTATCACCAACAAAAACCCACTCCAAGGTTGGGTGAAAAGCAAATGCTCCAGCACCAATGAGCTTAATGGTATTATCAACTGCATTAAGGAGCATGGGAAATGATAGGGCAAATTATCCTTAATTAAAAACAGCTTCCAATATTAAACTAACAAAGAAAGTACAAGTAATGATAACAGTAATTAACAATGTTGCTACGATCTTACGTCATAATGTAAAATGAACATCATAGGTATGAATGTTGTAAGCTCAAATCAAACCATCAGCATAAGCTACATAGTGAAACAAAAAACAAATGCTTGTTAAAAATCTTCCCTTAAGGGAGAGAAGCATTGGACATTTTATATCTTTAATTATACACAATCAGTGACCAATAGAAAAAAAAAATGATTCAAGTCACACTAAGCATGTTACCACGACAGGGAGGCGAGGATGGCTAGCAAGGTTGACAATAGGTTTTTCAGATCTGTCTTTATCTTCGTTTGTGCCCTTCTTCCATCCAATATAGGTGACATTGCTTACATGCTGGTTCACGTCCAAATCAGCTAGTGCTAGGCTGTAAATTCAAAGGAAGATTGATAAGTTAAAGAGAGCTTTAATAGAATGTAGAACCAAAATCAAAGCTAACTAATACATCATAAGATGTGATGTAACATAACACCTCACCTTCTCCCTCCTCCTTTACCCGGGCTTGGGACCGGCAATGCAAAGCTAGATAGGCGGAGTTAAAAAGGGTATAGTCTAAAAGAAATAAAATAGCAATTAGTAGTCAAATAACTACAAAGCACAAACTAATATAATAACAATACAAACAGACAGAAAGAACAAGGGAACTACAAGACAAAGCAAACATAAAACAAGAACAAACGAATACAAGCAACCAGCCACACCACGCCCTCCCATTAATCCTCTTTCTACTAGTCAAGTCTGACCATTTAGATGAAAAAGGTTGAGTAGAACTAAGCTTAAAGGTTGGAATAAGCCACGCCCAACTCGTTTCACCCACCCCATAATTGAAAAGGTGAAAGCAAGAGGCAAATTTTTTAATTAGAAACTAAATGTGGAGTGCATAACACATAAATGAAAGTAACCATTTTTTCTATTGGTTCTGTTGGGTAGGGTTCGACCATGGAAGTAACTAAAATAGCTTTCCAAAATATGATGGACATGCAGGATTGCATAAGGGCAGCTGTCTGGCACACGCACATCTATATAAAGAATAAACCTTTGCCACTTTATTTTTCAGTAGTTGAACTGAAGAAAAAGAAAATGTATTTTGCTGCTGCAATTTCCTGAGATGTGATAACTCTTCTAGTTCTTGGTCTATTGAGAAGCCATTCCAACGGAGCTTGATGATTGTTGGTTTTGTTTCAATACTTCCAAGTTGAATAGTTCCTATTCTAACTTTAGCTTATTCAGGTACAAATTTTCCTTTCAGTCTTTACTGTGTTTGTTGGTTTATTTTGAATCCACATTGAAGTCAAACCCGTCCTATGCATCTGTACTTAATCCTAAGCATGTATCCTTCATAGTTGTCTACAGCCCTTCAGTTTAACCTGCCAAACCTTAACCAGTCCTTCTGAATATCCTGAAACTAGTACCTAAAGCCACCACAATCATGACCTCTTATCCTTCCACATCTGAATCAACTTAAATCCAGATCAGTCCCATTTAATCCTTACAATCTTCCGCTGCCCGTAAAACAATACCCGTGTGTCTCAAAATCTTTTCTAATCCTCTTATTTTAGCTATAGTAAATCATATTCTTAATCTTTACCCTATATTCAACCCATATCATTCCATTATCCCAGCTGAATTCTTTATTAAATCTGAGAAGAGATTTATAGGATTTTTCTAGTTGTCTCATATGCCCTGTTGTACTTTTCCCGTCTGTTACTTAGGTTGCACACTAGGACTAGCTCATTGGCAATTCACACTGTTGGAAGATGTAGTCTGTAGGGTATTATAGTATTTGTATGGACGTACTAGATAATTTGAACGAAAACCCAAAAAATTGAAAATGACTAACCAAATGAACTCTGATCGAAGACTAACCAAATTGAAATCTATCCAACAGCATAAGACTGGCTTACACAGATGCTGGAACTAACAAAATTGTAAGCCATCTGCTTATCACCTATTGCCTTCCCATCTACTAGCATGGGAAAGGCAACAGAGACACACAAGAAGATCATTTCACTATCACATTGGGAAATTAGCACCCTCATGCCCTTGTCAAACAAACCACGCTACCATCCATCAACAAAATGGGAAATTTCACTATCTCGTTGATTTATCTCTTGTAGATAATTCATATATAGTTGCTTTACTCCCTCCATCAACTCAATGTTAGATGGGATGGGATAGGGAAGTCAGACCAGAGCCACATGTACAGCAGCTCATTCATCACTAAGTTGATACTTCCTATCAACAATGGCTACAAGCATAGTGCCATTGTGAGGTACTGAATCTTTATTTAGACCTTTAGTTGATATATGTCAAGAACATGCACTAATTAAGTAAACGTGAAACAATGATGATGTCAGGAAGATAAGAGATGATAAGTGCACAATGGTTCTTGTATTTCATAGTATATTTTTTTTTGATAAATGTATATTAGTATTAAAAGGAAGAAAAAGTACAAGGTGAACCTGAAAGGTCGAGATGACCTGCAAGAGGCAAAGAATGCCTACATCAGCACCAAGAGAAAGAAAAGCAAAGAACAAAGAAAATCAAAATCAACATATATAGGAATTATAATGTGTATCTTGCCCCTTGCTTGCTTCTGAAATAGGCAGATAAGTATACCAAAAAGAACATAAGAACTTCAAATCCATCAAGGACTTGATATCCTGTTTCTAGTGCACCTTTACTGATCAACTCCCCACCATTAAATTTTCATCAACAAATATGTTTGCTTTAAGATTAATTTGATTGTGGCTTGAGGTTGAGATATAATTTTACCACAAAAAAGAAGCTAGCATGCACTATTAAGTGTATGTAGGGAAAACGCAAAGGATGAATCTCAAACCCCATGGATGTTGTTGGGGTTGTGAAATTGTGCGAAAATGGGGTGTTTACAGGAAGGCCAACATTGGTTATCATCCTTTTCTAAAAGAAGCTCACGAATTTGGAGTAATATAACAAAGGAAGGTCACAAGAAGAACCAACCTTGTGAAGGTCTACACCTACCAACGATAGGACACATGGGTGGTTGCGTCAAGGCAGAAAAATGGTGGCGTGAAGGAGCCTTAAACATGGGATCCGGCAAAGAGCTAGGAGCTAGGAAGATGGATAATGGTTACCTGAAGGAGACTAAATGAAGTGACCCTGATCCAAGTGAAGAAACCAGAGGAGGGAGTAAGATCCTTGAGGCTGGTCCTTTCTAAAAGCACAGGTTTTGCAATAAATGTTAAATAACCACAGTATTTTTTTCTTTCTCCCTTAAATTGCTGCATTATTTGTGAAATAGCAGTCTTAATAAAAACAACCATCATTAAGTGTTGCATCCCGTTGTATTGGTCGTAACTAAAACTGTTATTAGTTTCTCCACACATGCCTGTGAATAGAGGTCTAAACTGGTTAACACCGTGGGTCTTACACTTCGATCCTATGTAAGAAAGACACCGACACGTATGTTGGTATCCGACACTGATATGGAAAGTCAGACACGCTGTGCCCCCACAAACTCGAAACGTCGAAACGCACGTACAGTTCATTACTTATGCATGGCTAGTGCATGATTTGCACAACTACAAAAAGGCTTCACAATGGAGAGGAATGGGCTTCGCCACAGTCCAATGGATTACAAGCAATCTATAGCTTCTACAGCATCAAAACAATCTCAACATCATCATCACCTCAATCATCATCAATTTTTGTTTTTCTGATCAGCGTAATTCCTACAGGACTCGGGATGATCTCAGATATGGTCCCATAGATTGCGGCAATGTAGTTTCTTAGTTGGTTTCTGACGTGAATGCTACTGTCTGTAGAAATGACATTGATTTGATATTGATCATGCTATATTTACCATGATGGCTACTGTTATTTTCCTTTAATTTTCTGTATTTGCAGGTAAGACTTGAAGTGATGGGGAAGAAGGCAAAGAATGCCACTTTCATCTCTGGAAATGAAGCTGGAAAGATATCAAGAGAGGTCACAAAAGTAGAGAAGCAAAGGATAGTTAAAAGCACACTCTGCAACGACAGAAGCTCAAGAAGCCACTGCATGGTTTGATTTTTCTTCCACTCCCCTTATCTGTATTTAGTCCTTTTCCAAATCTTTGCTGCTATAAGAACTTTAACATTCTCTCTGAACATGCACAGATAATCTTAGATGTTCCTTCAGTAGGAGGAAGATTGATGCTTGTTGACATGGCAGGTTCTGAAAATAGCGAGCAAGCTGGCCAAATTGGATTTGAAGCAAAAATGGATATGATTTAACTTTTATGACTACAAAAATGGCTATGGACTTACTGCTAGGTGTAGAGCATTAAGTATGGTATGTAACTGGATACGGACTTAATGCTAGGGTTAACACTGTTACTCCTCTAGGTAGATATGATTTAACTTTTATGACTATAAGATATGATTTTAACTTTTATGGCTTTAGAACATCCAGGTAGTCAGATTTGTCTAATACCTGTTAGATCAGTATACATCTAAAAAATACCCTACTACCAAAAAATTCAACCAACACCTTCTTTAGGACTGCTTACCTCTATTTCAGCCCTACAATCAAACCTTAACCTTAGTCGACCCTTGCTGTTCTACCTAGACTACACCAATTAAGGTTAATCTTAATTGTAGCCTCCATCAATTAGAGGTATAAGGGGGACCTCTGCTGGACCTTCACCAATTAAGTATTAAAGCTTCCACACTTAAAAGCTTTTTATGAAGTTCACAGAAATACAAAAAGGTTAGCAAAGAAAAAATAAAGAACAATAACAGAAAACATGCTAATTTGGAACTTATGAACTATTTTCAATTTATAATCGTATGTATGTATGTATGATAATATGATCGTGTACAAAAAAAATTTTGCTACATTGGCCTACATCAATCAAATTCAAGTCCAAAAAGAACCCCTGCAACTTTCGTGCGATTGCCATCAACAAAAAATCGTTCACACGTCTCATGGAATACATGCCATGTGAGAAGGCTGTCTGAACCAGCACAGTGAGATTTGCCAACCGCACGTTCCACCTGAAGCGATTTGGCGACCCGTTCCAACCCACCAAACAACCCATCACAGTACCTCATCATGTGCTTGACGTCATAGAATACCGGCCCAAAATAAAAATGCAAGAGATGGATAAAGTCTGTCAACTGCCCGGGCAATGGTCTCCGAGTAAGAAGCTTCAGCATGTAGGCAAAATCATATGCCCCATGGAATGTAACCCATCTCACCACTGAGGTAGTTTGGTCGACAAGCCCTGACATGAACATCAATTCGGCGAATCGCATGGAGTTAATCCCTTCGTTTTTGTTCTTCTCGAAATCAATGCCCTGTTTTTTGAGAAGGTCGATGGAGTCGGGGGAATGCAGGTCATGAGAGACATCAAATTCCCGAAAATTAAATTCCCAAATAAAACAACGGGCGGTACCAAAATCGGGGAGATTTCCGTTGTTGTCGCTGAAGGTCAGTCCGAGTTGAATTAGATTCATGGAATCCACGTTCGACTTGAGAAGCTTGTAGTGCTCGGAGGATCGGTGCGACTGCGGAGGGCGATTCAAAGATTCTGTGGCGGTCGGACGGAAGACAACCCCTGGGAACTCAGTGTCCATTGAGATGAACGGGTAGTAATGAGCGATCGTTCGGATCAAATAGAACTCATCCTCCAAATTATTCGCCCATACTTCTCTAATGGAGATTGGTTTTTGATGCCGGTGGGAGATCGGCATGCTTGCTTGCTTGGACGAGGTTGTGCGTGCTGCTCTGCTCTGTGCGTGCTGCTCTGTGCTCGCTGCTCTGCTCCGTGCGTGCTGCTCTGTTCCAGTGAAGTGAAGTGAACAGAACAGAGAAAGGTTTATTATATAATTTAAGAAAGAAAGAAAGAGAGATACGGTTTTAGAAGGTACACGTGATTTAGAAAGTATCGCCGCACCATTTTCGTTACTCACAGCTGCCACCTGGCCCCATGGACCGCATCGATGATAGACACATCATCAATCACCAGGATTACTAATCGGTAGCCGTTAGATTTCAATTCATGGTTTTTAAAATCGCCGTATAAACAGTTTTGACGGCCCTTGAATTTAGGATCAGCAATCGCTGGCCGTGTCAAATCCGATAGAATCTGTTTTTTCCGTTTTTTTTTTAATTTTGAATTTCAGCGCCTTTTATTCGTTTTTTTCGTTAAAATTCGATTTTTCCCTTTTTCCAATGTTGCCCCTGTGTGGCCTAGACAGAGTAAAACTCTGTCAAAAGTTTGAGCATTATCAGCCACGTGGCTCGTAATTTGCGTTATGATAGAAGCTCAAAAGTTTTACTCGCTTAAACATCCATGCGGCCAGTGGGCCCAGATGGCAATGCTGAGAGTGGGCTGTTCTTTGATACCGACTTCGGTATCAAATTTTTGATTTGCCACGATAGTAGACTCTTTCGGGCCCACTGACTCCATGAATATTTGGCCCACATCTTGGTGGATCCACACACCAAAAATCAGCGTGATTGGTGATTTCTAGCCGTAGGATTTGAGCACTTTTCATCATGGGCTTTATGAACAGGCCTATGAGTTGATTCCAAGCCCATGATGAAAAATACTCAAATCCAATGGCTAGGAATCACTAATCATACTGATTTTTGGTGTGTGGGTCCACCAAGATGTGGGCCAAATATTCATGGGTCAGTGGGCCCTAAAAAGTCTACTACGTGGCAAATTGAGGGACTTCGGCATCAAATTTTGATACCGAAGTCGGTATCATAGATTTTTCCGCTGAGGACCACGGGTGCAATTTAGATGTCCGAGTTTGGAGTCCCACGTGGCGCATTCTTTTGGGCCTACTGACGCATGGATTATTTTTTATTGGACCTACACAATCAGCTTGGTTGCTGATTTCTAGCCGTTCGATTTGAGCCTATATTTTCAGTGCTCAAATAATCTAACAGCTAGAAACGACCAAAAATCACCATGATTGGTAATCGCTAGCCGTTAAATTTTAGCCTTTTTAAGGCATGCAATTGAATTCAACCATGTTTTAGGTTTTTGTATGAAAGGACACCTAGGGTGGCCTAAACTTCCATGTGGTCAGTGGGCCCAGATTACCAATACCAAGGTTTAAAAAACGGCCGTTATAACGGATTCGGACCTATCCCATTACGTTATGGACAGTTAAAACACCCAAAAAACTAACGGCCGTTATTTTCTGTTATTTTTTCATTATAACGAAAATAACAACCGTTATATTCTGGGGAATTTTGTTAAAAAAAATGGCTGTTATTTTTCATTATTTTCCTTTATTTTTCCGTTATTTTCCATTTTTGAAATTTTGAAATTCAAATTTTAAAATTCAAGCCATTTTTCCCATTTTTTCCGTCTTGCCCCTGAGCATCTTTTTCGTTATAACGGAAAAAAAGGTAACGCCCCCAGTCCGTTATGCCGTTATAACGGTCCCCTTTAAACCTTGACCAATACTACCTTCTATACATAGAGTAGTGATTACAGGGAGTTGGGTGCAATTTAACTGTCCGAGTTTGAAGTCCTATGTGGTGCACTCTTTCAGGCCCACTGATGCATGGATTCTTATACACCTTTTATTAGACCTACACAATCAGCTTGGTTGTTGATTTCTAGTCGTTGGATTTGAGCTTTCTTTTAAGTGATCAAATCTAACAGCTAGAAACCACTAATCAAGCTGATTTTTAGCACGTAGGTCACCAAGGGGCTGTTTAAGCAAATATACATGAGTTTTATGATAGTAAAAAAAAATTATACAGTCAAACTTTTCAATAAATTTGGTCAAAATTTGTATATTCAATAAATGGTCCGTGCCCACGGCGGTGCCGCAAAAAAAGTGTGCAAAAATTGGGTGGCTCCGGCACTCTAATTTTTATATTGGCCCCCCGCAAAACTTCTAATTTTTATATTGGCCCCCCGCCAATTTTTTGTCCAAATTTATGTCCCCTGACCTTGACCTTGTAACTAAACATAGTATTCTTCTTGATTGTTTGAGGTGACTTTCTATGGAGTGTTCACATGACACATTACTTTGCAAAATCGAAAAACTCGAAGACTCGAACTCGACCCGAAACAATCCGACTCGAATAATATATTAACATTAATATAAAAATATCATATTTTATAATTTTTATAATCAAAATTTATAAGACTTGGTCGAGTTTCAGTTCGAGTCAACTCATAATTCGATTAAATTTATATAAATCGAGTTATGTCGAGTCAACTCGAAATTCAGCCAAGTTGAGTTAACTCAGCCGAGTTCAAGTTGACTCGACAAGTTTTAAAACACTGCTCTACAAGTTTACAAGATATTTGAGGTAAGACCATTAAGATCTTTAACCGCAATCTCCGTCCACAGGGTAGAAATCAAGCGCAACAGAATCCACATGTGCAATACAATCTAGCCACCTAATCTCCTCCATCAGGGATCGATTCGTCTTTTTGAACTTGCCTTTTCACTCATGCTCTCGGCCACGGATTTCGAGAATCCAACGGTGGTTGTTGGTTTCTTGGAATCCACGCCCGAGAATTCGCGCGAGAAGTTCAAAAAGCCGAGTCCCCTAATCCTAACCCTAAAATAAAAACTGGGCGTAAGAGGTCACTGATTAGATTATTGAAGAGAAAAGGAATGGACTGGTAGGGTCACAATGTTGACGACAGACATCCCGCAGTTCTAATCTGTACCTGTAACAAACATCAAACAAATAGCAATCCGCCGTATCGAATGATGAAGAACAGTTCAAATAACTAGCCAAATCGAGTCGCAACTCATCGAGTTAACTCGACCTAATGGGCTTTCAGGTCGAATTTTCAAGTTTAGGAGCCCGGTCTCAACATGGTAGCTAGGATTAACCCCCTTGACCTACTTTAACCATCATTTGACTAACGTTGACACCTATGAAAGTACCATAATATTGCAAGTACAATGCTAACGACGTGTGATTCAAGTCCGTTTTAACTTAAGTCAATCACAGTGAAACTAGGTCAAGGGGGGGTAATCCTGAAGTTTTAAAGTATAAGGGTATTACTAATAACTTTCAAATTTCATGGGGGTGTTACTAAAATACCCTAATTTAAATGACTCGCCAAATCGAGTCGCGACTCATCGAGTCAACTCGACCTAATGGACTTTCCTGTCGAGTTTTTCAAGTTCAGAAAACCGGGCCCAACATGGTAGGGTCCTAGTAGCTAGAGAGTTCCAATAGTACCAGTATTTTGAAGCCCATAAAAATATCATGAGAAAATCATATTATGTTGACTTGCGAGTGTTGACTTTACTTACCAGGTCAACCGACAAAAAATGAGATTTTCAGATCTGCATCATCCACAAATGCATCCGTCCAAATGGACCTACAGACCCATGGTTTTAAATGATCCGTTACAACGGTATAGTGGTCCCTTAACGTTACTGTTATCACCGGTATAACATGTCACATCAATCAATTAGAAAGATTATTAAATAAATAACGGTAAAAGTGGTGTTTTTTTTTTAATAACGGCTGTTATGTCTATAATAACTAACATTAAAACATTATAATGACCGTTAAAAATGATATTCAGTTTTAGTTTTCGACATTACAACAGGAAAAAGCGTAATTGTGGTCGGTTAATGTTATTGTTATGACCGTTATAACGAAATAACATCAATCAGTCAATATTATTATTTTTCATAAAATACCTCAATAATAGTAAAAATGGTGTCTTTTTTAAATAACGGCCAAAAAGAATATCCAGTTTTAGCTCTTGGGGCGTTATATAACGGAAAATTAAGTTGGGCTTGGGGCGTTACGGTCCCTAACGTTAGTGTTATGACCATTATAACGGGGTCACAACAATCAGTCAGAATATTATTATTATATTATTTTTCATAAAAATCTCAATAAAGAAAAAAATGGTGTTTTCTAATGGGCCATTATTTCCGTTATAACAGGAAAAAAACATAACGGGGTTGCGGTGTGACGGTCCCTTAAACAAGGTTTCATAAATCAGTCAAGAGTAATAGTATTTTATTTTCATAAAAAACCTCAATAACGGTAAAAAAAAGTGGTGTTTTTTCTAATAATAGTCCTTATTTCCGTTATAATGAGGGTTAAAACAGATATCCAATTTTTTTTTTGCCTTGGCCGTTATAACGGGAAAAAATGTAATGGAGTTAGGGCATTACATCCCTTAACTTTATGACCGTCAGATATCCAGTTTTTTTTTTTTCAACTGGTGTTGCTTGTCTAATCCCCACTTGATTACCAACCCATGCAAAGATTTTCCCTTGGTTTTGATATTTTGGTCCAAAACAAGCACTTATGACACTAGTATATGTGTACATGTCTTGTTCAATCCCAAGCCTTTGCATTTCAATGAAGAGCTCAATTGCAAAGGCCCCATGATCATGCATAGTGGCTTACCCTAACATGGAATTCCATGTCACCAAATCTCGGGTGCCATCTGCGCCATCAAATACCCTTCGAGAATCTTCAATGGACCCACACTCGGAATATGACATGATGTTGGCATTGCATGCAGTTGTGTCAGATGCCAGACCGTATTAAATAATCTTGGAATATATTTGCATCGTTAACTTATAGAACTCAGGGTCATCAAGCAACGTCAAAAGGCTGGCAAATGTAGCATCATCAGTCCCACGATCGCCCATTTGGGCATACCTCGTGATTAACGCATTCCACGAGATAGAGTTACGCTCTGGTATGCACTCAAACACTGTATAGGCATCTTGAATTTAATTTCTTGTACTTTGCATACATGTCCAACAGTGCACTACCAGAGATTGAATTCCAAGAAACTGTATAACGCATTCAACAATGCTTCCAAAGGTGTACTGATCGAAAGTGAACCCATCTCTTTTCATGCTTTTTCATAAGCCCCCAAGCTGTCTCGTACTTTCCAAGATTGAATTCCAAGAAACTGTATCTCTTTGGGGAATGTAACAATTTGTGAGCTTGGTTTACCCCTATGCATTTTATATATCCGCTTAAGATGTTGTTAGCAGTATAAGTGTCTGTGATGGTTCCTGTTCTGATAGCCCAACAGTGGGTTATTGAGACCGTCTATGAGGCCAAAGTTTGGCCGAGTAACAACCTCGTGCATGAGTAACTGCTGCAACTGTTTATCCGATATAAACATTGAAAGGGACTTCTCTTCACCCTTTCGATACAAAACTTGTGATGTGTTATTAAACCATATCCATTCTCTTCAAAACTTCTGAGGGCTAACCAATATAAAAGACCTAGACAAATACAAGATGGAGTTCGATTTTTAATAAGTATTCGAAAAAGCTATAAAATAGACCCGTTATAATAGTCTTGAATTAGTTGGTTATATATTTTTCCCGGACTCTTTACACTAACCGTATTAAGTATAAATTATTCTCAAATTCTTTATGTATATATATAGTACTTAAATACATTATCAACCTGATCTCTCCCCCTTCTCTAACTTTACACACCGCCGTCATTCTCGCTGTCGTCCTTCATCGTCATATCGCCCACACTGTCCTCAACTCTTTTAGTAAGTTCCTCCTGTCTTGTCTCTTTTATGGTTCTCTAATTCTCTTCTTACTAAGAAATAATTTTAATATAAAAAAATTGACCAATAAAAAAGAAACTTTAGCAACCCAACTAACCCAACCGACCGAAACGGGTTGAGAAACTTAGGGCTAATATTGTGTTGGGTTCGGGCTCATAGCCTTGAAGGTCGGGTTGATCTCCAACCTAACCCAACCCAACTGCCCGAGTTGCAGCCCTAATGTTGTGTGTGCTTGGTGCAACATCCAACAATCATTTTTTGCCAAAAAGCGGTCTATGGATATTTTTCCCAACATATGTTTGTCTTTGAAAACATTTGCTTATCAAATGTTTGCCTACAAACATTGTCCTGGAAACTACGAACACGATACCAAGCAAGACCTTACTCGCAATTATTCATACAATTATTCACGAATTATATGCAAATCGTACGAATTATTTGAAAAATGAACCGAACAACATCTTATTCGAAGGTTTTGAAAAAATATCGCGCATTTTTTAACATGATCAAATTATTCTTGAATAAATCTCGAACTTTACCGAATTATTTTCAGATTCTTTAGTTTTGAACATGAAAAACCATTTAATTAGACAAAAAATTGTCAATATTTCTCTTTTTGTTTTATTTTATTTTTAAATTATTTTTGTCAAGTTTTTTAATGCATTTTTAAATGACAAATCCGAATTGTACTCAAACATTTCATCTACCTCATTCTTCCCACACTTTGAATTGCTAACTATGGTCATATTTACAACCCATTATCTTTAGCGGAAATTTCTTTCCAATAGTTATTCTTTTGGGAATTTTTGATAGCCTCATATTATATTTGAAACTTGACATACCCCCCACAATTTTGAAAAAAGTGAGTTACCCCACATGACCAGGTCCATTGTCCTTGACCATTGTTGACCAATAATTTTTTTAAAGGACAAAACTGGCCCTTTCTTCAACCTTAGAAGAAGCAAGATCCTGTAGGTTTGGGCCAAAACCCTAAACCCAAATCAATCAGATGTTGTGGACTGCCGGGAGATTCTAGTGGGTTGGCCACCCATCGTCGTGACCAACCTATCGGAATCTCATGGTTGACCAACCATAAAAAACTAATGTTCTTAAAAAAAACTATAAAAAATCAGATTTTGAATTAAATTGCATGTTGGAGTGGTAATTAACCAGCCATGAGACTCCAGTAGGTTGGTCATCGGTGATGGGTGGTCAACATACCAGTCTTATAGCTGGCCGAATGCCACTTTAGCGAGCAAGTTAAAAACTCATGTTCTTAAAAAATTAAAAATATTAGATTTTAGAATTAAAATTTAGAATTAAAATTGCTCGTCGGAGTTGTAGTTAGTTGACCACGAGGCTTCGATAGTTTGGTCTCCGGTGATGGGCAGCCTACCCATCGGAATCTCATGGTCGACCGTCCACCACAGCCATTTGATTTGGAATTAGGGTTTTGGCTTAAACCCCCGTGTTCTTGTTTGCACTAATGTTGAAGAAATTGACATTTTTTTTTAGGTAAGTCAGTTTTTTCAAATTGTCGGGGTATGTCAAATTTCAAAGATAGCATGGGGGTATGTCAAAAATTCCCTCTTCTTTTTAGCAATTTTTCCAAAAAGCATTTTTCTTGCGTTATAGGAAGTTAAGAACTGTTACCCTATCGCCCTCGGCTCCCGTCCTTCCCATCTTCCCACTTTTGGACTCCTCTGCTGTCGGCTAGCTGGACTACCTGGTACTCGTTATAGGTCTCTCTCTCTCTCTCCTCTAACTATGTATCTCTTTGAGAAATGTGGAGATGGTGATCGAATTACAATTAGGATTTTAGATTGAATTACATTCAAGGTTATTGTTTTCTGTCGTTTCATCTTCAGATGTATATCTCTACACAGTCAAACCCTCTTCTTTTTCAGCAAGGTAGGAATATATCAACTAATATACAAACTACAGCTGTTGATAGCCAAAAATCAGACGATTGGTTCAGTTTATCCTAGTTAGCTGTGAGGAATCCTTGAATTTGAAAATTCTTAACTGCTACCCATTTGAAAACTCATTTGAGGATGGCCCATTTTGCCAATTTTTGAATTTGAGTTAATACAATTCAGGTTTTAGTCATTCAAAGAAATTGTTTCCATCAGTTGGTAGGTGTAGATTGCGGTGTTCATATTCACCCCTATTACCAAATACTAGAACTGCCTCGTTATTTTTTCTGTTCCAGAAAATCATCTTCAATTCTTGTATTGACAAGTATGCACCTTTTCAAGCATCTGGTACTTGTTACAGGTCTCTCTCTGTCTATGTGTGTGTATTTGTTTGAGAAATGTGGAGATGGTGATCGAATTACATTTAGGGTTAGGGTTAGGGTTTTAGATTGAATTACATTCAGGGTTATCGTTTTTGTTATAGCCAGTTGTCTGTCGTTTCATCTCCACATCTCTCAATCTCTCTTTTTTTTTTTTTTTTTTTGAAAGGTAAAACGAGAAAATTTATTAAGGCACTTAGAGGCTGAGAAAGCCTACCAAGGCAAAGCGGTACATCTCTGTATCTCTCTACACAGTCAAACCCCTTCTTTTTCAGCAAGGTAGTAATGTATCAACTAATATGCAAACTACAGCTACTGATAAGCAAAAATTAGACGATTGGTTCAGTTTATCCGAGTTAGCTGTGGGGAATCCTTGTGGGTCCGGATGCCTGATTTGAAGATCTTACCACAAGTCCTAACCCAATGTACCCATTTGAAAAATCTCATTTGAGGATGACCCATTTTGCCAATTTTAAATTTGAGTTAATACAGTTCACGTTTTGGTCAGACCCATACTGCCTTGTTATTTTTTTTGTTCCAGAAAAGACATCAAAATCATCTTCAATTCTTGTATTGACAAGTACACACACTTTCAAGCATCTGTTATTGTAATTTGCCTATCACAAAGAAAAAGGTTGGTATATACAGATAATGAGAATTCAGGAATTTCATGGTAGTTTGCATGAATATATTTCATTTAAAGAGCACTTAGAATTATTAGCTGCGTTATTGCATTAAAAGTTACTTTGGAGCACTTGCCAAAGCTAAAAGTTACTTAGAATTAAAAGTTCTTGATGGTTGTATTGAATATCTATTAGACATGGTTTGTGATTTGGTTGAATGGATTACTACTTGATTGGGATTATGATTATTTTCCGTTGCACCCTTGATCTTTTCGTTTATTGTAATGGATTTGATCTTTTTCTAGATTTCAATTGGGGAGGAGGAAATCTTTAGTTTGCAATTGCAAATTGCAGGCTATCGCTCTACGGGCACCCACCTCTTTAAGCTGGGTACCAACATTTGATGGGCACGCCAATTAGAGGGCCCATGTTTGGGCACCCCATTTTGTTGGGCACCCACATTAAACCCCGAAAATATCTTTCTGACTTGGGATCCTGGCCGTGGCTACCAGGGCACCCACGGTCGAGCTGGCCGTGGGTGCCATGGTGGCCACGGTAGTTCAAGGCCGTGGAGGCAAAAAAAAAAAAAAAATTTGCCGGCAATCCTGCATATTGTCCATCCATCGGTGGGACTTTGTGGTGCTCCAAACCACCATACTTACACCACCTTTGCACTATTCATAAACTCCACCACCACTCTATCACCACCACCACCACCACCACCCTACCACCACTAACTCCACCACTACCATCAACTCCACCATCACTATCACCACTCTACCATCAACTCTACCACCATCACCACCACCAACTCCACCATCACCACCACCACCACGGCACCACCATCACCACTCTACCATCACCAACTCCACTACCACAACTCCACCATCGATTACCACCACTCCAACACCATCACCAACTCCACCATCACCACCACCAGCACTCCATCACCACCACCACCACCAGTCTACCATCACCAACTCCACTATCATAACTCCACCATCGATCACCACCACTCCAACTCCACCATCACCACCACCACCACTCCATCACCACCACCACCATCACCACTCTACCATCACCATCACACCAAGAAGATGAAGAGAAATGAAAAGGTAGAGAAAATGACAAAATCCATGAAAATGGATAGAGAACAGAGGAGTGCAGCTTCGTCGTTTTTCCCGCAAATGGAGAGTAAACGGAGGTAATGAGTGTGGGTGCCCAAACATAAATGTAAAGGGATGGGAAAGGGCAATTTTGTCCTCAAAATTTGTTTTCTTTTGTGGGTGCCCGTCTTAAAGAGGTGGGTGCCCATAGAGCGACCCTTTTGTATAAGGTAACAAAGCTGAACAGATTTTCTTGTTATGTTGGTGAAATGCTTTTTTTTTTTCTTGCTTCATTTTTTCTGAAGAATTTTATCACGGGATTCCATGAATCGGGTATTTGCTATTGGTTGTTTGCTTTATTTACATAATTCAGTTTCTTGTATTTGTCTAGGTCTTATATATTGGTTAGCCCTCGGAAGTTTTGAAGAGAATGGATATGGTTTAATAGTGCATCACATGTTTTGTATTGAAAGGGTGAAGAGAAATCCCTTTCAATGTTTATATCAGATAAACAGTTACAGCAGTTACTCATGCACGAGGTTATTACTCGGCCAAACTTTGGCATCATACACGGCCTCAGTAACCCACTGCTGGGCTATCAGAGCAGGAACCATCACAGACACTTATACTGCCAACAACATCTTAAGCGGATACACAATGCTAAAGTAACTGATCACCCAAATTTTATCTTATTTCATCAAGCAACAAATGAGTTTCTCGCTATGGTTTAATAGCGCATCACATGTTTTGTATTGAAAGGGTGAAGAGAAATCCCTTTCAATGTTTATATCAGATAAACAGTTATAGCAGTTACTCATGCACGAGGTTATTACTCGGCCAAACTTTGGCATCATACACGGCCTCAGTAACCCACTGCTGGGCTATCAGAGCAGGAACCATCACAGACACTTATACTGCCAACAACATCTTAAGCGGATACACAATGCTAAAGTAACTGATCACCCAAATTTTATCTTATTTCATCAAGCAACAAATGAGTTTCTAGCTATGGACCTAGGGTAGCTTTATCATTAGTTCTAGCTCACTCTAGAGGCATTTTGATCTGAAAACTGATGCGCTGTGGCATAGGATTGATTGTGTTCATGCTGATTAAGTACTACAGATTATGTCAGGATATACCATAAAGGTCTCAGACCAAGAGCTTCTAATCATTTTGTTGACTAGAAAGTTGTAGGTGCAGAAATGTGGTCAAAGCATCATAACCATATATGTGGCAGGAACACTGAGCCTTCAAACTATCGACATGAGTCCGGGAACTCAACTGAAAGTGACGTAGAGGTCCTATCAATACGACATCCAAGACCCAAGACATTCCAAGATTACATTCCCGATAAGACATAACTATAATCGAGGTGTTGGTGGAAGGTCACAAGAGTTCTTCATGGAAAATTACACAATATACAAAGGGGCATACGCTAAAACTATTTTTTATATGATTGCTTACCTTTAGAAAGAGTATTAACATGTTGGCATGAAGTGACTAGATTTATTGTTTTTTAAGTAAGTGCTCTGTGATCTCAATATATTTTGGCATGGATGCCTCAAGATCCATGTTAGTGTGAATCTACCATTTAGTTTTCTAGTCTAAGCATACTTTGATTTTGTAGCAAACTGAAGCATCAGAAAATGAAGGGGAAGAATGAGTTATATAAATGTAAATGACGCTCTGAATTGAAAGTGAATAAACCACTATCAAACAGTCATATGAACATAAATATCTCAATAAAAAGGGATAAAGTGTTCAACATTAGTCAAAACATCCTTTTCTTGCAGAACACACTTAATAGAGAAGAAGTCATGAAAGGCAACTTTCAGGCAGACACTGTTTCTTAAATAATTTTTAAGTCAAAGACAGTATCAAGAATAATATGAATGAGGAAAAGAAAAATGAAATTAAAAAATTGAAAATAACTCTGACTTCATACAAGATACGCCAAATCTTTCAGAGCAATACCATTATACAGATGCAATTTTGATTTACAAAATCTCGTTACTAAACTTAGTAAAAAGCAATGTTCTATGAACAAAAGATAAGAGATGGCTGATGTCGTCATTCGAGTACATATACAATAAAACATCTAACAGAACAAATGAATTAAACAAGCAAATAAATGCAGGATGAAAATGACAATAGCCCAATCATTTTCCTTCATAGTAATACCATAATTTATGGCTCAACTAACGGGGTCAACCTCGTAGGTTCATTGATAGTGCTATGTTGCATCTGTAAAGTTGTCAATTTAAATCCCAACATACTTACTATAAAAAAATAGACATGAAGCAATGAATTAATGACCAAGTAAAAATGTCCATGTTTCAACTTTCAAGGATGTAAGGTGTTGAATTTATGTATACTCAAGTCGTAACATAAGTCTCTAGAGAATATATCTCCACATGGTCTTTAGTGTCTTAGAAAAAGCATATGACAGTCCCTAAACAATTAATTTGGTAGGCATGGGGACAGATAAGCAATTGGACACAGATTTGGACTTCAATTCTCAAGACATTATAAAAAAAAGATAACCAAATGACAATAACTGCATGACAAAACATCAGCATGGTTTAAAGGTATCCATTCAAAAAATTCTCATAATCCAATATAAAGAGGGTGTGCAGGCAAATAAAATTAAGAAATGGTGTTGTCCTCTCCTTGTAGAAACGGAATTAATAACCTGAAGAGGCTAATGTTTGGCATAGTTATTCTTTAGCTTGGGTTCCAAAGACATTCTAACTGGTTCAAAACATGTATCTGATGAAACAAAGTCCAAAGATAACATAGATTCCTCAATTTAGCTGATTTATAAAAATTAACTCAATTCTAAAGAATTAACTCAATTCTAAAGAATTTTTGAAGTCTACAAAATAAAGTTGTCGTATAATACACTACTATCAAGAACAAATGGATGAATTGGGCAAGTCAGTCTAGAAAATAAAGTTGTTGTCATATAGACAAGTAAAGTTTTTGAGTGTATAATTTGTGGGTAATGTGTCATTCAATATGATATAAACAGATGGATTTGAGGGTGTGTGTGCATATTGATTTCCATTAATCTCAAGAGAAAGATTTCATTCAGATTGTATATTATCTCACCAAACCCCCACCATCTGAATGGAGCCATATTTTATTGCATATGCCACAATATTGTTTCAATTTTAGTAACTGCAATATCAATGCATTATGCAGCCATGGTCAATAGACAATCTCTAGAACATGTAAGACTTCAATGATTATGTTAGCACGTACAAATTCTATTAAAAGTACCCCAAGATATGGCATGTCATACGAACCGTTGGATTCTATGTACACCCACGTGGGGGTATTCTTAGTGGGCTGCGTTCCACTACCCCACGTAGGGTTTATTCTCTATTGCTTATGGGTTAAGTGATGGGCCCATCCACTTAACCCACAATCTCTTTATTTCATGTTAGTGGGTTAAGTGGTGGGCCCCCACTTGACCCACATGATTTCTCCTTACTTGTAGAAGAGGTTTCCCCTACTTATATATATTACTTATGGGAGATTGAATATTTACTTCAATCTCCCCATTCTCTCTCAAACCCTAATCTCTCCTTCTCTTCCTAACCCCCATTATCTCTCCCTCTCAATATTTAGCATATTGGTGACAACCTCAAACAACAACAATACGAACCCTAGCAGAAAGTTCGCATAAAAGTTGGCCTTTAGGAGTTGAACCCTTCATTTTTTTTGTAGTTTTAAATGGTAAGCTTAAGCCACAACCGTCACAAGGTCATGTATCTTTCTTCTGAATTATGTTATGTACTTCAAGATCCCTAATCTAGAATAAAAATTCTAACATTAACAGAGAAAGCTACTTAAAATATAAGAGTTTTGCGATCTCATTCGATGAGTAAATTAACAAAATTAGACTCAAGACTTAAATTTGGTCCTACTGAGCAATTTCTTGTCACAAAATCGAATTTCAGTCCAATCCACTAATAAAAGGCACAACACAAGCTTCTTAATTTCAGAGACTTTGCTTTTTTGTATAAAAATGAACGACAAATTGACTAGTTAGTGAAGAAAAGTTTGAAATAATGAGAAAATAAATAATAACCCAAAAATCCTTAAAATGCAAGAGAGAGAGAGGTAGAGAGAGTTTTAAGTAGATTGAGAGCTAGAGAATATGACCCACAAAGAAGAGGAGCAAAGAACTATTAGAAAGAGAAAAAAAAAGTTTGACGTTTTTATACCTCTAATTTAACAAGGAATGCGTCCAAGTCTACCCCAAAGTCATAGAACATTGAGTTCACAGAAGCAAGTATCATAAAGAGCAACTGAAAATGGGAGAAAAAAAAAAACACATACGGTTTCAGTTAAAATTTTGACAAAGATAAACAAGTCAAACTGAAGTTCTATATCAGGAATTATTATAACCTCTATTTGATTCTGTAGGAACTGAACATACTACAACAAAATAGACCTTTTATGGAGTTCATCGCACGCCATAAGAAACGCTGTTAAAGGCTATGCCATCTTTATATAAATTACGTAATGGTGTTCGCTACACGCCATAAATGTATGGCATTCAACGAACGCCATAAATTTAGTGTCATTATTCATGTTGGTAAATGCATGGCATTTTACTGACGAACTCCATTGTGTAGTTTTCTTTTTAATAATTACTCAATGGATACATTACTGATGAACTCCACTGTCGAATTGATCCCTATACAAAGCGCTGAATATCAATAAGGGACAATATATCATAAAATATATCATTTTACAAAGCTCAAGTGTAGCATACAAAATAAAAAAGAAAACATGTATGAACAACATCAAGGAAACTATGAAGATCTCATCCATGAATTTTTCAACATATGGTGGGGATGGACAAGTCCTTCGCCATGCCACGAGGACAACATTAAGTGCTTAACACAAAAAGAAGTGGAGTCTTAGAGGGAGTTTCTTTATTTTCCGCTTTCCCTTGAAGATCATCAGCATTGTACTATACTCCGAGAAAAGTATTAGTAGAAGGATCTCAGGCATCTGTATCAATTCAATTAAGAATTCCAAAGAACTTTTTGGAGTGAGAATTTAATGTTGCATGGAGGCCCCGTCTTTCCTGTAAGACAAAAAGCAGACACGGTCACAGACCTGGAAAAAGGAAGTGTGCTTTCAAACCATATCATGTCAAGATGATATAAATCATTTAAGAATTTAAATGAATGCATGAAACATTGCACATAAATAAACTATGATATCAAGGCAAGACCAGAAACCAATGGGACCAACTCAAGTGACAATTCATGAACTCATTTCTTAACTCATTAAGAAAACTACAAAAACCCAAATCTGAAATGACAAATTAATGTGTTATATCCATTAGGGAGTGGTAGTATGAAAATTTTGATTATTTTTAACCCAAGTCTTTACGAAAACTAGTGCATACATATAGAAGAAGTCTTCTTCTAGCTCTATCCATTAAGATCGCACCCAATCTTTTTGTCAGAACCTGCAGAAAACAACATCATCTATGGAAACTTTGGAATAAAGTAAAATTTTGGAGGCAATGACAATAGCATATACTCCGTCTACAAAGATCTAGAAAAATGAACTTATGCAAGATATATATACTTACAGACTCAAAAATTTGGGTCACGTAAATTATAGATTCCATTGATTCCTCTAAATTATTGAAGCACCATCAATCCAACTCCAATCTGATCATCAAAGATTAGCAATTAGAATAAAATAAAGAAAGATAAAAGGAATTGGTTATGCGTGATTGTAAATATTAATAAGGGTCGTGTTATTACATCAATCTAGAGTTAGCAAAATACATAATGAGAGAAAGCAAGTATCTTCTCTAAAACAAATCGAGCATATAGGATTTGGGGAGGTGTTGAAGAGTTTCTATATAGTCCTGTCAAGCAATTGCACAGTCAATCCCTCATCATATCTACTTTCTTAAACTTTGGATTTCTACTGTAAGAAGATCTAACAAGGAGATGTATCCATCAAGATCTCCAGAAGCATTTGACATCAAATTCGATACATAAATTTTCACAAACCAAATTAAAGAAAAAAAATAAAAATGAGATGACATTGACAAGAGGTCAACACCACCAACTAGCATTTTGGATGACTCTGCTAAATCTAACACTTGGTTGACACCGACCATAATATGCCTATTACATATTCAGGTAAGATAAGTAAATTATGGTTGCGAGGATGAGATATTCAGGTAAGATAAGTAAATTATGGTTGCCAATTGTAGGACATATAAATACTGTTGCAATGTCTCAACATAGCAACACAAGTGGAAATTTGGTGAAGTATTAATCCACATACAAACTTTAAAAATGATGACTTGACTAGGTAAGACACTATTCTTCAACTGCATGGCTCATGCATAGAACACGTGGGACACTAAAGACACTAAGTTCATCACGATTCTTATTACATTTAAGATTTTTAATTCTTAAGTCTCAAAGCAATCTAACCAACTATAAACATTCTGGAGTCGCGAGGTTTAATGTCTGATATCTCTCTTTAGTGGATGGGAGTGAAGATTGTTGTCTATTGCTACAACATGAAACCAATGATGACCCCATGTTAAAGGAAATAGCCAATATGCATTTGAAAGCTAACCAATTCAACACCTTCAACATAAATAAACCACGGCAACCGAGCTTAGACTGAACGTAAGATCTTCCTAACTACATTCAAGAGACCTTCACATATATCATGCATCAATATGACAAGCCTCATTAAGCGTTATTCAAGAAAATAATCTCTCATTTCCCATGTGAAATTATGCAATCTTCTTTCTTCATCGGATAAAAATGTCATTTAGCAATAAGAATGTCAACGCATTACATGTATTATGGAATTGTGTTTGCACACGGTTTCCATGTAGTTCTTGTGTACAACCATGTATTGTTTTGACAAAAAACGAGCTCATAAGTCCTATTTAACCCTTTTAAGAAAAATTTCATGAAACCAAGTCATGCCAAAAATTTCAGCCAAAAAATAGATAAGACTACAAACTTCCATAGTTGTGTCTAACTTGTGTGAAAAGGAAAAATTAAAACGACAACTAGTTGCCAATATACTCATTCACAAACATAAAACAAAAATTTAGAAGCTTAGAGAGTTGAACCAAACCAAGCATTTAATAATGAGCTTTCTAAAATTATGCACATACTTAATGTTGATAGCAAACTCAATGCTATAGGGTCCATGTAACATCAACAATAAAGATTCTTAACTGTTTTCTCCATGCGTACCTATGAGAGATCACATCTTCGTGGAACTACTAAAGAACCTTTACTTGATGGCAGTTGGTACTACCAGGAATTCCCAGCAAATCAAAACTTTTTTAAACTCGATATTATTTTAATCAATAACTGGATTAGTCCAATGACAACCACCACTGAAATACTATTTTGTTTTCTTTTCTTTATTTTTTTATAAGCCACCCTACTTTCTTGAGACCACCTAGTTCTAAACATATTTGCTAACCAAATCCAAGATAAAGGAGGTGAGTTATATCAGGTTGACAGCCATTGTAAAATTATGGAAAGCCTCTTCAGGTTGTCCCATTATCAAAGAAAGCCTCTAAGTTCATCTTCACTTGGAGCCCAAGACAAGACCAAGTCAAGACAAAATGCTTAAAAGGATAGACAACAAGAATAATACAAGGGCCCCACTGGTCTAGTCAGGGGAGAAATAAAAGTGAAGAACAACAAAAACCATGCCTACTAAAAGATGAGACAAGACATATCTATGATTCAGACATGCATATGTTTATTCCCAACAAATGAACAAACAACTTTCATTATAAAAACTTTCATTCTAACTTGCTTTTAATTCAGGGAAACCAAAAATTGGAGAGAACATATCACTGTAATTTGCATCATAACAGTGAGATAAAATTCATAAACACCCCACAAGAAGACTCACACAGTATGGAACCCAAACAAGAGTTTCTCATTATAAACGATGAAGAAATATTTCCTGTACGAGTATGGAAATCGCTGTAACTTACACCCTCCATAATCATTGATGATGGGATGGTAAGGCTGCAAGACATAGCATCTCTATGGTAACCAAACCAAACTCATTTTTCTCTTTAAGTTTTGAAAAGTGTAGTTTCTGGTTTAGATATATGCCAGCCCACTTAAAACAAAGATGGCTGCTAAGTTCTGTAGTTATAGATGAATCTTGGTATTATGGGTGTTGTGTTAAACTCTGCATCTCCGCGTTCGATGTCTTTGCCAAGAAAAGCAACAACAGGGCAAGTGACAATGGAGACAGCAAATGTGGTTGGATTTAATTGATTTCATCTAGGCTATCTCTTTTCAGTTTGCATGCTGTTCACTTCAAAGAAACTGGGATTTCAGGACGTCACAATCAATTTAGTTTGCCTGGGGAGATGAAGCTGATGAGAGGTATAAGCAGTTCCAGAATAGCTATCAGCAATTCATCATAACTACAAAGTTAGACCAAGAACAAAAGAAATTTTAATGAAGCGACTGAAAAGTAGTACTAGTATACTAGGAATGTAACTGAGAAAAAGTGAAATATCAATCTAGATGTTGACGCATGAAATAGAGTTATGCATTTACATTATTTTCTCCAATTTTCAATAAGTTTTCAAATCACCAAAATCTGTTATATTTAGATGAATCATCCACAGTGCCTGTCTCTCTATATGCTTAGGTTAAAGATCTTGGGAAACACCAAGAAATCAGAGACTCATGGATGGAGTCAATGAATATATGCTTGAGTTAGTATCTTCTGAGCCAAAAGATATCATTTGAAATAAATTATTTGTGCATTGTCTAGTATGCACACACATTTTGCCCAATTAGCACATGTAATGCAAGATTCTCTTCATGGGTGGAAACAGAAAGTGAAGTCACTCAACTCATTATGTTTTGAGATGTGTCCCAAGAGCACAGCAATTGTTAGCATTCCTTTAAAAATGAAAAATATAAAGAAGCTTCAATTGATGAATCTAATTATTTGGATTAGTTTGGAGGGTTTTTCTTCCCAACGGTTTGTAACGAACTCTATTTTCATGGTCAAATTAAAAATATCAGACATCCATGGGAATTGATCAGATCAATGGTTCTTAAATGAATGGATAAGCTTATTAGCTAGGTTAACAATATTTAAATATTTTAAACTTTTTCCTTTCTGCTTTTTGCATAGTTTCAGATTTTTTTTTCTCTTTCTAATCTCAGGAAACCTCAAAGATGTATCACTAAACTTTTTTCTTATAAGTGACTAAACTGCAACAAGAAATATGGTTATTGGTTACAAGGTTAGGGACGTGAATTCCCCTCATAAATATAGTTATTATATGCATCATTCTTTGGTAAAAAATCTGCGATATCTTTAGTATCCATTGATAGTATGACAAAAAGAAAAGTGCCCATCATCTAATCAACTCCCTACTATGATCAATCAGATTGGCTAGTCTCCTTGGGGATTGTTCAGGAGCTGCTTCCTCTTATTTTCATCTATAAATAAAACCTTGTCATGCTTTAGGTGCCACCGATATCAAGGGTTAGTTGAAATAAGATAGTCAACTTACCGTGCAAAGGAAAAACTTGTCTAACAATGCCTTCAGATTCCAACCTCTTGAGCAAGGACTCCTCCAGTCCCCACCTGAACTCAACCTTAGAGTTACAACTGACTCGGTCTTGTTGCCTTCTTTATTTGCAACTCATCTGCAACCAGCCCAAAGTCTCCAAAGGTGCTGCCACCTGAAGGAAGAAAAGATGATATTAAACAAACCCAATACCAAAAAGGCAAAAACAAACCGAATGCTTGTCAAAACAGGGAAAAAATTACCAATTAGCTCTCTTTCCAAAACTACCAGTTAAATAACGAATCCCCTATCAGGAACCAACTTCCTTGGGTTCTGATCACTGAGACAACACCGATAATTTTTTTTCTCTTTTCCTTTCTTTCTAAAACACAAAAGAACCATACATCCTGAATTGGGAAAATGGCAGCCACATGGGCTCAAATCGACAAGCAATGCCCATAAAGTCTCTATCATGAAACACAATTCAGAAAGATTTTCTCATTTCCCCTTTCAAAATATGCCCGTTAATAGAAACATCCAAAAACAGAATAACACAACTAATGCACTAAGAAATTGGAATAAATCCAAGAATGAATGAATGCATAGTTAAAGATTAATTCCAAGAATGATCAATTCGAAATTGGAATTAACAAATTGTTCCAAGAATGAATGCATGGTTAAAGATGGCAAGAAAGAAAAGTTGAGGCTAGTTGAAACAGTAAGGATCTATGGAACCTAGGCCCTTCAAATGGTTTTGAACAAATGATGTATCCAGCAAGTCTGAACGCCTTAATACTTGTCAAAAGAAAAAAGAAAAAAAATCCTACTGCCTTAATGTCCTCCTGTCAGTGTCATATTCATCCCAAACAGAATAGAGCTTACAGCAGAATCATGAACAGGAACCCTGTAATTGGCCAATCAACGTCAATATTGAAAAACATTAGAACTCAATTACCATTTTTCTCAATGCTAAACAATCTTTTCTTCCTGTGGGAACATCTGGATGGATCATATTGGGTATACACTCAGCTTCCTGATGAAGCTCATTAGAAAGTTAGCAAGGTCTTCTTCCAAAGTGGTGAGCCCTTCCTTCAAATTCATTCCTACGGACATTGTAAGTCTGGGGAGAACCTTAAAACCAGAATATCGGTAACCATGATAAAATAATCTACTGAATACCTTCTTCTACGAGTTGCTGGCACTCAAATGGTTCTAGTTTTCCTTTCATTTTGTTAGTAACTACATTTCTTTCTCCATGAAGCCATTCAACTTCCTGCCCTATGTGAGTGAAAATTAGCTAAGGTCATTTGAAATTTGCCCAAAAAAAATATCTTTTCGGGGGTGTTTTTCTTTGGGAATGTGTTTAGGTAAAGATGACAATGTAATCATCACTCAAGACACTGATCATGGTGGGTGGGGACTACGAGGCCAACGTAGTAGAAGACCAACTGCCTTACCTAGACACCCAAGCAACGATGATTGGACACAGAGAGATCATGTTGGTACTAATAGAGGTGCCCTGAGTGAGTTTGATGCAAGACTCACCGACTTGGATGAATGAGTACATGGGATGAATATTGAAGACTATGGTGGTCAGCTTGGATATGGAGGGGATAATTATGATTATGGTCAGTCTCAAGTACATCAACCTCAGCAGCCATTTTATCCACATGGTTATGGTCAGCCTCCTCAACATCAATATGGTTATGATCAGCAGCCACATAGGTATGATTATGGCCAATCACAGTCCGACCATAGCTATAGTGGATATTATGGACAATCTGAAGGGAGCTATGACACTACAGAGCCCAATGATACTGCATCCACCCAGTATGGGTCATTTATCTTTCTTATGAATCCCCCTGATGGTTACTATGAACAATAGTCCAATTGTAAGTTTATTTATTTTGACTCTTTATTATTATTTTCAGAAGCTATATTTGCATTTATTGAGTTAATCATTGAAAATCTTTATTTTTGCAGGTGTAAGACTCCAAGCTAAGGGAGGTGTTTAAGCAACTGGTATGAGTCGCGTACGTAACAGGTACTTATTTGGGGGTCTTAAAATTATTTTAGCGTTTACTGGTTTAGTACTAAGTAGCAAGAATTTGTAGATTCTCCAAACTATTTAACAAATGATGAGTTTGATCCACCAAATTTAATATTTTTTGGATTGTACGTATCTATTTGTTTTAATATCTTGTGTAAATATGTAGAAGCTTGTGTTCTAGTGGCTTTATAGGAGTCTAAGTATATTTTTTTTTTATAATCATACATTATTATTGTTCACAGGTTTGTCTTTGATTTTTTTTATAAATTTTTATGATTTTTTTACATTTATTTTTTTATTTTTTATACTTTTCTTCCATCACAAGAGGTTAAAATATTTATATTCCTAATGTTTTATGTATTTTCTAATTTTATGATTTCTGTTATGAATTTTTATGATTTTTTCTGATTTTTCTACAATTTTTTGAATTTTTTCTGCATTTTTCAGAATTTTTTTGCATTTTTTAGGATTTTTTTTTCCTTCTCGGGATCGGTGGATCGGACCGATCCAGCCGATCCAACCGCCGATCCCGAGACTTTGATCCCTGCATCAGGGTGCCCAACTATACACACCTGAACTCCCACTTAATTCATCCATGGTTAATGCCCAGACCCAATGTGTAAAGGTCTAAAAGTTTGGATGGAGACCAGCTGAGTGGACTTTCAAGTTTCAACCATTCTCGCTTGTACGTCGGACTGATAGCTCAACCCCCAAACGTTGGTTCACTCCTCTACCTGCATCAACAATGGTCAGCCATTTTCATATCCATCTGCATGTGCACCCCAATCAGATATAGCTCATCCACTACATGCAAGGGTCGGGCGCCACGTGTACACCACCAGTAGCCACTACAACTCATGTGGCTGATTGCATTCCCACGGTTGAGATCAACACATGAAGATGATTCCAATCAAACGGTCCTGAACTCTAGTTTTGTTGATTCCTGAGTCATAGCAGACTCACAATGGATTGATCAAACATCCTCTTGATCAGTGCTTCTACGCTTCTACTTGGAGGCACCTCCGTTGATCTGGACTGTTCACCGATGTCTAAATCATAGGGACATATGACCTTACCCTTGTCAGCTTGCTTGTCGTATTTCACTTCCAAACTTCCACCCCACCGCCATTAGCTCACACACACACACACGTGTCCAGTGTGTGATTTCCTCTCACCATCTAACCTTACCTCCATCCTTCTAGAACATCCCTTTGATCTGATGATCCAACGGTAGATATCAGCTTCAGAGCATCAACTATAAGATTGAAGTCGATCAACTCGGTGTGCGAGCTGCCAGCCTGTGGACGCTCCATCTCCTAGGGATTTCAACTGTCCAACTCATCTAAGAAGCCACGTGTTTCCCTCTTCCTAACCGTGACGCATATCCGTGCGATCTTTGGACAGCACATTAACATCATCGCGATCTGGATCTTGCACATCCAACCTCCAAGATGTCACCACCTGTACTCACTCTAATTGATGGTGAACCATCTATTGAACCAACTGGAGGACACGACCTTCATATGTATGATGACAGGTGACACGCGTGAACCTCCCACCTCCAGCTAGCCTAGCTTTGGACGTCCAACTCCACCTCCAAATTGGCCCAAGCGTGACCACTCAAATCCGGACTGTCGGTTGTAGGATTGCATGTGGAAGGTAAAACCGTAAAACCACACAAAAAAAAAGCCCATAGGGACTTACTCTCATCCAACGGTTCGATATCATCAACGATTATAATCTCACATTCGTGGAATCATCTAGGTATACACTAGTTGACTTTCCTCTTCTCCATGTCGATGCTCACAACTCTGCATGCACCAAGTGTTACCAGCTTGAGGCCATGAGCATAGTCCCTACCTTACATGTGATGACGTTTAGAGTAGAACACCAGCAGCAGCTTGCCTCCATGCGTGGTCCTATACTCCATCCTTCCCTTCCCACTAGTGAGAATGCCACACACCGTTACGACGAGGCAGCCAGGGTGCACGTCCTTCGTTGCACACCCTGATAGTGTCGCACATGTGACATAATTAAAAGCCTCTCTATTTTCAAAGGTAAAACATTCCCTCGTTAAATGCCTATATTCTAAAGAAAAGACATACCTGGGTTGGAGTACCCCCTTCATACAGTTCAGGATGTCCAACACACGCCCACATCCCTCATCAATGTTGATTAGGGACAATAGAACATGCCACGTGATATACTCTTATGGACCACTGACCCGTAGATGCTTGTCCAATCCCTACGTTGACCTATATAAGTCTGTTTAGTGATCTCAAACCTTTGAATCTGAATACCCATATAATGCTCAAAATCTACGGTTGAAAATCAACCCGTGAAAACAATTCCAATCAAATCCTTAAAAATCATTAATATTCTATTTTTTGCTTATAGGTCCAAATATCGATACGGCGCCGAGTGATCTCTACGAGTGTGCTACGTGTAAGGTGCACGTGCATCGTAGATGGCGTTCCCCTAGTAAAATATAAAGAATATATATAAAGTGTACTAAAATAATAGGATAAATGAATGAGGTTAATTAACCAAGGTAAGTAACGAGTATCCCGTTGATGAGTTATTTGGAGTAAAACCACTTACTTAATAAAGAAAAGGGGAATTTTCGATACGCCGTCAATTTCTCTTCTCTCCCTCCTTTCTCTTATTTTCCTTCCACAATTTCTGAAATTTTCTAATTGGCCCGTGGGCCCATTGAAATCTCTTATCACACCCCCCCCCCCCTTACAAAATGACAAACACGAAAGGGTAATTTGGGATTTCGGTGAAATTGCCTTACGTCGCTCTTCCTCTCCCCATCGACCCTCACCACACCGCCAACCCCATTTTCTCTCCAGTGTTGTCGGTTGCCCTCTTTCTCCGTCGTTGTTGGTCGCCGGAGAGTGGAGGCACCTCTTGTTCCGCAGGTACTCGTCGTTCAGACTGTTAAGTCCGAACAATGAATGATTGTCTGAACTTAGCAGTCCGAACAATCAATTCAAAGACCACGACTGAGACTGCATGAGAAAAAAATATCCCAATGTATCGTTCTGAAGAGATTACTAGAAATTTTTGTTAGAATGGTTTCGAAAATGAAATTAGAATGATTTTGTCGATTAAAAAAAATTGAATTCAAATACATATATCCATTGATTGCTTTACTCAAAAGTTCCCAATGAGAGTTGTAGAATACAACCCTAGAATATTTTAGGTATTCTCCTTTTACTTTTTCAATAGTCTCCCTTGTTTTGAAAGTCTCATTTGCTTTCTCACGTGCTCTAACGATTTTGAATTTTAGAGGAGATGAGTAGAAATAGAAAGGGTGTAAAGTTGGTATTTTATATATCTTGTGGGGGTGAAGATAAAAGAAAACACAACGGATATAGAAGTCATTTTAATTATACTTTAGGTGGGGGATAAGAAGAGAAATTGACGGAGTATCCAAAATTCGCCTAAAGAAAATGATAAGATCAATTATACAAATGCTATACATAGTATGAGAATTTTTTTTTATTTTTTTTGTAAGCCATAGTATGGGAATTAAGTCACACAAGAAATATAATACATATTGTTAATAAAAGAGTATGCAAATCTCTATATATATAAAAATCTATATAACAAAACAAGAAATTTGTCTCCCCTCTTATAGGCTTCATAAAGAAGGGTCAAGATCTTATCCCCAACTGGACGGTGGATCTCAACCACTCACCCAATTTTGACAAAAGCTTTGTCGAGGAGTGCCGTGGGCACGGGCCACCTACTATCTATATAACAAAATAGGGAAGTTGTCTTATTTCTTATCTTATCCGACTTCATAAGATAAAGAGTGGTTGAGATCAAATTCATCCATCTAATGTGGACTGTTAGATTTCAGCCACTCAATCCTCCTCATTTATTCATCTCAAGCTATGATTTTTGTGAAAATCTGAAACTTCACTATATATACAAGGATTTGGTGTACGTCCACCAAATATGTGCCTGTAGCACTGATTCGGACCTCCCCCATTATGTTATGTACCGTTTTAATGCTTAAAGGCTGTTATTTTTCCCTTATAAATTTTTTTTACTATTATTTCTGTTATTTTTCAGTTATTTTCCTTTACAAATTTTATTGAAAATTTGAAATTCAAGTTTTGAATTTTAGGGTTATTTTCATTTTTGCCCATGTGCATTACAATCCATTATAATGGAAAAAACAGTAATGCCCCAGTTCGTTATAGTGCCAGAGCCACACAATATTTGCAAACTCTTTTTTCGTGGAGTGCCATAGGCACGGGCCATTTATATATAACAAAACAGGGAAATTATCTTATCGATCTCTTATCTTATCTTATGTGGTTTCAACAAAGAGTGACTGAGATCTTATTCCCCGAATGGAAGGTGGATCTCAGGCACTCTCACGTGCACCGACCAAAACATATACCCCTCCCTGATCATCTATATAACAAAACATCAAAGTTGTCTTATCTCTTATCTTATTTGGCTTCATAAGATAAATAGTGGTTGAGATCAAATCCATCCATCTAATGCGGACAGTTAGATTTCAGCCACTCAACCCCCCTCATTTATTCATCTCAGGCAATAATTTTTGTGGAAATCTAAAACTTCACTACATAGGCAAGGATTTGGTGTACGTCCATAAATATATGCCACCAATAAAGGGTGTCAATGGGCCCAAAAGCATGGTAGATGGTGACATTGGGATGATACTGTAACACGGATTCAGACCTCCCCCATTACATTATGTACCGTTTTAATGCTTAACAGCTATTATTTTTTGTTATTTTTCTATTATAACAAAAAAGTTACTGTTATTTTTTGAATTTTTTTTATTAAATAACATCCATTATTTTTCAATTATTTTCTGTTACAAATTTTATTGAAAATTTGAAATTTAGATTTTGAATTTTGAATTTTAGCGTCGTTTTTTTCATTATTTTTTATTTTTGCCCCTGCGCGTTGCAATCCATTATAATGGAAAAACAATAACGCCACCCGTCCGTTATAACGTTTGAGTGCCAGAGCCACCCAATTTTTGCAAACACTTTTTTCGCGGAGTGCCATGGGCACGAGCCATTTATACTAGTTGTTATAGGAGAAATGTGGCTAAGCATTGAAACTTACGAACAAAGGACGCGTCAAGAACCCTACTTGGTCAACTTTGGAATAGTCAAATAGAGTTGACTTTTTGGATCTTCACCAAGATGAACATATTTTCAATAGGTAAAGGCATACGCCAATATAAAATCCAAAATGGTGTGGGCGTATGCTCTTAGATTGCATTTTGGACTGATAGATTGTCAGATCTAGCCAGATCAGACGGCCGAGAAGCATGGACCGTTGGATCTTCATCAAGATGAATGGATTTTTCAAATGTTATAGCATTCGTCCGCATGAAATTGAAAATGGTGCAGGTGTATAGTCTTAGATCATATTTTGGAGCTTTGGATCATCATGATTAAGCCAGATCAGATGCCCGAGAAGAATGGACCGACGTCGGATCTTCATCAAGATGAATGGCTTTTATAAATCTTAAGGCATACGCCTGCATGAAATTGAAAATGGTGCAGGCGTATGGTCTCAAATTATATTTTGGAGCTTTGGATCATCATGATCAAGCTAGATCAGACGACTGAGAAGCATGAACCGTTGGATCTTCATCAAGATGAATGAATTTTTCAAATGTTAAGGAATACGCCCACATAAAATTGAAAATGGTGCGGGCGTATGGCCTCACATTTCATTTTAGAGCTTTGGATCATCATGATCAAGCCAGATCGGACGGTTGAGAAGTATCAACCGTCAGATCTCCACAAAGATAAATATATTTGACAGATAAGATATATGCCCGCATGAAATTGAAAATAATGCAGGCGTATGGTCTTACTTTCTATTTTATGGAGCAATTTGGGAGATATATGGCCTAGAAGTGGAAAATTGACTTTTCTAGTTGAAGTCTTGATTTCTTGAGATTTGCAGAGCCTGGCATGCCTAAAGGCATACGCCCGTGCCAAATACAATTCCATACGGGCGTATGGTCTTATATTTATCTAATTATGCACATTTCGGACGATGTTGAAATATAAAGAGAAGCCACTTGCAAAATTTTGGCACTTCGAGCAATATGACGGTTTGCAAGTAGTGGAGCAAAGATTTTCTTCAATTCTGATGTGAATATGAATGAAGATATAGTTTTGATTTATTAATTTGGGTTTAGTTGTATTATTTGAACCCATTGTAAGTGATAAAGCGACCAAAATCCCTCATGACAGGCTTATTTTGTGTAAAAGGGTATTATTGTAAATATTACCCCCTCCCTTTAGAAAACTCTATAAATAGAGAGCTATTGAGAGGGAAAATGGATCAATCTTTTTTCTTTGAGAAGCGTCTTTACTTTGTTGACTTTCCGAGATAGTGTATACTTGGGAATTCTCAGTCTTTTACATCTATCTTGAATAAAATCGTAAGCTTTTTATTGAAGATTAAACAAAATATTTATCTATTAATGGGCTTTTATTCTTCTCATAATCTAGATCTTCCCTATACGACAATGACAACAATTCAATATCATTGATTTTGTGGGAGGAGCAAGCATGATCTAAAAAGTAAGCCTATTTTGGATAGATCCTTTTGGGGGACTTATCCAAGATAGGAAAACAACATAGAATCCAGGAGAGTATGTCTTCTTTGGCCTCTTAAGAAACAAGAACTTGAACAATTAACCATAGACTCTTGAAAGAAGTTAAAGAATTACAATAAAAAGATATTAAATAAGATAAAATGAATCAAGATGAATATATTTGAAATACATATAACAATGGATGAATAAGAATTCATAGAATTGATTAAGGTTACATTGATTACATAAAATATATAACTCATCCACATCATTAATCCCTAGAACTCTTTTACACCCATTAAATCAGCTAAAATACTAAAGAATCCTCAAAGATTATAAGGAAATTCATAAATGACATGATTCCATGAGATCCATTCTATCTTCATTATCATCATTACTATTAAAGAACCTCCACCTGCAAAACATATTAAAAAAAATACATCAATAAGCAATAAAAAGGAAAGAGATATAAAGAGAATACATGATTTCACATAATCAAATCTATGATTACTGGAATTAAAATTATAGGATTACATTCTTCATAATTGAATATCAATCATTTGAACCTTAACTAATAATTTTCTCCTTACATCTTAAATCATCTTTTAGCTATTAACAAACAAAAGCTTTAAGAACATGATACAAAAACTGAAATCATATATCATTAAAGAATTAATAATCATTAAAAGAACCATAAGAAAAGAACAAGAGCCAATAATCATCAAAATGATCAACTTATAAACATCATTATTAAGAAGAGAGCTGTTAAAAGGACCACAACACTAGTATATAACAAAATAGGGAATTGTCTCCCCACTTATACCCCCGATCTTATAGGTTCAACAAAGAAGGGCCGAGATCTTATTTCCCAAATGGATGGAGGATCTCAACTACTCACACTTGATTTTGGCAAATACTTTGTCGGAGATTGCCAAGGGCATGGGCCACCCACTAGTATATAACAAAACAGGGAAGTTGTCTCCCCTTCTTATAGGCTTCATAAAGAAGGGTCAAGATTTTATCCCCCAACTGGATGGTGGATCTCAGCCACTCACACCCAATTTTGATAAATGCTTTGTCGAGGAGTGCTGTGGGCATAGGCCACCTACGTACTAGTTAGTATATATAAAGATAAAGTTACACACATAATGAACATACATTAGCAATTATACTAAGAATACCATATGTAGAATGTTTGATATTTATAATGTTCTTAGTAACTAGATGTCGTAGGACATGTGATTAGATAGGGGTGTGTACCCATGTACGTACATGAAATAATGAAAATAAAATAAACAAAATTCAATATAAATCTATCACAAATAACAATTAAACGCAGATCCAATGAAGAATAAACCAAATACAGTAAGGTAAAAAGAAAAAAAATGTAAGGTCATTTTATAGTGATGTATGCGCGAGCATGCATTTCCAAGTAATATATCGAATCACATGTGATCGTGTAGTTTTTAAAGGTAACTGTAGATGCGAAGAATCCATAGTTAGCAGAAGTATAGGATATTTGCATAGCGACGAGAGACGACATTAGGATCATCAATTAAGATAAGGCTTTATTGAAACCTTTAATTGAAAACGAGGTTACCAAATCTTAGCCGAGTTGACCGAATCATGATTAACCGCATCTTTATATATTGATGTGCTGGTTCAAGTATTTTGACAAGATAATCGAAGTCCGACTATCCGTATTATATGAGTCATATCATAGGTTCTATTCTAATTAGAGACGTACCAAAGCCTTCCCAATCGAGCCCTGAGTACTAAACCGAGTCGGATTAATCAAACTGAGGGTCAATTTTCAGGCCACTGTAATTTACATAGATATAAATTACACTATGATCCACTACTAACGGTATCTCTTAATAAGATTACGGTTGAAGTTTATTTGAATTATTTTGATTAACTAATTTTCAAAAGAGTGCACTCGTCTATTCAAAATGTAACAATCCAATGAGTCATTTTCTAAACTAGTCATTGCATGTGAAGGCCAAGTGAGAGATTGTTGAAAAAGTATAATTATAATTTTCTTATTAATTAAATATGGCCTCTCACATGTATAGTTTTATGTTTAACTAATTGGATTGTACGTTGTTCAATAATATATATATATATATATATATATATATATATATGTGTGTGTAGTCTATGTGGACCCCAATATCAAGTATGATAGGTTAGTGATGCACTGAATCATAACTCCGATAGTGGTATCTATCTAAGAAATTGATTCCCCTTGATGAGAGGAGAACCGATTTCCACTATTTATATATGGGTGGCAGTTTCCCACTTCTATACACACATTTATTCTTGAGATAGAAGCTCTCATCACCTAAGTGTAGAAGAATTGGGGTAGAACTACCTATCCATGCACATTCAGTTGTTGCAAAAGAAATTACGCATCCGGGTATGTGTTCTATCATTGTTTATGATTTGTGATTGTTTTTGTTCGATTCAATCCTAGATCTGAGATGGTATATATATGATGTTTATTTTTCAATTAGTACCAACATTTTTGGATTATATGTGGGATTCTATTTTCTAAAAAAATATGTTAGGGAGCATTGGTGGTATACCTTCCCTCTATCTCTTGCTTAAACAACATCCCAAGTAGCATATATCAACAATATATGGGGCACAGAACCGTATACGGGCCTTCTTTTTAAGTCGCAATCTTGTACTAAGAGTTAGTTAACAACTCTCTATCAAAGTCTCAATAATACGGAAAATACCTATTCTCTCTAATATAATATAATTCTAATAGATTTTTATAATAGCTCTATTTTTATTTGATACTAGTGGGTACCCCGTGCCATCGGCACTCCTCGACAAAGAATTTGCCAAAATTAGGTGAGTGGCGGAGATCCACCATCCATTTGGGGGAGGATTAGATCTCGGCCCTTCTTTATTGATGCATAAGAGGAAGTATAAGTAGGGAGACAACCAATGTGTTTTGTTATATAGAATAGTAAATGGCCCATGCCCAAGGCACTCTCCGACAAAAGCGTTTGCAAAAATTGGGTGCCTTTGGCACTCAACGATATAACGGACTGGAGCGTTACCGTTTTTTCCATTATAACGGCTGTTATAACGGATTGTAACGCACAAAGGGAGAAATGGAAAAATAACATAAATAACAAAAAATAACGGTGTTGAAATTTAAATTTTGAATAAATTGAGGTCAAATGAGGCGGATTGAGTGGCTGAAATCTAACCGTCCACATTAGATCGATGGATTTGATCTCAACCACTCTTTATCTAACCGTCCACATTAGATGGATGGATAAGATAAGAGAATACAACTGAGTTGTCTTGTTATATGCATGGGTGGCCCATGCCCGTGGCATTTTCCAACAAAGTGTTTGTCAAAATCGGGTGGGAATTAATCTCAGCCATCAATATGAAGCATAGTTGATCTCAGCCACTCATTATTGAAGCCATATAAGATAAGAGAGGGTATAACACAACTACTATCACTTGTTATATAGATAGTGGGTGGCCCGTGCCCACGGCGCTATCCAACAAAGCGTTTGCCAAAATCAGGTGTGAGTGGCTAAGATCCACCATCTATTTTGGAGATAAGATCTTGGCCCTTCTTTGTTGAAACATATAAGAGGGGTTATAAGTGGGGAGACAACTTCCCTGTTTTGTTATATAGATAGTTATAGTTCATGTGTTAGTAAATTTTGTTCAGATTCAGTTACATATATATTGTCTTATTATTTTTCAATTTTATCTTCATGGTGGTGTTATTCTTGAAGTAGATACAAAGGCAATTGAAGGTTGTTGGTTTTGTTCCAAGCCCTTTGGTTCCTCTCAAAGAATAGCTCGAAAAGACAAGGTTGTATGTTGCATCTCACTTCAAAAAAACGCCATGAATAATTATGTCCAAGATTTAGCTATACTCAAGAGCTTGAGAGTGGGATGCAAGCCAAGGAAAGCGCCTTGGATTAGAGAGTGCTTGTGGATTCTTCCTATTAACGGCTTAATCAAGATGAATTGTGATGGGGTGGCTAAAGGAAACCCTGGTCCAGGGGGCATTGGATTTATATATCGAGACCATAAAGGAACCGTTATGGGCGCTATCAGTAAAGGTCTTGGAATTGTTACAAATTACATTGCGGAATGTTGGGCGATTGTGGAAGGACTTGAATGGGCCATAGTCAAGGGATGGTGTAAGATCTAGATTGAATCGAACTCTAAAGCTGTTGTCCAAGCTTTTGGGTCTCATTCTATTCCTTGGCAAGTACGACCTAGGTGGGAGGCGGCTATCAAGTGTTCTAATCGGTGCATTATTACGTCTACATGGAGGGAAACAAATTTTTCGACAGACCTATTGGTGAATTATAGAATGTCATTAGGAATAGACATTTTGAGCATCTTTGTTGAGAGGCGCCATTTATCTATAAAATGGAGGACCCTTATATATGCCAAGTATTACAGATTTGATTAGTTGATATTTGCCTAAGGTCATTGACCTAGATTCCTGGGGAACCAACATTGTTGGGTTGTCAGTGATCCTAGGGAAACACCTTAGTGCCTTGTACTCATTTTTTTTTCTCTTTCCTTTATAAAATTTTTTACTTAGCAAAAAAAATGTTGCATCTCACTTTATTTCATTTTTTTTTCTAATTTATGTGTAAGAGTGACAAATTACATTATTATGCTAAATGGGTTAATGGGTTTTTGTTTTTTAATGGTTCTTGTAAATCCCTTTTGATTTTTTTTTTTTTATTATGCATTTCTCCAGGGGGTGGCCCCAAGGAGAGTTGAACTCAGAACCTCCTACTTTTTGGAGTGGAGTCCTGGCCATTTTTATTTTTACATGCTGTGAATGTGAATTTAACATGGTACTAGGAAAAATAATACAAATTCTGAAATGCAAAATTTATATATATATATATATATATATATATTTTTTACAAAATTTGGAATGGCGCAAAACCGTTTCCAATTAAACCAAAACCATTCCAATAAAAATTACAATTTTTGTTACAACATTTGGAATGACTCAAAACAGTTCCTAAATAGAAAGAACCGTTCCCTTTCATGCATTTGGAACGGTTTACAAACCGTTAACTGTTGGGACTGTTTATAACTGTTCCAACATGTGATAAATCGTGCCCAATTTTATGATTTGGAACGGTTTTGAACCATTCCAACATCTGTCAAACTGTTCCCATTGTTTTGATTTGGATTTCCTAAATGTTGGAACGGCTTCGAACCGTTCTCCAAAAAATGTAGCCAATTCCAATGTCTTTTATATTTTTTTCTTTTTCTTGTAGTGCTCCAATCTTAATCTCCTGTACCTCCCCCCATGCTACGTGGTAACCAGACTAACATGGCAGACCTGGGTTGCTAATTTCTAGGGCATCGTACCCAAGTAGGGCCACTCTTTGAGCCCCAATTCTTCAGATTTTGCTCTTAAAACAGGACCAGAGTTGGATTTTTGAAAAGAAGTTGCAATATGGAACTTCCATCCCTGAGTTGGGCTTGGACCGTGCTAGGCCCTGAGATTAGCTATCCAAATATGCCTCTGGTAATCATGGGCATGATGTTCATCTACAAGCGATGATTATGCTAAGAGAATCAGAACAATAGCAGTTGTCGGACTCCTTAAAAAATTCTTTCAAATCTTTCAAATCAATTATACAAATAAGCTGTTCTGCAAACAAATAATCACACATCTCTTGTTATACTTTGATTCAGGTAACTTAAAGAAAAAGAAAAAAAAAACGTTTATATATATGAACACATCAATGTGAAAGCGGCCATCTCCTTCAAAGAAAGATGAAGCAGTCCAAGGAGATGAGGGGGTTATCAATGTCATCTATGGGAAGATCGCTCATGTCTTGATCAGAGAGCACTTGTCCAACAACATCTTGATCAGCTCCCTGATGGATATGGTGAGTACTGCAAGTCTCCTTTTTTCTAAAACGGGAGCCAGCAGCTCCATTTACGTCGACAAACGGACTTGCGGACCAGAGATTTTCCTTGTGCCTCGCTGATAACGGCGTGGGGACGACGGCCTTGCTGATCTTGAAACCAACCTCATGTTTGCAACTCTCCTTTGGTTGATTCTTCGGGATTCCCCTACATGTATCGCCATTAAATCTCCGACTAGGTGACGAATAACCCAAGTTTCTCCTAGGAAGGGGACCTATAGGCGGGTGGGATCTCTCAGGCTCCCTCCTAAAGCTCTTTTGTCGAGCGAGATTGGGTGAACTAGGATTAGCTCTCTTTTGTTGTATTGATCCAACATGCCTTGGCTGAATTGACTGCTTGGATGGTGGCTCGACCTTTCGATCAGGAAACTGCTTGATAGGCACCGACGTCTTTACAGCGCTTAACTTGATATGATCATTAACTGGAATGATCACATGTGGGTTCTCCCTAACACAAGACCATAAGAACTCATTCGAAAACGATCTATCCTTCGAAGTCAAAATCGACGATGACGCTGTTGATGATGAACAAGATGAACTAGTAGTAACAGTTGTGGTACAAGAAAAGGAAGGAGAAGAAGAAGGAGAAGGAGAATGAGGTTCTTTCTTGGAGAGAAGATGAGAAAGAGGAAGAGGAGGAGCGGAGGGAGCTTGTGAGATTACAAGCTTATCTTGGACGACCGGATTACATTCTCTGAGGGAAGATTTGTTGGGCCGGCATTTGCTAATGCAAGAGCCCATTGAGTTTTCATTCAAAAATGGAGAGAGGGATGAAAACACAGGTACAAAGTAACACAAGATGGTATGCTTTTGCATCTTTAAATATAGTTGATCATAACAAAGGAAAGAAGGTTGGCTTTTACTTTTTTTTCTTTTTCATACATTTGAATTCGATCCGCGGGTAAGAATCCGTTGGCCAACGGATATATAGAAGAGAGAATTTGATTGTGGGTTGCTTTATTTATGCCTTTCCCGCTTTAGAGAATTAATTATACGAAGTGTTGGGCCACCACATAGCGGCATTCAAGTTCAAGCTTGTGGTAAATTTGTCGGAACAAACTGGGAAAATTTTTACTTCATGCAACACCTGAGGCAAAGCGTGTGAGCTGAGAGGGACTGTCAAATACATCCGTGGTAGGCCCAAAGACTTCTTTAAATGAGTAAAACTTCTATCACAGCTTCTGACAGATGCTTCTGTCACAATGAAAATCATAGGCCACGTGGCACACTCTTAGTGGACGCGAACTGTATAGATGTTTGGCCAGTTCCTCAGTTGACCTCTAAACCAAAAATCAGCCTGATTAGTGATTTCTAAGCAATTCGATTGAAGTTATTTGCATGGGTCGATTTTAACGGTAAGAATTCGAGCATTATTGAGCGTTATTTGGGTGCAAAGATCCAAAGGTTGTAAATCACTAATAAGGCTGATTTTTGGTTTAGAGGTCCACTAAGGAACTGGCCAAACATCCATACGGTCAGCGTCCACTAAGAGTGTTCCACGTGGCCTGTGATTTTCATTGTGACAGAAGCATCTGCCTGTCCACTGATGGATTGGCCATACGGTCAGCGCCCTCTGATCGTGTGCCACGTGGCTCGTATTGAGTGCTGTGACCGGCTTCCGTCACAACATCTTGTGACACAAGTTTTACTCCTCTTTAATTAAATGATCTCCTGTCAGATTGTGTAGGTCCCACCATGGTTTAAAAAACCGATTCGGACCTCCCCCGTTACGCTATGAACCGTTAAAAGGCTGAAAAAATAACGGCGTTACTTTTTCCATTATAACGAAAATAACGACCATTATTTTCTGAAATTTTTGTACAAAAAGCGGCCAGTTATTTTCATTTTTTTCCGTTAATTTTCTATTTTCCCCTTTTTTGAAAATTTGAATTTCAGCGCCATTTTTTTCTGTTATTTTGGTAATTTTCCGTTATTTTCCTTTTTTGCCGCTGAGCGTTACAATTCATTATAACAGAAAAAACAGTAATGCCGGCGTCAGTCCGTTATACCGTTATAACGGCCCCTTTAAACCTTGGGTCCCACCTCCAAATGTATCGTTGAATGACACTTGATTTGCGTGACACATATCCTTGTCAAGCAATGCGTGAGGCAAAGAGGAATTAGAGTTAAGCGGCATACAAGTTCAAGTCAGTGGTCAATTTCTCGGGGAAAGTTGGAGAGTTATTGACCAAATTATCGAGATTCATTGGAAGTTATGTTGGGGGTGTAAAGGGGTTGTTTGGATACAAGATTGAGTCCAGTTTGTAAGACGTAACTTGTTATAAGACCTCTAATGGCGGCAAAGGAGTTCATCGCCACCAAAAAGACTTTTTTTTGTAAGCCAGACAATAATATAGAGCCACACCAAAACAAACTACAAAGCCCGAGAGAAGAGCTGACGGTTGTCCGCATCAAAGGGAAATAGAAAGTACGTTCCCCACAAGCAAGGCTAGGCGCACAGGTGCCAGAGGAAAACCAGCCTGCCTCTGATGAGCCTTGCCGAAGAACATCAACGAGAGTCTTTGCATCTGACACTACCAAAATGTTGTCCAAACTTGCTGTCTAGCCTCCCGAAGACCCTTCAAGATTGCCTTCACCTCTGCCGCTTCCGCTGAGCCGGCTAGTTCGACTCTCCACCTACTATAATCAAGGAACCATCTGAGTTATGGATAATAAGACCCAAACCAGATTTTTTCGACTACTTTTTCCATGCTACATCAGTATTAAGTTTGACCCATCCAGGGTTAGGAGGAGTCCACGAAGTTTGTGGATGCTGAGAAGAAGGCTTGACAGAGTTGGACGAAATAATATAATCAAGTATGAAGTTTAAAATAGAGCTTGGGGTGGGGCTATTTGCCTCATGAACCTGGGAATTTCTAGCTATATATCCAGAGTCGCCACATAAGAGCACAGACAAAAGCAAGGATGTGCCGGTTCCAGTCCAATCCTGAAAACCCCTCATGGATTAGCTTATCAAGCCAAGACAGAATGTCCTCCTTTGACATGTCAACAATTCAAAGCGTGAGAGGGGATGCAAGCCATATCTTGGCACTAAAAGGACATTTAAAAATGGCGTGAATGGCATCTTCCTCTTCACACAAGCAACGAGGGCATGAAGGAGCACAAGATGGGATTCGAGAATGGATTTTTGCTCTAGAGGGAAGAAGATTCCTGCTGAATTTCCAAATGAACATTTGAGATGGAGGGATAAGGGTGAGCAAATTAATTTAATACCATGAATCCGATTTTGGATTTCCGCCAACTGAAGCAGTAGAGATAGGACATTTATTCCTAGGATGAAAAGAAATGGAGAAAGAGGGTCTCCTTGGTGCAAACCGCTAGAGGAAAAAGACATTCTCTCTTTTTAGGTCAAATTTAGTTCATGTAAAAGAAATGAATTTTTAAGATTTGTGCCTTTTATTAGGCCTCTTGAAAGTGGCATATTTGCATTCTCACGAGTGCCCCTTTTAGAGCTAAGGCCTATCTGTAGATGCCATATATAACCACTCAATCTTAGTCCTACATGTGTCACATACTACACACATTAAAGAGCACACATGTGAGATGGCATGTGATATCTAGGCCCCGGCTTAAATACCAAGAGACAATTAACACAATATTTTAATTTTTTGTAATATTTTAGGAAGATTCCATGCCAACTACATTTGGGCCAACAGGTAAGAATCTCGTTGAGTTAGCACAAAAGTGTGTCTATACAAAGAAAAGTTTCTAATAATTGTTAAGTAAACAAAAGAGGTATGAAGAGAACCAACTCCTCCAAGGTTGGATTTCCTTTAGAAGGCATAATGAAGAAGAAGACTTTCATGATTTACAAAGGACAAGAATAGAAAGTCTTGTAAGGCTTATATATAACAAACTTGTATTTTAACCATCCTAGCTATAGTATGTTGATAGCATTGGTTAGAGAGTGTGTGTTGTGGTTGCATCACTCAAGATTGCCAGATGACCAGAAAATGTAATATGAATATTGAAAGTTTCACGCGATCACACTTTAGGTTAGTAAGTGACTTAGATACCTTGGAATATAGGTGGTTAATTTAATACTTTAATTTCTATATGACTTGAGCTGCTGGTATGAGTCCATAACCAAAAATAGGAGAAATGGGCAAAATCTACCAAGGCTAATTGATTGGATTATGTGCCCAATCAATTGGAGTTATAAAAAATTCCATTAGAACAACTTTAACCTCCAATCGATTGGTGGGTATTTTTGCATCGATTGGAGACAAAAATGTCAAGTTTTCAATCTCTACCTATATCAATCAAAAAACAATTTTTGGTGCTCTGATTTGCCTCCAATTTATTAGACTACATGGGTCAATCGATTGGACTGCGTGAGCAAAGGTTTTAAAAATGATCAGTTTCTGTTTTGGACTCTATAACTTGCTATATCTGTGAGGTCTTTGTTTAACCTATAAATATATGATATTAGGGTCGAAATCCTATCTCTCAAAAGCATATACCCCCAAGCTTAAAAAAACTTTAGTTCTCTCTTAAGTCTTGTTGATGATCCAAGCTTGAGTTTGAGCTATTTTGAGTTATCCTCCAAGCTTGATCCTTCTAAGAACCCCATGAACATCTAGTTCTTAGTTGATTTCGAAACCACTCTTTGGCTGTGTGGTTCAGGGCTAGACCGATCTACTGGGCATGAGATCGTGATCGTGCAAGGGCGCTTGTATGGACTCGATAAGTGAAAGTACGAAAATGTGTGAAAAGTAATGGTAATGGGCTTCTGTACGTAAATGCTGTGTCGAACGTTGTGCATAGTAACTTCCTGTACTTGTGAACTTTACAAAGTGATATGTTTCTCACCTGGACGCAATCTTGAAGGTTTTTCCCGTGATAGGTTTCCTCATAAAAAAATTTATGTAATTGTTTGATTTGTTTCCATTTTTTATCGATCTAGATAAAATTAGTGTAATTATATCTCAGATATATTTGATCTGAGTCTGTTAGATTAATCACTCTAATAAAATCAATCATACTAGGATTGTATGAATGCTATTTAGTATCCTAGACGTAGGCCAATAAAGTGACTAGATTAATTGGTTGGATAAATTTTTAAATACCTATTCACTCCCTCTAGGTATCACATCTATACGAATCGAGAAATTTTAAGTCTCATAATTCAAAATTAATTACTTCCATAGATAGAAACATTTTGATTATGGACAACAAGAATGGAGACTTTCTTGGACATTGGTCCAAGGAATAGAAAGTCATCATTGAAGTCCTAGTCCTTTTAAGATTGGAATTCTTTTACAATCTATAAATAAAGATCATTAGCAAAGGTATGAACATCGAATCTTAGCTGCTCATAGTCCATCAATTATACTTACAGCTCACTTCTTCCCTTCTTACTTGAGAGTCGGAGTATTTTTGCAGGTCCCTTGACATCCTGTCAGCAGAGGAGCCGAAGTCCCCCATCTCTTCTCATCTGAGCCGATCATTAAGGATTGTGTGGCGAAGAAAAGTTTTCCTTAAGTCTCTTAAGCTCTGTCTGTTGGAACAAAATGTTACCATTCTCCATTATCGTATTCTATTTTTATCTCTATTTAGACATTTTCCCTGGTTTATACCCATTTAGTTGAGTCTAGAGGCCCAAATATTGGGCACAACTAACCTAGGCATCCACTATTGTCCACTAGACCTGAGGGGTCACCCCGAGCCTCTTCGGGTCACCAAACTATCATATCCGGTTGAACCTACACCATCCAATTGGTAAGACCAGCATAACCACTTCCTATGACCACCATATTTTAGATCCAATCAATATCTATACCATCAAATTGGTTCAAGCTAGACCATCTTTCTGTGCCACTTACACAAGGGACTTGACCATTTAACCTTATCATCAATGATTGTTCGATCGTCGATTGGGACTTAGTCCCTAACCAAGACTAGGCACGAATAAAAACTCTATAACAGATCATGCACAAGTCCATAGACAGTAAGCCATGTAAAAGATAAGGTACAAATCCCTAAGAACAAAGCTCTATAACATATCAATCACAAAGCCCCGACACAGACCAAGCACAAAGACCTGATTGAGTTCAAGCATGAAGTTCTTGATTAGTCGATCACATGATAGTCAGCCTGACGACTACAAACCTAGCTCACCCGACTATATAAATACCTTGGTCAAGCCAAGTAGCAAGTCAACCACATTACATCTGACTTATATTTTATGTGGTAGACTTTGGTAAACTTCAGCAAACACCTTGGCCAAGCCAAACAAAAAAGTCAGCGACATAACAACTGACCTTTTCTAGTATTTCTAGTAGACATCATCAGACACCTTAGCCAAGCCAAGCACTAAGTCTGTCACACAGTAGTCGACCTCTTCCAATATATCCATTAGACCTCGGCAAATACCTCGGCCAAGCAACAAGTTGGCCACACATCAACCAACCTTTTATTAGCACTAGCTAAGCTATTTAATCAAAAGACTCACAAACAGATGTAAGGAATATTTTCATATTCAATTTGACAAAGATTTTGTTTGACATAAAAGCATTCTTGTAACTGTTCCTACGAGCACCAGTGTAGTGTGAAGATGTCATGGTACGCATACTTCGCCGACTACATAAAGACTAGAAGACAGAGATAACAAGAATCAGACGGTTGACAACAGGAGTCGTCTGAGTAACTGCCCATTTGTTGGTTATAGATCATGTACGCTCATATAGGAAGGTAAGTAACTTAATGGCCATAGAAATAGATTTAAAATGAATAAAATATAATGGTCAAACCTAGTCATTGGATAGACCTGAGTCTTAGTCAAAGTTATTGACTTTTAGGAGAGTCTGATCAATTAGACAAGTTCCAATCGATTGGACATAGCCCAATCGATTGGAGGACTCTATAAAATCAATTGGAGGCTACAAGGCAGAATATGATCAAAGCCCAATCGAATTGGCACATCTGTAAAATCGATTGGAGTCTATGAGTCAGAACATAATCAGCCCAATCGATTGGAGACCTCTATAAAATTGATTGGAGCCTATAGGACAGAAACTTATTTAAGTTCGATCGATTGGACTATGTACAATCGATTGGATTTACGAATAAAATTGCCATCCGTACAAGGCCAATCGATTGGACTCCATACCCAATCGATTGGACTTGACACGGATTGAGTCTATTTCCGATCTAAAATTCTAGTTCCCATGATCCCATGTTCTATAGGGCTCAGGGTTACGAATTCTATAAATACAACCCTTTTATACCTTCTCTATATACACACAGAGTGACACATTGACTCTTATATACTTTAAGAGAGAGAAGAAAATATTTATTTATTAGAGTGTCCATTCGAAGATAAACAAGCCTTGTTATCTCATTCACATCTTGTAAGCTTGTTCATCTTTTTGATCAAAGCTAAGTGCTTGATCCATTACTCGGCTTAGGTCTTCCACAGATATCCGACCTAGTAGCCTGAGTGTACCAGTGTGACTCAACACCTTTGAGCAACCTAGGGTTCAGGGTGTATTGAATCCTTCACCTTCGACAAAGGAGTATTGAGAATTAAGATCGGAGTGGCCGATCGACAGTAGGTTTGGGGTGTATGATATTCGCTTAAGAGTGCGTATTTTCCACTGTTATCTTCTAAGTGTTATCACACTCTCCTACGTAAAACTGCTATAATTATCCACTTTTCTACGTAAGAGTCTATTTTATTGCGCAGAACACACTTTTCTGGACGAAATGGTATATTTGCATGCATTAAACGCATTTCTGGAAGTCTAATTATAAAGACGTTATGATCAAGTCTCATTACGTGCTTTTCTCTTGCAGAAAACTCGTTCGAGCTATTCTCGAGACTTGCGGGCCCATGATCAACCACGGAAGCCTAATATCAAAACTTAAAGAGCCAACATGTTATGACTAGAAGATACAGGCCAAGTACGGATCAAGTCAGAGGATCACGGAGCTGGTCCAAAGAACTAAGAGAGATGGAGAGCCGATGACAAAGAGACGGACCAAAGCAGTCGAAGCCACATGAAATGAGAAGAAAATGATAATCTGCTCTACTGACGAAGCCTGAGAAGAGAACATATTGAAAACTAGGGTTCCAAACCCTCCGCCAGCAGTTATCTCTATAGTCTGTAGAGTTTTCTCTCTCATTTCTCCTATTTCTCTCTCATCTCTCTTCATCTCCCTATACATCACCACATGATCCTCAGATCTACTGATCTAATCTCAAAACTCTTGTCTATTGGCTCTGTATCATCTCCCTTAGCTTTCTGACCATTGAATCTTCAATCGGACCGTTGGATCTTCCACCGGACCGTTGGATCTCTCTAAATCCGTCGATCTACCAATCTGGGTCCCAATCAAGTCACCATCCATCCGATCGTCATCAAATTGTCTGTCACATCATCTTGTGAGATGATGGACATCATCAATCCATGTGGGCCAGTAGCCGGGCCCATCATCATCGACCCGTGGCCCGACCATTTAGTGGACCTCGCGATTTTCAAATGTTTTAAATTAATTATTTTTAAATAAAAAAGGGGGGTCTACTAAATGGGGAAATTCCCCAAAGAAAAGTAAGGTTTTCCTTAAATATATATATATATATATATATATATATATATATTTAAAAACCCCATTTTCGATTAAAGGAAAGTTGGAGGTTTAAAGGGGAAGGAGAAGGGTTCATTTGAACTCTAATCCCTCTCCTATCTCTTTCTCTCCTTCCCCAAAATCGTTCCCTACGTTTTCCTCTCTTTTTCTCCTTCTTTTTCTTCCTCCTCTTCTTCATCTTCTTCATATTTTCTCTTGCCGGAGTTGCAGGCAGCAACTCCGGCCGCCTGCACGTCCTTCTCCTTTCTCTTCCCCCTTCTTCGTCTCCTTCTTCTTCCCTTCTTCTCTTTTTCTTCTTCTTCCTTTCTTCTTCTTCTTTTTCTCCTTTTCCAACGAGAACCTGCAACTCTGGCAGGTTCGTCTTCCATACCTTCTTCTTCCCTTCTTCTTCTCTTCTGCCCTCTTCCTCTTCTATTTCTCCTTCTTCACCGTTCGCCTACACCCCAGTCTACTCCTCCTCCTTCTTCTTCTTCATCTTCTTAATCTTCCCCGGAGTTGCAGACAGCAACTCCGGTGGTCTTCTTCACGCTCTTTTCGTCTATTTTTCCTTCCCTTCCTGCTTCTTCTCTTCTTCTACTCCCTCCTGCGTCTGCTCGTGCGAGCACCATCCCTTCAGCAACCCGTAGCAGCACCGCCCAACTCCTCCTTCACGTTACTCCATCGCGAGCAGCGCCTGCTGCTCCGCCCACCGCGAGCACCACTGCAAGGCAACACCGCCTGTGTGCCTCGCCTCCACACTGACTGGATACGCCTCCGACAAGGCTTCTCCATCGCCACAACCACCCTCATCACTTTTCTAACCTTCTCAAGCCGTCCACTCCCCCTACCGTTTTCCCCCATTATCCACTTCAAGCCATTACCGCCCTTGCTCCTCTCACACCAACAGTAAATAACAAAAAAAAAAAAAATGGGGGAAAAGAGAAAAGAGGATAAGAAGAGGAGATCGCCCTCCTCATCTCCACCACGAACCAGACTCCTCCATCATAGCTACCATCGTGCATGCAACATCATTGCTGCCTTCCATCACCGGTACCCCCTTTCAATCTATCCACGGCAACCTCATGCATGGCCGATCTCCTTGAGGGTGCACAAACTTACCACGGGTAGCACCTCCTTCTCCACTTGCTATTCCACCATGGACACATCCAACTCTTCACGGCCTCATTGGGCTCCGAACTTGCAAGGAATGTAACCACGGCCAATCATGGCCGTTTCAAGATGGCCGATCATGCTCCGGGTAAGTGACCAAAGGTTTTCTCTATAGAACTTTCTTCATCTCATTTTCTCTCTCTAGCTTTAGGGTTCTCTCTCTCTCAAATCTCCTCTCTCTCTAGTTTCTTCTATTTTCTATCTAGACCTTCTACTTTCGATCTCTAAAACTCTAATGTTTACTTTCTCTCTCTACCTGTCATCTTCTCTCCCTACCATAATTTCTCTTAATGCTTTCTAATTTAGTCATTTTTATCAGATTTTCATTGTAAAAGACATGTTAGATTGAATGAAGTCAGATTTGAATAAAGTTGTGTTACATTCTCTACAAGTTTTTCCGTCATCTTATGTAGTCTTTATTGTGCTAATCTGACTAATCCCGAGTGTGGATCGACATCCGACACGAGCCACTGTGCAAAATTGCCCATTTTACAGGTTAAAAAGTCTCGGATTAATTACAAATTTTGTTGAGATTAGGGTTTCCGTAACCAACGACGCGGAAAACTCCTACTTTCAGTGTACCAAACTAAATAAGCGGACAAGGCTTCTTGGCTGGAAGGGCGCGTGTGGATTCGTAGCGTTGATTCAGAGGATGTGGACGCATCGGCAGTAAGCCTTGGCTAAAGTTGGAAGCTGTATTTGCAATGGTGTTGTATAGATAACATTTATTTCGTTTAACTTTTCAGTTAGTGATACTTTCCGTTTGGACGTGGTCCCGTGGTTTTTCCTTGGCTACGATTTCCACGTAAAAATCTCTTGTCTTGTGTGATTGTTTGTTTGTATTTCGCTATCTATATTGATTAGATCAAACAACGAAAAGAAAATATACCACGGAAGTATATTCGATTTGAGTCGGTTGTGATAATCTTTTATCAAACAACTAAGGCATGTGATTTTCTCACCTACCAAAGATCAGTAAAACTGTTTATGTGTAATTAAATTTAAATACCTAATCAACCCCCCCCTTTTAGGTATATTGGATTAAAGAGAACGGACCGGTGGTTATTTCAATTGGTATCAGAGCAGGTTATTCTATTAAAGGTTTAATCACCTGAATTTAGATTCCTGTAAAAGTAGTCCATTTTCATTAATTTGTCAAAATACAAAGAGAAGATGAAAACACATCCAGATCTTCATTGTCTGAGGACCATCTAAATATAGTTTCCGAGAAACTATATTTAGAAAGCCTTAGATTGATCAAAGAAAATATAATTCTATCCATACAAATGGAGAAAATTGATTGTATAAATGTTTCGTTAGAGTTGCGAATATTGAACTCACTGATGAAAGGAGATAGTGAGAAGAAGAAAAGAAATTGCTTATAATGAAAAACAAGGTATTGAAAAATGAGTTCTAAAAGTGTTTGAAGAACAAGAATTCTTCAGAGAATCAATTGATAAAAAATTTTGATATTGTCAAATCCAAGAATTTTGATTCTCAACTTAGTAAACATAAGAATCATGTAAAGCTCACTCATTCTACAAGAAGATGTATGACAACAAAGTTCAAACAAAGTTCAAACAAACTGAATTTGTTGGTCATCATAATTCCTGACTAAGTGAGTTATACATGAAATCTAATGAACTAAAGAGAGAGATTTTCAAAATTTCTGAATTGAGAAAAACTTTGTATGATAATCATGTTGCTAAAAATCAATGGTCCAAAAATGTCAAAAGAAGTGAAAATTTGTTATTTCTCAAACAAATGGCAAAAATTGTTAAACCACTTTCTAAGTATAAGACCATTTGGGTGAGAAATGATGATAAAAAATGCCTTATGATTTATTCTGCTTTCAAAGCTTTAGAGAACAACAAATGGTATCTGGACAGTGGTTGTTCCAGGCACATGACTGGAGACAAGTCTATGTTTTGTCATATTGAAGATCAGCAAGATACGGGTGTAACTTTTGGAGATGGGAGTATGGCTAAGGTCATTGACCAGGGAAGTATTCAAGCTCCAAGCATTCCTAAGCTTGATAATGTTCTTTATGTTGAAGGGCTCAAAGCCAATCTTCTAAGCATAAGTCAAATATGCAATAATAATCATACAGTTAAATTCATTAGCCAAGGATGTGATGTTATTGATGAATCTGGCAAATATATTATGAGAGGTTCAAGAACCTCTGAGAACTGTTATATTATTGGTAGAAATCCTAAGATTAACTGTAATTCTACCAAATTGAATGATTTTGACTTATGGCATCAAAGACTAAGTCACATGAACCAAAAGGACCTAGTTAAAATCACTAATAAAGAATTAATGAGAGGTGTACCCAAATTGGGAAAACCTACTGTCACTATTTGTGGGACTTGCCAAATCGGTAAACAAATCAAAAGTTCTCACAAAAAGAGAAATTATTGTGCTACCTCCAAAATGCTCGATCTGATTCACATGGATCTTATGGGTCCCATGAGGACTGAAAGTTTGGGAGAAAAAAGATATATTCTGGTCATGGTAGATGATTATTCTAGACTTATCTGGATTGCTTTTCTTAGAAAAAATCACATGCTTTTGAATAATGTACAAAGATTTGTCAAAAAATTCAAAATGAAAATGACTATAGTATAGTCAGGATCCGGACTGACCATGAAGGAGAATTTGAAGATTTTCGTCTCACTGAGTATTGTAATGTCATTGGCATTAAGCATGAATTTATGCACACATTACACCACAACAGAATGGTGTGGTAGAAAGAAAGAATATGGTGATTCAGGAAATGGCCCGGGTGATGCTTCAAAGCAAAAATTTACCCTAGAACTTATGGGCTAAAGCAGTGAATACTGCTTGTTATAATCTCAATAGAGTTTATCTGAGACCAGGAACTTTAAACACTCATTATGAAATCTGGTTGAGTAAAAAACCAAATGTCAAATATTTTAAGGTTTTTCGGAACAAATGCTATTTTCTTAGAGATAGAGAATCTCTGGGAAAATTTGACAGAAGAGGAGATGAAGGAATTTTTCTGGGTTATTCCACAAATAGTAGAGCTTATCAGGTTCTAAATCAAATAACCAAAACTATCATGGAATCTATTAATGTGGTTATTGATGATTTAAATATTGAAGAAAATTCATCACAGGATGACAATTGTGATGATATCTGCCCGAGTTTTGAAAACATTCAACTTACTCCCCCTCTAGTGATTCTCATGCTGATAAATCTCTTCCTTATGGGTTAAGAAAAATCATTTGAGTATTGACATCATTGGTGAGGTGGGAAGTAGAGTTCAAACTAGAAGACAGATTGAAAATGTTGTTAATTTTGTGTGTTATACTTCTCAAATTAAACCAAAAAATATTTCTGAAGCTCTTACTGATGAAAATTGGATTAGTGCCATACAGGAGGAACTAAACTAATTTACTAGAAATGATGTTTGGTATTTATGCCCAGACCTAAAGATACTAATGTTGTTAGCACTAAATGGATTTTCAAAAACAAATCTAATGAGAATGGAACTGTTGTCAGAAACAAAGTCAGACTTGTAGCTCAAGACTACATTTAAATTGAAGGCATTGATTTTGATAAAACTTTTGCCCCTATTGCTAGATTGGAATCCATTCGTATCTTGCTTGCTGTTACATGTCATCTTAAGTTCAAACTTTTTCAGATGGATGTCAAGAGTGCCTTCTTGAATGGTGTTCTTCAAGAAGAAGTTTATGTAGAATAAACCCAAAAGATTTGAGGATCAAAAATTTTCTGATCAAGTTTATCACCTCAAAAAGGCCATGTATGGCTTAAAACAAGTTCTTAGGGCTTGGTATAAGAGATTGACTACTTTTCTTCTTCATTAAGGATTCATCAAAGGAGAAGTTGATAAAACTTTATTTGTTAAAACTATTCAGAAAATTTATATGATTGCTCAAATATATGTTGATGATATTCTATTTGGGTCTACATCTGTTGATTATGCTCATATATTTTTAGAACAAATGAAAAATGAATTTGAAATGAGTATGATAGGAGAACTGAGTTATTTTCTGGGTCTTCAAGTTAAACAGTTGGATAATAAAATTTTTATTTCTCAATCCAAATATTACAAAGACCTAGTGAAGAAATTTGGTATGGAATCAGCTAAATATCATCGTACTGATATTCGCTCAAAAGTGCTTATTTTAAGCCATTATCCTTATAGCGATGTCGCATTTTCCTCCGTAAAACTTGTCTTTTTGTCGACTTTTCCATATAAGAGTTTCTTCCATTGCGTAGAACGCATTCTTTAGATGAAAATCGACTATTTGCATGAAATATACGCATTTCGGATAGTCTAGTATCAAGGTGTTTTAGTTGAATCTCATTACGCGCTTTTTCACTTGTAGGAGACCCTATCGGGCGATTCTCGAGGACTGGCGGGCCCACGACCAACCACAGAAGACTTCTATCAAAGCTTAAAGAGCCAACAGGCTAGGATAAAAAGATAGAAGACATATATGGGCAAAGCTAGAGGATCGTAGAGTCGGAACAAGGACTAAGAGAGAGAATAGCTGGAGAACAAGAGAAGGACTTAGGTGTTAAAGGCCACACCAATTGACATCAAAGGATAAGTTTGACTTATTGGTGGAGTAGACGAGAGAGAATAAAGAAGACCAGGGTTCAAAACCCTCCAATGCTTTTATTTTTATTTTTCTCTCACATCTCTCCTATTTCTCTCTTTATCTATCTATCTTGGCCCATGACATAGGCCCATGACCTAAGCCCATGACCTAAGCCCATGACCCATGACCCATGCCCATACCCATGACCCATGCCCCATGCCCATGACCCATACCCATGACCCATGCCCATGCCCATGACCATGACCCATGCCCATGCCCATGCCCATGCCCATTTGCAACAAGAAGAGAGAATTGGTCTCACTTGACCGATTCTTCTCTCCCCATATCTCTCTATCCTAGTCACTCTCTCTCTCATCTAACTAACCCATTCCCAACCGTTGGATCTCTCTAGATCCAACGGTCATCATTTTTACAACAAGCAAAAAAGAAAAAAATAAGTCTATAAGAGATTCATTCTCTCTCCTTCTTGGGTTGGTTCCCTCCCCCTTCTCTTCCTCTCTTTCTTCCTTCTTTCTCTTCTTCTTCACCCTTCTTCTCTGGCGAGCAACTCCGGCGAGCTCACCATTAACGCCTCCACCTCGAAGTGCAAAGCGTCAAACAGCAACGTCTCCTTGCTGCCCATTCCATTCGCCACAATCAAAGGCTACAATCCTCAATCCCATTGAGTTTTATCCAATAGAAGTTGCACCATCTACCTCTACAATGGTAAGCTTCTCTCTAATTCATCTCTCTAACCTTCCTACCTTCTTTCACTCTCTTCTTTCCCTCTCTACCTTTACATGCTTTCTAGGATAATATTTTAATGGCTTTCTAGATTAATTTGGTTTAATGTTATTTCCGTTGTAAAGCATTTGAACAAGCATTATAAGCATTTGTTTTTAGTTTAATGAACAAGTTTTAAATTCAAGTTTAAGTTGTTTTTATTTATTTTGTTTTTCATTCTCGTTTCTCTTATGTTTTTTTTCATTCTAATAGTTTTAACAAAAATCTCAAACATATTTTAAATGAACCTCCACCATTCTCACCCTTCCATTTATTCCAAGCATTTTCTGATTATTCTTGTTTCTTATTGTGCTCACTAATCCCGAGTGCGGACGATATCCGACACGAGCCACTGTGCAAGTCTGCTTATTTGCAGATTAAGTGAACCAATTCGGAGAAATTACAAATATTGTTGAACTTTAGGGTTTCCGTAACCAACGACGCGGAAAAACCCTAATTTCACGTACTCCTATGAATACTACTACTAAGCTGAGTAGAGACATTGGAAACTCACTATATCTCACTGTTAGTCGTCTTGATATTTCTTTTAGTGTGGGTGCATGTACTAGATTTCAAGCTAATCCCAAATAATCCCATATACTAGCAGTTAAATATATCATAAGATATGTTAACGGAACTGGAGAATATGGTCTCTGGTATTCATTTGATACTACTGCAGAGTTGGTAGGATATTCTAATGCTGATTGGGTTGGAAATGTTGATGATAGAAAAAGCACCAGTGGTGGGTGCTTTTATGTTGGTACCAGTCTTGCTAGTTGGCAAAGTAAAAAACAGAACTGTATTTTATTATTTACTGCTGAAGCCGAATATATTGCAATGGGCAGTTGTTGTACTCAACTGCTTTGGATGAAGTAGATGTTAACATATTGTGGGATCAATCGAGGTTTAATGACTATCTATTGTGATAATACTAGTGCCATAAATATATTTAAAAACCCTATTCAACATTCTAGAACTAAACATATTGACATTCGTCATCATTTTATTCGAGATTTTGTTGAAGAAAAAATTATCACCTTGGAGCATGTCACTATAGAGAATCAATTAGTTGATATTTTTACAAAACCTCTTGATATCGTAAGATTCGAGTTTCTTCGTAAATCTATCGGTATTAATTTGATTAATAGATCCTGTACTTTGTGTTTTTTTTTTTTGCATTCATGGTAGTCTAGTTGATTAGAACTGATTTTGAATTATCTAAATTCATACTTGACATAGGTACTATTAAGATCATATCATGAGGATATATAATTTTTTTTGTTTGTAATGATTAATCCATTATATCTTGTCTTTGTCAGTGGATAAAATTATCTCTTGTAAACGTATGTTTCACACACTACATACTGACTGATTTTTCTTCAAGAATAGATATGATTTTAGTATTATTTCTAGAACTTATTTCAGGAATAAGGAATAAACCTCTACTAGATATAACTTCAAATTAATAGTGTTCTGCCTTCAGTTGATTTCGAAACTGCACTATAGTCGACTGTTGGCCTCCTAATGTGAGTTATTGTTTTAAGAAAACAGCTACCTCCAAAAATTATTGTGAAAGCCATCTGTATGGTCCTGTTTGAAATAGTAATCTGATTCTTTTTACTGTAGAAAAATGCTACTTACAGGGAGTGTGAAAGCTACCACACAATACAAAAAATAGGTGTAAAAGACAGCCAATTTGCTAGAAAAATTCTTATCTATTAGCAAATACCATTATAAAAGAGTATGTGTGAGATGTGTGAGAACCCTTAATAGTTTTAATAAGGATTTTATATCTGGATACAGGATACTTCCGGGATTTCTAAAATTTATTTTCTGGAGTTTTACTGAATTTAATTATCTTATCTTGTTACAATTATGATGTCAGCACATTATTCACTACCGGTTCCCAAGAGCAATGATTTTATTACTTTCAGTGACTTAGTATTTTTGGCCTAACTGACGAATATAAAATTTTATTTATCTCATGATCGAGTTAAAATTATATCTTACTTGAGTTCAATATTTTAAGTTATTCTAAGTCAGTACTAATCAACAAAGTTTAAACAAGCATTCATTTTTTTCTCATCATCTTCTAGAAATAATTTCATCTTGATTGATATTTATGTCACGACTCTCCAAGGTTCCATCTATTGTCAAGATCTTTCATAAACCGATGATTCATGGTCTAAACTTTCTAGTGGGTTGATATATTTATGCACCCGTTTTTCATGATGATATCCATTGCATGCTTATTATTTACTTATATTTCAGTACCTTTGTCATTCTGTGAAAAAAAATAGAGAAAAAATCATAGAGGTAAAAGTAAGTTGATGCATGAGATAGGGGGAGAGAAATTAAGAGGGAGAAAAATTGTTTACATTATTTTTTCTAATTTCTCTACTTGTGATATGCATAATTAACTCACTGCATTTTAATAATTTATTGATTGCCGATGATATTACATGGTATGTATTGTTGGTAGAATGTGCAGGGAACAGATCAAAAGCTATTCAATTATCTGTTCGATTATCTCTGAGAGATTGTGAGATGGTGAGTGAATCATGTAAAAGTGTGGGATTGTAATTAATTTTTGTTTACCTTCTTGATGATTAAATATTTTTTGTCGCAGAATTGCCGAAAGGGGAGATTGTAAGGAATATTTTCATATTCAATTTGGCAAAGATTCCGTTTAACATAAAAACATTCTTGTAACCGTTCCTACGAGCACTAGTGTAGTGTGAAGATGTCGTGGTACGCATACTTCGCCGACTACGTGAAGACTAGAAGACAGAGACATCAAGAATCAGACGATTAACGACAGGAGTCATTTGAGTAACTGCCCAATTTGTTAGTTATAGATCGTGTACACTCGCATAGGAAGATAAGTGACTTAGTGGCCATATGAATAAGTTTAAAATGAATAAAATATAATGGTCAAACCTAGTCATTGGACAGACTCGAGTCTTAGTCAAAGTTATTGACTTTTGGGAGAGTCTGATCGATTGGAAAAGTTCCAATCGATTAGACATAGCCCAATCGATTGGAGGACTCTGTAAAATCGATTAGAGGCTACGAGGCAGAACATGATCAAAGCCCAATCGATTGGACACGTCTGTAAAATCGATTGGAGTCTGTGAGATAGAACATAATCATAGCCCAATCAATTGAAGACCTCTGTAAAATCGATTGGAGCCTACGGGACATAAACTTATTTAAATTCGATCGATTTTACTTGTGATATGTACAATCGATTGGATTTATGAAGGAAATTGCCATCCGTACAATGCCAATGAATTGGACCTTGCCCAATCGATTGGACCCAGAGTACAATCGATTGGACATGACACGGATTGAGTCTATTTCAGATCCGAAATTCTAGTTCCCATGATCTCACGTTTCTATAAGGCTCAGGGTTACGAATTCTATAAATATAATTCTTCTATACCTTTTCTATATACACATTGAGTGACACATTGACTCTTATATACTTCAAGAGAGAGAAGAAAATATTTATTTATTAGAGTATCCATTCGAAGAGAAACAAGCATTGTTATTTCATTCACATCTTGTGAGCTTGTTGCTCTTCTTGATCAAAGCCAAGTGCTTGATCCATTACTCAGCTTAGGTCTTCTACATAAATATCCGACCTAGTAGCCTGAGTACTAGTGTGACTCAACACCTTTGAGCAACCTAGGGTTCAGGGTGTACTAAATCATTCACCTTCGACAAAGGTTGAAGTGTTGAGAATTAAGATCGGAGTGGCTGATCAACAGTAGGTTTGGGGTTAATCAAACTGAACAAGCGGACAAGGCTTCTTGGCTGGAAGGGCGTGCGTGGATTCGTAGCATTGATTCAGAGGACATGGACGCGAATGCATCGACAGTAAGCCTTGGCTAGGGTTGAAAGCTGTATTTGCAATGGTGCTGCGTAAGTAACTTTTATTTCGTTTAACTTTTTAGTTAGTGATACTTTCCGTCTAGACGTGGTTCAGTGGTTTTTCTTTGGCTAAGGTTTCCATGTAAAAATCTCTTGTCTTGTGTGATTGTGTTTGTATTCCGTTATCTATATTGATTAGACCAAACGATGAAAAGAAAATATACCACAAAGGTATATTCGATTTGAGTCGGTTGTGATAATCTCTTATCAAACAACTAAGGCATGCAATTTTCTCACCTACCAAAGACCAGTAAAACTGTTTAGGTGTAATTAAATTTAAATACCTAATCAACCCCTCCTTCTAGGCATATTGGATTAAAAAGAACAGACCGGTGGTTATTTCAACAGAAAGGTAAATTCAAAAGCAATGCAAACAAGTACTTTCATTAAAATTTTAATACTCTTTTCCATATCTTACAATACAAGCACTGGGGGTGTCTTGTCCCATTACAAACAACCATTACTCCATCCAACCTAGTTATTGATAGACAACCTACCTCTAACATAGAAACAACTTCTTGAGTTATGAAATGTATTCAAATCAAATGTTATCATTTCAAATGGCGCACTATTTCACTAATTTGACACCCCAGTAGTTCAAAATATTCTAATTTAGAATGCGTTTAGTATGGTAGTTGACCATAAGACTTAGTTTACCCGTAAATAGATTTTTTTACATTTTGACTAATTTTTTAGTATATTTCTAATAGATGATTGACCATGGGAGATTTCATGGGATTTTCCTCCCAAATTCAAAATATGTAGAAGCATCAATGGAACTTTGTTTTGGTATAAATATGGTCGAAATCAAGAAAAGAAAAGAATTTTTTAGGGATTTTAGATGGATTTTGGGGGTCGATTGCATGGCCAAATGCGGTCGTCCAAACAAAGGGGAACGAATCCCCTGTTCTACGGGTTGGTGTCTCAAGGTTAAAGACAACCCTTAAATAAATAAATAAATAAAAAGAAAAACAATGGTTGGGCCTTTGACTCAGGGATGCTCAAATAACATAGAGAGGCTCATGAGGCTGACCCAAGGAGAAAAAATAAATAAAATTAATATAAATATAAAATAAATAATAATAATAATAAGATATGTTTATGATAATATGCTTGTTAAAAATTTATAAGAATATAAATAAATAAAATAAAATAAAATAAGTGAAAACAAAACATATACATACATATAGAAAATTCATGACATAAAAATAAAATATAAAATTTTATTTTAGGATAGTTGTTGTGATCATACCATAAAGTTCATACTATATTAATGATTAAGCAATATAAAATTGACAATAAAAAGTAAGAAATATTATGTAAATTTGATAATATGTCTGTAAATAATCAAGTAAATAAATAATAAGAATACTTTATAACAATGCTTGATAATAATGAAGTATTATAATAATAATAATAATAGTAAATATAATATTTTAACTTTACTAATGACATTTCAGTCACTTAGACCTAAGGGGAAGGAAAAAATAGTTGACCAACATAAGTCAAAAGTACTTGGACAAATGCGATCATATCCAACCCGCTTTGGCGCAAATGAACATATTAGGATTGTTCTATTCATTCATATTATTATTAAATAAGTTCCATAATATTTAATTTTGTATAATTCAATAAAATATATAATAAAAAAGGTTATTCGAGAAAATAAACCATTAAAAGTATTTTAGTAAATTAATAACATATTAGGATTATGTTAATAAAGAATATAGTTATTGTTATTTTTATAAAATACACAGTAAGGATAAATTTAGATGATTTGATAGAAATTAATAAAAGTAACTCAATAATAGGAATGTGTAATAACAAAATTTAATAATTTAAAAACAAATAAGGGGTTAAATTCGAGATGTTCAATAACCTAGGATAATTCTATAATTCTGTATAAATAAAAAATATTAAAATTTTATTCGTCAACACTGACTAGAAGGGGACCTATGATAATGTTTTGGATCTCATAGAACTCCTAGAAAGAACTTTCAACTATTTTGATTTACCGATAATTTTATCAATGGTTTATATTCAAAATTTTTTGCAACTTAAAATGAATGTTTACCGGTTAGGTGTTAAACTTTGAATCATTTCAACAATTTTATTCATAATATCAATGAAAATTGATCTATCGATTTCGACTATAATGGTCAAATTAGCTTGTGTGTTATTCTTATTGGAGTAAATTTAACTTTTTTTTTTTTTTTTGTAACCAGTCACTGAAATATAAAAAACAAAACCAAGCTATATAAGGAGTGTGAGTAAATTTAACCTTAAAATTACACTTTTAACATATTTTGGATTAAAATCATTATTTTGAAGTCTATCACTGGCATTTACTGAGATTTCTATTATATTTTATATTCTGATTATTTTATAATTCTAAAAGTGGACTTTCGACTTTTTTCGACCTAATTTTGCTTTGATGAATCACCGAATTTTGTTTATTTTGATGATTTACCAAGTTTTCATTATTTCAATGATTCATCGAATTTTGTTTTGATTGTGATCATCTGACAGTACGTATGTTTGAACCATACCAAAGCGTACCTATAACTGCTATAAAAAATCAGCTTGATTGGTGATTTATAGGCGTTGGATCTGAGCACCCGAAGATAATGCTAGAATCCCACAATTGAAAATAACCCATGAAAAAGAGTCAAATCTAGTAGTTATAAACCACTAATCAGGTTGAATTTTGGTATATAAGTCCACTTAGGGATGGTTAAAACATCCGTATGGTTAACGATCTCTAAGAGTATTCCACGTAGTGTTGTTAGCGGTGTGGCATAGACGCCCGGATTAAAAAACGCCATAATCAAAATTTTCTCTTCCTTGGTCTCCTGCATGCATGGCTACGAACATGAACATGACGAAAAAAGCTTCACTAACAGTCGACGTTCGAGGAAGCTGCTGACCACCCTCAATATGAGACACGTGGCATATTTTTATAGGACACTGACCATATGGATGTTTGGTCAATTCCTAGGTGGACTTACAAACCAAAAACCAATTTGATTAGTGATTTCTAAGCGTTGGATTGGAGTCATTTTCATGGGTTGACTTTAATTAAGGGAATTTCAGCATTATTGACAATTAGTACCGGTATAAGGATCCAAAGGACCTTTGAAATCACCAATCAGCGTCCTCTAAGAGTGTGCCCCGTGACCCATATTGTGGACGGTGACTTCGTTGACCGTAGACGGTCAGGGAAGTTTTACTTTGAAGTTCGAAGTTCGAACATCACCTCTCCATGCAACTCAATAGGGGTAGGGAAGGTAAAACAGGAAGGGCGGGAAAGTTAAAAACTTTGAAAAGTGAAAACCAAAAGAAGGAAAAATAAAAAAAAACAATTAAAAAAGAAAGATAAGTTCAATTTAAAGGGTGGCGATGTAACAAGCTGTGCTAGCACCATTTTTGTGAAAAACCGCCGTCATCTGGGCCCACTGATCGCATGGATATTTAACCGACCCCTTGATGAATGTACACACCAAAAAATCACCATGATTGGTAATCTGTAGCCATTAGATTGTAATAATTTTGAAGGAGTGAATCAAGCTGTCAAATTCAACCATTTGTTTAGTACTAAAACCAACGGCTAAAAATGATCAAACAAGCTGATTCTTGGTACGAATGTCTACCAAGGGCTGGACTAAACATCCATGCGGTCAATGGACCCAGATGGAATCGGTGAGTAATATAAATGGTGCTAGCTTACCCTTGTTACATCTCCACCCCAATTTAAATCATAGGATCTACGGTCAAGTAATAATCTTGAAATGATTTCCACCTAAGTAGAGTAAGCACGGATACTACGCAATATTTTCCCAATCAGTATATAGTAGAAAACGAACCGACCTACATACCCCACACACTGAACTGCGCCTCGTTTTAAATTCTGACCGTCTCCCTCTCTCTCTCTGTCTCTGTCTCTCTCTGTCTCTCAGCAATATCAAACTCAAAAAAAGGGACCCCACAGACGTTTCTCACTCTCTTGATATGAACCGAAGGAAGCTTCTGCTTCATGAAAAGGTTGAGGTATGTTTCTGTAAACCCCTTGATTCCACAGACTTCATTCATGGAGTCTTGCATTTAATTCCATATCAACCTATTGAAGTGGTCGTATAGAGCTGATAAACACTGGTATTTGCTTTGGTGGATTCTTGTATTTTGAATGATTTTTTTTTTTTTTTTTTTTGTGGTATTTCTCAGAATTTCATGTTTTCTCTGTAAATCTTTTATTGAGCTGATATGGTGGTTGCGCTGGATGTTTTAGGTGAGGCAGTTTGAGGAAGGCCTTAGAGGTTCATGGCATCCAGGAGTAGTTGTTGCCATCTCTGATTTATGCCGTTCCATTGAGTACGATGAACTTCTTAGCGACACAGGCGAGTCGAAGCTCATTGAGTCCATATCTGTTTCCAAGGCGGTGGAAGGCCTCTGCCGTCGTCGTCGTCGTGTCCTGCCAATCCACCGTGGATGTATCCGACCTTGTTACCCGACTCCTCCAACCAATTATTGTAAACCCAAGTCCATTCGTGGCCTCTGTGTTGATGCGTTCTATGAGGATGCATGGTGGGAAGGTGTGTTGTTTGATTGCGATGAATGCTCAGATCAGTGCTCTGTATTTTTTCCTGATGAGGGTGATGAGCGAGAGTTCAATGTGAGTGATTTGCGCGTTAGCCGCGAGTGGGATGAGTACTTAGGTGATTGGAGAGATCGTGGGACATGGATTTTGATGGAGCTGGCTGAGGAACTTGTGCCGGGTGGGCCTTTATCTTTTTTTGTCAAGAATCTTTGGTTCCATTTGCGGGTTAATGTTGGGTTTGTGAAAATGGTTTCGGAGTGGACATGTGGTATTCAGAATTTGTGGAGTAGATACCTAACAGAGGTCATTCTTGAAATCACATTTGAATCTAGTAAACAAGCCCTTGGTCCTCCCAATCTTCCATCTAGCGTTTCAAGAAAGAAACAGAGGAAATCGAAGAACTCTCTGCGGGCCAGCATGGATTTGCAGCAGCATGGCCAGATCATTCAGAAAGGTAGATGCAATGGCTTCTATATTGGTAATTTGAGTCAGGACGAAAAGAAACCATGCTCTATTCTTCCTAAGCATAAAAAGCATTCAAAATCCGTGGTAGTTGACAAAGCCGAAGGTAATGGGTGTTTGGTTGATAATTTAACGGGGGGTAAGGAAGTGCCATTTGTTGTTGCTCAAGAAGAAAACTATCGGTCCGTCACCAACAGAAGGAAGTCGAAGAAATCATTGAAAACTGATGTTAATATGCATTCACAGGCCATGCTTACTAGGCAACGAAACTGTGACAGCTTCCCCATTGATTGCTTGGGTCAGAGTAATGGAAAGTTATCTCATGTCCTTCTACCCAAACAAAAGAAACGATCATTCAAGGGGAAAATGAAATTAGAGAAATCAGAATCCTTCATAATTCACAAAGCCAATGATACCGGGTTTCTGGTTGATAAGACAATTGGGGAAAATGAAACGGCATTTGATTTTTCACACGTGCAAAGCAACGCAATTTGGGAAGACAAGTTCAATGGCTCTATTGATTGCTTAGCACAGAGTGAAGAAAAGGAACGTTGTGTTGTACCTGCGCATACCATCTGTAGTCCAAGGAAGAGGAATGGAAAGGGGTCACGTGTTTGTATCAAACAAAGTACGGAAAAAAGGCCTTTAAAGAAATTTCAGCAGGCCAATGTTGATACGAAGTTAATGTCCAAGAGAGAGGAAAAGGCATTTGACGTTCAGCTAAAACAAGGTGAGCAATTTGTTACCCCCTGCCGTCGGTCCCTACGCTATGCCAATTTCGACAAAAATGTTAGCCTCAAAGATATGGTGTCCCGTCCTCGCAAGCGGAGGAGGAGAAAGTACCATGGTTGCCAACAAAGTGACACCATATGCATTGTTTGTCAGTTTGGAGGACAGCTTGTTCTATGTGATTACTGCCCATCCTCGTATCATTTGAGTTGCATTGACCTTAAGGTGCGTTTTTTTTTGTTCCTGTCTTATTCATTAAAGGAATGCTAGCAAGATGCCCCTTAATTGAGTTGCACAGATGCAACTCCATCAAGGGGTTGCTTGCTAGCATTTCTTTATTGATTATATTCCTATTCTAAGTTTCTAACCAACGCCAGGAAATTGGTGATCGTGAGTTTTATTTTCCAACGTCAAAGCTAGAGTTGAGTGAGTCAATTTTATTACTTGGATGAGTGATGGGTTTTATTTTGATATTTAATAAGTGTAAAAGATAGTTATGGCTTTTAAAAATACATAAATTAAAGTTTGTCCTTATGTTTCTTTCAACAAAAAAATGCCAAGACTATTCTGAGTCGCTGTCTGCTCAGTTGTGCAAAAACATGGTAACTTAGTCAAGTTAGATCACTTTTAGGCCTACTCGAGTTATCTTCGCTTTTATTTTATTTTTGACTTTGGTAGGCTTGAAAGGGCCTTTGCAGCTATGGTTTTTAACTATTGAGCAATTGGTTCATTATTTAGGGAATCAAGTATTTGCCCTTTTCACTACATTTTATGAAAATTCAATACATACCCTTTATGTATTGAAAAGTGACAAAAAATAAACCCTTATTTTACTTTTGATGGCTTGTGAGAAGTAATTTAAGGGAGATGAAGAATCAGAAGATTGCTTGGATTTCAATTTGGAGACTCTTGGTCTCTTGAAGTTGGTCTGACAACTCTATTCAATTTTCTTCTTTGATACCATGATATCTGTGAAGAAACTATAAATTGTGAGGTGATGTGACACAGGGTCATGCTAGTCAGCTCATTTTATAATGATAGCAATTTAGGATGATGACCGAAATTGCTTTTGTGAAGCAGAAGTGGTTATAGACTTCTCTAACCTGAAATCATATTTCACTTGCCCAGTTTCTCAACATTAAGGTATCCTTGAATATGTCACCAAATTGTTGATTCAATTAAGGCAAATTTATTCATTCATAATAATAGCAGTTAATATGCTCAAAACTTTTAAACATTTCATCCACAGAAATAAATACAGTAAAAGTTATAATAGGTTTCTGAAAAATAATTGTTAGAAAATATTTATTATGAGTGTTAAAATTGAAAAATAGAACACAACAAACTTATGAGGATGGGTTTTCTGGAGCTACACTGCAGAACTCTTCACAGATGTGGTGGGGTTTCATTAAGGGGCCCACACATTTTGCCACCTCAGTATTTTGCTCATGTGGCAAGTTTCTGCCAAATAACATCAGCCACATGGGGAGTTCTTGTGGCCTTTTTTTCTATTTGTTTATAGAGTCCATCTTGAGCACCTATTTCTTACATCCAATTCGGACAACTGGTGATGGGGCTCACATGGAGATCATGTTGGACAATCCAACCATACATTGAGTTGTCCATATCGTGATGATCATCCTCACAAAAAATCATTTCATTTCAACGTTCCTAAGTTCATGAAAATTGACTTCAATTTGAAAGATCCAGACCATCCTGTTAAACCACTACTTTGGGTATTTTTTATATGGTTAGCAATGTCGAAATGGACTGATTTTCGGTGATGATGATCATCATGGCATGGACAACTCAATGTATGGTTGGATTGTCCAACATGATCTCCATGTGGACCCCACCACTGGGTGTAAGAATTGGATGTAAGAATGGGTGTAGCTCTAGACGGACTCTTGTTTATATATTTATCTTTTAAATTTCAGCAGCTGCAAGCCTGCAATTCGTTGAGGAGAAGCACAGTACCTACACGCTATAAACATGATATGAAGTATGGGAACTTTCTACATCGCCAATCCCAGAGGGTCGTCTATTAGATGGATTGTTTGGATTGGTCAAGTCAGGCCTCCATATGTAAAGAAAACCAAACTGCTGTGAAAATGTCTAGAATGTAGCTTTAGTAAGCCTTTTGCCAAAACTGATTATTAGTGGAGAATATATTTGTTGAATTTTATAAATTAAGAGAGGTTCGTGAAATAATAAAGAAATACATTTGTTAAATGTTTGCCAACCCCAAACATTTGGGATAAGGCATAGATGGGGATGGTGATGATTGCCGTTTTGAAATTTATTAATTTTCTGTGGTTAGCTATTAATAAGTTTCTATGTGGTGACCTGGTTCGTCAATTTCTTTGGTTTGGGTTCACGGTTTCAAATTAACAACTCATAAACGTGCCTAGTTTGTTAGGGTTAGGCTTCCATAGCTCACATTTTGGTTTACTGTCTTATTTGCTTAATGTATTAGTTGAGTTTTTGTCACATTCGTTCCATATCATTAATCCACTAGTCATCTAGTTGGTGCTTCTTGAATTGGTTCTAGTGTACAACTCATCTGGATCCAATGATCCTAACACTGATGTATGGCTGGAGGAGAGATGGTGGAACCTAAGGCAAGAGTTGCGAGACAGAACCTAGTATGGTAGTATGGACTATGGAGTATTTTGTAGAAATAAGGTGGAACCTTGGCATGTTAGGTGGCAGATGGAGGAGTCTTCATTTTTTTTTTCTTTTTTAACATTTAGAAGCACCTTGTTGTTTGAAGCAAAACAACTGATTTATGAATTGTTTTGTTGGAGACCAATCTCAAATTAGACTACTATTGTCGCAGGACTAGATGTTGTTCTGCGATTTTTGGGGGGAATAAAGAGGGAAGGTTACTATTCACGACACTATTCACACGAAACTATTCACGTGGCACTATTCACGCCGTACTATTCACGTGGCACTATTCACGCAGTACTATTCACACGGCACGTGATTTGGGTTAGGGTTTAGAGATGGATGGGGTATGATTTGGGTTTTCTAGGTCAAACTTGATCTAAAAAGAAAATAAAAATGGAGAAAGAGGAGAAATAGAAGGAGATAGGGATAGAAAGATACCTTCGGCTTCTCACTGAATTAGATTGGCTTCACACACAGAGAGGATGCTTCACATCAAGTTTCCCTTCACGAGATTTCTCCAAAGAGATTTTCTATTTCTTCATTCATCATTTCATTTTTAAAATCAAAGGGTACATTACCTTTTATAAGATTCCCTACTTGAAGTTTCCTAATTCTAATCGAATTGAACTTCCTAATTTTAAGCAAATTAAAATAAGAAACTCCTAATACAATTCTACTAACTTTAATCAATAATAAAATCCTAATTGGAAATGAAATCTAATTTCAACTGAGAATCTAATTAAACTAAAACAAATCTTCACGGGGCCCACTTATCTAAAATAGTTCAATCAGAATTTATTATAAATATTAAAACGGGATTTACTATAAATAGTAATTTCGGGAATTTATTATAAATAGTAAAAACGGGATTTACTATAAATAGTAAAAAGGGTCCACTTGCTTGACCGAGCATAGAATCGGTGTAGCGCGGACTATCGTAGTAGAATGCTCCCGCATCACACCCTCCTAGTTGAAAAGAATTTGACCTTGAATTCAAGTTGAGATATTGTAATTGACTTTTCCAGCGGAAAAGATATTTGGAATGCTTTCCCTTCAGCTTCTTCTGCATCTTTGACATGTGTACATTTTCTGAGACATGGTCTATTTCCTCAGCTCTAGCCTTCTTTGATAAGAAATTCCTGCTTGTTCCTTCTGATTCATTTTCAACCGTTCTGAAATAGCAGAAACATCTGGTTTCGGACCGGGATCTTCTATACTTTTTGGGCTATCTTCATCTGGGGCACCGAACTAGGGGAATCATCAACCTTTTTAGCCTTTTCATTCTCCACAACTGCAGACGAATCAATTTGTTTATCCTCTGTCTTTTCTTCTGATTCAACTACATGAGCTTCATGACTTACTAATTCCTCAGCTTTGGCTTTTTCTTCCTCATTGATTCTTCCATTTTCCTTAGATGGAAAAACACCCTCTTGTTCGATGGCTTTTATTTCTTCGTTTACTTTCTTTTCGATTTTCTTTGAGACCTCTTTAGGGTTTTTTTGTTGTGAAACCTTCCAATAGCTCGCCGGAAAGAGGTGGAAAAGCTAGTAGTGGCGGCGGCGATGATCTAAGACGACTACGGTGGTAGATTAACCTCTTTGGAACATCGATCTGCTCCAGTTTTCTTTCAATACGATTTATCTGGTCATTACTGGCATCTCGTTGGCTCTCCAAATGAGTTATCACATCGTTTAGTTTAGTTAACGCAATTGCTAACTATCGCGAACCAATCTGCGACATCTTTCCGAAACACACTCAGGAAATTCGAACTTCCTTTGATACCAAATTTGAAGCAGGATGAGACGTCGTTCTACGATTTTTGGGGGGAATGAAGAGGGAAGGTTACTATTCATGACATTATTCCTGTAGCACTATTCACGTGACACTATTCACAATTACGTTCATGGGTTAGGGTTTAGAGATGGATGGGGTATGATTTGGGTTTTCTAAGTGAAAATTGATCTAAAATGAAAATAAATATGGAGAAAGAGAAGAGAATAAGAGAGAAGAGAAAGATAAGGAGATAGGGATAAAAAGATACATTTGGCTTCGCACCGAGTTAGCTTGGCTTCGCATTAGGCTTCACACCAAGTTTCCCTTCACAGGAAATTTCTCTAAAGAGATCTTCTATTTCTTCATTCATGATTTCATCCTTAAAATCAAATGGTACATCACCTTTTATAAGACTCCCTACTTGAAGTTTGCTAATTCTAATCGAATTGAACTTCCTAATATTAAAATAAGAAACTCCTAATACAATTCTACTAACTTTAATCAATAATAAAATCCTAATTGGAAATAAATCTAATTTCAACTGAGAATCCTACTTAAACTAAAACAAATTTTCATGGGGCCCACTTATCTAAAAATAGTTCAATCAGAATTTACTGTAAATAGTAAAAATAGGATTTATTATAAATAGTAATTTCGGGATTTGCTATAAATAGTAAAAATGGGATTTATTATAAATAGTAAAAATGGGATTTACTATAAACAATAAAAGGGTTCCACTTGCTTGACTGAGCATAGATTTGGTGTAGCGCGGACTATCATAGTAGAATGCTCCCGCATCAACTAGGCAGTGATTAATAGATGTTGTCAACTATTTTATTTCTTGGTGGGCAAGTGGGTTAGTGGTCAGTGGGTGAAGGTGTGTTTTGAACCAAGGTTTTTCGTATCAACACTCACAAACCTTACTAACTTGGCAACCTGGCATTTGATATGACATAAGTTTGTTAAGCATAAATTTTGATTTGTCCTGCTACCCCCAGTGGATTCATAAAGCTAAAGTTAGATAGGGGCAGTTGAGTAGCAATGGAATCCCCAATAATGGGTCTTAGGAGAAACCTGGGCAATTCACATGTTCTATTTGTTCTGGGAGTATACATGTATTTGCTGTTAAATTGTGTTCTTAATTAGTCTATCATTACAGGCAATCTTGTAATTTTGGAGCATATCAACTAATACAGCGTTGGGGATGGAAGTCAAAAAAATGAACTTTGACCAACCCTAATTTCTATCGTTTCTTCTCCTTTTTCAATTGTATCCAATCGTAGCAAAGATTGATGCTCGCCAACATGGACCTGATTGGCTCTGTCCAAGAAATTGATTCAGAAAACTTAGGTCTTTGGAATTGGAACAAGTAGACCTCCTGTATAGTCATCCTCATCTCCTTTGAATTGAAGGTGATTTGGGATTGGCTGTTAGAGATGTGGAAGAATTCTCACCCATCTTGATGTTTTCTTCCATTGTTCTAAGTGATGGATTCCTGGCTACGACTCTAGTTGACTATCTTATGGCCATAAAGAAGGCAATGCACATGAAGACAAACATGCTAGTTTTGTTGCACATAGCAGCTAGTCATTTTTGATAATATACTCTGTGTCACACTCCTAGAATCGCTCTTTGCACTTTCTTTCCTTGTTATAGTATGATTCAACTTTGTTTGAAGATGAAAATAACAAGAAACTATTCTTTTGTTGTCAAGATTAACTAACTTTATGATTCTGCTACCCGATAAGTCGGGTAATGTGATAAGTTTGATACAGAATGCGTTGAATTTTCCAATTTGCTATCAAATAAATTGCTAAATAAAGTTATAACTATACGTTTGCAAAACAAATAGATACACTAGTAAAAAATTCTACTTATTTGAAATGTTATAGTTAGCTCTTGTAAGTTTTGAATGGGAATTTCGACATGAAAGAATGTTATTTATTCCATTACAACAATTATATTTAAACACCAGAATACCATAATAATGTCGTAAGGCAAGTTTGAAAAAGTAAAGATTCAAAATTTTGTAACATGAAGCTAACTTTAAAAGATTTTGATACCAAGTAATGGCAATTTCCAGATTTATCTCCCACGTACTATTATTATCAGTGATAAATAGGAAAAAGTCTTCTTGTTGTTGTATGTTGTATTTGTTGTTATGCTAATCCTCTACTTTGTTCGCCGTTCTTGCTTTGTGATGTCTCAGATGATCTGGGTCGCAGAAGTCTTTTTGCTTTTGTTGACCAGCCCCTCTTCTATGCCTACTACTTCTTGCCTCTTTAATTAATTAAGGTTGTATATAAAGGGGTGGTGTTGATAAATTTACTTAATTGTAAATGAAGGGAGATGCTGATAATGAAATAATAATTTTCTCTTTATAATTAGCTTGATAGCTAGTAAATAAACCGAACAATTATGTTGAATTAGTAATGCTGTCAATTTTTCCATTGTGAACGTATCTTTGTGTAAAGTATTTTTTATTATCTATTGTTGAAGGCTTCTCTCCTTTAAGTAGGAGCTGATGTGGTTCTGGACATGAATCTCAGATCTGTAGCTTATGGAAGTACATGTGGTTGCTTACTAGCTCTCTATGTTAAATCATGTGAAGAATGTGTTTTAAATTTTATTAAATTCGAAGAGTTCATTTTCTTATAACCTCTGGCTTGATGTTTGGGCTATTCTAGGATGTTCCTGAAGGGAAATGGTTTTGTCCATCTTGTCGGTGTGGCATATGCGGCTTGAGAGATTCCAATAGCGATTTCCGAGCATTCACTGCCATTTGTTATCAGTGCTCACGTCAATGTGCGGCTGCTCCCTCCAAATTCCAAGCATATGTTGTCATTTTATTTTCAGAGACTCATATTTTTTTCCTTTCACTTTGTAGATCATGTGGAGTGTTTGAGTAAACAAGGACTGCTGATGCCAGAAAGTCGTCTGCGAGAAAAGTTTTGCAGTGAAAAGTGTATTGAGGTACTTTCCTTTTACTAATGTTGAAGCTTTTCCATTGGACTTAACAAATGTATTTTGAAGAACTTGCAGTTTAATCTTTTTAAACATGTAGAGGTTATGCACTATGGTATGGGACCTACAGATAATGTCTAGTATCAATATTTTGGCTTGCGTTTGTTATATGTATTTTGGTATGCCATGAGATTTAGTCTCTTATCAACTTTGTTATTGTGAATTTACTTTTAAGAGATATCATCCTTACTCCATACTGTTCTGGAGAGCTCTTTTTCCCAGTCTTCTGATGATGTTTGGCTCTGGGCATGCCTATATGCTTTAATTGATGCGCTGTCATATGGTAAAAATGATCATGCCCAGCTGACAGATGGGCCATCTGCATTTTGACTTTGAAGTTTGTCAAGAGGGTGCATATTTGGCAAAACAAACATTTCATACACCTTCGTCAGTAGATAAAATGTTCATTTTAATGTAGAAGAAAGAGAAAGAAGAGATGAAAGGTGGAAGAGGTTGAGAAAAGTAGACAAGGCAAAGAAGGAAGATAGTTAAAGGAGTAATGTGAAAAATACTGAAAGCTTTTAATTTTTCAAAAATGCATTCAACACAACTTGAGGATCCTCTTCTTCAACTTGACGTAGCTAAAGCTAGGGCTGGAGCTAATAGCTTGATCAATGCCCTAAATAATTTGGAACTAAAAGCATAAACAAGTTATGCGTAGGGCTTAGAGTTCTCTGTGTGAGAGAGCGAGTACGTGTGTTACACACGCTGCTCTAGCATTAACCAAGCACAAAAGGTGCTGAAGGTGGGAGTGGGAAAAGCCACTCTTGCTTTTTGCGCTATCCAAATGAGCCGTCAGAAAAGTGGAGCAAGGCTTTGCACAAAATAGATGAAAATATCTAGCAAAAAGTGGGCTGCCTATCTCCCTATATGAGAATAAATAGAGCTGAATTAGGGCTAGGGCACATCTTAGCCTTTTTTTGGGATAAATAACAGGAAATTTTATTTATATTCAAAAGTATAAAGTAAATATCAGGGAAGATAATTCCAAATGTACAAAAAGTCTCATTTACACATGCTTTTGCAAGAACCTCTGCTACAAAATTGGGACTCCTAAGTTTATGAGAAATTATAACTATCCATCCTCTCGCTAGCTCCCTAGCATGTTCCACCATGTCCGTGAGTCTTCAAGGGCATGTTACGTCTCCCCCATCCCAATGGTATTAGGCTAATCTCTTTTAACTAACAGGGGCATTCAAAGCTATCTTTGAATATCTCGAGACATTACTAGCCCAATACCCAGATCCAACATCCAATGATTTAGGTAAAACTTTTTCCTGCCATTAAGTGTGGCTGTGTGGTGAATAAAGATGTACTTCATCCAATTTTAGCAAGTAAGTTGCTTTGGATTTTTGCCTGGAAGAAATCCCATTCTCCTCTTCCTTCACTTACAAATGAAACTTGAGATCCACTTGATTGGTGGTGTTCTTACTCTAAATCCTTTTGTATTATGAATTAGGTATTTAAGATGCAAGGTGTCCATTTCTCTGTCAATTTCATCTGTTCTTCTACTGAAATAATGTTTACGTAAAATACTTGTTTTTTTGGTTGCAATGCATGGTTTGTCTTATTAACACCTGGACTGCTACAACGTGCATATATGCTATCTTGTTCTTGACATTCCAAGAGATATTTAGATCATGATTAGCCGCAAATAACTTGAATATGTTGGAGTCAGTTCTAACTATTAACAAGGAATCTATGTTCTATTTTTTTGGATTCATCGTTATATCTTTTTATATTTCATGTGAGGAATACACGTATTTGTTATAAGTTTAGTTTTCCTTTTCTTTTATTTAGTAATTTACTTTTAGTTTTTTGTTACTTAATATGAGCTCGCTTTAGTTTTGATAGTGTTTTTGACAACATAGTTGCTGCTTTCCAGATATATTTGTATCTTCATCAACTACTTGGGAAATCAAATCCAATGAATGTGGAAGGTCTATCCTGGACTATCATGAGATCAGGGAGAAATTATTGTTATATTAATGATATGCCAAAAATTAAGAGCTATAAGGAGTTATCTCGTTCCCTTAAAGTCATGCATGAGTGTTTTGAACCTGTCCTTGAGCCTCATACAAAAAGAGATCTTGTTGCAGATGTTCTTTTCAATAGAGTGTAAGATCTTTTTGTTTCTGGCACTAGTATCAATTCATTTTTTCTGTCTAGGGTAATGCACATCAACTACCGTTACAGTCTTCTATTGAAATTAATTTTTCTGCATTGTATGAGCTTGTCCTATCTGTCTTTTCCTAACATGGATTATATATTTATCTAAGAAAATGGGATCGTATGTATTGTTTTTTTTGACTAAATGACAACATGATTCTTGCTTGATTTATGTGTCAGGTATTTGCTCTTAGAAAAATGATATTTTATTTCTTAAGTATCTCTTGTTTCTCTTTACATTCATCAAATTGTAAGAGTTGCATTTGTGATATGTTGAGCCTAGGTGAACTTCTGAATTAGTTATGAATATTCATTTAATATTAGTCATTTACTATGCCTTAGCCTAACTATTTAGTGTTGGAAGAATGAATCTTGTTTTGCCATTTACTTTTATCTAGACCTATATCTTCCGTTTGTGCCTTCAATTCTTCTTTGACGGCTTCAATCCACGTCATTTTTGGGCCTTCAACAAGCACCAAAGCATATTTATTCCATGTTAAAGAAACATTTTGATTGCATCTTTTTGCCGGTCTATTATTTAATTGAATATATTCTGGTGTAGATTAAACAAAACTATATAAATGGTTTTGGAAGCCATTAATTGTTTTGGGATGGGGAAACATGGATTGTTGTTCCATCCTATTTGGGCTAAAAAATAGTCATTGTAATTTCAGAAGGTAATTAGTGGTTTAGATTTATGTACTAGGATAATGGCTATTTGTAATGGGAGATCATTACTTTTTATTGCTTATTGTGACTTCATCTGGTACACTTGGATTTACTTTATGTATTCAAAATCACAAGTTCTTGCCATGTTTAAAAATTTCATTCCCGTGGTTGAGATTCAATTTTAAAAAGCAGATAGGTTTCCTCCATGTAGATCAACGGGGAGTGTAACTCTTCTGAATTTGAACCATATCTTAAAGAGAAAGAACTCTTTGTCATCGTCCATGTTAATAAAATCTTACTTTTTTTTTACATCCTACGATTTAAATCAAATCTAACCCAAGCAATTTTTGAATTGAGTATGAACTATGAATCCCTTTAGATAAAAATCCTACACTTTGCTGTGATTCGCCATTTAATTGTTTTGATTATCTTAAATCTTATAATTTGAATAAAATCACAAATCACATCTACAATGACTCCTATGTTTATACTTTTGGTTTTTCCTATACCTTAAACACTACAAAAAGAAACCATTGGGTGTTTTTACTAATTAAGCAAATTTAGAACATTTTTCCATGTGTCTTTTCACATTGACTTAAGAATCCTACACTTTGCTATGTGATTCGCCATTTGATTGTTTTGATTATCTTAAATCTTATAATTTGAATAAAATCACAAATTGCATCTACAATGACTCCTGTGTTTATACTTTTGGTTTTTCCTAAACCTTAAACACTACAAAAAGAAACCATTGGGTGTTTTTACTAATTAAGCAAATTTAGAACATTTTTCCATGTGTCTTTTCACATTGACTTAAGATCTTTTTAATATAATAATTCCACTAACAACTGAGTAATTTTTTTGTTCCTCTTTAAAATTTGAACTTAAAAAGGTTCTTAATGACTGAAAAGAAGTTAATGAAGGCCTTAATAGAAAACTCTTAAGTGGTTAGGGTTAGGAATAAGAAAATCAAGCGAGATTTTGTGCAAGTATTCTACAGCTAAGTGGGATTATCTGTAGTTTATTTTCCTTATCTTTGCTCGTTTTCAACTATTGATTTTATTTTACTTTTAAGTTAAAAAGCATAAGATTAATATTCTACAACAAGCAATACTTGCAATGAAATTATTGTAGAGAACAATTTCATGGTAGCATTTTTGCATGAAACATCACGTTAGCGCATATTGAGCCGAAAATGCATGTCCGTGCAAGCAATTTGAAAAATTAAGATTTGAGAATGTTGATAAGAGATAGAAGCTTGTTTAATTTGATGACGAATTGATGATCTATGGTTTAACTTTTTGTTTTGTGAAAAATATTATATGTGTATATTAGTTTAGAAATTTCTATGGTGCATGTTGGGGATTGTCAAGTAAATTGCTTTCATTATTTGGAAGTGTTTGTACAAACCTTTCCAATACATAATGGATTTTCGAGTAGTTATGAATACTATAATTTTCAATTTTTTGGATATTATTTCATATTTTCTTAACTCATAAAGAAAACTCTTTATGAACCCCATACCTTTTAGAATGCCCTTTTATTTATAGACAAATATGATTCCTTCCATGGTTGACATGTGTCGAAGATTGATTGCTGGTTGGTTGATGTATCGACACGGATTGGCATAAGGTGGTGTTGTCATCCACCATTCCATGTGTAATGATTGGTTTTGGGACCTTGCTTCTTCCCCTTTTTTGGCATATCTGCACACACTAGTTAATCCTTTCCTTGCTCGGGTCAATACATTTATTACGTGACACCTTCTCTATGATTACTTTGAGGCTTGTGCTGACAGTCCTTGGCTTAAACCTTCATTCAATCAGCTTTTTCCTCAATCCATGACAGACAAGGCCAAGTTAGAAAATGTTATAGAACAAGATGTCTTGTCATTTTATGCTGACATGATCTCGGCTGAGTCTGAGTCCCCTAAAATACTAAGTATTAATATAACAAGGTGAAGAATGCACTAATCGTGGCTTTTGCATTAATTGGATGTGAAGAATGCATTTGTTTTTTCTTTTTGGTAATCTTTGAGATGTGAAAGACTAAACCTAGATTTTTTGCTTGGGGAAGACAAGGTTCTAGGTTGACAAAGAATAGATGGTTTAAGTGGTGGACACTCCATGAGCGGTTCGAGTGATTCAGTGGACTATGTAAATATTAGGTTCTGGGGACATCGTGGTTTTGGGACATTATGCTAATTTTACATTTATGACCTAACTCTCTTGGACACAAAAAATGATTTTATAGGATCACACATTTTTAATAAACTTTAGATTCATCGTATTTGGAAGTTTTGGAGAAAATAAATATTGGAACCAATTTCCTAGTACTAGTAAAGTAAATTGAAATCTCGCTAGACCATTAAAATATGTTGCCTATACAATAAGTTTGCAGAGTGTTTTGGCTCACTAGGGATCTGTTTGGGGAGATGCAAGGTGTGGACACCACTGAATTATGTTCTCTCGACATCACTAGGTGGATCAATGGGTTGACTCTTTCCTAGAATGCTGACTGGTTAAAAAAATGAGCCGATTGTGTGGGTGTAGTTGTCCCTTAAATTGCTAAGTGATGCTTACCACAAAAGTCAGGTGTTTAAACTTCCATAAAAGTCTTCATAATTTTTTTGGCTTCCTCAGATTTCACTGATTTCTTTCTTTCATCTTTTGTAGGTCAAAATTGAAACGTTTAGATTTCCATGGGTTCTATACCATGGTGTTACAAAAGGGAGATGAATGCATATCTGTGGTTACAGTGAGGTAATTATTCTAGATTCCCACAATTTTCTCATTGCCATGGTATCTTGGAATTTGTATTTTGTATTCGTGATTTTTTGTTGTGTATTACATTTAATTATTAGGATTCTCGGACCAAGGGTTGCAGAGATGCCTCTAGTTGCTACCTCTTTTCAATATCGTCGGAAGGGTATGTGTCGCCTTCTTGTGAATCAGCTAGAGAAGGTAATTATTCTTAGTTCCTCAATTCCTCATCTTGTAATGTTTTCTTTTTTCTAGCTTCTGACCTAATATTAAACTTTGATGTCAAAGTGAGTTGTATTTCTTATCAAATTCACAGATGCTTTCAATACTGGGTATAGAAAGACTAGTCTTGTCGGCCGTTCCTCAGCTAAGGGAAACATGGAAGACTTCCTTTGGGTTTACAGAGGTGCCACTTCCAGAAAGATTAAAACTCTTGGGGTATCCCTTTTTGGGCTTTCAAGGCACTACAATGTGGCAGAAATTCCTGACAAAATCAAGAGAGAAATCGAGGGGTGTGTGAAATTGTCTTCTGTGAACATAACTACTAGCACTTTTTTTTTCTTTTTCGTTCTTTTTTCTTTTTGATTTTTTTTATAAACTTTGTGTGGATCTTGCAGGAATGTTCGATAAACCAGAAGGGATAGATTCTAAAATTTCTTTGGTATTCTTCTTTTCACCAGTTGAAATTGTACTTCATGTAGCTTGATCCTAGTTTTGCTTGTACTTTTTAATTTAATTTACTGTTTATCCTGCAGGACAATCAGATGGCTAATTCCAAATGCAAGTTTTGGGGCTTGTATTACAAGCGCATACCAAAAAAGAATATTGGAAAGGAGAACTCGGTTCAGAGTTGTACTGGAAGTATGTCTATGTACAAATATGTCTACAAGCGGAGACGAATACTGACCACCAAAGATTCAAGATCCTGATCAAGAATTAATGATCTCATTAACGAGAAATATCAGGTAATCTTTTATTTTGTCTATGTGGGGAATGTTTCCCCTAAACTTTTACGTCATTTTGGCAGATTGAATGTGAGAAACCTCAGAAGGTGAATCGGTAAAAAGTATAGAATCCTGTTGACTTGTGCACAGGAGACGTCCCACACTAGTATGATAATTTAAAGGAAAAGGAAAAAGATGTAACAAGGTATACCTGACACTTTTTGTGCATCAGGTGGCACGATTTTTGTTACTCACCGCTGCCCTATGGCCCACTGATCGCATGGATGTTTAGCACACCCCTTGGTTTATATACACAAAAAATCACCCTGATGGGTAATCTCTAGCCATTAGATTCTAATACTTTTTAATGTGTGATACTAGCCATTGGATCCAACCATTTTTTTGAGTACTAAAACCAGCGGCTAAAAATCATCAAAATGCTGATTTCTGGTATGAATCTCTACGAATGGGTGGGCTAAACATCCATGCATTCAGTGGGATATGTGGTAGTGGCGAGTAACAAAAATAAGCTACATGATGCCAAAAAGCGTCTGGTATACCTTGTTACATCACGACCCTAATTTAAAATGTAAAGTGATTTGTCGATCTTAAATTTAATTTGTCAGTTATTATGATGAGATAGTTTTATTGAAAATGATTAAGGACCGCTTTGTCAGCTAAAGACAAACCCCTCTTTGGTTGTGCCACGTTACAATGAAAAAAAGTTTACAGTTATAACTAGTTCCTATTTGACATTTCAACAAAGCCTTTTACAACCTATTTTTTTAAATATAAAATTACATAGAGGAACCCTTCGTTCCCCCTTTTCCTGATACTTTCATGGTCATGGGAGGAAAGCCATATGGTTGGAAAACTGATTGATTTAATGGCAAGTCAATGGAGATAATAGGATTTTTGTCGAGAATTCTTAGTAATAAAAAGATCGAAAATCACTTTAATAACTATTTGATTTTCGCAAGTAAAGCCAAATTTTCGCGTGGGATGAATGATAACCATACAATTTATCAAATTTTCGCTGAGAAACCATAATCTAACAATGGAAGAGATAGGTTTTGATCATGAGGAAAACTTTGATGTCCTCCGCCAAACTTAAGGCAAGAACGAATCATTTCTTGCTTTTTTGTAGATGCTTTACCGAGGTAACCCCCTAAATGGCGATTCTTTGTACTTTCATCCAATGTTCCTTTTGCCATCTCTTCTTGCAACTCCATCGTGGATCGTGTTCTACCATTTGCTCAAAAAGAAAATGTCCTAATTTTTCCCTCCTAGAACTCAATTATCAAATGGGATTATGAAAATGTTTTTCTTTCAAATTTGGGTAGCAAAGAGCCTTATTTTCCTTGGCTTTTCTTTTGGTTTTCTTAAAACAAGGGAAGGATGGAGAATTTGGTAAAGTCCAGATGGAATGGAGAAGAAAGTGTTGAAAATAAATAAGAGTTTTTTATTTAATTTTTTTAAAAATAATCTAATATATGTCAAGAGAGATATCGATGGATCAGGTAATCAATTCCCCCTGCATCGAATAAGGTTGGTGGTCTGTTGGGTAACTAACCTCAGGGTCCTATCACTGCTCTAGTTTATCCCGTGTATTTTTTGTATTAGAGAACTCTAATACATATATTAATGTTGTGTCTTTACAAATTATGGTATGACATGAGTTGGATGGGAATTTTGGGGAAATTTCTTCAGGTTACTATCCTCAAGGTTAGCTCTGACGAGAAGAGTTGGAGTCGTTTCCTCTGTTGATTGGACCCCTGGGGGTAGATGGCAAAGCATTCTGATGCTCAAGTAAGAGGGGGATGAGTTGCAAGTGAATTTACTAGATATCTGATGAGATGAAATTCGATAATCATACCTTTGTTCATGACCCTAATTTATGGATTTAGAGGGAAGTCGTACTTCGAGAAGGATTATGACTTAATGGAGGCTTTCTACTCCTTGAATCTGTTGTACCAAGGAAAATTTCCATTCTTACTGTGCTATATCAGGAGTCTAACTCTAAATGGACTAGGATTTGAGTATGGAGACTTTCTATTCCTGGATTTAGTCAAACAGGGGAAAGTCTCCGTTCTTAGTGTGCCAAATTAGAGAGAGTTCAATTTTGGAACCTTCCACAATTGGACTCTCTGGACTTTTTCTATTACCGATGTTGATCAATAATTAGGAAGTCTTCTAAGTAGTGTCCAACCGTGATTTAGAAAGCCAATCTTCCATTATGAGTAGGTTTACTATTTACGTTGACTCAGTGAGATCTTTGCCATCTTAGCAAGATGCATATATTCGTCGTGGGATCTTCCAAGGATATAAATAAAAATGAATTAAAACATTGTATTAACTAGGTCCCATAATATTAGTCAAGGTTCCATATATCATGTGTTTGGCTCACATGCGTAACTTATTAAATATGGTGACACATGTACGGCGAAGCTTGGTCAATTTTATAAAGTCAATTTTTTGTGTTTGTCTAATTTTACACCAAAAATGTATCTATGGGTTGAGTCGTGTAATATCAGTTCCAAATAGGACTTGGAAATCAGTAGACAACTAGTATATGAAGATCAGTTGACCCACAAAACCTCATGTCCATCTAGATCATTCTTAGACCTCTGGTAATTAGGCCTCTCAAAATCAGGTATATCTTCCTTATAAGCTTGCGGGATAGCTTCTTGGCTCTTATATGAAAAAACCAGATTCGATGGGCTTTTACAGTAAAATCTATATTGGCTTAGTTGACCAATCTGTTAATTTTTTAGAAAACACGGATTGCTCAGTCGACTGATATTAGGGCTTGGTTGACTAAAGTTGGACTGTGTTCTGTTTTCGTAAAACACAGATGGGCTTGGTTGATAGACATCATGACTCAGTCGACTGGGACAAGATTGGTCGACCGACCATGTATATTGGTTAATCGAACCTCCACTGTTCGGATTTTTTACCGTTGTAAGAATGTTTTTTCTACTATAAATTGTTGGGTTTCATCCCTAAAAGGCATGGAAATTATTCTAAAGTGATTTATTAGTTTCCTAAGAGCAAACCCTAATTTTCCCAAGCCTTCAATAGATCGAAAAACAAGTTACATTCTATATTAAGAGGCTTTGTGTGTTATTGCGAGTAAGATTTGCCTATTTTGCATCCTTGTATCCTATATACCATTCATATTGATTGTTTTTAAAGATTGAGTGGATATCTTAATTTTTTGCCAATAGAAGTCTTGGTATCTTTGATGATTTGGTGGACTCTGAATCATGTTGCCTCAGGTGAATTCTTGGAGGTAGTTGGGTGGATGCACAACTACAAGTAAAGTATGAGTGGTTCGCTACAATTGTAAAGTGGCTGGAGAGCCTGTTCATGCAATAAAGCTTTAACTTGAGGATTCAACAATGGATGTAGGTGTTTCACCGAACCACTATAAACATCTTGTCTTGTGAGTTGTTGGCTACTTCTTTCATATTATTTATTGTTGGTTGAATATTGATTCAGTTATCTTGCATTTATTTAACATCCTATTTACCCATGGCATAGGTCACTTGATGGGGTTTAACAATCGAAGCGTGATCCTCGTCCCTTCATATGGTTATGCGAGATGAAGTTTCGTTTCCCAACCACCACTCTTCAATCGATTGAACTATGCCTATTGGAAGGCCATAATGAAAATCTTCCTAAAATCTCATGATGGAGAGTTTGAGATGTGGTAGAAGAGGGATTGAATTGTCCTACTAAGGTAATTACTAAAGGAAAAATTACAAAAATTCAAAAGAAAAAAAATATATGATTGGTCTATTTTTGAAGGAGATGCTTGTAGTGCAAACTCTAGAGCATTAAATGCATTATATTGTGCCATGTCTCCTGATGTGTTTAAAAGGATTATATCATGTGAAGCTACTAAACAAGTCTGCGATCACTTAGAGACTACCCACGAAGGAACTAACGTTGTCAAAATATAAAAAAAAAAAAAAATGTTAACGTCTCAATTTGAGAACATCAAGATGGAAGATCATCAAATGTTTGTATACTTTTAAAACATAGTAATATAGTTGACTCCTTGTGGGGTCTTGGTGAAACTATCCTTGAACCAAAAATAGTATGAATTTTTTGAGATCCTTGCCAGAAAGATCTCATCCTAAAGTCATTGCTATTGAAGAAAGTAAGGATGTGGATTGCATAAAACTAGAAGAACTAATAAATTTAATACGAACATTTGAACTCAAAATACAACCTGTTAGAAAGAAAAGTGTTGCTCTTAAAACATCCAGACAAGATACTAGAGTAGATGATGAATTGGATGATTATATGTTACATGCGTACATGCTGCTACGAAGGAGGAGTAGAAGTAGGAATGAATCAAAGATTGTTTACCAAGTCTTTTACCTAGTCAGTTGTAGTTCCTAATCTTTTGCTATTTGTTGAATCTGTTGCCGAGTCTTCTTATTATTTGGGTAAGTACCGTTGAGTTAGATCTACATTTAAGAAAGTAAATAGAGTAATGAAGGTATGCAAGTTATTCCAACTCTATTGAGTATAATCGGAGGATCTGGGTTCCCTTAAAGCAACTCAATTCTTTTTTTTATTTTTTATTTCTGTGTTGTTTAAGATAGGTAAGGAACGATCTGGCCTGGCTGTACCAAAGTGGTATCAGAGCCTAGAAATGCACCAACGAGTAGAGCAGCTAGAACAAGCAATGGCGTCGCTTTCTACCGGCCATCAAGGCATTCAAATTGGTCAGGACAGTGGAGATACATTACGAGCTTCCACTCGGGTTAATGGGGGAAGAAACAACGGCCAAGGCGGGTTTCAGCACCTTGGTTCCACCAGTTCACATGCGCCTAAACTCATGAAGCTGGATTTTCCACGCTTTAATGGCGGAGATGATCCAACCAATTGGCTATGTAGAGTCGAACAATTCTTCCAATTTCATGAAACCCCAGAAGTCAAGCGTGTATCACTTGCATTCTTTCATCTTGAAGGCGAAGCTCAACTGTGGTACCAATTATTGCGACAAGAGATGGCTGTTATAACGTGGGAAGAATTCAAAGAAGGGCTTCTCTCTCGTTATGGTCCAAATCAGTTCTGCGATTCCTTCGGCGAACTTAACAAATTGCAACAAATAGGGTCAGTGTGGGACTATCAAACTCAGTTTGAAAAGTTACTTGCCATGGTCGGGTCACTTCCGCAAGCTCGACAAGTAAGTTGTTTTGTTAGTGGGTTGCGAGACTCCATTAGAACTGATGTATAGGCTGGTAGACCCTCTACTTTATCCGATGCCATTGGGTTGGCCCGCTTGTATGAAGCCCGAAATCTATCCCAACAACGAGCAACTCGACCAATTCCACTAACTCCGAGAACCGGTTTCCAACCAAACATGGCTATTCCTAACTGCCAACCATCAATTATGGTGTGAAAGATTTCTACTGCGGAGTTGCAAGAATGTCGAAATAAAGGTCTTTGTTACAATTGTAATGAGAAATACAGCCCGGGACATCGTTGTAAGAGATTGCTCGTCATTGAAGCATGTTGGGAGGAGAGAGATGGCGACATCATAATGGAAGAAGATGACGAGGCTGAAGATCAAGTTGCAGAGACCTGAAATCTCACTCCACGCCATTAGTGGGACATGTGGACCGGAAACTATGCGTGTTAAAGGCAGTCTCGGACGTGTAGCTGTGTATGTCCTTGTGGATTCGGGCAGTGCTCATAATTTTGTGAGTACAAAGGTAGCACAAAGAGTGGGAACTAAAGACACAACTTGGGGGCAAGTTTGAAGTGGTGGTGGCATCTAGAGACAAGCTAGTCAACCCAGGTAAATGTACAAATGTCCAACTTAATTTGCAAGGAGTGCCTATCTTTGTTTACTTCTATTTATTACCTTTACACCGGGACCCATTGTCTGGGATTTCTCAAATTTACAGATGAAGTTTCACATTAAAAATAAGGAGGTGACATTGCAAGGCTTATCTATACCTGAAAATAAAGTCTTTAGTGGTGAACATATGGAGCAGAAGGCCAGAAAAAGAAAAGGAGTTTTGTTGTAGATGTTCTCTTTGGGGCCCTAAAGGTTCAACAAACAAGCTCCATGATTCCAATGTAAGTGGAATAACTTTTAGCAAGATACAAGGTGTCATTGATCGAACCTAATTACCTTCCACCACAACGTGTGCATGATCACAAGATTCCACTGGTGCTAGGACAAGGGCCCATTTGTGTTAAGCCATATAGATATCCCCACTATCAAAAATCCGAAATCGAAAAGATAGTGGTTGAAATGTTATCAACGGGGGTGATTCGACCAAGCAATTGCCCATATTCATCTCCGGTTCTCTTGGTGAAGAAACATGATGGGTGGAGGATGTGTATTGATTACAAGGCTCTCAATAAAATCATCATCAAAGATAAATTCCCTATTCTGTGATTGATGAACTCTTGGACGAATTGCACGGAGCACAAATTTTCTCAAAGCTGGATTTACGATCTGGATATCATCAAATCCGGGTGCATCCAAATGATGTTGAAGAGACGGCTTTCCGCACCCATCAAGGCCATTACAAATTCTTGGTAATGCCATTTGGCCTCACCAATGCACCATCAACATTTCAAGCCCTCATGAATGAGGTATTTCAAAATTATTTGAGAAAATTCATCCTTGTTTTTTTATGACATCTTAATTTATAGCAAGACTTGGGATGAACATGTAAGGCATTTGGAAGTTACTTTTTCTATCCTAAAGTCTCACCAACTATTTGTCAATCTAGAAAAATGTCAATTCGGCCAAGGAGAAATTAAGTACCTAGGCCACATTATTTCCAATAAAGGTATGGCTGTGGACCCTGACAAGATAACAACAATGGTGGAATGGTCAAAGCCTAAATCAGCAAAAGCATTACGTGGCTTCCTCGGATTAACCGGTTATTACCGAAAATTTATCAAAGATTTCGGTAAAATAGCCGGCCCTCTTACAAAGATGCTCATGAAAGAATCCTTTCTATGGAGTCAACCGGTTGAAGAAGCATTTCAAAAACTCAAGGAAGCTATGACTTGTGCCCTTGTGCTAGCCCTTCTAGATTTTTTAAAAATTGTTATCGTGGAGTTATGTATCAGGGTCGGGTATTGGAGTTGTTTTAATGCAGGAGCAACAAATTGCTTTTTTCAATCGTGCTTTACAGGGAAAGCATCTTTTCCTCTCCGCATTTGAGAAAGATATAGTCGCTCTTGTTCTCGCAATACAGAAGTGGCGGCCTTATCTTTTGGGTAGGCAATTTGAAGTGCACACGGATCATCTAAGCCTCAAGCATTTGTGGGATCAAAAGATTACAACCGTTGCACAGCAAAGATGGCTCTACAAGTTAATGGATTCAACTTCATCATCAAATACAAGAGAGGCAAAGTGAATATTGTAGTCGACACCCTCTCTCGAAGAGAAGAAGTGGGAGAAAATTCAGGAAAACTTATGGCAATTTCTCGACCCATACCAGATTGGGTGGAAGCCATCAAAAAAGAGATCCAAACGAATCCAGCTCTCCAACGTCTACTACGATTGGTCCAAGATGGAGAAGTTGTGGGCCCTTGGAAAATTCAAAATGGGCTTTTGATTTTTAAAGATGCAACATGGGAGAATAATTGGGCTGAGTACTCTTCTCTCATCACTGATATAATTGGGCAATTTCATAATAACACACATGAGGGATTCATGAAATCTCTACACCGAATCCGATTTACCTTCTATTGGAAGGGTATGCGAGGGCAAATCAAGGAGTATATTCGAAATTGTGATGTTTGCCAACAAAATAAGGCAGAACACCTCACTCGCGCAGGCCTCCTTCAACCGTTACCGATACCAAATCAGGTATGGGATGATATCTCAATGGACTTCATTGATGGTTTGCCAATTTCAAAGGGAAAATCTACTATATTTGTTGTGGTAGATTGGTTATCAAAATAAGCCCACTTCACTGCAATATCTCATCCATATACGGCCATGGGAGTTGCACAAGTTTTCTTTGATCAAATATTTCGGTTACATGGAATGCCTAGGTCCATTGTGTGCGATCGAGATCCGGCCTTTACAAGCATGTTTCGGCGGGAACTATTCCAATTAAACGGCACAAACTTCAATTTCAGTTCTGCATACCATCCCCAAATGGACGGTCGAAGTGAGGTGGTGAATCGGATCGTTGAAATGTATCTACGTTGCTTAACAGGTTCTCGACCTAGAAACTAGGTCAAATGGTTGTCATGGGCAGAATTTCTTTATAACACAAGCTGGCATTCAACAATTAAAAGGACACCATTTGAAGTGGTGTATGGGCGTGCACCTCCAACTCTTTTATCCTACATACCCGGAACCGTTAAGGTGGCTGCAGTCGAACTAGAATTACTAGACAAGGATGAAGTGATCAAGGATCTACAGGAGAGAATCAAGGAGGCCCATGCAAGGATGAAACGTATTTATGACTCCAAGCACACAGAAAGGGAGTTTCTTGTTGGTGATGGGGTTTACCTGAAGTTGCAGCCGTATTGGCAAATGTCTGTGTATGAGAAAAAAATTGAACTCTCTCCTAAGTATTATGGTCTTTTCAAAATTCTACAACGTATTGGAGTCGTCGCTTACAAACTAGAATTGCCTAGTGATTCTTGAATCTATCCTATCTTCCATGTCTCTTTACTCAAGAAATAGGTTGGGGCCAATATCATCATTCAGTCGTAGCTACCTTCAGTAATTGAAAAGAATGGAATAGCGATTCCAAATCGTGGAGCGGTTATGGATCGACGTGTACAGAAAGGAAAACTAGAAATTTTGGTCCATTGGCAATGCCTCTCCCCGGCTGATGCCACATGGGAGAATGTTGAGCTTATCAAGAATCAATTTCCAGATTTTGTCCTCGAGGACAAGGCCGTTTTTTAAGGGGAAAGGAGCTGTTACATGCGCACATGCTGCTACAAAGGAGTAGTAGAAGTAGGAATAAATCAAAGATTGTTTACCAAGTCTTTTACCTTAGAGTCTAGTCAGTTGGAGTTCCTAATCTTTTGCTATTTGTTGAGTCTGTTGTTGAGTCTTCCTATATTTGGGTAAGTACCGTTGAGTTAGATCTGTATTTAAGAAAGTAAATGGAGTAATGAAGGTATGCAAATTATTCCAACTCTATTGAGTATAATCAGAGGATCTGGGTTCCCTCAAAGCAACTCAATTCTTTTTTCCTTTTTTTCTTTTTTTGTCTTATCTGTGTTGTTTAACATAGGGGTAAGGAACGATCTGGCCTGGTTGTACCATTATAATGATCTTGATGAAGAAGTTGCTCTAAATGCTAAAAAGTTTAAAAATTCTTTTGAAAGAATAATGGGAACTTCAACAAGAAAGAGAAGAAACCTTTTGAGAAATATGAAAGATTTAAGAAAGAAGAAACCTCAAAGGATGAAATTCAATGTTAAACATGTAGGGGGTTTGGACATAACTAGTGAATGCGCCAACAAAAATAACAAAGGCAAAACGAAAGCTATGACAATCACATGGGATGGTGATAGTGAGTCAAATGACTTAGATTACTCTAGTGAAAATCAAGAGAGCTCTTATGATTCTTACCAAATTGATTGAAAAGAAAGATGACGATGAACATGAGGAAGATGAGATTGATGAAGAGACATTCAGTAAGCCTATAAAAATTGTATGATGGGCTAAAGTTTTCAGTAAGCAAAAAAGTGAAATCAAAGAACTTACTAGTGACAACAACTGCCTTATATTTGAACTAGGTAAAGCCAAAGAAATTTTAAAGAAAGAATAGAAGAAAAAAGAAAGCGACTGAACGTAAAAGTCTATTGAAAATAATCTTGAACAGATAAAGTTAAAATATAGATCCAGAGATTAAATATGAGAAAGTTATACGTGACTCCTCCCAAGGAAACAATAAACTTGGAAACCTTCTTGGAAAGGGAAAAATGAAAAATGACAAAAGTGGATTAGGTTATATTCATGATTCATCTAAACCATCCACATCTAAAGCCATATTTGTGAAGGCTAAAACTCAAAAAGACAGAGAGTCAAGGACTAAGATGCAACAGGTGATGACCACACTAGCAATCATGTATAGAACTTAGCTCTAGTGGGCCCAATTCAATTGCATGTAAAGGGATTCAATTGCATGTAAAGGGCTGAAACCAGCTCACTATATTTCTACTTGAAACCAGTATACTGTACATTATGTCTTTACATTAACAAGTCTATTTGCTTTCAGCACCTAGAGTATAAACAGGTGCTACAGCATGTGCAAAAATGGTGAGACAGAGATGGTGTGCAAATAAGATGCTCCTCACCAAGGGGCTGCAGCTATACTATCAAAATCAAATTTGGCACTCTGAATGCTGCCGTCTATTGCATCCACCTCCATTTGCAACGTGGTGATATTAGAGGCGTTAATTTCCTTATTCATCATTACCGATGCCCGTTTCTTGCTCAATAGGGTGATGGATTGTAGTAGTTCCCTAAGACTCTTGTCGATCTCATCAATTTTTGCATTGAATTTATCATTGTCACGGTCCTCTCAATAATCTGCCCTTTAACTGCCTCTAATTTGTCCTCAAGGGCCTTTGATATGTCTTCAAAATTGTTCCTGGGGCTGTTGAGTTGCAACGCATGTTTTTCCCACCAAATTGGCAATTGTTACCATGTGTCCTATGGCCATTCCCTCGTGATGTTCCTTGTTATATTGCTCTTGAGGGATGAAAATGTGGATTTTGTGGCATACTGTTGAATACTTCCATGGATTCAACCTCGTCTCACATAAACGAACTCTTCATGAAAGGCAAATCTATTCTCTAGTGGCACCTTATCACGGATAGGTTCAACCACAGGAGACTGAATAAAAAACTCATTTGGTTTTCCTCTCGTCTTATTACCTTGGTTATCGACAAAATGCAGAACCTCATTTTGTTCTCCTCTTGCATCATTACATTGGCTGTTGGCAGATGTGAACTCCAAACTGACGGAACTCTAAGTCATGTTAATCCACTTTTGAAGTTCAAGGTCCTTGACTGATGCATCCCAGGTGACTGCCATGTTAGATTGGGATACAAGTTGGTCTGGCAAAACTCCTATACAAAGCCAAAGATGGTAAGACAAACTAATCTGGTTATGAATGCAATTACAAAGTGAGTCTAGCTTACCCTTTTTATCAATCACTTTTGGTGAGTGTAACTCTTCAAGCCACAGGGATAATGGTTGTTCCTCATCTGTAATGTTGCTCGAAACCCCTGTGATGAGCATTTCACCTTCTTTTGGTACACATTCTGTACGAACAACTTCATCAGTCATTTCTCCTCTGCATGTTGTGTGTTCAGGACATATGTGACAAGGGTTATCAGTTTTATAGAACACAAAGGGTGTGCTTGAATGAGGAGTTTATGTTTGATGGGCATTTCGATTTTTCTCATGACATGTAGCCACAATCCAGGGGGTTGTACTAACCTATAAATCGATATAAAGAGTATTGTTTCTAACTAAAATAAATTTACCATTGAATTGTTACGTAAGCTATTATTACATACCATTCATTGAATAATATGTGTTCGTAATATTTTGTTTTGTGATCTTCCTCTCCTTTTAAAGACCTTTGTTTGCTTGCCCACCCTTTCTACTATCTGCGGTTTAATCTCTTCAAATATAGAACAGAGATCTTGACCAGAATCACTGGATAAAAGAGCAACACTGAATTACTATAAATAGAGAATAGAGCAAATATTATGCTTGTAACGTTTCTTTTGTTGGTCTTCCTCTTCTTTCTAAGACCATCTCTGCATGTTTGCCTGCCTCTTCTACATTACGTCGTTTAATCTGCAGAAAAGAACAAATAATCTTACCAGGATCATTGGTTCGAGGAGAAACATTAATTAGAGGAAAAGTGCATGGACTTACAATGTCACACATGGTTACTTTCTGCTATCGTCGGGGTCGACTGGCAAGCTGCTTTCGCCACCATCTCACTGGGTTTTTAGGTGCAACAAATTTATATTGTTCCACTTCTATGATCTCAGGTGGAAAATTAATTCTCGGCTTTCTGACGAAGAGCGAAAACTAGAACCTTCCACCGACAGGTGATCCATGGACCTGCTGCATTCCAAGTCATTACTTGTTCCAATTTTTCTTGATGCATTTTTCTTTGACAAAAATTTGAATGCGTAGGATGGTCATCAGTAGTCTTTTATTAGTAGATTCAAGGGGATTTAAAAGTTGAATTGCTGCATTCTTCCTTTGAAAAGGGGTGTCAATCTCAGGAAGAGATTGATAATTAATTAAAGGAGTTCTTGAGTGATTACTTCCTTGACCTTTTGAGGTTGGGGTGGAATCATTTTCTGCATATCCCTTGGTCAAGATTCCAGGAGAAATTGCTCTAACAGGGCATGATAATTCAGTGTCACTGTTATGGGTTGAGTATGTAGTCTTCTTGCTTAAGTTTGTGGCAATACAAAGGTAGATGTAACTTCAGCATCATCCATGGAAGCATGTTGTCAGCTTTGAGCGATGTTGTCAGCTTCCCCCAACTGTTCATCATCAATGGACTTGATTCCCACTGTGGATTATGTGATGTGATTTGAGATTTCCTGAAACAAATGCTCATAACTTGAATTATAAATCTACTATGATTTAAATCTTTGTGGATGCTCTCAAAGCACCTATGCTTTTAACTCTTAAGCTTCTGCTTTTGAACATACGTAAGCATAGATTTAAATCACTGAGAAGTAGACACATCAAAAAAATTGGCCATCACAACCAGAAAATCAAAATGTTGATTTTCAAACAACCAACACTAGATCGGTTAGACCCACCATCAGATGTGTCCCATCATGGCGATATCCTGAGTAAAAAATACCCAAACTAATGAATTTAGCCATCCAATCAGTACAGTTCAATCAGTCTGCAGTATTTTTGGCCCAGGAGATCGGCTTGATATGTGCCACACTACAAACAAACACAAAATATACTAAAACAATGCAGCATGATAATAAGCCACTGACAAAATGAGATTCAAGCCATATTTGCCTGTTAAGGAGCATAAAAACGGAAAAAAAAAAAAAAAAAATATCATACCCGAGAATCTTGTACCCATTTTCCATCGATCCAGGCCATATGAAGACTTTAATTTTGAAATATCAAAGGCTCAGGCTCCGAGGACCCCCTTTTTCTGACCTCTCTCAGTGTTCGTGGGCTAAGCCGTGGATTTCATGAATCCAAAAAGTGATGCCAGCTCGGGTTTGACAACCACTGTTGGATTTTTGGAATACAATGGCCGAGCACACAAACACGAGAGGGGTCAGAAAAAGAAAAGGGGGTCCCCTGAGCTCGACCCAATAACAAATTCCTTCACTTCATGATAGAAGTCCCCTTCCAAAAAATTGAAGACATTATATTGGTGGGGCCAACTAAAAGAAGATAGTCATTTTGCATTAATGATGATCCAAACAATCTTTTTAAGAAAAACGCATTTTTAAAAATATATTTCCAGAAAAGTCATTTTTTTTAAATAAATACTTTTGAAAAAATGGCGATCCAAACACCTCCTAAAGCTTGAAGTTTAACAGTCAAGGAAAAAGAATTTGAGGCACTAGGAAGTACATAGAGTTGAATTTGACTTGTCTGCTTTTGGATATTGCCTCATACAACCGATTGCAAACCAATTGAATAGTCGGGATGAGGCGTCCACATCTACTGGTTGAAGGATAGGCTCCATAAGGAATGATGGACTTTTAAGTCATACATCTACATGGACCTAAGGTCCATCATTCTCAGTGGACCCTTCATGCAAGAAATATTTATTTTAAAATCAGCACGTACCTATGTCGCATTGGTTCTTCTAAATGAGTGAAGTCTCCGTATTGGTCGGAACCCAAACACTCCATGGATCTGGTGCATGGTTCAAAGTCTTGGCCGATCCCATTCTAGATCGGGCGATCCGGATCGGGATCAGCATTCACCGATCCGATCCAAAAAATGGATTATCTCACCTTAGATCTCCGTTTCCTAAAGAAGTCTCACGTTGTCTAGAGTGAGATGTGCTGATCCCGTTCTGGATAGGACCAATCCGGATCGGGATTGGAGCCCACCGATCCAGCCTCCGATCCCAAGATTTGGAACCATGATCTTGTGTGACACTTCCAAATTGAAATTTCTCATATATTATAAATTCTACCTTTTCCCTAAATATACTAGGGGACGCTACGAGTGATGCACGTGCACCTTACACGTGACATGCTCTTAGAGACCACTGACCGTATAGATGTTTGGCCCATCCCTAGTTGGACCTACATGCCAAAATTCATCTTGATTAGAAATTTCTATCCATTGATTAGTCTTTTTCATGGTTTATTTTTAATTGTGGATTTTTAGCAGTATTTGGGGTACTCATATTCAAAGGTTAGAAATCACTAATCAAGCCGATTTTTGTTACTAAGGTCCATCAAGGGATGGGCCAAACATCCATACGGTCAATATCCTTTAATAGTGTGCCACCTGGGTTCACATTGTCGATCCGTCATCACACCTGGCTCACACAGTTCAAGTGCCACGATCAGGGTTCAATAAATGCTCTCATAGTTGAGTTAAAATGTTGAATGACCAAAGCACTCTTATAAAGTAAAAAATAAAAAAATGAAAGAAGCAAATGTTTATAAATTTAAGGAATTTGAGGGTCATATTAAGAATAATGATTTTTTTTTAAATTTTTTAATAAGAGGAGCGTTGAATGAGATGCATGTGACGTATCTTTTTGATACTAAAAGACCAAAACAACCCTCTTCATCTGCTCTACTTAAAAAAGCAAGAAGCAAAATAGGGGCATATAAGTAGACATAGCTAATCATTATTTGGAGCCCACCGATCCAGCCTCCTATCCCAAGATTTGGAACCATGATCTTGTGTGACACTTCCAAATAGAAATTTCTCATATATTATAAATTCTACTTTTTCCCTAAATATACTAGGGGACGCTACGTGCGATGCATGTGCACCTTACATGTGGCATACTCCTAGAGATCACTGACCATATAGATGTTTGGCCCATCCCTAGTTGGACCTACATACCAAAATTCATCTTTTAACTGTGGATTTTTAGCAATATTTGGGGTACTCAGATTCAAAGGTTATAAATCACTAATCAAGCTGAGTTTTGTTACTAAGGTCCATCTAAGGATGGGCCAAACATCCATACGGTCAGTATCCTCTAATAGTGTGCCATGTGGCTAACACTGGATCCGTCGTCAAATTTGATGACGGACACCATCATCAAATTTTTTATGGACAAAGTTTAAGTGCCACGTCGGGGTTCAATAAATGCTTTCACAGTTGAGTTAAAATGTTGAATGACCAAAGCACCCCTATATAGTAAAAACTTTAAAAAAAAATGAAAGCAACAATGTTTATAAATTGAAGGAATTTGAGGGTCATATTAGGAATAAAGATTTGTTGATGTTTTAATAAGAGGAGCATTGAATGAGATGTAGGTGACATATGCTTTTGATACTAAAAGACGAAAACACCCCTCTTCACCTACTCTACTTAAAAAAAAAGCAAGAAGCAAAATAGGGGCATATAAGTAGACATAGCATTGCATAATTCATTATTATCCTTCTTATTATATAAAAGTTAACTACTTGGTTTTATGTTATTACTAGGGGCACGCAACGTGCAATGCATGTGCACCTTACACATGGCAAATTCTTAGAGATCATTGACCCTATAGATGTTTAGCCTGGCCCGAGGTGGAGCTACATATGAAAATTGATCTTGACTACTAATTTCTATCCATTAAATTAGAGTCTTTTTCATGGTTTGTTTTTAACCGTGGATTTTGAGCATTATTTTTGGTACAAAATCCAAAGGTTTAAAATTACTAATTAGGCTGATTTTTAGAATGACATGGAAAGTAATTAATATTAATCAATAGGTTGTATTGAAAAGAATAATGGCATGGAATGTAATTAAATATTTGTCAAAGAACATTTAATAAATTTTGGGAGAGGAGGGCATTTAATGATGGTACGGTAGAGGTGGAGTGTCTTTTTTTTTATTTTTTGCTTATTTTACTTTTGGTTTTTTTTGGGGTAGGCAATTGCATGGGGCATGTGGGCATGTGGGCGTGTGGCATGCTGTGTGCCCCAACCCCAATTTTGGCTTTATAATAGTATAGATAGATATATAAATATATTGCCAAGTATATGTCTAATCGACTTGCCATTTGTATATTAGACTGACACCTACACCCATATCAAGGCAACATAGGTGGTTCGAAGTGCTTATATTTGATTTCATTGTGAGTTTGGGGCTATGCCCCTATCAAAGACGGGTCTTATCAACTGAATAATCTGGATCAGTAACTTGAGTTAAGAACCATCAGGCCTATCTTATATACATAAATTTAGGGATGTCAATGGGTGCCCAATTTCCCAACATACCCAAACCAAAGAATTGAGTCAGGTTCTGAGATTTTAGACCCAATCAATAATTGTATCAAGTTTAGGTATCCTGGTTGTGTGTACCTATATTTTCAAACACGAATCTCGAGGTCTAACTAACCTCTAACTGACTCTTATTATAGGCCTTGCTACACTGTAGCATCTCCTGCGACACACTACAACATTTCCCTTAAACTACTTACAGTTATCTTCAACTCCCTCAACTGGGTACATTTATTCTGACTTCTTGGATTTTCTCAATATATAGATCCCTCCACGGACTGAAAAAGATGATGGATGAGTGAGAGAGAGGATTGAATTCAAAGTCAAGCAATGTAACAACACAAGAGAATTATAGTGGATTGCCTCCGATGAGGCCGAGGACGTAGTCGCCGGAACTCCGACAATGAACCTCGTAAACAGGTTGTCTCTCTCTCTCTCTCTCTCTCTCTCTCTCTCTCTCTCTCTCTCTCTCTCTCTCTCTCTCATTGTATATGTTTTTATTTCTCTAATGCTTAATCTGTGCATATCTGCATATATTTTGTTTGTGGTGTGTTGATTCGACCATTATCCGACGGCTAAACCGGATCGACCCCCCACACTAGTGTACAAATTTTCTATTGCCCAGTTCCATACCAGAAAGCCTGCTAGACCTAAAAGCACCCACCCATGGACACTCCTATGGTACAAAGGTGATAGTGTGTGTGTGAGAGAGAGAGAGAAAGCAAAGTGCAAACAACACTAATAGTCTATAATGCCTATGTGGACCTATAAACCAAAAATCGGTTTAATTAGTGATTTCAAACATTTGGATCTTTATTCCTCAAATAATGGTCAATAATGCTCAAATTCCACTTAAAAATCAATACATGAAAATGACACCAATCCAACACTTAGAAATCAATAATGATTATAATTTTTTGTCTGCATAGGGTTGGGTCAAACATCCATACGGTCAATGTCCTCTAAGAGTGTGCCATATGGGTCATATTGTGGCTGGTCAGCAAAGTTCTACTCCAACAGGGTTTGAGCCAATGGCCCAAATGAATGTGGAACTTGGCACTTTTGGTGGGGTGCTTTCAAGTTTCTACTATCTATTGAAGAGCGCAATAAATAGGGGTGGAGTTCCTCATCCATTTTTGGAGGTCTATAAAGGACATGAAGCTGTATGAAGCATTGGCTCTTCGTTTCTGGTGCATACATCTGTAATTAAGATTGTTGTTCGCAATTTCCTCGCTCTAATACCACTTTGTTGGCCCAACGGATGCCCAACTGCTAGTTTAATTTGTTGGGCATAAACAATCCCATACGAATAGAGAGAAGAAAACATGGAGATGCACTCCCCAAAGGGGTAGTGCAAAGCTCCTTAACAAATACAATAAGGAGTCAAAACAATAAAACTTACTCTATGATATTCTTGATTTCTTTATACCCTTCTCTCTTTGTTCTTACGAAAATCTCATCACTTCTTGTGCTCTTTCTTTTTCTTCTTAGTGTATTCTAGGTGCGAAACATATGGCTAGGCATCCCTTTATACATCCACCGACTCATTAATGACTTAAACAAACTTCACTTTCAAAGACACAGAAAACAACCTTTCTTCCTCGCCAAGCAAAGATATAGAGTACCTATGAAGCTAACTCTTCAATTCTAACAAGTCTACCTGGGAGACCACAAATCTTTAACAACTTCTTTGAAGCTTTCCAACCAAGTGTTGGAGACACAAACCCACAACTCATCAGGTTATTCTAGAGATTTCTTTCCAACAAACTCATTAAATGTCGGATGTCCAAACCAAAAATTAAGTTAAGTCTAGCTTATATTTCCAACAGCCCCCCTTAAGCTAGACTTACATAACACCAATTAAGCATTGCTTTCATTTTCACGATGCTTTCATACTTTAGCGCATTTGTAAAGAAATTGACAACTTGGTCTTGTGACTTGCAAAACTTAACATCGATGTCTCCATATTTCACATTCCAAGGAGCAAATTGCATTTTCTACTTCCTTCTTGATTATTCTCCAGGAGCTTTCAAATTCTTCACGTAGACGGGGATCAAATAGATCAACATAACTTCGGAACCTTTATACGTTATCTGGGCCATTGCTTTCAGTTGAAAATGCGGGAGGCAATATGTGCAATTTTTGTAACACTTCTTTCAAAATTCCCTTGAACGGAATTTCGATTATTATCTTCTCCATTGATGTAGCAACACAAACGAGAGTTCTATGGTTACTCTCAGCAAACTTTGCACTCCACAAATTGTCAATCACCCACAACGATTCAACCGCTTGTCTAGATAATAACAAACACCTTTGGAAAAAAAATTGTTCTAAAAATTCCAGTGGAACACTCTTGGGAATTTTTCCAAACATCTTTGTTACGCAAAACCAAATCTGTCGAGAGAGAAAATTGTCTCAAGACACCACCACAAACATTTTCTTTTTTTAAAACAAACACTTTAAAATAGCCCCCACTATCATGAAATTAAATCCCCATATATTTCTTGCCTAAAAACATAAGCTTCTCGCCCTTTCTTTTGAAAAACACCTTTTACGAAAAACAACACACCAAGTGTGTTACTGTTTTCTGCAAAATGACACATCAAGTGCGTCATTATTTTTTTATCCAAAAAACAATCATGAGCATCTAGCTCTGATTTACCCATAAGGCACACCTAGCTCTGATTCTTTTGTTGAAGCAGAATTCGAAATTACTTATTTTTCTTAAACAAAAATTAAACCTTGAGCTCCTAACTTTGATACCACTTTGTTGGCGCAGCGGATGCCCAAATGCTACTTTGTTGGGGATAAACAATCCCACATGATTAGATAGAAGAAAACATGGAGATACACTCCCCAAAGGGGTAGTGTAGAGCTCCTTAACAAATACAATAAGGAGTCAAAACAAGAAAACTTACTCTGATATTCTTTATTTCTTTACACCATTCTCTCTTTGTTCTTACAAAAATCTCAGCACTTCTTGTGCTCTTTCTTCTTCTTCTTGGTGTATTCTAAGTGTGTAAAATATATGACTCTTTAATGACTTAAACAAACCCCATTTTCCAAGACACATAGGAAACAACCTCCCTTCCTTGCCAAGAAAATATGTAGAGTACCCATAAAGCTAACTCTTCAATTCTAACAAGTCTACCTAGGAGACCACAAATCTTTAACAAATTCTTTGAAGCTTTCCAACCAAGTGTTGGAAACACAGACCCACAACTCACCAAGTTATTCTAGAGACTTCTTTCCAACAAACTCATTAAATGTCGGAAGTCGATCCAAACCAATAAGCTAAGTGTTATGGAAGAAATGTGGCACGCATACTTCGGGGGGGACGTCGAACACCTTTTTTTAGCCTTTTATGACTCTTTTTTATTGTATTTTGGGTCTTTTTACAGTTTTATTTACTTGAGAGGGTGTAGTTTGTAAAATTAGGAGACTTGGGGACTGTTTGGAAAATATGAAAAAATGAGAAGTTATAAAAGGAGAGCTTGTAATTGAAAAAATGGGACTTGTTTTATGAAAAATGAGAGATTTCAAAAGAAAAAGGATTTGGAAGCAAAAACTAAAAAGTTTTGTACTTCTCGAGAGAGAGAGAAGAATGCTTTAATGAAAAATAGCTTTTATTTTATTTTTTAATTAGCATTTTTTATTTTTCTTTTGTTAGCTTCCTTTGTAGTTTCTTCATCCTTTTCTCTGCTTTTATCTCAAACCCGGACCCTAAACTGGGGACTTCAAAAGAATCCGGATATTTTCTTCGTAAAAAAGGGATGTTGATGGGTTCATGACGCCTAGAGATCTCTCGAGGGACAGATCGAGAGGGTTGCAAAGCTTCTAGCGCCAAGTATCCTGCAACACTAAGTTTAGCTTATATTTCCAACAACTATGTCTAGCCTAGTTCCAATGCATCCCAAATCTTAACCTTTTCAACTCTGTCGTTCAATCCTATCCATCAGCACATCATCTAGCGTGGAAGAGAAAAATATAAACATGGACTAATAGGAAAAGTCATCATTGACACCATTCTGGACTCCAGCAAGGTTTTCAAAAGTGTCAAAAGCATCCTGGAGCTGCATCAAGAAGATCACACTTGTGAAGATGGGTGTAGATATCTCCGATTTCATGTTCTAGAGTGAGTTGAAAATGACCTAGTTTTAGATACAAGCCCCTAATAAGTTTTTGGGAATTTGTTGGTGTTAAAAAATGGCAGTCGAATTCTGTGATGTCTCAAATTTATTTTACCTACTACCCCTTTTGAATTCAAAAACATGAAATTCTAATGGAGGTTTTCTTTGAAGAAACAACATAAAACTTAAGTGAGAAAGCAAGAGAGGTGATGGAGATCGATTATGTGGAAGGACAAATGACTAAGAACAGCAAGTTTTGTCGTAGGCGAGTTGTTATGTTAGGTGTCTTGTATTCAATAGGGAGTATTATTCTGTATGAATTTTACTATCAATTAAGCCATGACTTTATGTAAGTCTAGCTTCGTGATGAGTTGGTTGGGGATTGCAAGGAGCAACACGCCCCCTACTAGGGGATCTAGGATAAGGCTAATGGCAATTTTTGTCTATACAAGTTTGTACAATTTGTGTTGAAGTACAACGAGTATTGTGGGTACTTCGGGTATTTCATTGTACCAAAAATTATATCTCTATAGGGGCATTGGGGTTTCACTTATGCATTAAGAGAGTGAGAGAGAAAAAACTATTGTAACCCTAATTCTTTAAAGATGGTGAAAGAGCTCCTCACCTGTGGACATAGGCACACTACCAAACCACGTAAAAGTATTGATCTATGTGATTGATTTTTTCGTTTCTCTCTATTTTTTTGTTGGTTCATGTAAGGTCAATTTTCAACACGAGTTATGGTTGATGACATGAAAAAAACGTATTACTAGAGCATAACTCCTCTTAGATGGTATTTTCTCATTTTTAGAATGTGTCTTTTTAAGTTCTGATTTGTTTTAAAAGGTATTTGTTAGCCACTTTAATGTTAATAGGAGAGTTTAGTTGAAAAGGAAAATTTCCTATTTCTTGGTCATAGCTCAGGAGAAGGCTATTCGAAAGGCCAAATGTGCACATTAACTTCAAAAAGCCATAACTTTGCGCCCGTAGCTCAGAATCGCTATTATTGCATATGTATGTGATCATATCAACAAAATCTACGCTTAAGGCATCGTAAATGCTACTAACATAGTTCCAAGGACAAAATAAGAGAAGAAATGGTCAAATCGTAGTTTGAATGTTGTTTTTTCTATTTTAGGAAGTTTTCTGTTTCGTATTTTAGAATGTATTTTTTAAGCGGCGTTTTGTTTTAGAAGGTCTTTGTTAGCATTTTTAATGTTAGTAAGAGAGTTTTAGTTGAAAAGGAAAACTTCTTATTTTTAGGCTTGTACCTCAGAGAAGGCCAAATGGACATCTTAACTTCAAATGGCCATAACTTTGGGCATGAAACTTAGAATTGTTATTATAATGCATATGCAAACAATCGTATCAATGAGATCAATGCATTAAGCAACATAAATACAACTTATAAAGTTTTTCGAGACAATTAAGACAAAAAGGATCAAATTGCAATTTGAATGAAAGTTTTTGCTATTTTTCGTAAATTTTTTGTTTCACATTTTAGAATGTATTTTAAGTTCCATTGTTTTAGAATGTCTTTGCTAGTCATTTTAATATCAGTAGGAGAGTTTCCCAAGGGAAAATTTTCTTTTTCTTTTTGGTATGTAGCTCAAAAGGCCAAATGGCCTAATGCACACTTATTCAAATGGCCAAATACGCTCGTAGCTCAGAATCGTTATTATTGAATATGCACGCGATCGTATCGATGAGATCTATGTGTTACGTAATAATACCTCAAAAGTGCTTATTTAATTTTAAGCCATTATCCTTTTAGCGGTGTCACATTCTCTTATGTAAAACTTATATTTTCATCGATTTTTTCATGTAATAGTTTCTTCCATTGCGTATAACACATTCTTTTTCAAAAATTGACTATTTGTATGAAATATACACATTTTAGATAGTCCGGTATCAAGCCGTTTTAGTTGAATCTCATTACACGCCTTTTCTCTCGTAGGAAACCCGATTGGACGATTCTCAAAACTCACGAGCCCACAATCAACCGTAGAAGCTTAATATCAAAGAGCCAACAAGCTATGGCTAGAAGATATGTGCCAAGTACGGGCAAAGCCAAAAGATTGCAGAGCCGATGCAAAGAACCAAGAGAGCGAAAGAGCTGAAGACCAAGAGAATGACCAAGGTGTTAAAAGCTACACCAAATTACATCAAAAGCTAGCTTGCTTAATTGGTGAAGCTCATGAAGGAGAATGTAGAAGGCAAGGGTTCAAGACCCTCTACCTATTTTATTTTATCTTTATTTTATTATTTTCTCTCTCCTCTCTTTATCCCTCCATCATATTTCTCTGATCGCCATCCGATCGTCCATCTACCATCCGATATTCTAACACCATCTATCAACCATCTGATCGGCCATCCGATCATCATGATCATCCTTCATCCCTTGGCCGATCAAATCCAACCATCCATCCTCACTTCTTTCTAATCTAACGGCCTCATCGTCATCCCCTAATTTCACCCAAACCTCTTGTTAACTACTTCATGCCCAATATCTTATAATTGCCCTAACCCTCATCCATAAACCTATGGGCTTTCACAAGCCCATCTCCACAAACCCATTCCACAACCTATGGATTCTCACAAGCCCACAACCTTAGCACAAGATAGAAACAGTCTTCACAAGACCGATTCTAGCTCCCTCCTCAATCCTTCCCATGTATCTCTCAACAATCTCACATCTCACTCTAACCAACTCACAACTTCCTCTCACTTATCCCTCAAGAAAGGAAATCTTCTCTCTCTTGATGTCTATTAGAGGCTCATGGCTTCTCTTGGAAAAGTTGGTTTTCTCCCCCTTTTAAAATCCTAACCTGTTCTTCTCTAAACCCTTTCTCTCTCTCACTCTCTCATTGAAGAGCAGGTAGCTCTTCTCTTTGCTGCAGCCCTTCCCCTCTAGCGCCTCCAATCGTGACTACACGGACAACCACCATCATTGTCCGTGTCTCCAAGCAACCACCATTAGTTGATGTCCTTTCTTCCTCCTAGGTGAGGATATCTTCTTCCGAAGGTAAGACATTCTCTCAAGGTTGTTTCATCCTCTCATTCTCTCTTACTTTCTCTCTCCTCACCCTAAGTTTCTCTTACTTCCAATTTCTTTCTCTTTCTAACCCTCTATTGCTTTCTCTCCCATTTTCATGCTTTCTAGATTAAATATTTGAATTGCTTTCTAGATTAAGATCTTTGTTATTTATTTTAGTTCATGTAATTTGCAGTATTTTAATCAATAAAAATTCTCCCTTTCTATTTATTATATTTCTTTTCTATTTTCTTTATGTTAATTAGTTGATAAAAGTCTCTCCAAAAGATTATTTTAAAATTCTTGATTATTAATCATCACTCTTACCCCTCCATTTATTTCGAGCATTTTCTGATTATTCTTGTTTCTTATTGTGCTAACTAATCCTGAGTGCGGATGATATCCGACACGAGCCACTGTGCAAGTTTGCTTATTTGCAGATTAAGTGAACCAATTCGGAGAAATTACAAATATTTTTGAAACACTGGGTTTCCTATTCGATGACACAGAATTACCTTATTTCATTCAGCCGCGTAAATGTTGCTAACAGAGTTTTTGGAATGGAATAAGACTGAAAAAGGTTCAAATCGCAATTTGAATGTTATTTTTACTATTTAAACAAGTTTTTTGTTTCGTATTTTAAAATGTGTCTTTTAAGTTCCATTTTGTTTTAGAAGGTCTTTGTTAACCATTTTTGTCTTAGTAAGAGAGTTTTTGTCAAAAAAGAAAACTTTCTATTTTTGTGCCAATAGCTTAGAAGAAGGTCATTTGGAAGGCCAAACGTGCATATTAATTTCAAAAAGCCAAAACTTTTCACTCGTGGCCCGTAAATGCTATTATTGCATATTCACGTGATTGTATCGATGAGATCTACACATTAAATAACGTAAGTGGTGCTTACAAATTTCTCAGGATGAAATAAGACTGAAAAGAGTCAAATCGTAGTTTGAATATTATTTTTTGTATTTTTAGATAGTTTTCTATTTCTTATTTTAGAATGTGTCTTTTAAGTTTCGTGTTTTTGTTATCCATTCTAATGTTAATATGAGAGTTTTATCGAAAAGGAAAACTTTCTATTTTGGGTCCATAGCTAAGAAGAAGGCCATTTGGAAGGCCAAATGTGCACCTTAACTTCAAATGGCCATAACTTTGTACTCATATCTTGGAATCACTATTATTCCATATTTGCGGGATCGTATCAATGAAATCCACACGTTAAGCAACATGCATATGATGTAACAGTTTTTAGAATGAAATATGATCGAAAATGGTCAAATCATAGTGTGAATGTTGTTTTTGCTTTATTTATCATGCTTTCTATTTCGTATTTTAAAATATGTTAATGTTAGTAAGATCTATTTTTGGGCCCGTAGCTCAGAAAAGGTCATTCGGAAGGCCAAACACTCACCTTAACTTCAAACGACCAAAACTTTGTGCTCGTAATTCGAAATTTTTATTATTACATATGCACATGATTGTAACGACGAAATCTAAGCGTGGTTTTCAGGATGAAAAAAACCAAAACAAGGGTCAAATTGCAATTTGAATGTTATTTTTGCTATTGAAAAAGTTTTATTTATTTATTTTAGAATATGTCTTTTGAATTCTTTTATTTTAAAAGGTTTTTGTTAGCCATTTTAATCTTAGTAGGAGAGTCTTAGTTGAAAAGAAAACTTTTTATTTTTTGTCTTGTAGCTCAGAAGGATTCGAAAGGCCAAGCACTGACGTTAATTTCAATCAGTAATAACTTTGCATTCGTACTTGCATATGCACGCGATCATAACAACGAGATCTATGCACTAAATATCATAAAGTTTGCTAATGAAGTGCTTGCGATAAATAAGACCAAAAAAGGGTCAAATCACTTTGAATGTTGTTTTTGATATTTTTAGCAAGTTTTCTATTTTATATTCTAGAATGTGTCTTTTAAGTTCCGTTTGGTTTTGTTTTGTTTTAGAAGGTCTTTGTTAGCCATTATAATATTAAGAGAAGAGTTTTAATCGAAAAGGAAAACTTTCTATTTTGGTCGTTTAACTTAAAGAAGACTATGATCAAAAAGTCAAACACGTACCTTAACTTCAAATGGCCAAAACTTTGTTCACGTAGCATTAGTATTCCCTATTTACATAATCATATCAACGAGATCTATGCATTAAGAAGCCTAAATGCTGCTAGCAAAGTTTTTGGGTCGAAATAAGACCGAAAATGGTCAAATCGCAATTTGAAAGTTATTCTTTTCTATTTTTAGCAAGATTTCTGTTTTGATTTTGGAATGTTTCTTTTAAGTTCTATTTTGTTTTGGAAGGTCTTTGTTAGCCATTTTAATGTTAGTTAGGGAATCAAGTTAAAAAGGAAAGCTTTTTCATTTTTTGGCCTGTAGCTCAAGAGGCCATTCGAAAGGCTAAACACACACCATAACTTCAAAAGGCCAAAACTTTGAGTTCATAGCTAAGAATCACTATTATTGCATATGCACAAGATCGTATCGACGAAATCTACACATGAAGAAACATAAATGCTAATGGTGTTTTCAAGGTGAAATAAAACCAAAAAGGGTCAAATTGTAGTTTGAATGTTGTTTTTTGCTATTTTTAGCAGTTTTTCTATTTTAAATTTAAATTGTATCTTTTAAGTTTAGTTTGTTTTAGAAGGTTTTTGTTAAACATTTTAATGTTAGTAGAAGAGTTTTAGTAGAAAAGCAAAGCTCTCTATTTTGGGCCCATAACTCAAAAGAAGGCCATTAGGAAGGTAAAATACGCACTTTTAACTTTGGCCAAAACTTTTCACTCGTAGCTTGGAATTACTATTACTGCATATGTACGCAATTGTACCTACGACATCTATGAGTTAAGAAGAATAAATGTTGCTACAAGGGTTTTAGATTGAAATAAGACTGAAAAAGGTTCAAATCATAGTTTGAATTTATTTTTATTATTTTTAACATGTTTTCTATTTCGTATTTTATAATGTGTTTTTTACTTTTTTGTTTATTTTAGAAGGTCTTTGTTTACCATATTAGTGTTGGTAAGAGATTTTTAGTCGAAAAGGAAAACTTTATATTTTTGAGCCCGTAGTTTAGAAGAAAGCCATTCGGAAGGCCAAACGTGCACCTTAACTTCAAATGACCATAACTTTGCGCTTGTATCTCAGAATCGCTATTATTACATATGCACATGATTGTATCGATGGGAGATCTACGTGATAAGAAGCATAAATGTAGGTTATGGAGTTTTTGGGACAAAATAAGATAAAAAGGGTTAAATTACAGTTTGAATGTTGTTTTTGCTATTTTATATAGTTTTCTATTTCGTATAGAACTAGTGGGTGCCCCGTGCCATCGGCACTCCTCGACAAAGAATTTGCCAAAATCAGGTGAGTGGCGGAGATCCACCATCCATTTGGGGGAGGATTAGATCTCGGCCCTTCTTTGTTGATTCTTATAAGAGGAGGTATAAGTAGGTAGACAACCAATGTGTTTTGTTATATAGAATAGTAAATGGCCCATGCCCACGGCACTCTCCGACAAAAGCATTTGCAAAAATTGGGTGCCGTCAGCACTCAAACGGTATAATGGATTGGGGCGTTACCGTTTTTTCCATTATAACGGCTATTATAACGGATTGTAATGCAAAGAGGGAGAAATGGAAAAATAACAAAAAATAACGGTGTTGAAATTAAAATTTTTGAGGTCAAATGAGGCGGATTGAGTGGCTGAAATCTAACCGTCCACATTAGATCGATGGATTTGATCTCAACCACTCTTTATCTAACCGTCCACATTAGATGGATGGACAAGATAAGAGAATACAATTTTGAGAGCTCTAGGTGCCTTAGGCAAGGTGACCCACTCTCTCCTTTCCTATTCATCATGGTGACCGAGGCCTTAGGCAGGATGATCTCAAAAGGAGTCAAACTAGGGGAACTAGAAGGCTTCAGGACTGGGCTGAGAAGGGTGTCTGTTTCCCACCTACAGTTCGTTGACGACACTTTGATATTGTTATCAGGATCGTCAGCACAAGTGAGTTTTTTGAAGAACCTGTTGTGTTGCTTTGAAGTATGCTGGAGACTCAAGATCAATTTTAAAAAAAGCAAAATCATGCCCATAGGAAAGCGGAATGGCTTGGAGGAGTTGGATAGGACCTTGGGTTGCTCTACTGGTTCCCTACCCTCTTCTTACCTTGGACTACCAGGGCAAAATCGATTTGGGACCCAATAGTGGAAAGGGTTCGTCGTAGGTTGGCAAGTTGGAAAGGAAAGTATCTTTCCAAAGGGGGCAAAGTGGTACTCATCAAAAGTACGTTGTTTAGTCTCCCCGTCTATTTCCTCTCACTGTTCTCGATCCCAGTATCAATAGCAAAGAGATTGGAAAGGTTCATGAGAAACTTCCTATGGCACGATATGGAAGATTCTTTCCGGTACCATTTGGTTAGTTGGGCTCAGGCATGCTTACCAAGAGCTAAAGGTGGCTTAGGTTTTAGGAGGATCGGCATTATGAATCTGGCCTTATTGGGAAAGTGGATATGGAGATTTGGCAAGGAAAGGAGCAGTCTGTGGCGCAAGGTGATAGCAGGCATCTACGGAGAGGAAGATGGGGGATGTGTTCTAAACCTTCTAGGTTCCCATATGGTTGTGGTGTTTGGAAAGGCATCTTGAAAACAAAGGACAAGGTTCTTGAAGGTTCTAGATTATCACTAGGAAATGGAGCTAGGATTAGGTTCTGGGAGGATTCATGGGTAGGGGACCTTTGTCTAAAAGAGACCTTCCCTAGGGTGTTCTCTCTCTCGCAACGTAAAGGGCAAACTGATGATCATTTTTGGACCGGTTCTTCGATAGAAACAAGCTGGGACTTAGATCTCAGAAGAAATCCTTTCGAGTGGGAGAAACAACAGATTGATGTGTTACTAGAATGTTTAAAACTTTACCTAATCACCAATTCACAGGAGGATCATCTAATCTGGACTCACTCCAAATCGAGAACTTTCTAAGTTCGATCATTTTATGACATTTTAGAAATCCCAACATCCACTTCATACCCATCCATTGCACTTTTTCCTGACTCATTTGGAAATCCATCGTCCCTTTGAAAGTTCATTTTTTTGCTTGGACCACAACACTAAATAAGATTCTCATTGTTGAAAACTTAATCATTAGGAAATGGATCCTAGTGGACTATTCTGTTATGTGCAAGGTGAGTGAGTGGGGAGAATACTAACCACCTTTTGGTTCATTGTGAGTTTGCTAGATAGGTGTGGTCGCTCTTCTTAGCTCAAATGAACTTGAGTTGGGTCTTTCCGGAAACACTAGGGGACGTCTTGGAGAGCTGGCCTCGACTTCCTATGTCAGCATGAGGCAAGGTGCTTTGGAGGATGATACCGTTAGCAATCACGTGGGGTCGTGTGGATTGAAAGGAACAAGAGAACGTTCCTCGGAAAGGAAAGTTCTCTTCATGAGGTCATATTGAACATCAAGGCTTTTCTCTTTAGCTGAGGTAGTATATCTACAGAGATGAGACGAATGCTTTTTAGTGACATGGTTTTCAGGATGGACCACCTTTTGTGTTGATTTGGTACCTTACTCTTTGTGTTTCTCTCGAGATCTTCTCGATCTCCCTTTCTATTAATGCATCTTTGACTTAACCAAAAAAAAAAAGAAGATAAGAGAATACAACTGAGTTGTCTTGATATATGTGTGGGTGGCCCGTGCCCACGACACTTTTCGGCAAAGTGTTTGTCAAAATTGGGTGGGAGTTAATCTCAGCCATTGATACGAAGCATAGTGGATCTCAGCCACTCATTATTGAAGCCATGTAAGATAAGAGGGGTATAAGAAAACCATTAAATTTCCGTTAAATTCTATTTTTTTTAATTTTCAATTTTTAAATTTTGAATTTCAGCACCACTTTTTCCGTTAAAAATATTAAAATCTGTTAAAATCTATTTTTTCTATTTTTGCCCCTGGCCGTTTCAATCTGTTTTAACGGTAACACCCCTCTCGAGGCAGAAAAGTGGGGCTCTTGAGCCTAACCCTTGGGCTATATGTAAATCCAACCCATTTCATTCCTCATATGTAGGTAAATAGTAGGTGACCCGTGCCCATGACACTCATCGACAAAGTGTTTGTCAAAATTGGGTGTGAGTGGCTGAGATCCATTGTCCATTTGGTGTGATAAGATCTCGGCCATCCTTTATGAAGCCGAATAAGAGGGGGAGACAACCGTCCTATTTTGTTATATAGATGTGGCTTTTAAGTTCTATTTTATTTTAGAAGGTCTTTGTTAGCCAATTTAGTGTTAGTAGGAGAGTTTTTTTTGTAAAAAGGATTTTTTTTTTTTTTTTTGTTTTTAAGCTAATAGCTTAGAAGTTCATTCGGAAGGCTAAACGTGCACCTTAACTTCAAACGACCATAACTTTGTGCTCGTAGCTCGAAATCGCTATTATTGCATATGCACGCGATCATATTGATGGGATCTATGCGTTAATAACATAAATGTTGCTAACATAATTTTTGAGGTAATATAAGATAGAAAAAGGGTGAAATCGTAGTTTGAATTTTGTTTTTGCTATTTTAAAATGTGTCTTTTAAGTTCCATTTTGTTTTAGAAGGTATTTGTTAGCCATTTTATTTTTTGTAGGAGTGCTTTAGTCGAACAACAGAACTATTTATTTTTGGGCCCGTAGCTCAGAAGGTCATTCAGAAGGGCAAATGCGCATCTTAACTTCAAAAGATTAACTTTCTGCTTATAGCTCAGAATTCCTATTATTGCATATACACACAATCATATTGATAAGATCTACGCGTTAAGCAACATGAAGGTTGCTTATGGAGTTTTTGAATGAAAAGAGTGTTAAATCGTAGTTTGAATGTTGCTTTTACTATTTTAGACAGTTTTTTGTTTTGTATTTTAGAATATGTGTTTTAAGTTCTATTTTTGTTGACCATTGTAATGTTCTTGGGTGAATATTTGTCGAAAAATGAAATTTTCTATTTTTGGGCTTGTAACTTAGAAGAACGCTATTCAAAAGGCCAAACATGCACCTTAACTTCAAATCGCCATAACTTTAGGCTCGTACCCTCATAATCGATATTATTGCATATGTGTGCAATCTTATCAATGTGATCTGCATATTAAGCAACATATTTGCTACTAATGGAGTTTTTCAAGACAAAATCAGATAAAGTGTCATATCATAGTTTGAATGTTGATTTTGGTATTTTTAGTAAGCTTTCTAATTTGTACTTTAGAATATGTGCATTAATTCCATTTCATTTTAGAATGTCTTTGTTAGCAATTTTAATGTTAGTAGGAGAGTTTTAGTAAAAAATAAAAACTTTCTTTGTAGTTTGGAATCGCTATTCTTGCAGTTGCATGGGATTGTATCATTAAGATCTATGTGTTCAATATCATAAATACCGTTAATGGGGTTTTTGGGATGAAATAAAATCGAAAATGGTTAAATTTTAGGTTTGAATATTATTTTTGTTATTTTTAGAAGTTTTCTATTTTGTGTTTTAGAATGTCTTTTATATTCAATTTTGCTGTAGAAGTTCTTTGTTAGCCATTTTAATGTTATTATGAGAGTTTTAGTCGAAAAGCAAAACTTTTTTATTTTTGGGCCCGTAGTATAAAAGGTCGTCATTCGAAAGGCCAAATGCGTATCTTAACTTCAACTGACCATAACTTTGCGCTCGTAGCTTAGAATCACTATTGATGGAATATATATTTTAAGTAACATGAATGTTACTTACAGAGTTTTAATGATGAAATATAACAAATCGTAGTTTGAATGTTATTTTTAGATAATTTTTTATTTCGTATTTTGAATGTGTCATTTAAGTTCTTTTTTTTGTTACACTGTAATGTTAATTGGAGAGTTTTAGTCGAATAGGAATTTTTTTTTAATTTCGGGGCCTACTGCTTAGAGGAAGGCCATTCAGTTCTTTTAATTAGTTGAAGTTTAAGTTCAAAAGTTTGAATAGATCTAATAAGTTCTTTTAAATTGATATTGTCTACATAATTTTCTTCTATGACAATTATTTTAGGATGAAACCCATCAGTTAATGATCTTAAATTTTTTCTAAAACCTTTTTGGATTATGGATGACTTCACCAAGTCCCCACATAGAGTTCATAATATTACTTAATTTTTAATAAATATTTCATCTTCGTACATTTTGATAATTATGAATAAGCATTTGAAGTTTTGAAAGTTTAACTAAACTAGTTTTAAACTAGTTCTTTAACGAATAGTTTCTAATATGTTCCAAGCTTGTTTGAAAATTTCATTATTTCATTAGTCACAAGTTCAATGGGATGTTTCATACCACTTCCACGAATTCCCAAATCCTCTCATCAAGAGATTTAAAAAATCCTTTCATCTTAGCCTTCTAATAGACATAATTTGAGTCATTAAATAAGGGGGGTCTAGAAGTTGAATTCTCTTTTTCTCTCATAACCAATTAACAAAATAGGATCATGTTGTGAATCTGATGATCGTTCCATTGATCAACACACGTATATATAGCCCTTGATCGGGACATTACAAAGTAAATGCCGAACCGTTACAAAGTAAATGTCGATAGTGTAACCGACGCCACATAAGTGGCGGTCAGTCATCGGTTACAACTGTTACGTTTACAACACTCCCCCTTGGATGTCCGCCGCTTTATGGAAACTGCCTCGTTAAAGCCTTGTCAGAAAAACCCTGTGGGATAAAACCTGATCGTAGGAAAAAGAGTACAGTGTATCGGTGAATCAAGGTGGTGGTGATGGACGCACTTAATACTGCCTCAATAAAACCTTGCCTAGAAAAATCCCATGGGAAAAACTCTTAGGCGAAGGAAAAAGAGTACAGTGCAGAAAGGTCCTTTTAGAATATGATCATCCTCTTTCATTGATGCTCCCCCTGATTTGAGCTTGTCAACTGGAAAAGTCTTGGAGTTGATGCATACCGATGCCGAAAACCAAATTTCTTGAATGTTGACTTTGGTAGCATCTTGATGAATAGATCTGCAAGATTATTACTGGAACGTATCTGTTGGATGTCAATGTTGCAGCTCTACTAGAATGTGTGAGTGTAAAAGAATTTTGGTGAAATATATACTTGGTTATTTTACCATTGATATACCTACTTTTCATTTGCATGATACAAGGATTATTCATATTGAAGTGCTTTAGGACTTTTTCGGTGTTTGTGGATGAATCAATAAGGATCCCACTTTAGAGATGTTTGATCTATAGGCCGAGGCAAAATTTTGTTTTCTAAGAGCTTTTATCTCAAATTCTCTCTTCAGGTATATAGAGGTTTTATGAGCTCTTCAAGATATCTTATTAGATTCAAATCATACACATTACGAATATGACAAATTCAATTTCTTAACAATAAATGCATGTCATATTGGATTGTTTAATCCTTATAGATTCCGTACATGCTAATCTTCATATATCTATCATTTTATATAAATATATTTGTAACCAGGTTTATAAAACGCATGTCAAGTTTTTCTAAGACTGCTAGAATAAAAATCGCATTCGTCATAAGGAAATGCGTTTCTTCATAATCGATATTGGGTCTATACGATAAACCTTTATGTTACTAGTCGTGCTTTATATCTGTCGATCTCATATTTTTTCATTATATTTTCGTAGTGTTAGGACTACAGGTCTCTTTATAGCTTCGGGTGTTACTAATGAATCTAGCTTTGTCTAAATTCCTTCTTTCCACTTTGGCCAATTATTTCTACGTTGGCATTCTTCAACGATGTATGGTTTATGATCCTCATCATTCTTTATGATGTTTAAAGCTACTAAAAAATACAATATTGTTGATAATAATTTTATGATGATCCCACTTTGCTCTCGTACAAACATAATCTATTGAGATCTTCATTTACAGGTACATGTGCCTCTTCGGGGGCTGTCTGTTCTAAAATGGTGGATCAAGTTGTTACATTTTTCTTTATAGGCATGGCCTTTGTAGGAGCGCCGACTTCTACAGGAGATATGGATTTTTTCCTTTCTTTCTATTGTTCTATGGGTGGCGCTTCTTTAGGAGTTTTATTTTTTCTATTTTGTAGGTTTTCTCTTATTCTGTAAGTGTGACCTCTTCAGGAGTGTCGACTTCTGCTAGAGTCATATTTTTCTATTCTGTAGTTGTGGCCTCTTTAGGAGCGTCGACTTCTGCTAGAGTCATATCGATTTGTTCATGTATCCTCAACGTCCTAAGAATCACATCTTTTGTACTCACTTTTCATTCTCCGATTCATGGGAGTTTATCTTTTGCACTAATAGGTAGACCACGCTTCAAGCGTACCGTTGATGATTTATTCGTTGCTATGTTGACAGATTGTCCTATAGGGATATTAATTCTTGTTGATTATCCTACAGGGACATCAATCCTTACTAGAGGATTCAAGTAAGTTTATGCCGTTCTACTTAAGGCTTTCCTCCCCCTAACGGTGAGAAGACTAAGTCAAATAAAGTGCTAATAAAATAAATCATTGATAACAACTAAGATATACATGTGGACATTAACTTCGATTAATGTGAATTCGAGAATTATTTATAATCTCGAAGTGCGTTGTTGCATAGTCTGCTAGACTATAAGTTTGTCATGTCTCGCAAGTGGTGTATGTGCATGATAGTAGAACCATGAATTAAGTAGCTCACTTCATGTGAATTAGTCTACTTTACCTAAAAAAATGATAATTTTTATGGTAGATATCATATATCAAAAAGGGGAAGAGACACAATTGTCCAATTTCATTAATAACTCAACTATGATGACCCACATTGAAAATATAATATTTTTGGAAATCTAGGGTCTCCTTCTTATAGACCCTACAATCTATATAAAGAGCAATGATGTCCAAGTGGAACACGTATATGGTATAAGACCCATTAGTATTAATTAATCATTCTATGAATCATCTCAATTGTTGGCAATGGCCTATCATCATCCAGAACAAATAATCTAAATCGGGATATTAATCGCCTTTTTGATGGTCACAGAATAAGGATTCACAAAAAAAAATCAACATCAAGTGATTAATATATAACAGTACTTGGTGATGTGATTAATGGGCTATGGCAGATCACATGGATGCCCATTTGAACCATCAAGATCAATGGGCATACCTTTTCAATTGCCATCAGCATTAGATGCAAAAACTTTTCTTATAAATGAAATGCTAGAGAATAAAGTCCTCACTTAAAGAACATCAATATGGTCTATCAAATGCAGCAGTTTTATAAGTTGCAGTGGTGGGTCTCATTCTTTGATGGGGCCAATCATGAACATCAATTAATTACCTCAATTTCTTCAAAAATTTTGTTTCTGTAAGTATACACCATAAACCAACTTATATTCTTAGCCATTCAAACCCTCTAATCTCAACCCTTCGTTGTGTGGGTTAAATTCAGTATCACCCTTACTAAAAGTAATATTAATAAAACAAAAAATAGTGATATTGATAGTTCAGCCCAATTCTAAAATCATACTTAAGATCCCAATTAACACAAATAGAAGTTCTAAAATTCATAAAATTAGAAAATGGCATGGCTTATTTGGTTCACCAATTGAACTATGGTGATAGAACCCACATAGTAATGTCAGCATGATTCATAGTGGTAGAGAAATGTGGCCTCTTCGGTGAGGTACCAGAGTCATCTTCTTACACTTTTACTTCCCAAGCTTAGAACTATTTTGGGAAAGAAGATCCTACTCCAATCTTCCATGCAAATAATGCAACACCATTGTCATGGTTGTTCATACATGCTACATGAACATGGTGCCAAAAACAAATCCGTTGGTAGGAATTAATCATAGTGAGACATAATGAAGGGACAAGAAGATCCTTATAAATCATCTTCTTTGCGGTTTACCAAATAAGAATTTTAAGAGACTTAATGACCAAGTCGAGAGAAATTTTGCCAGGAAGTTTTGTTGCTGAAAACTTGTCATTATATGCAATGATTATCTTTTTTTGAACTTCCTGCTATAGTACTTTTTGAGAAAAGGCTAACCTATGCTAATAACACTTTACAGTAATATCCTCTTCTACAAATGCATCATGGACACTGCTGCACCATGTTTGTGTATTTGTTGTACATTTTCAACCTCTAATGTTTGCAACTCTGTGACCTTGATATTCGCTTAAAAGTGCTTATTTTAAGCCATTATCCTTTAGCGTTATCGCACTCTCCTACGTAAAACTCCCCTATTTATCCACTTTTTTACGTAAAAGTCTCTATCATTGCGTAGAACACACTTTTCTGGACGAAATGGTATACTTGCATGCATTAAACACATTTCTAGAAGTCTAGATATGAAGCTGTTTTGACTAAGTCTCATTATGCGTTTCTCGTTATTGCAAGAAATCTGATCGGACGATTTTCGAGACTTGCGGGCCCAGGATCAACCATAGAAACCTTCTATCAAAGCTTAAAGAGCCAACAGGCTATGACAAGAAGATACCGGCCAAGTACGGGTCAAGTCAGAGGATCGTAGAGCTAGATAAAGAACCAAGAGAGAGGCAAAGTTGAGGACCAAGAGACAAACTAAAGTGATTCAAAGCCGCACCAACTGACATAAAATGACTGCTTACGTGATTGGTGAAGCCGACTGAAGATTACATTGAAGATTAGGGTTCATGACCCTTCTGCCAGCTTTGTTGCCTTTATTTTGTATCATTTTCTCTCTCCTCTCTCTTCTCTTTCTCTAACTACCCACATCTCACCACCCGATCATCCATTTGACCATCTGATCATCCGTTCTAACCATCCGATCAACCCGATCTGTCATCCTAACCCTCTGACCTCCATCATCTAACATCTGATCTCCTTTCCTCTAGCTCTATCCCATTTCCCATAACTTTTCCACCGTTAGATCCTCTATCGGGCCGTTAGATCATCCATCAGACCGTTGATCTCTCAAGATCCGACGGTTCGCCAATCTTGGGCCCGACCTAATCATCACCATCCTATCCTACTGACCCACTGGCCGACATATGGCATGCTCAGTATTGGCCCAAAAGTCCACTATCCTATGGCCTATCCATTAGTGGGCCACGGTCTATCCATAACCCACAAGGCCTGACACCAATTCTTAACCCATTAGCTACTATCATCTAAAGCCTATGGTAAATCCACAATTGAACCCAACTCACATGCCACATCAGCCACATAGCCCATTGTCAAGTGGCCCACTAGCACTCTTTTAGCCCCAATTCAAAGGCCCACAACTAACAACCCATGCCCAAGGGAGAAAAGGTCACACATGACCAATTCTCCCAACAAATCACTCACGGGCTCTCTCTCTTCTCCATCTATCCTACCCACGTGTCACTCACTTACCCATCCCACCTATCTCCATTTGACAACTCTCTAACTAACCCAATCTCCTAAAACTCTATCTAATCCATGTTCTCTTCCTCTCTCCCTCACTAATTTTCCTAACTCTCTCGGCAAGGAAAACAAGGGAGGAGCCCAAGTCTACTCCCTATCATCTCTTTCACCACCATGGACCTGATGGCACCTCCTCTTCTTCTTCTCCGGTGAGTAACGCTGGTGAGCTGGTGGAGCGCTGTCTCCTCCTCCTCTTCTTCTCTTCTTCTTCTTCTTCTTTCATCTTCGCCGGAGTTGCAGGCAGCAACTCCGGCCATCTGGTTCCCTCTCCCATGTTATTTCTCTTTCTCAATCCTTCTATCTTCTCTCTCCCACATCCTTCTTGAGCAACCGGACTCCCCTTGCACCCCACCTTCTTATTCACCATTAATTCCGGTGAGAAGCTCGCTGGAATTGCCTTACCTTTGTGCTAAGTGTGCTGCCACCACGTGTTCTCCCATTTCCCCACCACGTTGCTACCATCACAAGTAACGAATCTGCAACTCCACAAGCCGCCAACCTCTTTTCTTGATCTTCTCTAACCCCCTTTCTTGTGTTGTGCATCGCCAGACTGGTGCACAATCATCACCGACTTGCAGATTTGCCACGCCTCTCCTTGGCTCTTCCTCCTCCTTGGACGATCTCTTCTTCTTCTTAGAGATCTCCACTGTCTTTATCTCTCTTGCTACACCGTGCAGAACCAGCAACATTATCCTTCTTGCTGGTCGGACCAGCAAGAACGCCTGCAACTCACGGCCTACAACAGTGATCCTTCCTCCATAGACCAGCCATACCGCTTGCTGGATCTACCTTGCTGCTCCAGCCGGTGATCTCTATCACAACTGGAACTCCAACCAAACTCCCTGCTCTTCTTCTTCACCTACGGACCTGCAACTCAGGCAGGTCCGTCTTCTTCTATATCCCTCCACGCTGCTATGCACACACAGCCAGCGCCTCCACCTCTATTTTTCCTCCCTCTCTCAAGACTTGTAGCTAGTTCAACGTTGCTGCTAGTGCAACATTGCAGACTGAACCACCTTTTTCTCCCCACGAGCAGCACCTCGTTCAGCGCCTTTTCTTCTTAACCCATTACCGGAGTTGCAAACCTGCAACTCTGGCAGTTGTATTCAGCGGTATCACCAAGGAGATCACCATCTCCTCACCTACCTGCTCCCCTTGAAAGTGTTGATCTCTCTCTTGTGCTTCACGGACATCTTCTTCACTTTCTTGCTGCTGTACTCCTCATCACCATTGCATATTCACCGGACCTGAAAATTCCGGCCAGCAGCTCCGTCATCTTTTTCTATCACAAGACGACCTGCAACTCTTCTTCTTCTCCTAGTTGGCTACGCCTGAAAGTGCTCCACGCACCAGCACCTTCACCATTTCTGTTATTGGGTTCACCTTCAAACGTGAACTCCATCTCCTCTTTCACCTAGTCTCGTTCTCCTCTTGCAGGCGTTACAATCCTCCACACATCTAATCTGGCAAGAAACAGCACCTGTTGGTGCTTCTTCTTCTTCTACAACCCACATTCCAGCAACCTCCACCGTGTGCTCTTGTCGGACTGCTCCACCACCTCCATCACTGGTGCACCTCTGTGTTACCTCACGTCCAGTTGGGGTCCTCAACAACCAGCCACATTGTCAAACTGTTTTGGCCGGTATGCACTCCTCTCCATCTTCTCCTCTAAGCCAACAGCGTGCACAATTATTCCTTCTTCCACTAGCACGTTGCATCCACTAATTTAAGGCACTGGACCTGCAACTTCATTGTTCCCGTTCTCCTCTCCGTGAACCTGCAACTTGTGGTGGCGATCTTTAAGAACCATAGCGCTCTTCTCCATGCACCAACCCGAATGATGTGCTTATCTTTCACTTCCAAGGTTAGTGTATCATGGTAAGTCAATCACTCTTCTTTCATCTCTCCTCACTTTCTCTCTTACTCTCTCTAAGTTCTCCTTTCTCTCTCTAAAAGCTTATCTTTCATTTTATTTTCTCCCTCTAAACTCTTTCTTTCTCTCTCTAGAATTTTGTTAATTTTTCTCTCTATCTCTCTCTAGATCATTTTCTCTCTCTAAAATTCTATTTTCTTCTTAATACTTTCTTTAATTTGTTGTTATTCCATGCAATGCAATTGATGTAATATTTTATTCAGAATTAATGAATGCAAGTTTGATTAATGTTATTCAATTTCTTTATTAAATAGAATTTAATTCTAGTGATTTTAATTGTTTTACTTAGAATTTAGTTCTTGGATCTCGAACTCTCTAAAATCATGTTTTAAAACCAATCACATCATCATTCTCACCCTTCCATTGTTCTAAGTAATTTTTGTTATTATTGTTCTGTATTTGCTCTAACCTCGAGTGCGGACGATACCCGACACGAGCCACTGTGCAAGTCTGCATTTTTGCAGATTAAGTGAACCAATTCGGAGAAATTATAAATATTATTGAAATCAGGGGTTTTCGATCCAACGACACGAAAAAACTTTAATTTCAAATGGCGCCGTTGCCGCTCGGTGTATAGGAATGCATAAAGGAATGAAGATGATGAGAACGTACTTTCAAATGGCGCATCATTGTGTGTTAATACACAATCTAGGTGTACTGAACTGATATGATACACGATATAGTCAAAAATTTCAGCCCTAAAATAACCCTTCTCTATATGATCAAGTCATATTTTCAGATGGTGCCACGTAATTAAAAATAAAATAATTCTTTAGAAAATGATCATGAATGTAAGATTTTCTTTAAGGTACATTACATGTGAACAATCCTCTGCTCATGCAATATATTTCTTGCAATGGAAAATATCTTAAAAATTACTAATGCCTAGTACACCCATGCACATTAAAGAAGAAATCTTATAATAAAGGGAAAGTTATTTGAATAAATCCAAATCCTCATCAAAAGGGTAAGATAATTAAACCCTTGATTGACACCTAAATAAAAACCTTAGTTTTTAAAGGTTAGTTTCCAAAATCAATTAGGAAGCTTATTTAATGACATGAATTCTAAAACGTGGGACTCATTGATTGCTATTTTTAATTGAGATTAAATAGGGAAACTATAAAGACCTTACACCATCAATCTCCAACGTGTTAGTACCCCAAATGACAATCTTCTTAAATGTGGACACCTAGAAACCTCAACAAATTAGGAAACACACCATAGGTTTTGAAATTATTTTAGTGAGAAAGATATATCATCAGTAAACAAGATAGGAAATATATAGATCTTTCCTCTAAAATTTAATAATGTTATTAATTGCCATAACAATGAGGTTGTATTAGGCAAATATAATAATAAAAATCAAATGGACTTGACGTCTTGATAAAAACGTGGGAACCTTTTTAGTATAGGCGTGATAGTCGCCAACTTCATAGTGGCAATTAGAGTTACAACAAAAGTCTAGAAAACTAGTACTGGGACCCACTTATTCACGACGTCTATACATTTAAAAATGATATTAATGGACGTGTAGGATTAAGAAATTTATGTGGGGATTCACCGAAATAATATTACCTTATAGAAACGCATGCCACGTGGTGCCTAGTAGGGCCTACTAAAAAAATCTCAAACAATATGTAGTCTCAATGTATAAAGAAATATCTCGATACGTATGTGTATATATATATATATATATATATCCTTTTTGGGCAAAACGTGTACACTAATTTAGTTAACACAACCACATCAATTTGGGAACATAAAATATCTCTTTAAAACTTAATTGGACATTCCAAATTGCAATATGAAAGTAACCCACATTCTTTTTATAACCTTGAGAAGTCTTAAAAAGGTGAAGATGTGGAAGCAAATCATGGAGTCCCATAGACTCTTGCTATCTAGAGCGTCAATCAATCGGGCCCTCACTAAGGTAAGTAGATCCTCATTTAAGACATTAGTATAAAGGCCCTAAATTGAATAAATGCAAATAAAGAATATATTTCTTGGCAAGATCAGAAGTTTGTAAGGAAGAGATTTCATGGCATCAACATCTAATGTTTTTGGGTTTGCAGAGAAGAAGTACTCTCACCATCTTCAAACTTTTACAGGTGAAATATTGTATAAATGCTTTCTTGATCAGGGTTTCTGATTTTTCTTTTCAAAAATCTAGTTTAATCATTTAAGAAATCAGTTTATCTAAGACATTTCTTGTGCAAAAAAAAAAATCTTTATTTATTTATTTTTGTTAAATCCAGAACGTGACCCCAGGTTTACGCCTATTTAATGGAGATCGATCAACAAGCTGATTTCGTTCGAGGTCATTTTTCGATCTCACAATTGTTTATGAGATACTTATTTGCAAAACTCTTTAAAAAAAATGAAGATCTATGTGTAAGATTGAATTGGTTGATCTCTGTACTTTTAAACAATGAAAAGATAAATACATTTTCAAAACAAAAAGATCATTATTGTCGATTGGTGTTGATTCACACTCACTGCACTCTGTAGATTCACGCCTACACAATCGTTGGTTAGATGAGCTTCGTGCTGATAACGTGTTGTGAATCTGATGATCTTTCCATTGATCAACACACGTATATATAGCCCTTGATTGGGACGTTACAAAGTAAATGCCGAATCGTTACAAAGTAAATGTCGATAGTGTAATCGACGCCACATAAGCGGCAATCAACCATCGGTTACAACCGTTACATTTACAACATATCACATTTATTAGGTGATTAAACATTTTTTCAAGAGCTTAGGCTATGATACCAATTTAATAATTACTTTGTTAATTAGTAAGGTTGCAACAAATAAATTAAGCAGAGATAATAACACAACTAACAATGATAGCAAGACATTTATATTATAAGAACAATATAGAGATAAAGATGACAAAAACCCACAAGACAAGATTTTATAGTGATTCGGTATATTCGCACCTACATCTACTCTCAAAAAGTTTCAACCTACTTAATAATTTTTATTCAATCAATTCAAAGATAAAACTTACAAAATTGAAAGAATAGGGTTAGTAATACACCCAACCCAAAAAAAAAACCTCTCAGAGCCTAAGAATTCAAAAAAAATCCACTCAGAGCCTAAGAATTCACCAAAGCTTAACCGAAGTCAATAATCCACTTAACTTAAAAGAAATTAAAAATCCTCTCAATGAGTCTAAGGAGAAAGCCAATTCTCCTTAACTACACTAAGATGATATTTTCAACAAAAGATGTCATGATGCCTCTATAATAGGTTGATAATCAAATAACAATACTAACCTCTCAGGATAACAAACAATGAGATGAGATGCTTCTTGATGAAGTTTGGACCAAGCTCTTCTCCATTTCGTAGAGTAATCTCCTCCATTTATAGAGGCTTGGTAAGACTTATGTAAATATATAATAAATGAGGTAAACAAAAATCTCAAGGGGTAATAGGGATTGTGTCACGCCCCGAATTTGGATACCCATATACGACCCAAAAATCCGTAGATCGACTTGTACCTTAATCTAGAGGTAATCCATGAATGTCCCCTAGTGGTCCAATTAGGTCAATTAGACTACTAAGGTTCATTCGAAAATCCACTAAGTAAAAAAAGTCTCTAGATGTAGAAAACAAATAATTTAAATAATTCATAATTAAAATAATTCAATCAATCAACTAAATGTGGAGAGAAGGAGGCAAGAACATGCTCTCAATCAAAGGACTACATGTCCTTGAAAATAAATAAGAATTATTTTTAAAACAATCAAATAAAGTCTTCTAAAGTGTGGGATCGACTCCAAAATCCTCGCCGATCTCCTCAAATGCACCGGAGTCTTTCGCTTCAAAATCATCTCACGTACCTGGCTCCTAAAAATTTGAAAATAGTATCGGTGTAGCACCGTGAGCCGAGGCCCAGTAATACAACAGTGTGCATGGTATGATATCATACTATACAAGTTTTTTTAATCAAGGTATGCATCTCAATCGTATAATAAGGATGACATGAATATGAGGGTGAATGCAAGTGAGTACGGGATGTAAATGCAACTAGTACCCATAACCACATAGGGTCTCCATCTCCTTCCCGCACTGGGAGTGGTCTCATCGACCCATCTACAGGATATAATAATGTCTGAGGCCTTTCACCATAGGGTACTGAACCCTGATTAATTGATAAAACCAATATAAACGTATATAATATGCTTCAACCCCGTTCCCTTATGCACCCCTTATATGAAATGACGTGATGATCATGGTATGATAACAAGATGGTATTAGAGTTACATAGCATAAGCAAACATGTATTTAACATTTAAATAAGAATATAAAATGAACACATGATCATCAAAAGTGATAACATGAGAAAGAATATTTAGGGTTAAACATGAATAATATGTAATAATCACCGAAGGTCACGATCAAAATGAATGAACAATATAAGTAAAAATTATAAGAGAATCCAACACACCATGGCCGAACCCTATGAGGGATCCATAACACAAAGTCGAACCCTAAAGAGGGATCCATGACACTTGGCCGAACCCTATGAGAGATCTAAGACACATGGGTGAGATCCCCATGCATACAGGTATAGATCAAACAATTTAGGGTTTAGTTAAACAACAAGGGATAAACCCCTTAGTTAATAAGTCATGACCGAACCACTAATAATTAATAGGTTTTTTATAAAAAAAAAAATATTGTCTTGTAAAAATCATAACTAAATAAATATTAATTAAAAATATATAAACCCAATGGATTTAAAAATTAGATTCACAGAGATTTTAGAAAAAAATAAATAGAAAAATATTCAGATTCAAAATATAGGTCGAAACCCTTAATTAAGTGGATCGGACAGAATCTAGAATTTTGGGTTTTATAGAAAAGTCTCACACATTTGAAAAATCATAACTTAATCAATACAAATCAGAAAAATATAAACTCAAATGTTATAAAAACTAGATTTATAGAGATATCTAGAAAAAATAAATAGAAAAATATTCAGATTTAAAATATGGGTCAAAACCCTTAATGAAGTGGGCCGGATAGAACCTAAAATTCTAGGTTTTACAGAAAAGTCCAGCACATTTGAAAAATCATAACTTAATTAATATAAATCAAATAAATATAAACTCAACGGTTCTAGAAACTAGATTGATAAAGTATCTATGAAAAATAATTAGATAAATATTTAGGTCAAAAATATAGATCGAAATCCCAAGTGAAGTTGACCGTGTAAAATCTAAAATTCTGGGTTTTTCTGTAAAGTTGAACAACTTAAAAAAATCATAACTTAATCAATACAAATCAGAAAAATACAAACTCAAAGGTTCTAGAAACTAGATTAATAGAGGTATCTATAAAAAATAATTAGAAAAATATTTAGGTTAAAAATATAGATCAAAATCCCAAGTAAAATAGATCATGTAAAATCTAGAATTCTAGGTTTTTTGTTAAAGTCCAACAACTAAGAAAAATCATAACTTAATCAATACAAATCAGAAAAATACAAACTTAAAGGTTCTAGAAACTAGATTGATAGAGGTATCTATAAAAAATAATTAAAAAAATATTTAGGTTAAAAATATAGATCAAAATCCAAGCGAAGTGGACCGTATAAAATCTAAAATTCTGGGTTATTTTGTATAGTCCAACAACTTAGAAAAATTATAATTAAATAAATATAAATCAAAAAAATATAAACTAAATGATTTTGGAAAATAGATTAATAGATGTATTTAGAAAGAATAATTATAAAAATATTCAAATTATAAAAATACAATAAAAATGATAAAGAACACAGTCATCCGTTATAGGTACAAAATAGGTAATGGCCAAACCCGTCATGGTGGCCCAAAATAAAGAACAACCCAATAAGAATAAAGTAAATATTGTTGAAATTAATTTATAATGAGTATCAACCATTACCTAGTGAAAGAAAAATAAAATCTTGAAGAAAAATAAGTATAGGATGGATCACACTTACCTTAAGGTTTCTTCAACTTTAAAAGAAATTGAAAGTTTCTTTAAATTTGAAAGTCGTCGGATCGTCCTCTCCTTGGAGTATGTTATTCTATTCAGAGTCTCCGTCAATTCTCTCTTCTTGCCTGAGTACGATCGGTGTCCGGATGAAGGTTTAATGGATCTTTCTCTATTTTTAAATGGAGTTGGGTTTGTGAAAGCTTCTAAAGCTTTAGGGTTTTCATAAATAGATTTAGGGAAGGATTAGAGTTTTTATATTAGTGAAATTCGTTACTATCAAATGAATGACTTTTTTAACCCTATAAAACTTATATTTTACACTACTAATGGGTTAAAAATGGGGCCAAGGCCCATATATATCAACTAAGCTTTATTTAAGAATATTATCAAGCCCAAAAGGCCTTTAAATTAGCCATACGAACCTACCCAACAGTCATAACACAAATAATCATTTATTTATTCAATTAAACTATATTATATAATTTAAAAGTTCATACATCAAGGAATTGACACATGTCACATACATAAATCACAAAAAGTAGTCTAAATACATAAAAATCATAAAAAACGTTTAAAGCACCAAAAAAGAATCAAATGACATCGGAATGACCCGAAAGTGATTCGCAGATCCCATACTCCTATTAAATAAAAAAATATAATTAAATATTAATTTTAAAGAATATAAGAATGGTAGGAAAGTTTAAAAAAATTATGAAAATACTATTTTGTCAAAATCTCCCGAAATTTTCGACTAGAGTTTTCGTGTTTCAAGAAAAGTTCAAATTTCACAGGTAAGTCGGTAAAGATAAAATATGAATATTTTTGGTGTCTTGGACCCACAAAATAATTTTTTTATAAAAGTTCTGAAATGTTAGCTAGGAAAAGAAAAAGTCCCCTATAAGTTATAGTTCATTATTTTTAGCAAGAATTTAGCCTTAAATTGCGAGTTTCAAAAATAGCAGATTTTTCAAAATTGTCAGAATGAAACCAAATTAAATACGCATACTCATACATGATATTAAACAATAAAAATAATAATAAGAATCTAAAAAAGTTTAAGGTTTTCATTATTAGGTGAATTTACCATAATACCGTAAAACGAAAGTTCAGGGTATTACAGATTGAGAGAGCAATGGAGAAACAAATGTAACTCTTCTTTAGATGTTAAATGTGTTGTGAATTTTCGAGCATAAGAGTTGTTAAACAAATGGGGTTGAAAACCAAGTATTTATAGACAATCAGGTGCATTTATATTTGGCCAAAACATGTCCCATGGATTGGTTTGGTAGACAGGTCAATAGGTCTCACTAAAAGGGTCGACCGGTCTCAATGATGGGTAAACCGGTCTGGTTTTAAAACTCAAAAACAAAACTTCTAAGAGACCGATTGACTAGTCGCAAGGACGGGTCGACCGATCACCTCCAAAATAGTTTTTCAAACTAACATAAAGACTTCAAAAGGATCGAAGACATTACCAAAACAATATATGAATCTTACCAAGTACCAAAGAGATGTTTATACTTAGATTTTTAAGCTTTCAATTGGCCTTCATTTGGATTTTTGATATTCAATTGGTCTTGGATAGTCTTTAGTCAACTTCAAGTCATTCTTTCTTTGGAAGTCTTCAAGCCTCACTTATTACTAAGTACAACCAACCAATATGTAATTGAAAAAATAAAAAGTACAACTTTACAAAAACTGTATCGACATTTACCTTGAATTGTTTCAAAAGAAACATGTCTTTATCGAATTGACTCAAAATATGAGTCTTCGTATTAAAATGTAGATTTCCAAATACTATATGATTAAAAATCATGTATGAGTATATATATAGAACTTTGATTTGTTTTACCTGTATGAGAACTTGTGCCTACTTTCTGAGCTTTCCCCTGAAGCTCACTTCATTCCTTCCTACCAATTGCAGACGATATGTGCTCGCACAACCTGAGTGGGACGGCACTGTGATTGAGGATGAGTACTACGAGTCGGTTAAGGAGGCGAATTTCCATGCATAGGATGTAATCTGGGTGGACCTGAGAATCCTGTCTCGTAGAGTTGTTGATCTTTTGTATAGGTTCTTATTTTTGTTGTTTTTGCATTTTGAGCAATTGTAAAGAGAGACGTAATATGATGTATTTTTCTTTCGTGGTATTACTATATATATTTACAACTTTCATTTTGGATTATATATCTGACATATGACATGTTTATGGTTACATAAACTCAAGTAAAATTACCCATTTTTAAGTCTCCCCCTTTATTCAATAGTTGTTAGATGAACATGTCATTTTAGTTATAGTACTTGCCACATCACAGGTTCCTAGTTGTGGGAATGGGGTGTGACAATTTATAATTATAAAAGGTTAATTCTTCAGTGCGCACAAGAATCTTTCTACACAGTGCACAAACTCAATATTTTGAGGCGATCAACCCTTTTAATAGTCAATCGATAGTTTATGTGTCAATTGGCTCTTTTTATAATTGATCGTCAATTCCTATAGGTAATTATTTAGAGCCGCAATAACTTTTTATGTTTGGGTCTTGCATTAAGATCTTAGTTGATAATTTATTTGGGTCGGGCTCAGGGGACCCCTTTTTCTGACTCTTCTCGGGAGTCGTGTTCTTGGCCGTGGCTTCTAAGTATCCAATGGTGGTTGATAGCACCTTTTTTCACATTTTGCAACACCATCAACCACTGTTATTGGATTCGTGAAATCCACGACCAAGAACACGAGAAAAAGGGGATCCTTGGAGCCTGATCCGTTTACATAATGTGGTATTTCCATTGATTTTGGTAACTTTTTGTGAGAATTACCATAAAAGCCGTAGTTACAAGCACGTTGGTCGCATCTGACCGTAGCCCGATTTAGTCATGCTTTATGGCTTGGTGGACCAATAAGTCTTCTTTGGTTACTTTTACTATTAAATATATTTTAAATCAGAATGAAAAGATGACAATGCCCTTATCCTTATCCTTGACTGACACTGGTACAATTCCTCGTTTACGATGCTTGAAGAATTAATTTCTTTGAAAAACTTTTGACATCCATTTCACCATTGTTACTGGTTCAACTAATTCACTGAAACTAAAATGGTGTTGGTTCAACCAGTTTGAGCTCAATACTCAAACTTGAAATAAAATACCGACTTAACAAAATGGTTAGAGAAATAGATAAGGTATTTAGAGTGAAACGAAGTTTTAAACATGTCTTAAAAAATAGAAACAGTCAAGGAGATGAAGCTTTGCTTGTAGATTTTAAGGTTTAGTATTCAAACTGAAAACAAAATCGTGAAAATGGTATTGGTTCGATCAAGTTGAACAATTCCTTTGACAGAATTTTGTCTGATTTACTATTGTTACAGGGGTTCCTCTTCGTTGTGCATTTTCCCATCTTCTCTTAATTATCATCTAATTTAGTTAGTGATTCAACTAAGTTGTGCTCAATACTCAAATTGAAAATGAATACAGGTTTCATGAAAATGGTACTAGTTCAACCGGTTTAGAAAAAAAAAATTATTCGATTTTCAACATTGTTACATGGGTTCTTCTTCGTTGAGACGCATTTTCTCATCATCTTTTTATTATAGTCTAACTGTGTTAGTGTTTCAACTAAGTTGAGCTCAATACTCAAACTGTAAATAGATACATACATCATGAAAATGGTACTGGTTCAACCAGTTTTGTGAAAATGGTATCGATTCAACAGGTTTGGGGAAAATGGTCCTAGTTCAACCAGTTTCGTGAATATCGTTACTAAAACTTGAGAGACGATTCTTACTTGACGAAAATGAAAGTAATAACCATCTTCTTCAGCTTCTTCCTTGAAGATTCTTGTTTAACGAAAATTAAAGTAGTAACCATCTTCTTCAGCTTCTTCCTTGTTCCATCTTCACCTTCTTCTTTTTTAACTAACCCTTGAAACCAGTGTCGCCTTCTTTATTCACCTTCAATGGCACATAGACAAGTTGCAAAGAACTGTAGAGGATAACCGAGATGCTATAAAATATATGACTGAAAAGAAATCTTTAAACTTGCACCACCTCCATCTTTCTTCACCTTGAATGGAGTAAAAATAAGTTGCAAAGAGTTATAAAGGAAGAAAATGGAGGAAAAGAGCTGTGAAGCAAGAAAATAGAGGAAAAAAGCTGTGGAATAAGGAAATTGAGGAAAAAAAGCTCAAGAGCAAGAAAATGGAGGGAAAGAGCTGGACAAAACTGACGTACGGTACTATGTTGTCAGTCAAACCTCAAATCAAATGATACTATCAATTCAAATTGATATTAGTTGGAGGGAAGTATGGGCATTTCAAAAGAAAGGCCTTAATGGGCAGACAATTAAACCAAAGTGTCCCTAGTTTTGTAGAAGGGACTAAATGGTCGGGAATTTTTGTAAATATGGACTTAAAAGTAATTTTTCCTTTTTTTCTTTGATGTTGGTATACGTAAAAGATTCCATATATACCAAAAAAAAAAAGATTCTTGTGCACACTGAACAAGTGCCAATAAAAAAATATAATTTGTTTAGATGTTGATAATAAATTATGAGACTGATAATCTATTATTAACTCCACTAGGGGGACGCCATGTGCGAGCCACGTGCACCTTATGCATGGAAGCACCTTACACGTGGCACTCTTAGAGACCACTGACCATATATATGTGTGGCCCTTCCCTAGTTAGACCTAAATACCAGAATTCATCTTGACTAGTAATTTCTATCCATTGGATTATAGTCTTTTTCATGGCTATTTTTAATCGTGGATTTCTAGTAGTATTAGGGGTACTCAGTTTCAAAGGTTAGAAATCACTAATCACGCCAATTTTTGTTATGCAAGTCAATCTAGGGATGGGCCAAACATCCTTACGGTCAGTAGCCTGGTGTGCCATGTGGCTCATACTGTGGGTCCGTCATCAACTTTAATGATGGACACCATCATCGAGTTTTTTCTAGGGACAGAGTTCGCCACATGGGCATTAAGTAAATGCCTCAATAGTTGAGTTGAAATGTGAAATTGTTGAATGACCAAAGCACCCCTATAAAGTAAAAAAATGAAAAAAATGAAAAAAGCATTGTTTGTCAATTTAAGGAATTTGAGGGTCATATTAGGAATAAATATTTTTTTGATTTTTTTAATAAGAGAGTAGCATTGAAGACCTGCATGGGTAACGTGTGCTTAAAGAGGCGACGTGTGCTTTGACACTAAAAAGACCGAAAAGCCCTTTTATGTGAATAGTTTAAAGAAAACCAAAGACTCTAAACAAGGGTATTTTGGGGATATTTGAGTTTAGCGCGAGACATGCAAGAAGGGCCTTCGTCCATTGGCTGTGTTTGGTTTGCAAAAAATATGAATTTTGGCGGCCATGTTTTCTTGCAAATTTCTAAAATGCTTGTTTGGTTCTTTCTTTGAAGAAAACCCCGGAATAAGAAGAGACGTTTGGAAAATAAAATAGAAAAACCAATAGACCGAATTAAAGTTGGTATGTTGATTTTCCAAAGTTCCACTACGTCTTTAGTTTACCTCAAGGCCAAATACCATGAGTAATGTTTTCATACCCAGACCGGTGATTGAATCATTGGAGGGACCGGTTCAACCGCCAGGTCGATTGGGTCAATCCGCCACATGGCAACTCTTTGGGTCCCACTTACCCATGAATGGTTTGCCCGTGACGGAGCACTCCAGGTCACCAGTTCAACCCATGTCAGCCGGGTCACCAATTCAATTGGCTAGGTCGAGCTGGTTACAAGAATGTGAACGGTTTTTTCAAAGATTACTAGGTTGGGATCAACCCAACGCGGTTTTGTGATTGAGTCACTGATTCGACCAGCCGGGCTGGGTTTAATAACATTGACAATGACAACTCCTTCTTCGCCATATCTTTCTAACTAGGTAACATCCTTCATGTTCATCTCTCTCTTTCGACGCCGCTCTAGAATACATGGCTACAAGACACGACAAAGTACCTTATTGGCACCTTCGTAGGAGAGAAATTGTTCCCTCTCTCCTCAGATATATATGTCATAATTTGCTCGAGCTTCCCCCCACTCTTCAATACCTGTATCACCGAGTTGTTATCATTTTTTCTGAAAATTTTTGAGTTTTGAATTGTCATTGCCAATATGAGCCATGATGACCACCACCATGACCACCCCTAGTGACCACCTAAATTATGAGCCATGTGGCACACTTTTAGAGAACGCTGATTGTATGGATGTTTGGCCAATCCCTAGATGAGCGTACAAATCAAAAATCAACCTGATTGGTTATTTCAAACCTTTGGATCCTTGTACCCAAATAATGGTCAATAATGCTCAAATTCCTACGGTTAAAATCAATCCATGATGACTCCAATCTAATGCTTAGAAATCACTGATCAGGCTGATTTTTTATTTGTGGGCCCATCTATGGATTGGCGAAACATCCATATGGTCAACGCCCTCTAAAAGTGTGCCACGTGGGTCCTATTGTAGGTGATCATAATCATGGAGGTTTAGCAAAGTTTTACTCAAGGTGTGAAACAATTAGTGGGTGCAAATAAAATTAAGGGTAATTTCCCTAGAAATTAACGGTTGCAATGTTTCTGCCCGACAAGACAACGGATAGTCAAAAAAGCAACGATTACCGATTTTGTCCTTAACTTTTAGGTGTGACTTCAAAAAGGCGACTGAAACAAAGCTGACACGACCGTACGCCTACAGCTTTTTCTACTCCTATTCCTAATGATGGCTCTAAAATACTTTTGGATCAACCGTCTGATTATGATCTAACAGCTGGGGATCACTCCAAAAAGTAATCAACATTTTTTGACAATAACACTCTTTTATGTTCCCTTTTTTATTTTTTCCTATTTTATCATCTATTTCCTCCTATTCTGTCGTCTATTTCTCTTATTTTGTAATATGTTTTCTCATTCTCTATCATTTGTTCTCTCTGATACAAGATCAACAATGGCCATGAAAAAACTCACTATAATCACCTAAATGAGCAAATAGACATGAGGAGAAACCAATGATAGAACAGTAGAAAACAAACGACATGAAAATATAAACGATGTGGTATGAAAAGAGAAAACAGATGATATCAAAGTAGAAAATAGACACGAGGAGAAAACAGATGCTAGAACATGCAAAAGAAATCACAAGAGAAAAGGAAGACTGAAGAGGAGAGGAGGGTAGAGGAGGAAGAGAAAAGGAAGGCTGAACAGGAGAGGAAGGTAGATGATGAAGAGGAAAGGAAGGCTGAAGAGGAGAGGAAGGTATGTCATCTGTTTTCTCTTTGTATGTCGTCTGTTTTCGTATTGTATGTCTTCTGTTTTCTCTATGCCTGTCGTCTGTTTTGTGTTGTCTATATATCTCGTGTGTTGTCTGTTTTCTCTTTGTATATCATCTGTTGTCGTCTTGCTTGTATGTCGTATGTTTTCTCTATGTCTGTCATCTGTTTTGTGTTGTCTATATATCTCGTATGTCGTTTGTTTTCTTTTTGTATGTCGTCTGTTTTCTCTTTGTTTGTCGACTGTTTTCTCTTTGTATGTCGTCTGTTGTATGTCGTCTGTTTTTTCTATGTCTATTTTCTATTTTCTTCTTGTCTGTCATTTGTCTTCTTGACTCTCTTCTATCGTCAGTTTGCTCCTATTCTATCATCTGTTTCCTATTGTCATTGGTTTTGTCCTTTAATTGATGTATTAGAACAGAACAAGTGAATAAATCGAGAGTTACTTATTACACTATTTGTTATTAGAGATGACAACATCCATTCATAATTTCTAAGTTTCATAACTTGCGATTCTTAACAAGTTTAATAATTGTCTCGTATGATGTTAGCAAAGGAGAAAATGGATGATAGAAAAGGAGAAAAGAGAAGATAGAAATGGAGAAAATAGATGTTAAAAAAGGAGAAAATGGATGATAGAAAGGGAGAAAATAAAGCAAAGGAGAAAATGGATAATAGAAAATGAAAAAACATATGATAAAGTAGTAGAAAATAGATGACAGAGTAGGAGAAAACAAATGACAGAAAAAGAGAGAACATATGACGGAGTAAGAGAAAGTAAATGACAGAGTAGGAGAAAACAGATGACGGAGTAGGAGAAAACATATGATAGAAAAGGTGAAAAGAGATGATGGAAAATGAAAAAATAGATGTTAACAAAGGAAAAAATGGATGATAGAAAAAGAGAAAAGAGAAGATAAAAATGGAGAAAATAGATGTTAGAAAAGGAGAAAACGGATGATAGAAAGAGAGAAAAGAGAGCAAATGAGAAAACGGATGATAGAAAAAGAGAAAACAAACGACGGAGTAGGAAGAAAACAAACGATGGAGTAGGAAGAAAACAAACGACAGAGTAGGAGAAAACATACGATAGAAAATGTGAAAAGAGGTGATGAAAAAGGAGAAAATGGATGATAGAAAAGGAGAAAAGAGAAGATAGAAATGCAGAAAATAGATGTTAAAAAAAGATAAAACGGATGATAAAAATGGAGAAAAGAGAGCAAAGGAGAAAACGGATGATAGAAAAGAGAGCAAAGGAGAAAACGGATAAAAAAGAAATGAAAAAATGAAGAAAGCTTACCGTATTACAATCTTTGATCTCTGCGTATAAACAAATGAAGAAAGCTTACAAGAGAAAAAATGAAGAAGAAAGCTTACCGGAGAAGCTTTAGAAAATGAGAAAACGGATGGTAAAAAAGGAGAAAAGAGAGCAAAGGAGAAAACGGATGAAAAAGAAATAAAAAAAATGAAGAAAGCTTACCGTATTACAATCTTTGATCTCTACGTATGAACAAATGAAGAAAGCTTACAAGAGAAAAAATGAAGAAGAAAGCTTATCGAAGAAGTTTTCTTTGGTAAGGGAAAAGTTGTTTTGACAATAAATGTAGGTGTACTTTTTTTACTTTTTGCAATGGAAAAGTTGTTTTGACAATAAGGGTAATAATGTCCAAAAATGTGCCCAAATTAACAAACTGAGAAATGTTTAAAAGTTGTTGGCTGTTCGGTGATAAATGTTGAAAACGTTAATTCTTTTGGTAATTACCCTAAAATTAATAACCATAATAGATAATGGACTATCATAATTGTTACCAAAATCATCCATTGAAGTAATTTTTTTAAGGACCTTTGAAGTGGCGGGATTTTTAAACCAACGATTGTGCGGCCAATGATCGCACACCACATATGCACATGGTTGAAACTTTGGTTTTAAAAGACTTTTTAAAATAGAGTTATGATCACATGGGCTGGGTTTCATGGACGTACGCGTCCACGGTGCATATTGTTGGCAACTTTTGATTCATTGTCAAACACACCTCGGACTGTGCAGTAGCTTTCCAATTTAATATTAAAATATAATATTTTAACTATTTAACTTATTTTCTAAATAAATCAAAAGATTAATTATTTATCAAAACAAAAACGAAAAACCCTTTAGTCTTCTTCTTTATTATCTCCTCTCTCCCAGCAATTTCTTCTTTCTTCTTTGCAACTCTCTCCAATGTCTTCTTCTTTCTTCAACCTTTCATCTTCCACTTAATGACAGAGACTGGAATAAAAAAATAAAAAAAATTTGCATTTTTTTCCTGATAAATAAATTATTTGTTTGCTTTGATGTTGTATGGTCCATCCATAAAATCTCTCATACACTACACAATACACATGGCAAATAACGGAGCAAGGAAATGGGAAAAGGTTTTTGTGCCAGTCTCCACATTCATGAGTTGTATTGAAACAACTTCTTACAATAGGATTTTTTTTATTAGGGAATTAGGAGGGGCAGTGACAGGCCAAACGTTCCACGAGAAAAACTTTTAAAGCTACATGAATGGTTGAACTCATCTTGGAGTCTCTGAATCCCCAAAAGTCCATCCTTAAATCCCAAATTGATTTGTTAATAAAAACCTAAAACATTCTGATGCCGGGAGATGCATAAATTTGTTTATAAAGAAGCTTGGGATTCATTAAATGGTGAGGTTCGAGAGAGCTTGCACTTTATCCAATCCTTCCATTAATAGCGTGAGTATAGTGTCTCCCATGGGAGAGATGTGATGTAGAAGATGAAAGGTTGAAGGAAGAAGAAGATGTTGGAAGAGAGTTGCAGAGAAGAAAGAAGAAGACGTTGGAGAGAGGAGAGATGAAAGAAGACGTCTGTTTTTCATTTTTTTTAGGTAAGTTAATTAATCTTTGGATTTATTTAAAAAGTAATATATTATAATTTTAAATAGTTAAAATCTATTATCTATACTAAAGCTGAGCACTGCTGAGGTGGCGCTCTCTCCATCTTTTTTTCATAGTTTTTTCCAAAAATACCCTCTTTTTAAGTTTTTCCAAAAACAACCATTTCACACTTGCTTTAGTGTCATTAAAAGAAAGGGGTATATTAGACTTTTTCTCAACAAAAACCTTTCCCCTATCAACCTTTTCCTTTCCAAAACCTTTACATTCCAACAATGCCTTTTTCAAAATCAGAGATTCCATTTTTAATATTTTTGCTTTTCACACCCATTGGTTGGGCCCACATGGAGATCATGTTGGACAATCCAACCATTCATTGAGTTGTCCTTTCTATGATGATCATCACCACCAAAAATAAGTTCATTTCAAAATTACTAACCATATAAAAAATTGATCCAAAATAATGGTTTAATTGGATGTCTTGGATTTTTCATATTATAGTAAGTTTTTCATGAGTTTAAGAATGCCGAACTGTCCTAATTTTTTGCGAGGAGGCTAACTATAGTATGAAAAACTCATGGCGCGGTTGGATTGTCCAACATGATGTCCATGTGGGCCCCACCACCGGGTGTAAGAACTAGATGTAAGAAATGGGTGTAGTAGCTCTAGACGGACTCTTTCAAAAAACACCCTTCGTTTCCTGCAACTCTCTCCCTCCTTTCTTCTCATAAACTGTTTCTCCATCCCCTATTTACTTCCTCATAAAATCTCACAATTATATTGGAGTAATAAAAAAACCTCCTCACCCAAAACGTCTTTACCTCTTCCTCTCCCATCTATCATTTTTGAATCTTAATAGATCTGGAGGCCTTCGTTTGTTAGTTCTCTTTTCATCTCTTCAGATATGTTGGTCCTACACCATTAATTCAGTTCTTATATAATATCATATTTTTTTATTATTACTTAGTCTTACTGTTACTAGTGCCATGTTTTATGGGTGTATTCTGATCTGTTGTGTTTTGTTTGTGAAGTGCTGCAATTTAAAAATCTGATAGAGAGGGTAACGGTAAAGGTATTGAATAAAGAAAGAGGGGAATATATTAAATAAAGAAAGAAATGAACTAAGGATTCCCAAGGTAAGTGAGACCATAATTTGTTTCTAGATTTTTTTTTTTTTTTTTCGTTTTGACAAGATGAATTGGTATACATGGATATTAAAGAAATGTAGGGGTCATTCCTAGGTTGACATGCTTCTATATACCGCTCAGGAGTAGCAAATGTGAGGCTGGGATTGTGATCCTGATTTGCTTTCTAGGGCCCGACATGGACAGGTTCATACTTGAGCTAGAGAGCATGATAAGAGAGCCTGTCGAGGAACCTCTCTCAATAAGACCTCCACGTTCATTATATCAACACTCTAAACCAACAGCATCATGCCTATTGATCGACATGGGTGGTGAAAATTTGGTGAATATGTATCACGTGTGATACATGTCATATGTATCAAATGTAGAGTTGTGGGGTTGGTGTTTTTATTGTAGGTGTGGGATAAGATTTAGAAAATTCAGAAATATATATGTACGACGTTCAAAGAGGCGTTTTATTGTGTAACTTGGTTTTACATCTACATTAAGGTTAGATGCCTAAACTATGATGATTACAAAATCAAATGTGATCTGACGATTATAACCACACGATCTCTTATTACAGTATTTTGGTCGTTAAACTTAAATGCTTTCTTTCTAACTTGAGCCTATCCTAAGATCTCCAACCTTTTTTACATTCCTAAATCTATTTTAACTCTTTAAAAATTGACTCTCTCATTTTTTTCTTCTAACTTCCTAAATTTTACAATCTTTCCATTACCCAACATGTCTCTCTAGATCTCTAGAGTATAGACCATCACACATAAACCAAAGTTCACCTTGGGATTATGGACGGTTAACAACTGTAGAGAGAGAGAGAGAGAGAGAGAGAGAGAGAGAGAGAGAGAGAGAGGGAAATAACTTTTAGAAATCAAGAAGGTAATCTTTGATGGGTATTGTGCGAATTAGAGATTTTTTTAATGGTCGGGATCAAGGGACACAAATTTTTACAAAAATTTTCATACTAATAAATTGGCGGGGGCCAATATATAAATTAGAAATTTTGGAATGGGATGATTTTTGCTAGGGATGGTCTCTATGGTGAGAAGATCACCCTCACAAAAATTCAAATCATTGTGATATTTGCAGCCTGATTTACAAGTTGAAAAATTATGGACCATCTATTTTTTATAGTTAACTTCAAACCCACATTTGATGGTGTTAGAAATTTCAAAATGAGCTGATTTTTTGTAGGGGTGATCCATATGACAAGGAAATCATCCTCACAAAAAAAAAACAGCCATTGATTTATCTTCCACATGGGTAGGCCAAAATTGGTATAAAATTTTGTGTAAAAATCTGTGGACGTTGATCCTGACCCTATTTTTAATTTGGTAAATATGAAAAATAAATGTTTACAGAGTGTATTTTTTATAACCAATTATTTATTTAATTGGTATTTATGATTGATGGATGTGATTAAAAAATATATTATTCATCAGTTTTGCATGGGAATTTCGAGTTGTTGTTTCACTATCTCTTAACCGATCTTCGATTTATCACAGACACTCTCTTGGAAATCAAGCTGTATCATTCTAAACACACTCTTAACTCCAATGCTGCACCACTGGCTGACCACATAGCTACCAAGACCATAAATTTAAAATATTAATTTATTAACTTATAGAAAAAATATTCTGTCCATGGGGTTTTGAACTCACCCCTCATAAAATGCCACGTGAACACCCTTTGCAGTATGACAGAATTGTTTAGGTGGACACTTGAAAAACGTAAACATGAACAAATAACCCGATTTGTGATCTATAACCATTTGGATTTGAACCTTTTTCATTAGATGATTTCTACCCTTTGGGTACTCAGATTCAATGGCTACAGATCACCAATCAGGCTGATTTATGGTCAGTAGGTCCATCAAGTGGTGGATCATTCATTCATTAACTGACCTAAAGACTATGCCAAGTGGCATATTTTTATGCGCTCCATATAGAAAAGGTGTCCACACAAAATTTTTTACTATCCACCGACTCCATGGATGTGTGGCTCACACTTTGGTGGATCTACAATTAGTTGTTTTTCCTAATTTTTATTATTTATATTTTTTTAATATTTTTCAGATAATCTATTTTGATCTTAATTGGGGTGGTTTGTGTTGATTTTGTTTGTATTTTTTCCCTTTAATTAGATGATCGTATTTTTTGTTTTATAAAAAACCTTTTACTTTACTTCACTCAAAAATATTTAAAACAATAACTATTATTACTAACCCAATATATTTTACTAAATTTTATCTTAACATTTTAGATGGCCTGTGCTTTAGCACGGGCAAAAATCACTAGTATTATATTAATACTTAGCCTGAGGTGTGTTGGTAACTAATCAAAAGTTGCCAAAGTTAGGCACCATGGACGCGTCGATGGACCCTGGCCCATGTGATCATCACTCTTTAAAATGACCATGGTATACGTGGCGTGCGATCATTGGGAGCATGAGGGCTGCTTCGAAAATCCAGCCGCTTCAAAAAATTTCTCTGTGCTTGGTAACTACCTGACCACCCACAATATAAACCACGTAGCAATTTATTAGAGGACACTGACCGTATAGATGTTTGGCCAATCCCTAGGTGGACCTACAAACACAAAATCAACCTGATCAGTGATTTCTAAGCGTTAGTTGAAGTCATTTTCGTTGGTCGATTTTAACCCTAGGAATTTGAGCATTATTTACCATTATTTCTGTACAAAGATCCAAAGGTTTGAAATCACTAATCAGGCTGATTTTTGGTTTGTAGGTCCACTTACGGATTGGTCAAACATCTATACGGTCAGTATCCTCTATAAATTACCATGTGGCTTATATTGTGGGTGGTCAGGCAAGACTATCTTACTCATTAATCTGATAGGAGAATATTCTACGCATACATTTGGCAGCTATTGAGAATCTTGATATGACTCCTCAGCTAACATTGAAAAAGGGCCCACACATTTTTTTTACCAAACCCCCAAATGGAGGGCGGGCCTTCTTGTTCTCTTCCCTTCTCCTTACTAATATCCTCGAAAGACGCCGCGATAAACGCTCTCCATCTGATCTCATTGTTTCTCTCTGTCTCTAAATTTTGCCATGCATTTCTCGATCCGTAGATCAGTTTTTGTTCTTCTCGTTTTGGTTGTTCTCCCCTCCGATAGTGTGGAGATGTCGTGGTACGCATACTTCACCAACTACGTGAAGACTAAAAGACAAAGACAGCAATAATCAGATGGTTGACGATATGAGTCATTTGAGTAACTGTCGATTTGTCAATTAACGATCGTGTATGCTCGATTAGGAAGGTAAGTGACTTAGTGGCCATAGGAGTTGGTTAAAATAAATAAAATATAATGGTCAAACTTAGTCATTGGACTAACCCGAGTCTAAGTCAATTAAATTGACTAATGGGATAGTCAAATCGATTGGACACTTATCTCCAATCGATTGGACACTTATCCCCAATCAATTGGACATAGACCAATCGATTGGAGACTCTGTGTAATCGATTAGAAGCTACGAGGCAGAAACTCATTTCAACCCAATCAATTGGAGACTCTATGTAATCGATTGGAAGCTACGAGGCAGAAACTCATTTCAGCCCAATCGATTGGAGACTCTGTGAAATCGATTGGCCAATCTTCGGGATAGAAACTTATCTGAGTCAAGTCGATTGGAGAACCCTGTGTAATCGATTGGAGCCTTTGGAACAGAAATCTTATTGAGCCCAATCGATTGGACACTTATCCCCAATCGATTAAACATGGCCCAATTGATTGGACCATGCACAGAATTGGTCTTTCTCAGATCCGGAATTCTTGGTTCTATTATCCCACGTTCTGCATGACTCAGGGTCTTGGAATTCTATAAATACAACCCTTCTATGCCTTCTCTAAACATACACAGAGACACAGAGTGACTCAATCTTCAAGAAAGAGAAGAAAATATTTTATTTATTAGTGTGTCCATTCGAAGAGCAAGAAGCTTGTTTTTCATTCACATCTTGGGAGCTTGTTCTCTTCTTGATCAAAGCCAAGAGCTTGATCATTTCTTCAGCTTAGGTCTTCCACTTCTATATTCGACCTAGTAGCCTGAGTGTACCAGTGTGACTCAACACCATTTAAGCAACTTAGGGTTCAGGGTGTACTGAATCCTTCACCTTCTGTAAAAGCTGGAGTGTTGAGAATTAAGATTGGAGCAGCCAATCGACGGTATGTCTGGGATATACCAAACTGAACAAGCGGACAAGGCTTCTTGGTTGGAAGGGCGCGCGTGGATTTGTAGCGTTGATTTAGAGGATATGGACACATCGGCGTAGGCCTTGGCTAAGGTTGGAAGCTGTATTTGCAACGGTGATTGCGTAGGTAACCTTTGTTTCGTTTAACTTTTTAGTTAGTGATACTTTCCGTCTGGACGTGGTCTCGTGGTTTTTCCTTGGCTAAGGTTTTCAAGTAAAAATCTCTTGTCTTGTATGATTGTTTGTTTGTATTTCGCAATCTATTCTGATTAGATCAAACGACGAAAAAAAAAATATACCACGGAGGTATATTCGATTTGAGTCGATTGTGATAATCTTTTATCAAACAACTAAGGCATGCGATTTTATTCATTTACCATAGACCAGTAAAACTGTGTAGGTATAAATAATTTTAAATACCTAATCAACCCCCCCCCCCCTTCTAGGTATATTGAGTTAAAGAGAACGGACCGGGGAAATTTCAGCTTTGACACTAAAAAGACCGAAAAGTAGTTGAAAGAAAATCAAAGAAGCAAAACAAGGGTATTTTTGGGATATTTGAGTTTAGCGTGAGACGTGCAAGAAGGGCCTTTGTCCATTGGCTGTGTTTGCTTTGTGAAAAATATGAATTTTGGAGACCATGTTTTCCTGCAAATTTCTAAAATGCTTGTTTGGTTCTTTCTAGGAAGAAAACCCCGGAATAAGAAGAGACATTTGGAAAATAAAATAGGAAAACCAACCGACCGAATTAAAGTTGGTCTGTTGATTTTCCAAAGTTGCACTACGTCTTTAGTTTACCTCCAGGCCAAATACCATGAGTAATGTTTTCATACTCAGACCGGTCATTGAATCGGTTGAGGGGCCGGTTCACTGGGTCACTGGTTCAACCGCCAGGTCGATTGGGTCAATCTGCCACATGGCAACTCTTTGGGTCTGACTTACCCATGAATGGTTTGCCCATGATGGACCACCCCAGGTCGCCAGTTCAACCCGTGTCTGGGTCAGCTGAGTCACCAATTCAATTGGCTAGGTCGAGCGGGTTACAAGAATGTGAACGATTTTTTCAAAGATTACTAGGTTGGGAGCAACCCCAACGCGGTTTTGTGATTGACTCATTGATTCGACCGACCGGGCCGGGTTTAATAACATTGACCATGACAACTTCTTCGCCATATCTTTCTAACCAGGTAACATCCTTTATGTTTATCTCTCTCTTTCGACGCGCTGCTCAAGAATACATGGCTACAAGACACGACAAAGTACCTTATTGGCACCTTCGTAGGAGAAAATTGTTCCCTCTATCAGATATATATGTCATAATTTGCTCGAGCTTCCCCCCACTCTTCAATAGCCGTGTCACCGAGTTATCATTTTTTTCGGGAAATTTTTGAGTTTTGAATTGTCATTGCCAATATGAGCCATGATGACCACCACCATGACCACCCCCAATGACCACCAGCCATGTGGCATACTTTTAGAGGACGCTGACCATATGGATGTTTGGCCAATCCCTAGATGAGCGTACAAATAAAAAATCAACCTGATTGGTGATTTCAAACCTTTGGATCCTTGTACCCAAATAATTGTCAATAATGCTCAAATTCCTACGGTTAAAATCAACCCATGATGACTCCAATCTAATGCTTAGAAATCACTGATCAGGCTGATTTTTTATTTGTGGGCCATCTATGGATTGGCCAAACATCCATATGGTCAACGCCCACTAAAAGTGTGCCACATGGGTCCTATTGTAGGCGATCATAATCATGGAGTGTTAGCGAAGTTTTACTCGAGGTACTTTAACAATTAGTGGGTGCAAATAAAATTAATAACCAGAATATAGATAATGGATTATCATAATTGTTACCAAAATCAACCATTGGAGTAATTTTTTTAAGGACCTTTGAAGCGGCGGGATTTTTAAAGCAATGATAATGTGGCGAATGATCGCACACCACATATGCACATGGTTAAGACTTTGATCTTAGAAGACTTTTAAAATAGAGTTATGATCACATGGGCTGGGTTCCATGGACGTACGCGCCCATGGTGCATATTGTTGGCAACTTTTGATTCATTGTCAAACACACCTCGGACTGTGCAGTAGCTTTCCAATTTAATATTAAAATATAATATTTTAACTATTTAACTTATTTTCCAAATAAATCAAAAGATTAATTATTTATCAAAACAAAAACGAAAAACCCTTACTCCCTGTTTGATTACCAAGTGGGAAAATTGCATTTTCCTTAGGAAAACACAACTGTCCATTGTTAGATAGTCAGTATAAATCTATATAATTTTCCCTAACAAGTCATTAAAATCTGGATAACTTTTCCTACTAAGCCAGGAATTCATTTCCCATCCAGATGGGTGAGAATTCATTTCCACCTAAAAATACACCTTTATTTTCTAACATGATTGAAATATGTGTTCTCACTTGCAATCAACTACCATTTAAAGCATATCCCAGATGCATTTTCTCGGGAAAATTTTTCGTGCAATCAAACACGGCCTTAGTCTTCTTCTTTATTATCTCCTCTCTCCTAGCAATTTCTTCTTTCTTCTCTGCAACTCTCTCCAATGTCTTCTTCTTTCTTCAACCTTTCATCTTCTAGTTAATGACAGAGACTGGAATAAAAAAAGTTTACATTTTTTTCCTGATAAATAAATTATTTGTTTGCTTTGATATTGTATATGGTCCATCCATAAAATCACTCATATACTACACAATACACATGGCAAATAACAGAGCAAGGAAATGGGAAAAGGTTTTTGTGTCAATCTCCACATTCATGAGTTGTATTGAAACAACTTCTTACAATAGGATTTTTTTTTATTAGGGAATTAGGAGGGGCAGTGACAGGCCAAACGTTCCACGAGAAAAACTTTTAAAGCTACATGAATGGTTGAACTCATCTTGGAGTCTCTGAATCCCCAAAAGTCCATCCTTAAATCCCAAATCGATTTGTTAATAAAAACCTAAAACATTCTGATGCTAGGAGATGCATTAATTTGTTCATAAAGAAGCTTGGGATTCATTAAAGGGTGAGGTTCGAGAGAGCTTGCACTTTATCCAATCCTTCCATTAACGGCGTGAGTATGTCTCCCATGGGAGAGATGTGACGTAGAAGATGAAAGGTTGAAGGAAGAAGAAGATGTTGGAAGAGAGTTGCAGAGAAGAAAGAAGAAGACGTTGGAGAGAGGAGAGAAGAAAGAAGACGTCTGTTTTTCATTTTTTTTAGGTAAGTTAATTAATCTTTGGATTTATTTAAAAAGTAATATATTATAATTTTAAATAGTTAAAATATTATATTAATACTTAGCCTGAGGTGTGTTGGTAACTAATCAAAAGTTGCCAAAGTTAGGCACCATGGACGCGTCGATGGACCCTGGCCCATGTGATCATCACTCTTTAAAATGACCATGGTATACGTGGTGTGCGATCATTGGGAGCATGAGGGCTGCTTCGAAAATCCGTCCGCTTCGAAAATTTTCTCTGTTCTTGGTAGCTACCTGACCACCCACAATATAAACCAGGTAGCAATTTATTAGAGGACACTGACTGTATAGAAGTTTGGCCAATCCCTAGGTGGACCTACAAACACAAAATCAACCTGATCAGTGATTTCTAAGCGTTAGTTGAAGTCATTTTCGTTGGTCGATTTTAACCGTAGGAATTTGAGCATGATTTACCATTATTTCCGTACAAAGATCCAAAGGTTTGAAATCACTAATCAGGCTGATTTTTGGTTCGTAGTTCCACTTCCGGATTGGTCAAACATCTATACGGTCAGTATCCTCTATAAATTGCCACGTGGCTTATATTGTGGGTGGTCAGGCAAGACTGTCTTACTCTTTAATCTGATAGGAGAATACTCTACACGTACATTTGGCAGCAGTTGAGAATCTTGATATGACTCCTCAGCTAACATTGAAAAAGGCCCACACATTTTTTTTACCAAACCCCAAATGGAGGGCGGGCCTTCTTGTTCTCTTCCCTTCACCTTACTAATATCTTCGAAAGACGCCGCGATAAACGCTCTCCGTCCGATCTCACTGTTTCTCTCTGTCTCTAAATTTCGCCATGCATTTCGCGGTCCGTAGATCAGTTTTTGTTCTTCTCGTTTTGGTTGTTGTTCTCCCCTCCGATAAAGGTGCTCAGGCCTCCATCCACGTCTACAATCGAGAAACCTTCAGAGAAGTGGGAAATTCTTATCTTCTCTCAGGCGGCAGCGAAGGCATCGTCTCTTCTCTCTCAGGTTCTTCTCAGGAGAAAATCGGTTCAGAGATCCGTGATGGCGTTTCTTTTATCCGGTAATCTATCTTCGAGACATTCTTTGATCTTTTTTTTTTTTTTTTAAATCGAATGAATGCTATTCGGAGGTGTTTTTACATTTTGGATTAGATTTGAGTAGAGATCTGTTGATTATTTATTTAGATCTGTGATTTACACTCTGTGCGTGTATACATGTTTTTTTTTTCTTTCCTACTTCGTTGAATTTTGAGATTTCACGATAAAGAAACAGAGGGGACTCTATGTCGTGCAGCATTGCAGTATTAGATGTTTCGAAGTGAGCATTTTCAATTCATAAAGAAAGGAATTTACAATTACTGATTTTTCTTACTAAGCAGATACACAACTGGTCGATTCATGGTTTCTTACTAAGAAGATACAACCCAGCTTATCCATTTCTGTCGGAATTTGGTGTCTATAGCAAGTTACCTCATATTCATCTTGAAATATGCAGTGCCCGAATGTCTATTTGTACTTATGAGAGCTAAGTTGTGATGGATCTGAGAAGAATTTCAGTGTCAAGATTTGTAAACTGCAAACCAGTGCTCGGCTGTAAATGGATGGTTTTGGGAAGTGCAAAGTCATGATGGATCTGAGAAGGATTTCAGTATCAAGATCTGTAAACTGCAAACCAGTGCCCAGCTGTAAATGGATGGTTTTGGGAAGTGCAACATCTGATGATAAAAGAATTTTTATTTTCTAATTTTTATTTTTGATAGGCAAGTGGGTTAGTGGTTAGTGATCAGTAGGTGAAGGGGGGATTCAAACCAAGGTCATATTATCAACACTCATAAACCTTACCAAATTAAATTGGCATGTACAATGAAGACTAATGGCGGCACCAGTGAGGAGTGCTTTGGTGCAGGTTGAAGACGCTAAAAGGATGAGAGGAAGGCTGAAAAAACATGGGTTGTGCAGAAAGAAAAAAATTGAGACGCACGGTTTAATAGAATATAAGGCCCTAGAGAGAATGAATGGTGACCATGATTTGTGTTTTTGGTCCCGAATAGTTGGAATAAGGAGCTGTTAATGAGGATGAAGAATGATGAATTTTATATTGATTTGGTAGGGAAGCTGGGACCAAACCCTAGATTGTCATGACCGAGTTATAGAATGTCAACCAATTGAGGCACGGGCTTGAGCCCAACATCTGGATATGAAATTACTTATCTCAACATGGATTGTGGAGAATGATAAACCAGTGACGTGGGAAATGAGGTGGATCTATTGATATGGATCATGGCTTGGCCACAGTTACTAAAGTCTTTGATCAAAGGTATAACTCAAGCCATGGTTCATGAATAAAATGATTGTGAAGCACAGTCTAAGCAAGGTCTATTCTTTACCTGACCTATAATTGTTTGACAAAAAACCAATCTCTACTCATGTCTGTGGCTTAGTAGCATGAAGCGAGAGCGGGTGTTTTAAAGAAACCCTAGGGTTTGGAATGCCTAGGAAGCGTGCGTGTATATATATACATAATTAATTTTTTTAAAAGGGTATATACATCTGCTGTCATAGGTCCAAGTAATATGATAAATTAGTAATTAATAAATGCTATTTGACGTTTATAATGTTTATTTTTTTGGGTATAGCACATGATCTTCATAACTTCTCAAGTTTTTCACAACATAGGAGAATCATTGAGCTCTGTTTCCAAAATTTCTTGTCAAATACTTGTTGTTTAGCAAATCAAGTGTTCGTCTCAAAGAAGTTCGGGTTTCCGCCAACTTAGAACCGTGAGTCCGAAAAGCTCCCAAGTAAGAAGCGTGGTTCTAGAGTGGGAGCGTTACTGCACATTGGAGTTTCCAGCTACCAAGGTCTGTGGGAATCTTTGGATTTCAAGTTATCTTTTTCTTCGATGCCTAAAACTATTAGGTGTAGGGTAGGATAAGGGCTTGAATTTCTTTGAATTCAGTTTTGAAGATAGCTGTAGCATGAGTGGAGCATTGGAGCTGGCTGGTTGGTGAGGTATAAGAGGTAAGCGTGGTTGATGACGAGCATTGATTGAAAAAACATAGGAAAAATAAATGGCAATTAGAGAATAGTATTCATGTTTTTTGAGAAGTATTGAATAAGAAACCTTGTTTTGAGTGATTTCTCAATATTTTATGTCTGGTGCCGATCCCATATACCTCGTAAACATAAAGCCCTCCTTGTTTTTCCTTAAAATCTTTATTCCTTTAGAAATTTCTGTTTTATGCTTCAGATAAGACCTTTTGTGTCAGTCAAGTCAAAACATTCGAAGGGGATAACTTTTTGCTCAGTTGTTTGTTTTGCAAATTACAACATACTGAGTCGGGGTATCTAAACAAGCTCTTAGCACTTGAGGATGCTGAAAGGGATTTTATTACGGATTTTCACAAAAATCCATTGTTTAGGCCACTTTCGGGGCATTTTATTGTCTCTAGGGGCATTTTCATACTTCTAAAAAGTTGTTACTAGAGCTTATAAACATTATCAGTTTGAGAAATCAGACTAAACCCCTAGTTTTAACTTCTTTGTTCTCTTTTTTCTTTTTTTTCTCCTTTACCTGCATTATTTTCGCTATGGACTAAAATTTAGGATGATGGAATATTAATGCAGCAGCAGATGTGTATCAAAGAAAGAATAAGAGTACAACTAAGAGGAGCCATTCAACTCCTCCCTAGTGTCTCATCCGATTCTAGGAGGCTCTAGAGTTCACTTTCCAGTTTTAGTTCCATTACTCTAGTCTTTCCTTTAAGTCCTAGTATCATTAGGAGTGTTGAGTTAATTATTCTTTATTGTAGAAATGAAGGCTAAGGTATGAAATTTTCTTATTGTAATCCAAGAGAGCTTGGAATCCTTATGAAATTCAAACTTTAGTCTATAAATTAAGGCCTATGAGGGTGAATGAACGAGCTATAAATTGATTTCCACTTGGAATCCTTATGTAATTCAAAGTTTCAAACTTTAGTCTATAAATAAAGGCCTATTGGGGTGAATGAATGAACCATAAATTGATTTCCAGCTCTTGAGTAATATTGTGCATGCTCTGTTAGTGAGGAGTGAGGACTCCAGCAGGTTCTGGTTGAAGATTGGCTGGTGGGACTCTAGTCAAGCTCCATCCTTGGCCAGTGGCACGGATTCCACTCTCGCTACTATTTATCATCCTTTCAGTTCACAGTCATCCATACTATCAATTTTAGTTTCACCATCGATTCCAACCTTAGAAATCAGTTCGTGTCTCTCGAGGCCTTAAAATCTGAGAAGTGATTGCCTTGATAAGATTGCTACAAAATTTGATCACAGCAAGTTCCCTTCTAGATATAGTTAGTTCATAATGAATACTTGAAGTGGAAGGACGTACAAAAATCCAAAGGTCATCAAAACCAAGGAGTGCTTTGCTTCATATCTAGGAGAAGCTTGTGATCAAGGTATGATGTTGCAAGAAGGTCCAGGTAGCTACTTCACCCTCGCTAAATCTGATGATCTATTGTCAGAAGAACTTGCACTGCGGCAACTATTTTTCAGTTTTTATTTCAATTGATGAAGGGACTAATGCTTTTGGTTCACATCTTAGCCATCCAAACACACCACAATAGAAGTCATCAACCTCTCTAGTTCCTTGTCAAATTTGGAATGGAAATTGTGGTTTGGCATCTACTCACCTTAGTTGAGGATTGTGATCCATTTGCCAATCTTAGACTAATCACAGAGTGAGACAAGGTGGGTATGATGATCAATATAACTACAGGTCCCATAAGGTGCACATGGAAGTTGCCGACATTTATCACTTTCTTTGATTCTACTACATTGATGGATGGCTACTTTGATTTGTGTACAATGATGTAAGAGAAGAAAATACGATTCATGAGGTTGAAAGTGTGAGCTTCTCTGCGGTGGTACAGTATTGAAGACCGGCTTTATAAGACTGGTCAAACTCCCATTGATACATGGGAAGAAATGAAGATAAAAGAAGAATACTTTCTTTCGGCTGATTTTAAAATCCCTTATATGCCAAGATGATTCTTATTTGGTAAGCAACAAGTCAATTGTTGTAGAATACACCAAGGAGTTTAGGAGTTAAGTCTTAGGGTGCATGAAATAGAGTTGCAAAGGGGAGCAAGGACGAAGTTGAAGTTCATGTAGAGATCTAACATGAGAGAGTGGCTGCCAGAATTTGGAGCCTTGAGGAAATGTATCAACTTGCCTTTAAGGTTGAAGAGCACTTGAAGTAAGAAAGAACACGACATTTTATAGCTTGGCGATCTTTTGTTACACCATAGAAAAGCACCTCCGGTGTGTCTTGGCCTCCCAAAAGCTTTCCTACACCACCATCTTGTAGTTATTCATTTACCCATAAGACTACCACTAATACAGTACGTGGGGCTAATGAATTCATTTAGAGAGAATTTCAATTGCTTCTTGTATGAATGATTCAGGCACATTGCTCTCCATTGCCCAACCAATACTCTAAATTTTGTTGGGAAAGAAGTTGAAGGAGACAATGTGGCAGATGAAGATGCAACTACTAAAGAAGTTCATGAGGATCAGGAGGCTTTAGATGCAGATGAGACCTTAATGGTCATATGTTTATTGACTGCGCCAAAATTGGAAGATTGGCTTCACATTAATATTTTCCACACTCAGTTGTGGTGCATGGAAAGGTGTGTAATGCAATTTTTGATGACATGACTAGTATGGATGTAGTGTCACAACAAAGTTTTAAACTTGATTTGAAGGTATATTTTTGTTAGCTTTGAAATGGAAATATTTTAGGGCTATGTTACCTAGGTATGATTGCGACATGGCCAAGGTACGTCATTGGACACACCGTTTACACTTAAAAAACGAAGTGTCAGACTCGGGTACAACATCCATTTTGAAGTGTCCGGGTAACATAGTTTCAGTGAAATATGTGGAGGTCTTGAGTTCCAATCCCCTTGGGCCACCCCTTAAGATTTATCCTAGTACACCTAGTACGTGTGGAAGGGGTGACATACGTGCCCTGTTGGACTAGTCGGGTGCTCTAAAAGGCCCGGATACCCATGGTATCAAAAAAAAGAAAAAGTTTCAGGGAAATATTTCAATAAATGTGGAAATATTGTAAATTTCACTGAAATAATGGAAAATATTGTTTAGATTATGGAAATTTTATAGATCCATACTAGACCTTTTTTGGTGGCTTGGAATTTGACCGTATCAACATGGAACATAGTAGAAAACCTTTTGAGGAAGAGATTCTCAGAGCAATTAGAGACTTGTGTGGAGATTGAGCTCCAAGCCTGGATGGTCTTTCAATTGCCCTTTTTAAGTTTTGTTGGAAAATAGTGGGTGAAGATTTGATTAGAGTGGTGGAGTTTTAGGAGGAGGCCTACCTAGATTGGAGCTCCAATAGTACATTTATCACACTCATTCCAAAGAAAGGAGTAGGATCTCTTGTTGATTTTGGTTCAATTAGTGGAAAGCACGTACAAGATTCTTTCCAAATCGTTGGCTTCTAGACTTACAAATATGGGATTTGTTATCTCCCCCTCCCAAGGAGGTTTTGTTAAGGGAAGGAAATTTTGGATGGGTGCTCATAGATAATGAGTGCATTAATTCTACAGTTCGATTTTGGGAATTGGGCATCCTCTGCAAAGTTGATACAGAGAAAGCATATGATTGTGTTAACTGGAGATTTTTGGATTATCTGCTTAACAAGATGGGGTACGGGATTAAATGGAGAAGATGGCTTCATATATGTATCTCTAGAGTGTTCTTTCGGTTTTGGTGAATGGGTCACCCTCAAGTTACTTTAAGAGCTCTAGAGGTTTGAGACAAGGTGATCTCGTATCTCGATTTCCTTTATCCTAGTGGTGGAGGCTTTTTGCAGGCTGACTGTGAAAGCAGAGTTGGAAGGTTTCTTTGAAGGCTTCAAGGCAAGTATGGAGGGTCCCATTATACCCCTCTCCAATTTGCAAATGATACATACTAAGGCCTCCCATTCTCAATTGAGATATTTGAGATGTGTCCTTAGATGTTTTGAGGCAATTTCTGGTCTTCGTATCAATTTGAACAAGAGTGAGATGTTTAGGTGGGTAAGGTGGTCAACTTAGAGGATCTCACGGGAAGTTTGGGTTGTAAGGTTGGTTGCTTTCCCTCTTCTGATCTTGGTTTGGCGCATAGGGCTAGCTACAAAGACCCTAAGGTGGAGAGGGTAGAGATGAGACTTGTATGGTGGAAATCCAAATGTTTATCTAAAGGAGGGAGGATGACACTTATCAAAAGTACCCTCTTCAGTCTTTCTATTTACCTTATGTCTCTCTTCTTTATTCCGGCAAGTGTTGCTAATTGGTTAAAGAGATTGATGAGGAATTTCTTATGGAATGAGAAGGATGATGTGAAGAAGTATCACCTTGTAGATTGAGAAACAATATGCTTGCCTAAGAAATGAGGTGGATTGGGTGTCACAAATCTTTAGAGTGATGAACAAAGCGGTTTTAGGGAAACGACATTGGCGGCTTGGGGAGGAGGAAGATAGTTTTTGGCGTAAGGTATTGATTTCCAAATATGATAGCAGATGTTCTAGTTGGGAGAGTAATCAGGTCTTCCTAACCTATGGTACGGGAGTTTGGAGTGGCATGTCTAGTGTTTATGAAGATTTCATGAAAGGCATCTTCTTCAACATAGCTAGGGGAGATATGTGTTTTTGGGAGGATATTTGTTGTGGTGTTACTCCCCTCTCATCTTCTTTCCCTTCCTTCTGTGCCTAATCAAACCACCGAGGAGCTCTGATCAAGGAATGTATACGTACGGATCTGAATGGAGCTACTTGGAATCTGTCATTTTAAAGGAATTAAACTATTGGGAATTGGATGACCTTCCTTATTATTAGGTAGGATTGGTTTTGCTCCTGGGGAGGAGGAAGTAGAAGATGCGAGGGTCTAGAAATGGGATTCTAGAGGCAGGTTCTCGGTTTGTTTTTTTTACTCGGCTTTGCTCCCTCATTGGTGTTTCCTATGTGTCATGTATGGATTAAAGCGTTGCGATCAAATGTGTCATTTTTGTGTGGACTGCGATGCTAGAAAAAATTCTCACTATGGATCACTTGATGAATAGAGGGAAATATGGCTCCAATATGTGCTCATGTAGATCTTGCAAGGAGATGGTGAGCACTTGCTCATCCATTGTCCTCTTAGCTTAGTTGTGTGGTGGGAATTCTTCAAACTATTCGGGATTTGTTGACTACTCCTAGGAGTGTTTTCAAGTTGTTCTCTTCGTGGCATAGTGTAGCTTTCGAGAAGTGAGGTCGTGTCCTATGGAGTCTTCTTCCTTTCTCTTGCTGCTCGGCCATTTAGAAAGAGAGAAAGAGGTAGATCTTTGATGACAAAGTGGAGGAGATAGTGACCATTATTTTGAAGATCAAGGCTTTGTTGTTTTTTTGGTCGTCCACTTTTATCGAATTTAAAGGCCTCAGGTTTGAGGATTTCGTTTTTTAATGGGAGGAGATACTTGCTATCCTTGGATAGCGTTTGTTCTGTTTTTGCTAGAGAGGGTCTGTCTCTCTAGTTCTTTTGTGCATTCTCTTGTGCGTATACAAATTTATTATAATAAATAAAATAAAAATTCAGTTGTATTTTAGGAAATAATAAAACAAGCATGAAAACGCACACGGGTCATAATGTGAAAATAAACAACCATATTGAGCAAGTAAAGATTAATAGGTTCACGTAAATGCTATAGAAAATACTAATTTATGATGTTCTGATTAAAGGTTGGGTGTGATAGATTTCCTTGAACGCACTCATTTCTTATTCTGCACTCCTAGTCTTTCCATTCATGCATCTAAACATCCTCATCTCATCACACTCATTCTTTGTACCTGTTTTTTGATTGACCAATATTTTGTTCCATAAATCATGGCTAGTCTCATTGGCCTTTTTTTTTTTTTTAATTTTTCCCTTAATTTTAATGGATATGCACTACTCAAAAGCACATTTCGACTTCAACCACCCAATTCTAATGGGAAACATCTTCCTCAATCTTTTCTTAATGGATATAGAGTCGAGATAATGTAAATCGTCACGTTGGTGAATCTCCTTCCCATTGATTTTAACTACTGCCTCATTTCTATGCATGTCCTTGCTAAAGTTGTAATCTTTATATTCTGTCTTGGTCTAATAGATTTCCTTGAACGCACTCATTTCTTATTCTGCGCTCCTAGTCTTTCCATTCATGCATCTAAGCATCCTCATCTCATCACACTCATTCTTTGTACCTGTTTTTTGATTGACCAATATTTTGTTCCATAAATCATGGCTAGTCTCATTGGCTTTTTTTTTAAATTTTCCCCTTAATTTTAATGGATATGCACTACTCAAAAGCACATTTCGACTTCAACCACCCAATTCTAATGGGAAACGTCTTCCTCAATCTTTACTTAATGGATATAGAGTTGAGATAATGTAAATCGTCACTTTGGAGAATCTCCTTCCCATTGATTTTAAACTACTGCCTCATTTCTATGCATGTCCTTGCTAAAGTTGTAATTTTTATATTCTGTCTTGGTCTAACTTATTTTAAAACCCTTTGCTTGTAAGCATCCCTCCATAGTCCAGATTTGCATTTCCCTCTTCTTTAGTCTCATCAACCAACACTTTGTCGTTCCGAAGAACTTCTATGAGCTGTCAGTTCATCCGTATGAGTGCAAAACAATCTGGGCTCAGGGATGATTGCTAGTGGAAACCCCATCTTAACTGGAAACTCAGTTTTGCTCTCTGCCAATTGTTCTCACCTACGATGCCCGGATACAGATACGGACACGGATACAAGAAGCGGGGATACGACTTGACATTTTCCAAAATCAGGGACACGGATACAGATACGAGTATCCTATTTTGTTGTTCAAAATTTTCATTTTTTCTTATTTTTCAACTTTTTATGAAGGATACGTGGGGATACATGTCGGTAGAGTGTCCGGTGTCGTGTTGTGTCGACACGGATACAATGGCCATGTACAGGTATCCGGGTATCATAGGTTCTCACACTAGTTGAGGATTATAACTCCCTCATACACGTCCTTAAATGATGTCGTTATATCCTCTTGGAGTCCCTTCTTCCTAAACACCCATCAAAACATTTCTTTAGGAAATCTTTTTACATTCTTTCTCCATTTCTATAAAGATTATATCGAGATTCTTCTCCTTTCCTCTAAACTTTTCCATTGTCTTAGTATAAAGATAGTCCTTATGGTTGGCCTCCTATTGTATGTATGCATGTCCAAAATGTATATATAGGGGATTTTCTTCCCTAATATATATATATATATATATATATATATATATATAGCAAATTGTAGAAATGTCATTTAGATTTTTGGTTGTCATTTATTATTTATTTTTGCTGAGGTCCTTTATTTTGTAATTTATTTTTTAGCAGTTTGAGTATTGATTGAAACAACTTGAGCAGGTTTGAGAATGTCACCTTCTGGAGGAGTAAGGAAGCTGCGGACCAGCATTCAAATATGGAACATAGTACTGGGCTTGTTCAAGCTATTATTTTTGAGGCAGCTGATCGGGATAATATTGGTGGTTCTGCTTATGGTGGACAAAGGTCTATATGTTGCACCCCAGATCTTGCAAAGCTTGAAGGCTGCAAGCAAGGTGAACTTATCAGGAGACCTTCTGCTGGGGATCTCAAGTGGCCTATCGTTTTAAGTACACAGTTCAGTGGGAATTATTTATCCACACGAATGGAATCAACAGACGTTTACATTACAAAGACTGGAATGTATAACTTGTTCTTTATATCCTGTGATCCAACTCTTAAGGGGCTGGTGATGAGTGGAAAGACGTTGTGGAAGAACCCTGACGGTTTTTTACCGGGGAGGATGGCCCCGTTAATGAAATTTTACGTATTTATGACGCTTGCATATGTGCTGCTCAGTCTCATTTGGATTTCACAGTATGTGAGATTTTGGAGGGATGTATTGCAGATTCAGAACTGCATCACCCTAGTTATTGCTCTTGGTTTGTTTGAAATGACTCTTTGGTATTTCGAGTATGCACATTTTAACAACACAGGAATGAGGCCGGTTGGAATTACAACTTGGGTTGTGACAATTGGAGCTGTAAGAAAAACAGTTTCTCGTCTTCTTATACTCTCTGTGTCTATGGGGTATGGTGTTGTACGGCCTACTCTTGGTGGTCTTACTTCAAAGGTGCTTCTTCTTGGGGTAACCTATTTCTTGGCATCTGAGTTACTGGATATTGCTGAGAATGTAGGAACCATCAATGACATCTCAGGGAAAGCAAGGCTGTTCTTGGTTCTCCCTGATGCTTTCCTGGATGCATTTCTAATACTGTGGATTTTCACTTCTCTTTCAAAGACGCTGGAGCAGCTACAGGTATCTCAAAGTTTTCGCTAAATGTAAAGAGCAGTGGACATGATAATTACTGGAGAACAGATTAGCGACATTTTGATGTCCTTCCATTGAATTGTACCAATAATATGGTCTTTTTTTTCTTCAATTTTTTACTTGTCTTTTGGGTTTTCACCAAGTACTACTTTCTGACACTGATTATTTCCACTATTGTACAGGCAAAGAGGTCTTCTGTGAAGCTGGATATTTATAGGAAATTTTCAAATGCATTAGCAGTAGCTGTGATTGCTTCAGTTGCTTGGATTGGGTATGAGGTATGTTTTCCAGTGATAAGTTTTTGTTTATTTTGATTGGATAAAAGAGGCATTGACGTCGCTATACTTTATTCTCTTATTTCTTGTTTCACAATGGAAAATAGTGGACAATTTAAATTCTTTCTTTTTTATCATCAAGTATGCTCACTTGTTCCTCATAAACATCAGTGAAGCTAGACATGAATGCATGTGGCATGTGGCACATCTGTAGAAAAATGTCATTTCACTTCTTAGCACTTATATTGCTTTTTAGTAGTTGTGGTTTGTCTTCTTTATAGCTCAGCAGTTCCAATCGTGCTCCAGGGGCTGGCCTTTTTTGACTGACTCCCGTTACAGGACACAATATGAGCCATATGGCACACTCTTAGAGGACTCTGACCATATGGATGTTTGGTAAATCCCTAGGTGGACCTACAAACCAAAATCAGCCTGATTAGTGATTTCAGAGTCCTCTAAGAGTGTGACACGTGGTTCATATTGTGTCCTGTAACAGGAGCCGGTAAAAAAAGGCCAATCTTTCATACTTATACATTGTTAAACAGCTCCAGTTTCATGAAAATTTCTTGGACTTTGTGTTTGGGTTTTCTGCAGAACCCATGGGGTATGGACTCAATTCTTGTGGTTGTTGATTGCTTTTAAAAAATGGTACATTGTTCCTTTCTGAAACACTTTAAATGCAACAAATGCTGCTAACCTATCTTTTCAAGGAAATTATTTGGTCCCATGGGGTTCCAAAGACCATTACCTTGGATCGTGATTCTAAGTTCCTTAGCCATTTTTGGCATACCTTGTGGAAGAAATTGGGTAAACTTTAAATGACAGCTCTCAACCATCACAAATTGATGGGCAAACAGAAGTTGTAAACAAAATAACCGACAGTCTATTGAGATATGTAGCAGGAGATAAGCTATCCCAGTGGGACTTCTTTCTCAAGCTAATTTGCTTATAATCGCACCATGATCCAGTCCATGAGCAAAACTTTAAACCTTGATGAAAAGTACAAGGACGATGAACCTCTTCGTGGCCCTTCGGCTTATCGAAACGCTGAACGATACCAAGATTTTAAACTTTGACGAAAAGTAAAAGGCGATGCTGATGCACATATATGAGAGAAGGAATTTTGAGAAGGCTATTTATTTGGGTTTAACTTCATTAGGGCATCTCCAACAGCTATCCATAGCTATTTACGTATTTGACGAGCAATCAGTCCGTTTTGCCGATGAGAGATTTGTCAAAAAGGTGTTGTCTCCAATAGCGTCTTCAAAATAGCAAAGATATATTGTAAAATGACTAAAATAGGCAAACTCTCCACTCCCAAACTCTCTCCACTGAGTTCACTCTCGCCTCTCTATCTCTGTTCTTCGTTGGAGCCCGCATTCTGCAAATTCAACAAGACCGAATGGGTAATTATATTAAGTCTTATGCAAGCAGCAACTGCCATCACTCACAAATTCAAAACCCAGCTAGATCTTTTGTGGTTCTTCAGTGCTGCTATTTTTAGGGTTCCAGTTCAGATGGCCTAGGACTCGGACGACGGGGAGTTCTGGTTGCCTTCCCATTAAGACATAATCTACCAGCCGACCGGTCCCACTCCCACCCGGTTCGAACCTTGATCCAGAAGATCTCAGCCGTTAATTATGAAGCCAACAGGTTAGAGCGTCTAATCCAACAATAGGATACGGTGGACGCCATCCGGAGTGATGACCCGGAGAAGTTGCAGATGAACGAAGCTATAATGTCGTTGCTCTTACGGGTTGATTCCGTGTCGGGTATATATCCGTTGGTTGTGAGCTGCGGAGAAGGGTGAGCTGTAGGATCGTAGGGTTGCAGGAGATTTTTGACGCGATGTCAAATGCCCGAGCCGGTGACTTGGACGGGTTTATGAAGAGTTTGGAGGAGATGGAACAAGGAGCGTGCAAGGAGCGAGGGTAAAATGGTAAGATTGAGGTAGCGAGAAGATATGGCGAAGGAAAAAGATCGCCAACATTGGCGGGGTAGGGAGGGTTTTTAGCTGTGACCCCTCAAAATAGCGAGGAGGTTAGCGACCCTACTGGAGGACGATTTTGACGGTTTCTTCGGCAAATTTAGCTTGGCGTACCATTTTGATGACCTGTTGGAGATGCTCTTAGAAGCTATATTCAAAGGGGATAAATAACAAGCTCAAATTTCATTGGATCAAGCAGCGCCAAATCCATAAGAAAATCGGTAGCAAGATTTAAGATTGAACTACCAAGGTGCATAATATTACATTTCGTATCAAGTTAATATAGGGATGATAGGCCTGTTGAAATATCCAGGTATTATAGCTTGTGGAAGCTTTCATTTCAATCGAGTCCTCTTCACCATCTTCCTCATACTTCTTGTCGTGATTCCCTCATTATTTTCATCAAAGCAGGCTTTATGGCTTGCCCATGGTGCTGCAGCCTTTGGCTGCTACTGGCCAAGGTTACAGGACCTCTACAACAATGTCGACAGGTTCTAGAGTTCTTACTGTTGCTTCTAGCAGGTTGTGTCATAAACAACAAAAGCAATAGCTGTTGGGCGGGGTTGCGAGGGCCACATTGGCAGTAAGTGAGGCCTCAAGGATGTGCATCCCATGAACCTTGTGGGATTGTAAGCATCCATGATTGATTGATCAAATGGTCAAACAGCCCATGCCCATGCTTTCTTTCTACATAGCTTGTTGGCCATGCAACCCATGATCAGGGTTTTAAATTTAGATTTCATGCAACCCATGATCAGGGTTTTTAATTTAGATTTCAATGTATATGTTGGTCATCTTGAAAATGGAAATACACAAAATATTCAAGTTACTATGGAAATAATGCAATTCTCTGTAAGTATGGAAACATTATGGAAATTATGGTAAAACATAGGAAACAAATTGATATTTTAGTAAATCATAGAACAAGCATGATAAAACGCTTACATACTACAATTTTTTTTGATAATTTTATTGGGCCAAAGCCAAGAGAAAACAAAGCCTTAGCTAAAGAGGTTGAGATGACCTACAACGAGCTAAGCCAAGCCTTCAAGGGCTAAAGGAGGGCCAGCTACTAACAATCCCGACTACAAATGATATCCCACCGATAGACAAAGTCCTCGAAGAATAGGCTCCTGCATCCTGGAATCACTTTAGACCAGAGATACATCAACCCCTTGATGTTGAGAATGATGGCGGCTAAATCAGCTTCCTTGCCTTCAAAAACTCTCTGATTCCTTTCCTTCCAAAGGCCCCAAAGAATCGCGTGGGGGAGGATCCTCCAAAGAGCATTACCCCTGACTGAAAAGGCTTTAGATAACCAACTGAGCATGAGGGATTTAGTAGAACCTGGAGTGACCCAACACATCCCGAACTCAGTAAGAAATGAGCTCCAAACTGCCATAGCCATATTGCAATGAATAAGGAGATGATCTACCGATTCCCCGCTCCTTTTGCACATCCGGCAGTAATCAACCAGGGTAATCCCTCTAGCCTTCAGATGGTTGATGGTCAAGATTTTATTAAGAGAAGCCTCCCAAGCAAAGAAAGCTACTTTGGAAGGGATTTTGGATTTCCAAACCAAGGAGACTGGGAACCCATTCTTCTACGAGCTGTGAAGGGCCTCATAGAACGACTTCACCGAGAAAGTACCACCTCGCGACCAGATCCATAACCTTTTGTCTCGGACTGATGGGCGGAGTTGGACTCCCTGCAATCTAGACACCAATCTTGTTAGGGGTTCGATTTCCCAATCGTTGAGATTTCTCCTTAATCCCAAATTCCACCCATTGTCCCCTCCTGCATTCTGGAAGCAATCCTGAATTGACCAATGCTTCTGTTCCGAAATAGAATAAAGAACCGGGAAATCCACACAGAAGGGATTATCTCCGCACCAGATATCCTCCCAGAAGCGAATCCTAGTTCCGGAACTAGCCTTAAAGCGAACCCCCTTCATAAACTCCTCTGAAGCCTTTAGAATCCCCCTCCACATGCTACACCCGTATGAAGATCTCACCATCTGACCGGCCTACCCATAGAGAAGAATCCCATATTTGCCTACTATAACCCTCCTCCAAAGACTGTTGAGTTCCTCCCCGAACCACCATAACCATTTCACAATGAGAGCTAGGTTCATGGCTTTAAGAGATTTTAATGCCCAAGCCACCATCTTTCTTTGTCTTGCACACCCTTTCCCATCTGACCAAATGAAATTTATGCTGGTCCGCTTTTCCTTTCCATAGAAAATCCTTCATGATCTTCTCCAGGCCCATTTGCACCTTTCTTGGCATAAAAAACAGCGACATATAATAAATTGGGAGGCTTGAAAGGGAGCTTTTTATCAACACCAGTCTACCACCTTTGGATAAATATCTGGATTTCCATACAGCCAATCTCTTCCCAAAGCTTTCGAACACCGGGTCCCATAGAGATTTAGATCTGTTGGATGCCCCAAGGGGGAGGCCCAAATAGGAGGACGAGAAGCTACCAATACTACACCCCAGAATTCTAGCTAACCCCATTATATCCTCGACCTCACCCACCCCAAACAACTTGCTCTTCGAGAGATTGACCCGTAAACCAGATACAGCTTCAAAACAGCAAAGGAGGCCTTTCAGAAATTTGACTTGGGAAACTTCTGGCCCAAGGAAGATGAGGGTATCGTCGGCAAACTGAAGGTGGGAGATGACCGGAGCCCCCTGAGCTACCTCGAAGCCCTCTAACTCCCCTATAGCCACCGCTTTGGAGATCATTTTCGTAAGAGCTTCCACCACCATTATAAACAGGAAAGGGGATAGGGGGTCTCCTTGCCGCAACCCTCTAGAACTTTTGAAGAACCCAGCTGGGGATCCATTAACAAGGATCGAGAAGGCAGGGGAAGATGTGCATTTCGATATCCACCGTCTCCATTTGGTCCCGAAACCCATTTTTCCAAGCATAAAGTCCAAGAAATCCTAGTTTACGTGGTCGTAGGACTTTTCCATGTCAATCTTACATGCTAACCCTGGCTTTCCCAGTTTAATTGTTGAATCGATGCGTTCGTTGACAATAAGAACCCCGTCAAGGATTTGTCGCCCCTTCACAAAAGCACCTTGTTTGTGTGAGATCACCGAGGGAATCACCTCGCTCAGCCTCGAGGCAAGCACCTTAGTAATGATTTTGTAAGTGCTGCCCACCAAACTGATGGGTCTGTAGTCTGATAAATCTTCAACATCTTTAGATTTCGGAATCATGGCAATAAACGTGCTATTGGAGCCTTCCTCTTGGAACTCCGCCACTACTCATAAAGTCGGCCTTAATGATAATCCAACTGTGCTCGTAGAAAGCAATAGTAAATCCGTCGGGGCCTGGGGCCTTATCGCCAGCCATATCTGATAAAGATTTCACCACTTCCTCCTCAACAATAGGTCTCTCCAGCCTTGCCCTGTCTGCCTCACTAATCTGATCAAACTGAAGCCCCTCGAGTGATGGTCTTAGCAAAGAAGGTTCAGTGTAGAGATTTTTATAGAAGTTGACCACACCCTTCCTGATGCTCTCTTCATCCTCCATCATCTCTCCCCTGATCCTGAGCCTAGAGACGAAGTTCCTTCTCTATTAGCATTGGCCACCTTGTGAAAAAACTTCGTATTATTGCCCCCCTCCTTCAACCACTTGATCCGAGATTTTTGCCTCTAGGAAATCTCTCCATCTTCACTATGTTCTGGAAATCAGCTTTTAAGTTGGTTCTTGCTGTTCAATCTTCCAAAGAGAGACTGAATTCTTCCTCTTTTCTGTCCAAAGCTGCAATTTTATCCAACACTTACCTCTTCCTATGTTCCCGGCCTAAGACCTCCTGGTTCCAAACTTTGATTTTCTCTTTGAGAGCTTTCAGCTTGCTTCTAAAGCAAACCCCCGCCTTTCCATGGAAAGAGAAGGACTTCTACCATTCGTCTACCTTCTCTTTGAAATGAGGGTGACTTAGCCACATATTTTCGAACCTGAAAGGAATGGGTCCCAATCGGAAACCCCCACAGTCCAGCACCAAAGGAGTGTGATCCGAAGCAGGTCGAGAGCTCGCAGCTAAGGAGGCACCTTGAAAGTGATCCTCCCAGTTAGGGGACACCAAGAATCTATCCAGTCTGCAAAGGATGGGGGTTTCTTGATTGTTGGACCACGTATAATTGGCTCCCCCCATCGGAAGATCCATCATGGAGTGACGATGGATAAATTTGTTAAAGTCTTTCATGCTTCTGGTTACTCGACCCCCAATTACTCGACCCCCAACATTCTTTTCGCTCGGAAACCTGAGAGTATTAAAGTCCCCACCAATACACCATGGATCACCACAGTACCCTGCAATATCCTCCAATTCTTCCCAATATTGATCCTTGTAGTTACTGCCAAAGGGCCCATATACCCCCGTCAGAACCCAATAGAACTGCTCCCCCACGCATCTGCATCTGATGGATACTGAGAAGGCTCCGATTAAGGCTTCATTTACCTCAAGAGTGCTTCGGTCCCAAGCAATCACTATGCCCTCGGAGGACCCAATAGCAGGTAAAACTTGCCATCCATGATTATCAGATCCACACACTTCCCCGATTAAGTCTGAATCCACCTTTTCCAATTTCGTCTCCTGTAAAACTATCACGTTGGCCCCCAAGTTTTTTACCACACTTTTCACCACAGCTCTTCTCTCCCTGTTTCCCAATCCCCGGACATTGCATGAAAGGATTTTAAGCTTCATTAAAAACCTTCTGTTTCCGCCCACTCCTGCGACTACTGTACACCAGAGGGTCCTCCGAATTAAAAGGGCTTTTCAGCCTCTGAATCTCCCTTGGAATTTTGCACGACATAATGGTTGGCTTCAAGCCGCTGCTCGTACCTTCCTCCCCGACCTTTTCTATCTCGTCCCCCTCTACCCCCACCATGGTATTATCTGATTCGACTAACCCTATGGAAGAGTCCTGATTCTGGAAGGGGGTGTTACCAGACCCACTAACCCCTTTAATGGCCAAAGCTCCTGTTTCCAACCCCATACAGGTACTACTAGTGCTGCTGGCTGCACTCTTAGGAATTCCTAAGATAGTCAATAGTAAGTCTCTGGCCTCCGCCTCTTGACCTGCGAAAGACAACCCCAGGGATATCCCCAATTTGATGATGTTGCCTCTGTACCATTCGTTTAATGATCGTTCATCTGAGTTCAGGGACTCAATAGGCCTAGGGATCCCTATGTTGCCCATCGATTTCAATGCTAACCTCAGATAGTTCTGAGCATAGTTAGCTACTTCACCAGTAGCCACGTTCTTCATTAACTGATTGTCGCCAGCTTGCTTCTTATCCCATCTCATCGACGTCGGTGCTGATATCTCCAATCCTTGCTCTGCCTCCGTCGAAATAGTTTCCAGTGGAGCGGTATTCGTCTCAGCCCCTTCTGTCCTTGCTTTGAATCCTTCTACGGTTAACCCCATCTCGCAACCCAACTCAGGCCCGTGAGCCTGGAGAATCCCAGACCGCAGACTATCCCCAAGGGGAATAGGCGGAAAAAAGAAATGACCAGGAGAAGAAGATGGGGAGGAGGGGTTGTCGACCATACCTGTTACCATATCCTCCGTCAGAGACTTCACCGCTGACGAGCTAGCTTGAGACCCAATGGCTGAAGATGAAGGGGGTGCAAGGGTTGTTAACTGCAAAGCAATCGGTCTTGACTTATTAATATTCTCCTTCTCTTGTGGCCTTTTAATATATTTCCTCCCTTCCACGTGTGACGAGTCCACTGCTCCTCCTACGACTCGTGTCACCCCCTTAACTTTTATCCCCGACCCTAATCGTCGGGTTTTCTTCATCTGGTTTCTGACCCGGCTCCACCTAGTGTTATGAAACCCGTAACTTAAGCTCTTTCGTGCCTTACAGGTGTCGCCCCTACTGTTCTTTGATTTATCTGATCCACCCGATTGTTTTCATCTTATAGATAAAGAGTCTGAGCGAGAAACAAGCTCCCCTGTTATTCCATTTAGGGCAACAAGAACAGAGCTCTGAGGCGCTGTTGTTCTCTTGGCGATAGGGTCTCCAGAGTTCATCCCGTAGGGGTCTGCCAGAGGAGCGTGCTCTGATTCAGTCCAGCAATCTCTTGCCGAAGTCCATTCAAATTTCAAACCATGCTTTCCTGCCTCCCCCTTCCTCGCCTCTGCGGTACGACCCTGCAACTCCATGTTGCACCTTCTGGTAGGTTCGAATTTGCTCGCCCAATTGTCTTTGGCCACGACTAAACCTTCTACCGGCGGAGGAAAGTCTGGAACAACGTTGATCTTCGCCGTTACCGGTGGGGCACCATCTGCATCAGACTTGTTGTCTCTGTCATCTTGTTTGGCGCATTCTTGTAGGACTGGCGAATTTCCTATCAAGGGAAGGATCTCGATGGCTACTCGCAAGGAGCTCTCCTTATCCCTCAATGATAATATCCTTGGCATGTCCCCAGCTTGCCACCGAACCTTCAAGCGGAGGGAGGAATAATCTGTCCCCGCTAATGCCGCAGCATCCACATCCACCAGGCCTCCCAACTTCCGTCTAATCTGCTCAAACATCGACTGATTCCACAGGTGGAATGGCAATCCTAGAACAGAGATCCAAACTGGACCTAAGTCCCAATGGGAAGAGATGGAGTTAACTGAAGGCCACCAGTTGCTGATGTAAACTATAGCGTCTCCAACCCCGATGGAACCCAATTCGCAGAAAAATCTCCGCGTCCTCAGCTCTTCAACGAAGAACAACCTCTTCTTCTCACCGCAAGGAATTAGGTATAAGAGGGCTGCGGTTCCAGAAATCCACGATAGGGCTACTGCTATATCTTCCCAGTTAGGATTCAGCTCTGAAGATTCACAGATCATTGCATGATTCCAGCGATCCTGGTAGACTGGTGTCGCCACTTGAGGCCTGGAGTTAGCAGCTTGAAACTTAAAAGGTGCTTGTAGACTGGTGTCGCCACAGATCCTCTCTCCCATGTCCTTAAAAGGTGCTGCCTTAGATGCAACTTTCCGGTTGGATTGTGAGTAGAGTAGCTGAAGACTGTTTGCCAGTGAAGCCCAGCCTCCTCCCTTATGACCTTCTGGGAAGCAAAAAACCAGATTCCTGCCTCGGGAGGTAAACTCTGATATTTGCAGGTATTTGCCCCCACCATTTCTTCTTTCTTCAGCGATGGAAGTTCTCCCTTGTAAAATAGTCTTTCTCCAGAGTTTCTTTGATGATTTGGCTTTAATAGCTTCTATGAAGATGTCAGCTAACCATTGTCCAAGTTCCACCGGAACATCTGCTTCCTCAACCCACCTTCTCCCTTCCTCTCTAATGCGAAGCAGGGAGCTCCCCCGCCTCTTAGTGACTGAGAAGTCGAAGGATTTAGCTTCAGCCACCACCCTCATACTGCCCTCATTCAATCAAGGGTTCATTTCTCTATGTCCGACGCCGTAATCTTTCAAACTCTGCCTTGATCTCTTCTGCTCTATTCAGCTTTGGACCAAGCTCCAAACCCGATGTTAATCCTTCCATGCCATAGATATCATATATTTGTCTTTTATGCTCATCTGTTAAGATTTCGTGTGCTTCACAGATCCGTTGAAAGTTTTCAGTAGCAATATCCTTCATGTATCATTACATAATGAAAAATGCACACAAAAATGCAAACTGTTCTCAAGAATATGCACTAAATGACAAGTTTCTTTGAGCATAATAACAATGGGTTTGAAAGATTGAGCATACTACAATTTAACAAACATTTGAACTAAGAAAGCCAAGATCAATAGCATTCGATGTGTGCTAATTCAAGTATCAAGACTGAGAGTCAGACTTACACATTAGGTGTTCATTATGTTGCATGGATTCTTCTGAACGGGCGAAGGAACTGTGTTGGAGTCTGACACAATACGGATTTTGGTATATGACACTTCCAAAGTTTTTTTCTTTACATGCAAGATACTTGCAATTAAAGTTTTGTATGAAACAAATAAACATTACATATATATATTCCCTTATCTATAAGTGTATGATAAAATCATAAGATATTATATCACGTTATGCACTCTCATTATTATATAAAAACAGTTACTTTGTTTCATATTATTATAAACTTACTACCGAGCCTCGAATTCTATTTCTCAAGGTTTACCAAATTGGATACTCCACATCCATGTGGGACTTTGACACCCGCACCCTTGTCAATACAATATAGAATTTTCGTAATCATATTGTTTAAGTACATTAAAGCAAAAGAAACGGTTGCCTTATGACTTGAGGGGGTCATAACCACATGGGCTTATAACCTATGGTTCTCCTATTTTTTTGAACTCCAATGGATTAATTACGTGTACAACTAAATGTTTATAGTTTAAAAATATTAAAGGGTTGGGCTCGGGGGACCCCCATTTTTGACACCCATTTTGGCGTACAATAGCTGATTTTTGGTGGGGATGATCTCCTCACCATATAGATCACTCCAACAAAAAATCAGCCCATTCTGAAATTTCTAACCCCATCAAATGTGGTTTTCAAGTTACACTGTAAAAATCGACGGTCCATAATTCTTCAGCTTCTAAACCAGTTTATGAATATCAGAATGATTTGAATTTTTGTGAGGATGATCTCCTCACCATAGAGATCATCCTCACCAAAAATCAGCCATTGATTCATCTTCTATGTGGATATGCCAAAATGGGTGTCAAAAATGGGGATCAAAAAAGGGGGTCCCCTGAGCCTGACCCTTAAAATTTTTAAACTATGAACATTTAGTTGTACACATAATTAATCCATTGGAGTTCAAATAACAAATTATTAAAAATTATATGTAATAGGTTCCCATTATATGCTATGTAATAAAGAAGCACCATTCTTTTAAGAATTTATCATGCCAGACACTGTGCTGTACACATGTACTCATGCGTTGAACACATGCCGACACACTTTTCCAAACAAATCTTAATTTATTCAATTCTTTTACTTTCAGCTATTTTTATATATTCCTTATATGATTTTGATATATATCAGCTTATCTAAACGCATTCTTTCTATATTGTATCCTTAACATGAATTAAAGCATTTGAAAATAAATGTCTCTCTCAATTCCCGAGAATTACAGGTTGGATTTGTATACAATATAGAAAGAATGAATTAAAGTATTTTTTTTCTAGTTCTTATATATATAACTTGTAATTGCACAATCCAATTTCCCTCATTGACGGGTTAAGACCATCATCATGGGTGGGGATCCAAGTAGATCCATATGTGAACATGACTTTGCACATACCCCAACCCATGATCTGTATTATGTGGTGCAGACCCAAACCAGTAGATATTACATGGTCCAGAACCGACCCACTAACAGATATAATGGGGTTTCCATCTTCTTAAAGTGCTTACATTGCATATAAAGTAAGGATCCAATCGGATCCAAGAACTTGATCTGACCTGGATTAGATCACTTAGAATACTTTTGAACCCGGCCACTATCCAATCGAGCTAGGCTCCCTAGAACTGACCCTAACTCCGTATTAGAATCCAAACTTCTCTAATATGGGTATGGAATATGGATTGGGTTGGATTTCTGGTCTAACCTTCACTGTTTAATCGTTTTATTTCCTTCGGTTTAACATCATTGATTGTTCAGTTTGTACAATTTCTAGGTACTCTCAAACATAGGATTTTCCAATTTCAGGAATTTATATATCAAAGAATCTCAATTTTCAGTTTGCATTTGCCCATTTCCAGTTCCATGCCTAGTTCTCAAACAGATTCTTAGTGTTTTAAGTCTGAGTAGGAGTTTAGAGTCATAGTTAGAGTTGCAAATCCTTTTTCTAATTGAGTTTGAATTAGTTGTCAGAATAGCTATGTAGAAAAGGGGATGTCCAATATGAAAGAGAAGTTTTGCTTGTTTTGAACTTATCCCTTGAACTTCATTTGATGGCGCTGGCTCCATCAACCAGATTGAAGTTCCGATTCTACTTCAATCCTTGCTTATTTGGGTGCTGATTCCACTTTTCCATCCCCTCTAAATTGTCTTTTCCTTATCTTTATTTCATCAACATCTTAGCACATAAGCCCACGTCCCAAATTCATAGTCTTAAATCTTAATACAACCTTGCTGTCCTCATTGGAAGGCTACTCCTTTCCTGTCCTACAACAGGCAACTCCTGCTTGAGAGTGCAACGTGCTAGGTTAGGGCAAGAGGATCAACAATCTAATTCCAAAAGGATGATCCCAAAGCTCAAGAGTCTATTTTCCATACCCCAGGGTCAGCCAACTCAGCCCAGAGCTTCATTCAACATCCTAGGCCCACGAATAGGTTTCGATTTGACTTGAACCCTAGGGCGTACATCATATGCCTACTGTTTAATATCTGGCCCAACGACTTGTTGATGTTACCAAACTGTCTGTCCTATGGGGCTCCATAAAGAACTTTCACTGCCTAACTCTGTACAGCATTGTCTTCAGTAAAATAGAGAAGTTCTAATTGTCTTATTAAACAACCAAATGCTTAGAACGAGTCAACTATTGACTGTCTACCTAAAGTGAATGCCTCTGGATGACATGAAAAATCTTCAAATGGTTGCATTGTCGCAGTGGGCTTTGTACAGAGTATCAAATATACTATACTCTGTTCCTGTGCAGACCTTGGCACAGAGGTCTTACAACTCATGCCTTGAATTGAAATGGATTTTGGATCATGTCGAAGAATTTTCTGCTTTCTCCAGAAAAATATAGTAGGGACTTTGTCTGCTCATTCTTTCCCCCCCTTTTTCTGGTTTTACTGTTTTGAACTACTGGTGCCATTCTTTGTCCTTCCTAAATTGGCAAGGTGAAAACAACAAGTCTTTGTTATGCTTGACCTGGTAGACTTGGATTCTAATATTATAACAGTAACGGTGTAATTGCTTCATGCTTCATGGCAAGGGTGGATCTATTTAATCAGCTTTCTACCTGTTAAATGGTATTGTTCACAGTTGACGAAGAACTCAATTTCGCCAAATTTGAGAACTGTGTTTACGCATATTTTGATTTTTGAAAAAAAAGGAGCTAAATTTGCGATTCTAATGTCTTAAAGCATATCACATGGTTAGCAGGAATATGAATGGACTTGGACATGAAATTTCATGTAAAACTGTGGAGCTACTCAACCATATCACCAGTATATTCATCCTCTTCTGTAATATCTTATGCTTTTGTTCTAAAGAAAACCACCCTCCTTCAGGTCTACTTCAAAGCAACAGATCCATTCAGTGAACGGTGGCAGGGCGCTTGGATTATCACTGCTTTCTGGGACATTCTTGCATTTGCATTGCTCTGTGTTATCTGCTATCTTTGGGCCCCATCTCAGAGTTCTCAACGGTGCGTTCTCATGACTATTTATCCAAAATAATCAGAAGACAGGATCCTTGTAACTACTTATAATTACTATTGGCATTTCTAACCAGATACGCCTACTCGGACGAAGTGGGGGAAGAATTTGATGAGGAAGAAGCTCAATCTCTAACCAGAGGAGCAGCAGACGGTGATCTTAGTTTAGTCAAGCAAGAGAGGAAAGATAAGAATGTTGCAAGCGCTGGTGTTTTTGATCCAGAAGACGAAGTAGAAGAGAATAAAAGTCAATGATCGAAAGGAAGTCATCTGCAGGCGCCCTCATTTTGTAGAGTCCATGCTAAGTGCTGTGAGAATCACTTGTTGAAAAGCACAAGAATTGGAAGGTTCGGGTCAAATCTCCTGTCATTTGTTATTGCAGTTTTTCATTTTAGGCCGTGTTTGATTACCAAGTGGAAAACACAACTGTCAATTGTTAGATAGCCTGTATAAATTTGTATAATTTTCCCTAACAAGCCATTTAAATCTGGATAATTTTTCCTACTAAGCCCGGAATTCATTTCCCATCTAGATAGGTGAGAATTCATTTCCACCTGAAAATACACCTTTATTTTCTCACATAATTGAAATATGTGTTCTCAGTTGCAATCAACCAGCCATTTAAGGCATATCCCAGATGTATTTTCTCAAGAAAATTCTCAGTGCAATCAAACACAGCCTTGTTGAATTTTTAAAAGCTGATAATAAAAAATGTTATTCATCAGCAGGACTTTACGAAATATAATGTCAGTGAATCATACTCATTAGTGAGTCCTATAACCTGTGTGGATTACAAAAAAAAAAAAAAAAAACCTGTGTGACTTTCCCCGAGATTTTCTCACCCTTCTTCCTGTCGTGTAATGATTAAGCTACACTTTTTTATTTAATCATGGGTGCAAAAATGTCCGTTGAACATTACCAAATTTACAAGTGGCATGAACCATTTTAGATTTCCTTTGATTTAAATCATTCAGTGTTGCAGGCTGAAATTCGTGGATGCTCTTAATCATCGACTCATTGCTCCCGTGGAACTGTTCTTGAATTGTCCAACTCCTTCAACAAACTGATAAATACAAGAAGAAATCAATGTGCCGTTCTCCACATAGTTCCGTTTTGTCGGGAAGATATACATGAATTTAATGAATAATATTACTGAATCATGGGATTTTTTGAGATCTAATGTCACAGGAGTTTTTATATCTTGCTTGATAAATTCAAGAAGAAATCAATGCGTTTGAAAAACTAAGTGATAGCAAAGATGTTTATGCATCAAGTCAAATTTTCTCCTTTTTTAGGGTTTAGAAGAAATCAATGTGATCTAATCTGTCAAATATTCTCTCATACGTAAAGTTGCAATTAATCCCTGACAACCTGCATCTGATTGAGGACGACACTGGTGTCCAGTATTTAGAAAAAAACATATTTACCAGCCTCCTGAAAAATGCTTTGAATTAGTAACTACCCCCCGTCATCATGGCATACAAGTAGGACTGTCAAAGGGCCTGGCAAGGGTAGGGCTTAGTTCGTCCCTGGCCCTACCCTCACTTATAAGGGCTCAGCCCTAGCCCTTAGAGGGCCTGAACTGGCTAGGCCCTAGCCCTACCCTCAAGGGCCAGGCAGGGCGGTCTCTACCATAAGGCCATTAAGGCCGCCTTAGGCCCAAGGTGAGAGAGGGCCCCCAGCCCACTAACCACAGAGATATTTAGCCCACCCCTTGTTGGATATACAAACCAAAAATCAACCTGATTGGTTATCTCTAGCCATGGATTTAAGTACTTTTTTTTAGAATTGATTCTAACCATTGGATTCAAGCATGTTTTTGGGTAATAAATCCAATGGCTAGAAATCATCAATAAAGCTGATTTTTAGGGTGTTTATCCACCAATAGGTGGGCTGAACATCCACCCAGTCATTAGGCCCAAAAAATGATATATGTAGGGCCACGAGAGTCCTCTGCATCTAAATTTTTTCCATAGCTTTTGATTATCATGAATAGTTGTTAAATAAGATTTTCTACTATACAACCGTACTCTGTGTCATTCGAATCTTCTACTTCATGACTCAACTCCCAAGTTCTTTTGAATCTCCGTTGGTTACCAAAAGCATCATATCCTGCCCCACCACCTCCTTGGATTCTGCATTTTAAGAGCTGTGAATTTTTATGCACTTATTCAAAACCATGAGCTCCCAAGTTTTAAATTACTTTATCATCTTGTGGACCCAATCCATCCAAACATCATCATCATTTTGAAATCAAACTCTTGAATCAAATTATTTGCTTGCACTAGTTCAAGTACTCTTCTTGACACTAGTTCAAGTATGCATAAATTCTAGTATCATTTTGGCTTTATCATTTAGTTTTCGACCGGGCCACAATTTCAAACACCTCATTTTGCATACTAATGATCCAACTTTCAACCCAAGCATTTAGGATTACCTTCAAAGCCTATTCAACCTAAAGACTAATAAGGTTTAGTTTATAAATGGCCAGTCATCTAAAAAATGCTTGACTTTTCCAATCAATTTTTTGGATTTTAAAGAGAGAAAAATAATTAGTATTCTAACATACAATCTTTCAAACAAACTTAGTTTACCCAAATCTGAGTTCTAGATGTCAAGATCCAAGTGTTTTCTAATCATCTTTCCTGATAACCCTATCTCTAGTTTTTCTCATAAAAACTAACACTCTTCTCTAATGAGAAAAAGGTTTGCATCAATGAAATCTATTTTTAGAACTCTATCAATTGGTGATTGTAATATCCTGAAATTTTTTAAGATATTTTAAAATTTTCAATTATTACTTTTAAGTATGTTAATGATATTTTGTTAATAAATATTAATGATTGGTTGTATGTTGTTTGAATAAAAATTAGTATGATGGGCCTTTTAGATAATTTAGAGACCTTGTAGGCCTAAAAGTAACCTTAATTAAAGCCCAATTGATATATATAAGCTTTGGGCCCATTTCTGGCCCATATCCAACTTAAAATTAACTTTTTAGTAGATTACAAAATTTACCTATTTTAGAGTTACGAAAATCACTTTTAATTTAAGATAAATAGAAAGTTGTTGTTTATTTTCATAAAAGATGAGGGGAGGGGGGCGGGGGAGGAGACTCTTTTAACCAAACCCTAATCTCTATTATGAATAAAAAATCTCAACCCTTTACTAACTTTTGATCCAATGGCCAAGTATTGACCTCTCAAAAATTTATACAAAATCCTAATCTAAAATCTACTCACATAATTTATTTAAGAGGCTCCCACACCAAAACCTAGCCACCTCACTCGTTAAAAAAATACTCGCACCTCAAATTTCTTTCATCTCCTCCATTAATCAATCTAGGATTTGGTGAATACTTCTAGAGGATCAACAAATGTTTACGGTAGGTACCCTTCTCATAATTATTTCAATACATGTCATTGATTCGTGGACATGTAATTATTGTTAAACTATAATTGATAGTCGATTTATATTAGAGATTTCCTGTATAGATTCTATTTATTTCATATTGAAAATTCCCTGTGTGGACATTATCATTTCAATGAATAATTATTTAATTATTAAATAATGCATTGTATTTTCTATTCATAAACGATAAAGCAAGTTGGGAGTGAGTTTTTCAAGGTGAAACACTCAAAAACCCCGGAAGACCCCCTGTGTGGGTTGTATATTACTTATGATTAATTATTAATGCATTCATTATAACCATGATATTAGTGTTTGACAATTTAATTTATGCGAACATGTCTATATAGCCTATATTGTTTGAATCATGTTTTAGGGTAAAAAATATAGTGAGCGTTTGACTCACTCCTACAACCACCATTTCAGGTTTTGTTGACCCTAGTGAGAAGAACACAATAGATGAAGTGGAGCCGAATGATGGGAGAAACTTGAAGAAAAGAATATAATATTTTATTTTAAAGATAATTGATTGTAATAAAGAGTTTTAAACTAATTGTTCATATTGAGATTGATGAAAATATTTGAAAGTAGGATTTTCCCTTCGTTGAGAGAACAACGCTAATTCCAACAAAATTTGTAATTTGATTCGATTTTATCCTGCAAAATTCAGAGATTCTAGCATAGGGATTCATGTCGGATTTCTTCCTCACTCGGGGTTAGTTTGCGTAAATTAGACACATAAAATGATGGATTTTTGGCTTGGAATTGATGGAGGGGTGAGAATGGTGGGTTGATTTAAAACATTTCAGTGATTTTTGGAGAGAGAATTTATCAAACTACAAAGTAGATCAACAAACATTCAAAGAAGATTGATAGAGAACCACAACATGATAATTAAACTAAAATACATTAAAAATTCATTTATATATTTAAAATGCCTACAAAAGTTGAACAAACAAAAGAAAAATTATCTAGAAAGCAATACAAAAGAGAGACTAAGCTAGAGAGAGAAAGAGAGACCTTAGAGAGAGAAAATAAGGAGAGATTTTTGAGAGAGAAGTAAAAAAGGAAAAAAGGAGAGAAAGAAGAAACTTAGAGATATCTAGAGAGAGAAAGTGGTAGAGAGAGAGAAAGAAGAATAGAAAGCTAGAGAGGGAAAAATAAAGGAAAAGGTTCGAGAGAGAAAAGGCTTACCACTTACCGTTAGGAGAAGGATCGGAGATCGACCATTGAGGGGAGCTCGGCCATGTTTAGAGGTGGGTCTCCGGCTGGTCACGGCCAAGGATGAGCCATGCCGTGACCCATTCTAGACAGAGATGGGGAAGACGTTGCTGCCAAAATGTTACACCCCAAAGAGGTGCTAGCCTATAACGTGAGTGGAGATGGTGAGGATGTATTCTCCTTTTTCTTCTTTTTTTTTTTTGAAAAGAGAATGGGTGTGAGGCAGAGAGAGCTAGAGAGAGAGGAACAGTGGCGTGGCTTGTAGGTGACGGTGGCGCTAGTTTCACCGGCGAACCAGAGCCGGACAAGGAGCAGGGGGAGTAGTAGGTGGTGGTGATTTTGTGCTGCACGTAGCAGCAGGGAGGGAGGCGGACATCATTTTGGGATAATGAGGAAAGAAGAAGAAGAAGAAGTGGGGGGCGAGAATAGATGGGGGTTCTAACAAAGTTCGCCGGCGATTCTGTTTTTTTTTTTTTTTTTTTAAACTAAAGTAGGTAATAGCCTGAGTAGGTGGCGCGTTGGGGAGAAAGATGAAAAAGAAGAAGAAAAAGAAGAAGAAGAGACGAAGAAGGAGAGGAAGGAGAAGAGGCAGTGAAGGAGAAGGGTGTGCCATTTTTTTTTTTTTTATTGACAGTGCTGCACGCAGCAACAGAAGGAGCAAGGTGGGGCATTGGGCGGTGCTGCTACGGGTGGAGAGGAGGCAGTGTTGAAGGTGGCAGATGCAGTGGTGGTGGAGATCGTGATCGGCCAGAGTTGCAGGCTGCAACTCCGGTGATAAGGAATGAAGAAGATGGAGGAGAAGAAGAGAAACGGGCTAGAAGGAGAAGGGGAATAAGGAGAAGGGGATTTTGGGGAAGGAGAGGAGGAGATGGGAGATGTATTAGGGTTCAAACGAACCCCTCTCCTTCCCCTTAAAAGCTCCCTAGTTTCCTTAATGGAAATTATGGGTTTTTTTTGAAAAAAAAATAATTTTAAATATATATATATATTAAAATCTTTTCTTTCTTTGGGGGATTTCCCATTTAGTGACCCCCCCTTTTTTATTTTTAAAAATTAATTTAAAACATTTTAAAATCGCGGGGTCCACTAAATGGCTGGACCATGATTTTTATGGGCTGCGGGCCATACAATAATCGTTGGTTCAGAGTGCAATGGGCCAGGGGAATAGTGGGTCCAAGTGATGATGTCGGTGGGCCACTAGTCAATTCTAAGCCTGCCACAAGTCAGCTAGGGAATCTACAGGAGAATGGATCAAAGGATCGGGGATCCGTACTTAAATAGATCAACTCAGAAGATAGTCTGGATAATAACAGAGATCAGCCAGGGTAGGCCGTAGGATTGAGTGGTTGCGAAGGGAGAGATGATCTGATGATTGAGATCTGTGAGCAGAGAGAGAATGAGGATCTAGAGAGAGGAGAGAGAAAATATTATAAAATTACGAAAAATGCTAGTAGAGGGTCCAGAACCCTGGTCTTTGACTTGGTATTCTACATGCTTCACCAACTGAGCAATTCTTTGACTTGTGTTAGTTAGTCAAACTTTAATGCCTTTATTCTCTTCTCTCGATGCTCGATTCTTCCTCTCTCTTGATCTTCTCTCAAGCTCTTCCGTCTCTCTGGCTTTTCCCGCTCTTGGCCTACATCTTCTCATCCTCAGTCTGTTGGCTCTAGAGCTTTGATTGTAGGTTCTTGAGGTTAATTGCGGGCCCGCATTCCATCAAAATTGTCCACTAGTGCTCCTGTAATAGAAAAATCGCATAATGAGAATTATTCAAAACTGCTTCGCATGTAGGTCAAATAAACACGTATGAGTGCATACAAATACACCATTTTGTGTAGAAAAGTGTGTTCTACGCAATGAGAGACTCTTACGCAGAAAAGTTGATAAAAATGACAGTTTTACGTAGGAGAGTATGATAACGCTAAAAGGATAATTCCCTAAAATAAGTACTTTTGAGCAAATATCACAACCCCCAACCAGCATATTGCCAATCCTTGGCAATTAGTGTGAGATTAGTGAGCTTAGAAGGCTTCGCACATGCTGGAAAACTAGTTCGCATTACTCAGAAAAACTCCGTTTTGTTAATTTATGTCAAGGGTGCAAGTGATCATTCAGAAATTAGAACTTAGTCAGTAAAATGTAGCACATCTACTAGTGGATATTTGAACCAAAGATTACTCAGACTTAGCGTGTGTGTGTGCTCAACATCATCCCTATATGGTAGTAAAGATTCTCCGATCACCTTAGAGATTTATATGCCTCGACTTCAATTCTCACTTGTATAGTGCTCATAAGTAAATCACTTAGAAATTGTTTTATTCTTTTCTCTTAAGTTATATGTGAGGAGATAGATATTTGAAACTGACAAAATCACACATATATTATCTAGAAAGGATGACAACAGGACCTTCAGAAGATCTTATGATTGGAATATCATATCATTTAGGAATGTCGGATTAAACTCTATAGTTTCTCCCTTCTCCACTCTCTACATTCTGTGATGGTGCTATCCTAGAATCTAGTAGGGCTTGCTAGGGTTATATAGAGGCTTAGGTAAAGGTTAGAAAGATGAGGATATTTAGGGATTCAAAGATTCTGAGAGGATATCTTACTGATATTTGCAACACTTTTTGAGGGTGGTGACACCATTTCCTTGACTTTTCTTTATTTTCCTTTTTTCCAATTGGTTTGCCTTTTTGACATTGTTCTATCAACTTTCATTTTCTGTCTCTTTTTCATTTCTTTCTTTCTTTTCTACTTATATTTTCTTTTTGCTTGATCCATTTGTCTTTCTTTTCTTTTCTTGTTTTCTCATCTTCTTTGTGGTGTGATCATACCAACAATTCCTTTATCCCTCTCAGAAATAGGTGTTTGAGTTGTGCTCATTTTGGGGATTTGATTTTTTTTGGCTGATGGGTTAACAAGAAAAGGTTTTCATTATAAGGCTCAAGAGGGTTTCTAATGGTATAGATGTTAGGTATGCTAAAAAGGTTTGATTGGGTTAGAAAGATGGCCTACATCATTTTCTAGGTTTTGCACTTTCGTCGGTGATGTGTCGAATGGATACAGAGAAAGTTCTTTTTGTAATGATCCAACTTTGACTTCACTCAAAGTTCTATGCAAAAGCAAGGATTAATGAGATCTTACAACGAAATAATTGGAGACTAGAAGAAAGTTGAGTCATCCTATGACTCAGAATTATTTATAACTCTCAAAAATGAAGAAAAGCTCAAAAGCTTATTGGGTTAGGTCTCCGCAGTTGTTATTCTTGGATCTCTAGATAGTCTAGACTATGGATAATTCCGATGTTGATTTGTGAAAAATTCTTGCTGAATCTGAGTTTTCTAAGAATTTAACTCCACTGTAGTACTATTATTCTTCCAAACTGAACTAAGAGCTAATAAGTAATTTTCTCAAAGTAGACTTCTTTTTTGAAAGTTTGACTCATCATTGTAATAGTTTTTAAAAACACTTCAGAAGTTCATGAAAATCTCACAAAATACAACTTTTCTCCCCTTTTTCTCATATTTTTTTTTAAATGACACGATTTTTTGGTAAAGTACCCACCCCTAACCAAAACATTGCACCATCCTCGGTGCTCATGACCGGGACTAAGATTAAAAACTGTAAGTCATGATACGAGTGTGAAGGAAGTATTTACTGAATATGAACATTGGAAGTACCGGAGTAGTGTCAAAGTGATGGTACCTACATGGGGAGAAAGTTGTAACAATGATATAGACAATGCATGCGACTCATGTGACTTTAGGAATACCAAAATTGCCTTTCCAAAAGCGCTAAGTTTTACGTTTTCAGCCAGACACAACGGGGGTGATAGGCACCCCCAACCAAGCTGAAGCAATGGAGAGTTGATCATCAGTCTACATAAACAGGATCGATGAGATCGATCTCTAATGTCTGAATGGTGGACACGTCCAATTCAAGAAATGGTTTGAGACGTTGACTGTTGACTTGAAAAGTGGAATTATCCTTCGAGTCCACGATAGCGATGGCCCCATAGGGTTTGACCTCAGAGACGACAAACGACCTGTCCAACGGGATTCAGTTTCCCAGGAAAAAGGTGTAGACGCGAGTTGTATAGAAGGACATTCTGTCTTGGGTGGAACTCTTTCCTAAGGATGGTCTTGTCATGGATCCATTTCATCTTATCCTTGTAGTTTTTAGACAAGACATGCGTCATTCCTCAATTCTTCCAACTCGTTGAGTTGTAATTTTCTCTCCTCGCCTACTGAATCTAAGTCAAAGTTGAGCTTTTTGATCGCCCATAGTGCTCGATGCTCGATCTCAACAGGGAGATGGCAAGGTTTTTCGAATACCAGTCGCTATGGAGACATGTTCAGGGGAGTTTTGTACGCTGTCCGATAGGCCCATAGAGCATCTGAGAGGCGTGTAAACCAGTCTTTATGAGTGGTATTGACTGTCTTCTCCAAAATCTATTTGATTTGGAGATTGGAGTCCTCGTCCTGACCGCTGGTCTACAGATGGTAAGCAAGGGAAACTTTGTGAGTCACCCCATACTTTTTCATTAATTTTTCAAATACTCGATTGCAGAAATGGGTGCCCCCATCATTGATGATTGCTTTTGGGGCTCTGTATCGAGTGAAAATGTATTCCATTAAGAATTTGACCACTACCTGGTGGTCATTGGTTCTGGTTGGAATTGCCTCGATCCATTTTGAGACATAATCCATTGAGAGGAGGATGAAGTTGAATCCATTCGATGTGGGAAAGGGTCTCATGAAATCAATGCCCCAAACATCGAATATCTCATCGACTTGGATAGGGGTCAGGGGCATCATATTTCTCTGTGAATCCTGCCAAGGTGTTGACAGTTGGGGCAGGCTTTGCAATAGATGTGCGTATCGCGGAAAAGAGTTGGCCAGTAGAAACCGCACTACAGGACTTTCTCTACGGTATTCTTAGTACTGAAATGACCACCACAAGGTTGGTCATGGCACGATGATAGGATGTTAAACTGCTGGGACTCTGGGACACACAGACGAATGATTTGGTCAGGACAGTACTTATACAAGTATGGATCATCCCAAGAGTAATGCTTAACTCTTGCTAGGAATTGGTGTCTGTCCTGCTTAATTAGACCAATGAGAAGGCATTTCTTCTGTCACAAGGTAGTTGACGAGGTCGGCATACCAATGATGGGTAGAAATAGTGAACAATTGTTCATCTAGAAAGGACTCTTGAATAGGCTGGGTGTCGAATGATGAATCTAGAGTCAGTCTAGAGAGATGATCAGCCACAACATTTTCAGTTCCCTTTTTGTCTCTAATCGTGAAGTCAAATTCTTGTAGTAAGAGAATCCATCTGATCAATCTGAGCTTGGTTGTTGGACATGAGATATTTGAGGGAAGCATGATCAGTATATACGATGACATTGTTGGCCAAGAGGTACAGACGAAACTTGTCTAATGCGAAGACAACGGCCAGAAGTTCTTTCTTAGTGGTGGAGTAGTTTAGTTGAGCAGAGTTAAGCGTTTTGCTCGCATAGTAGATCACATGTGATCGCTTGTCTACTCTTCGCCCTAAGACAGCTCCTAAAGCATAGTCAGAGGCATCACGCATCACTTAGAAGGGAAGACTCTAGTCAGGAGGATGGATGATAGGAACAGAAGTTAGTTCATATTTTAATTTCTCGAAAGCAGTGATGCAGTCGACATTGAAGTCAAAAGGGTTATCTTTAGCTAGAAGACTGCACAGAGGTCTAGCAATCTGGGAGAAGTCCTTGATGAATCTCCTATAGAAGCCTCCGTGTCCTAGAAAGGACCGGATGTCACGCACTGACTTGGGAATGGGCAGAGTAGAGATAATATCAATTTTTGCTTTATCGACCTCGATGCCCTGGTGAGAGATGACATGACCCAGAACTATACCCTTTTTCACCATGAAGTGACATTTCTCCCAATTAAGGACAAGTCGCTTGTCCTGACAATGCTAAAGTACAAGCGCTAGATGGTCGAAACAGTCATCAAAGATGACCCAAAGACGGAAAAGTTGTTCATGAAGACTTTGAGGAATCATTCTACTATGTCCGGGAATATACTCATCATACACCTTTGAAAAGTCGCAGGTGCATTGCAGAGGCCAAAGGGCATGCACTTGTAGGCAAAAGTGTTGAAGGGACAGGTGAAAGTTGTCTTTTCATGGTCCTTTGGGGTGATGGGTATTTAATTGTACCCTGAGTAACCATCCAGAAAGCAGTAATATGAGTGACCAGCTAGTCTCTCCAACATTTGGTCAATGAAGGGTAAGGAAAAATGGTCTTTCCGAGTATTGGTATTGAGTCATCTGTAATCAATGCAGACTCTCCACCCTTTCTTGAGGCCCTGAGTGACCATTTCCTTGTTCTCATTCTCTACCACTGTGAATCCAACCTTCTTGGGTACCACATGAATAGGACTCACCCATTTGCTGTCCGAGATGGGGTAAATGATACCCGCATCTAATAATTTGAGCACTTCTTCTCGAACAACTTCCTTTAGGATAGTATTCAACCTCATCTGGTGTTCTCGAGATGTTTTTGATTCATCCTCGAGATAGATGTGATGTTGGCACACCGAGTGGTTTATGCCATGAATATCATCTATGGTCCACCCTATCGCATATTTGTGGTTCTTGAGCAATTTGATAAGTTGCTCTCGTTCAAATTCTGTTAGAGCAGAAGCAATGATGACAGGGCAAGTCTCATTGGGACCCAGATATACATAGTTGAGATCACTCGGAAGAGGCTTGAGCTTTAAGTGTGGAGCAGGGGGATCAGCAGAGTTAGTCGCAGAGGATACAGATAAGGTGGATAGAGAAGTTGCCGAAGTAGGCAGAAGTAGGATTGGTTCACTAATCATAGTACGTAGAGGCTCGAACTCAATGGCGGGAGTGGGGATATCGATCAGTGGAGCCGTATCCAAAAGATCATTGAGATCAGAAATGGTTGACTCCATTTCAAAGTCAGCCCCAAAGTGTTTTAGACATTGCTTTAGAATATCTTCGGTGAAGTCCGGTATTAGACTCTCAATGGCACACATATCATCGGCTACATCGCGATCGGCATCCTGTCGCATTAGACAGAAGATATTGACCTCAGCTTTGAGGTTACCGAAAGTGATGGACATATTTCTGTCCTTACACCCGATGTGTGCATTCGCGGTGGCAAGGAAAGGGCGGCCTAAGATGACCGGGATGCGGTTATCCTGATAGCTCTATGTCAAGGATGATAAAGTTCACAGGATAGTAAAAGTCAGTGACTTTCACCTAGACATCTTCAATGATTCCTCTTGGAATCTTGATGGACTGATCAACCAGTTTTAGAGTTACATTCATAGGCTTCATATCCTTCAGTCTCAACTGCTGATATACCGAGAACGGTATGAGATTGACGTTAGCCCCAAAATCTAACAAGGCAGTGCAGCTCTGAAGTTGTCTCTAATTTCGCATTGGACTGTTGGGCTACCTGGATCCTTATGTTTGATCACGCTATTGCGTTGAATGAACGCGGTAGCTTTTTCGGCCAAGAAGGCATCTTTGGGTACATGCGTACGCCGCTTGATAGTGCACAAATCCTTAATGAATTTGGCGTAGGAGGGGATTTGCTTGATAGCAGAAAGGAATGGGATATTAGTCTGGACGTCTAAGATTTCTGAGAATTGCTGATTCCGCTTATCTTGGATAAGTCTGTCCGGAAAGGGAGGCTTTAGTCGACAGATTGGCTTGACTTTAGCCTGAGATGTCTGCATAGGGATATCTGATTTGGGTGCAGAGGTAGAAGCAGCAGAAGGTGATTTGGAACTGGGTTCCTCTGTGTGAGTGATGGATGCTGGAGATGGTACCGACAGTGGTTGGACTCTCATGTCCATAGTTTTTCCTGATCGTAGGGTGGTGACAGCTTGCACCTCACCCTGATAATTCTCATTTTGGCTCTGAGATTGGGAGCCTATCTCATACACTGCCCCCTTGGCATTCCCTTTAGGGTTGGCTATGGGTTGGCTAGGACAGATGCCCTTAGCTTTCTCAGCTTCTAGGTTGCCTAAGCATTGCTCGAGGCGTTGCATGGATTGCTGTTGTTGAGTGATGAATTGGGCAAGTAGGTTCTCTATGCCAAGTGTAGGGACAGGAGGCTGAGGTGTAGCTAGGGGAAGCTGAGGCACCAATTCTCTATTAGAGCTCAGAGGGGCACAATAAGTGTAGGATGGAGATGGAGCAGGAACAAGCTGTTGAGTCTAAAAGTTTTGAGGGGCTCTTTTATGACTCTGAAAGTTACTCTGTTGGCCAGAATCCTGACCCCACTGGAATTGGCAGTTTGGATTGGATTGGTATGGACCCTGCTGGTACTGACCCTGATTGTATTGTCGGTTGGGTTGATTAAACCCAGGAGGATAGGTGCTCTGAGGTTGGTGTTGCTGTTCAGCAAGCTGTTGCCTCTAGGAGAAGTTAGGGTGGTTCCTCGTATCAGGATGATAGGATTGACGATACGAGTTCTGAGTGAGTGGTTTGAAAGTGCTGAAAGCATAGACTTCTTCTAGCATGGGAGGGGCACATCCATCATTGAGAGGACAATGCTCAGTGGTGTGGTAGGGTTGCATACATAGATTACAAGAATCCAAAGGGTTCTCTTGGCCCACATTTATGACTTGGGCTGATTGACGAGCAGGTTTCTGGACAGAGACAATTAAGGTAGAGACAGATTTAGTAAGCTCCTGAATGAGGGATCTCAGCTCAGTATCGACTGTAGCTTCATGTCCCTTGGTGGTCCTTTGGACCGGAGTAGTGCGACTGAACTCAGAGTCAGTTGTCCAATGTTGAGAGTTTTCCCCTAACTCTCCTAAGAATTTGTAAGCTTCAGTCGGAGTTCTGTGCATGAACTTACCCTGGCACATGGACTCTACCATGGTATGGGACTCATCAGTAAGTCCCTTGTAAAAGATTTAGACAAGATTGCCCTTTTCAATGCTGTGGTGGGGACATTTTATCAAATAGTCCTGGAATCTATCCCACGCTTCAAAGAATTTTTCATTGGACTTCTGTCAAAAGTCCTGGATGAGTTGTTTCATCTGGTTGGTCCGAGTCATAGGGTAGAGTTTGGACATGAATTTGCCCACTAACTCTTTCCAACTGTTGATTGAGTCAGCGGGTAAGGAGTAGAGCCAATCTGAGGCTCGATCTTTCAGCGAGAATGGGAAGACTCGCAGACGTGCATTGTCATCATCAAGGTTCTGGTTCTTGGAAAGCAAGATGACATGTTGGAATTCCCTAATATGGGAGTACGGGTCTTCTCTTGGGAGACTGCAAAAGGTCGGCGACATTTGGATAGTCTGCGGCCTGATCTCAAACTACACCGCCGTAGTAGGTGGAAGAACAATGCAAGTGGGTAGGTTAGCAGAGATTGGGGCAAATGTCTCGATTAGAGGTAGTTTGTCTGCCATTACTACAAATGTAGTTGCACTGGGAGAGGTGGGAGGAGAAAGAGATGGGGAAGGAGTCAGTGAAGAATCCACTGTAGGCAAGAGATTCTCAGATTGAATCAAGCGTTTGTTTGAACGAGTCCAAACAGGCATACACTTAAAAAGCGAGCCCTAGACTTGGCAAAAGTTGCCAGAGGGGAATGCTATCCTAGTGTCGGGTGTAATTTTGGCAACACATGATACTGGAAGTGGGTGGAGCATAGAATGTGTACTTGTGTCATTTCTAGGGTTCCCAGGGTATGAGTGGTCTCTGTTAGTCCATGAGAGTGGTAATGCGGTGTGTGTTGTCCCCTCTGGACAAATACAGAGATAACAACATCCATTTCGTACAGTAGAACTTGACTGAACTGTCCTTCACTAACACCGTCATTCCAAACAACCACAAACGTAATAGGCGGTTGGTTGATTAATGTTGCTTCCAGCTCATCATTCCCCATGAAGGTGATCTTAATCTAATCATGTTGAATGGGTCCCTCAGTCTGTCACACTGAGGGACTAGGGAACGTCCAAAATGCATCCAACGGTTTCAAACATTGTTAAATGGTGTGGTCCTCTGTTTAGATAGTTTCAAAGGGGTATGATTCGACTAATTCATTGATTAGTCCATGATTATCTTTTAAGCATCCTGTTTTTAAATAATGGAGAGGAAATCTCCAGATATCAATAACATTAATAGGTTCATTAAGAAGGAGAAGATCTCCAAGTCTCAATAACATTAATAGGTTCATTAAAATGATGTGACAGAAACATCTGTACGGTAGGACAACTCCATTACATTCTAGATGTCGGATTCTTAACTATTTTCTGACCCTAAGTGGAACCCCCTGGACCCACGAAGGATAGGCTTGTTCTCTTGCTTCAGCCCATTCCCCTCGAGATGGAGAGTATGTCACTCAAGCATTAATCGTGTAGTAACCCGGCATAGAGTCCTTAGAAGAGGAACATCTATCCGTTATAGTTCATTAGGGATTACCTTTTTACTAGTTTTGCACAGGATATCTGAACTTGAGATTCTGTATTTCTTAAGTAAATCTCACATATATTGAAGGAAAAGACTAAGTCAAATTCTAGATGAATTTTGACAGAGTATATAACCTTATCACAATAAAATAGGAGAAGATCCTTTTTTTCTGTCCTCGGAGTCCTCTATTTATAGAGTTCTGGGGAGGGGTCTGCACATGTTGCAGACTCACCTTTATAAGAAAAAATGCTTAAAATAATAAAAAATTACAAACAATCTTAACAAAATAATTACATACAGTTGTAGGGTTCCTAAAGATACACAACCGTATGGCACCAACTCTGGTAGATTCTACACGCTTTTCGAAGAAATGGCCTATGTCATTTTTTGGACAAATGAGAGGTCTCCTTAAAATTTTAACTGCATACGGTTGTGTAGGAGGAGGTCCTACACAACCGTATAACATCACTTTTTGAATCTCCTGCACACATCTCGAGAAAAATGGCATGGGTGCTTTTCTGGAGATTTGAGGGGTATTTATGAAAATGTAATTGCATACGGTTGTGTAGGAGGAGGTCCTACACAACCGTATGTGAATAGTTTTTTATCCCACTGCGCGAATCTCAAAGAAAAGGGCACATGTGCTTTTTCTCCTTTTTGACCATGGATCTTCCAGATCTGACTCCATATGGTTGTGTAGCTTCTCTTCCTACACAACCGTATCCAATTAGTTTCTTTGATCTGTGGGTGGTTGGCTCAGAAATTTAGGCATGCCCTTTATGCAGAAATCCAACCCTGTTCTACCAAATATGAGGGCATACGGTTGTATATCCCTAGGTGTTACACAACCGTATGTAGTTACTTTCTGCAGGTATGAGCTGGTTCTGATCAAAATTGTCCATCTTCATTTTCTTGAAATCTGTGCCAGTTGTCCCCTTTTTCACTGAATACAGTTGTGTATTCTCATCTCTTACACAACTGTATAGGCTCATTTTTCTAGTAAAATGTCCTCTTCAACTATTCTGCTCTAAACAATGCCATTATCTTGAAGAAATGACATGTGTGGTTATGCGTCGGCGGTCAATCTTCGCGTCCCTTGGTCGTGATTTTCGTAACGATCCATATTTCACTATCAACATAAAGCCCCATCGCCGGATGCACGCCAAGTGGGACACTAAATGCGTTCGACGAAATGTAAGACAAAAGGAGGATGGAAGTTTATAAATAGCCACAGGGGGGCTCATAAGAACACCAACCAAGAAAGGACTCCCAAAATCGATCCAAAGGAAGGGCAACATGTCGTCGTCGAAGAAAAGGCGAACAAATTCCGTCGGAACTACGGGGGAATCAATGGTCATCCAAGACATGACGTTCATGCAAATGTACCGGCACGGGAGCTCTGCAAAAATTGTGAGAAATCCTAGACAAAGGTTCTAAATAACAAGGAACATCTAAAAATAAGGTAAAACAATCACAAAAGAGGAAAAATGGATGAAAAATGACGCAAAAATGGTGAAAAATGCCCTAAGAGGCCGAATCAAAGGTTGGGGAGATCTCCCAAACGAAGAGGAAACGTTTGGTGAGATTATAGGGGATGGAAATAGGGGAAAAACGGAAATTCCCTAAAAATTTGGGAAGAAACCACACTAAAATTGGTCTGGAATCGACGATTTAGTCGAAAATTGGTTTTTTTTTTTTGAGACTCATAAAAGGGTGATTCCTCCCATCATTCCCATAAAATGGTTGACCGATCAAAGATCCTAAGTATAGTGGTTCTAAAGAAAAGAAAATGAAATTTGACTTGATTTCGATGATTTATGTAGGGTTGGATGCGAAGAAAAACACACAAAGTGACGTGAGTGGACAGTCACGTGGAACCGTTTGACGGAGATAGGTTGGAAACAAACAAGAAGAAAATGGCACCGAAAGTGAAAGCCGGTAAAAAGAAACTAGCCGGGGGTACCATGTATATAAGTGAAACTCCAAGATGCTAAGAGAAACGCCAAGAGAGGCCTCGGAGGCCGAAAGGCCTACTCTGATACTGGCCCGGGGACACGATAATGAACTCGCTGAAAGTAGGATTTTTCCGCGTCGTTGGTACGGAAACCCTAATCTCAACAATATTTGTAATTATCCGAGACTTTTGACCTGTAAAATTAGCAATTTTGCACAGTGGCTCGTGTCGGATGTCGATCCGCACTCGGGATTAATCTGATTAGCGCAATAATGAACATAAAATTATGGTAAATTTGCAGAGAATGGAACATAATATTATTCAAATGAACTTCATTCAATCGAATATGTCTCTTACAATCAAGTAAAAATAACTAAATTATAAAGCATAAAAAAAATAAAATAAAATAAACTAGAGAGAGAAAGAGAGAACTAAAGAGAGAACTAGAGAGAGAAAGTAAAGAAATCTAGAGAGAGAAAGTATAGAGGAGATTGGAGAGATAGAGAAAGAGAGAGAAAGAAGAACGAAAGTAGAGAGAATTTTAGAACGTGAAGGACCACCGAACGGCTGGTTCTGCTCGAGGAAGGTGCAGCAACGTGCTGCACTTGAGGGTGGAAGAGGAGACGCCCAAGGTTGCCAGTCTTGAGGCCAGGGAGGACCTACATAGAAGAAAAAGAAGAAGAAGAAAAAAAATAAGAAGAAGAAGAAACAAGTAAGAAGAAGAAGAGGGGGAGGGAACCTCTTCCATTGGAGCGTGTTGCAGGTGGGGGCGTGGTGAGAATCGGGAAGAAGCTCGCCGGTTTTAATGGCGAGGTGGTTGCTGTGGTGGTGCGTTGATGGGGGTGACGGCTTGCTGGTTAGCCCCCTTGTACCTGCAACAGAAGAAGAAGAAGAAGAAGAAGAAGAAGAAGAAGAAGAAAAAGAAGAAAAGGCGGAGCTCCACCAGCTCGTCGGAGAAGACCACGGCGAGGAGGAAGAAGGAGAGAAGAAAGAAAGAGAGGAAGGAAGAAAAGAAGAGACCTCCTAGGGTTTCTAGGGGTTCCTCTCTTATGGGAGAAACCGTGGGTTTCTCTCTTAGAAATCCACGGTTTCTAAAAAAGATTTTTTATTTTTTATTTATTTATTTTTTTTCTTTTTATTTTGATAAATGATAAGTGGGTTACGGGCTTGGGCTCGTAGGCTATTTGGCCATGAGGTTGATTGATCACTGGCCGAGAGATGATGCCATGTGTCGGCCAGTGGTTGGCCAATGGGAACGCTAAAAAAACGTGGGCCCAGAGTGCATCGGCCATGGGCCAGAAGGTAGGTGAAAAGGATAGTGGGCCACTGGGCTCGATGGATGTGGGTTAGGGCGCGTTTGGTTGCCAGGGGAGAAAAATACATTTTCCCCTTGAAATACCCATCGAGGAAAAATATATTTTTCTTTCCTCGAAAATCGAACTCTACGCTCTCAGCCACAATCAATCATTTGAGGCATTTCTCTACAATCAAACATGCCCTAGGGACTGATATTTTACAATGGAGATCGGGTGGTTGATAGGATGGATGATCGACTGATCGGTAGCACGATCGGATGGTCAGATGCATAGGATGGATGGATCAGATTGCGATTGAACGGTGGATTTGATGGATAAGGGTGATAGGTCAAGGATAGAGAGTCGATTAGAGCTAGAAGAAAGAAAGTTAGGATTTCGAGAGAAGAGAGAGAATTAGGGGAGATGAGAGAGAAAATGTCAAAAATTGGAGAGAAATCCACTAGCAGAGGGTCTGGAACCCTGGCCTTCATTGTGCTACTCCTCACGCTTCACCAGTAGAGCAGACCATCATTCCTTGTTGATTCATGCGGCTTTAGACGCTTTGGTCCGTCTTTTGGTCATTGGCTCTCCCGCTCTCTTCGTTCTTTGGGCCGACTCTTCGGTCCTCTTTTTCAGCCCGTATTTGGCCCATATCTTCTAGTCATAACATGTGGGCTCTTTAAGCTTTGATAATGGGTTTTCATGATCGATTTGGGCCCACAAGTCTCGAGAATCGTCCCATCAGGATTTTCTGCGACAGAAGAAGCGCGTAATGAGACTTTATCAGAACGGCTTAATATCTAGACTTCCAAAAATGTGTTTAATGCATGCAAATATACCATTTCGTCCAGAAAAGTGTGTTCTACATAACAGAAGAGACTCTTACGTAGAAAAGTAGATAAATAGAGCCTTTTAACGTAGGAGAGTGTGAAAACGCTTAGAAGATAACAGTGGAAAATACGCACTTTTAAGCGAATATCACTCGCCATCGTAGAGATTACAGGGGACGGAGAGCAATATATCACTTTGCAGCCAATGCAGGTAGCGGCCAAGAGGGAGGAGAAAAGTTGAAGTGATGCCCCTTCCGTAGATCAAGGATTATATTAAAGATGTGATGTTCTACTGCTGAGTGAAGTAAGGCGTTATGAACTCAATAATATATATATATATATATATAGAGAGCTACAATGTTTTAATTTAATATACAGAGCATGCATAGAGTTAAAAATGGGGGGCTATGTATCAATATGCCCGCTTTTCACAATTGTCGCTTTATGCTAACCAGAACTCATATGCAGGAGTAGAAGCGGTGTCAAGCCAGCCAACTGTACAAGAGGTATACATGGAGGGAGCAGAAGCCCCTTTTGACAAGGGCTGGCATCCAGTACTTGACTCGCTGAAACTTGATGGAGAAGATTTCATGGCCGAGGATAGGTAGGGAGTGATATAGTTGAACTGAAGTTTGGGTAAGACTTGGGTAAAAATTTGCTATTGGGCACTGACTTTTGGTGGAAAAATGTATAATGAACAGGTGAAGGAGGAAAAGCTATCACTCCCCTACCTAAAGATTCCCAAGAGTGAGGTAGACGTAGAGACGGAGCTGGCCGTGGTGAAGCAGAAGCTAAATAGGCTCAGGTCGTCTGCCAGTGAAAGAGCAAAAATCATGATAGAAATCTCCCAGGGGATCAGGCTCGAACGTCCAAAGGTGGACGCAAGGAGACAACTGATGGAAGCCGTCTTTCGAGCTGCCGGCTTCTAACCAATCTTGTTGTTTTATCTTTCTTGTACATGTATACCTGCAGGACAACAAATGTAACGTCTAGCTTTTATGTTTTTTGTCAAAGGCTGACACTGATTAGCAACATACATGTAAAATCAATTGAAAGGAAATGAACTAGTATGCATTTTTTCTTTTTGGTCACAATCTTCTTTTTCCCATTGTCTTTAATTATACCAAGCACATGCAAATATTAGTTCATGTAAATTAAGCATAACATACCCAAACAACTTTTAATCTGAACTTATGCGAACATAATCAAACATTTGGCAAGTTCACAATGGGGAGACACCTTCGAATGCTTAGAGCTAAAGGTGGGGGGACGCCCTCGAATGCTTAGAGCTAAATGTGGGGAGACGCCCTCGAATGCTTTGAGTTGAAGGTGGGGAGACGCCCTCAAATGCTTAGAGCTAAAGGTGGGGAGACGCCCTCAAATGCTTTGAGTTAAAGGTGGGGAGACGCCCTCAAATGCTTAGAGCTAAAGGTGGGGAGACGCCCTCGAATGCTTAGAGCTAAAGGTGGAGAGACGCCCTCGATGAAGTGGCAAGACAACCTTAGGATCAATTACACAAGGGCATACTCCTAGACATATGCAATAGAAAATCCAAGATCAGGCAATAAAATAACTTGGATATAATCACACACAAAAATAGATGTCACATCCGCATTAGAGAAACACCAATGCCTCAAGGAGGTCTAAAATGTAATCACACATAGAAATGGATGTCACATCCGCATTAGAGAAACATCGATGCCTCAAAGAGGTCTAAAATGTAATCACACACAGAAATGGATGTCACATCCACATTAGAGAAACACCAATGCCTCAAAGAAGTCTAAAATGTAATCACACACAAAAATGGATGTCACATCCGCATTAGAAAAAAGTCAATGCCTCAAAGAGGTCTAAAATGTGATCACACACAGAAATGGACGTCACATCCGAATTAGAGAAAAGCCAACTATCATGGTGCCATTATACATAGATAAACATGACAACTACACATAAAAGATGTATACACTTCGACACGATGAATGGTTTTTAAGTAAAATGACCTGAATGTGTTCCAAAGAAAGTCATGGTGTAAAAGCATATTATCGAGTCTGCTCGTTTAGCCCCCATGCCCCCAAGTATACTGGACCGCTAGACGAGCGTGACATTGGCTATATAAAGGAACTTTTAACTAAGACCATCATAAGAGAAGGAGGAGATCATGATAAGATAATACAGAGCACAGACCTCCCCGTCCTTTCGTGATGGTTAAAGGAAAGTATTTAGGTCATTATTACAATGATAATGCATGCATGAAAAGGACATGAAATAGCGCAGCCCCCATGTGTACATTACCCAAAGGGTCATTTTTCAAAATATTGAGGTATAGTTATAGGAAAATCTCTATCTCGGAGTGGCTTTAAGCCTATATTTTCTAAACAAGAGTAAAAAAAATCCATTTTTAAATCATAATAGCTTTTATGGTAAAATCTTTTCAAAATGATTAATTTATAAAGTATTAAAATCATCTTTTTATGAAAATATAAACCCTTTCAAGATTTAACACATGGGGTTACGCCACCGCATTAAAAAAAGTGAAACAAATATGAAATCCGGCTTTAAAATAATCGACTAAAATGGACATTTTAATGAAGGTTTAAAGAACCGCTCGTTGATAAAATTGATCTCTTGCATCTAATGCTAACCCTTTCGGATGTCGAAGCAATGTCACAATTGGGCAGGTTCAGAGGGTAAAGAAACACGAGTCTCGCGGGTACTAGACCCTACGTGGATTCGCATCTCCTCATCGTCGCCGATTTAATTGATTATTGCTTTATTAGTTTTCAAACAATCATAATTCACATGCGTCTTGTATAATAGGTTATGGGATATGTGACATGGGCATGTCAGATTAGTGAAAATGCGTCTTCTTAATGGGAAAATTGGATTGCATTAACGGTTCGCTGGATTACATGATGTATAAACGCAAAACATGGTATTGAGCAAAAATCTATCCTTCTAACCAATCAATTAAAATCAATTTATCAAAACTGTGCAAACAACCCCTCGTCCCTTGGTGGGAGGGACTGAAACAAAGAACAAGTAGTACAGGTCCCCGGCAATGGCGCCATATTGTTGAGCGCAATTTGGCAACGCACATGATACTGGAAGTGGGTGGAGCGTGGAATGTGTACTTGTGTCATTTCTAGGGTTCCCAGGGTATGAGTGGTCTCTGTTAGTCCATGAGAGTAGTAATGCGGTGTGTGTTATCCCCTCTTGACAAATACAAAGATAACAACATCCATTTTGTACAGTAGAACTTGACTGAACTGTCCTTCACTAACACCGTCATTCCAAACAACCACAAACGTAATAGGCAGTTGGTTGATTAATGTTGCTTCCAGCTCATCATTCCCCATAAAGGTGATCTTAATCTAATCATGCTGAATGGGTCCCTCAGTCTATCACACTGAGGGACTGGGGAATGTCCAAAATACATCCAACGGTTTCAAACATTGTTAAATGGAGTGGTCTTCTGCTTAGATAGTCTCAAAGGGGTATGATTCGACTAATTCATTGATTAGTCCATGATTATCTTTTAAGCGTCCTATTTTTAAACAATGGAGAAGAAGTCTCCAGATATCAATAACATTAATAGGTTCATTAAGGAGAAGATCTCCGGGTCTCAATAACATTAATAGGTTCATTAAAACGATGTGACAGAAATATCTATATGGTAGGACAACTCCATTACATTCTAGATGCCGGATTCTTAACCGTTTTTCAACCCTAAGTGGAATCCCTTGGATCCACGAAGGATAGGCTTGTTCTCTTGCTTCAGTCCATTCCCCTCGAGATGGTGAGTATGTCACTCAAGCATTAATCGTGTAGTAATCCGGCATAGAGTCCTTAGAAGAGGAACATCTATCCCGGTATAGTTCATTAGGGATTACCTTTTTACTAGTGTTGCATAGGATATCTGAACTTGAGATTCTATATTTCTTAGGTAAATCTCACATATACTGAAGGAAAACACTAAGTCAAATTCTAGATGAATTTCGACAGAGTATAGCCTTATCACAATAAAACAAGAGAAGATCCTTTTTTCTGTCCTGGGAGTCCTCTATTTATAGAGTTCTGGGAGGGGTCTGCACATGTTGCAGACTCACCTTTATAAGGAAAAATGCTTAAAATAACAAAAAATTACAAACAACCTTAACAAAATAATTACATACGGTTGTAGGGTTCCTAGAGATACACAACCGTATGGCACTAACTCTGGCAGATTCTGTACGCTTTTCGAGGAAAATGGCCTGTCATTTTCTAGACAAATGAGAGGTCACCCTGAAATTTTAACTGCATACAGTTGTGTAGGAGGAGGTCCTACACAACTGTATAACATCACTTTTTGAATCTCCTGCACACATCTCGAGGAAAATGGCATGGGTGCTTTTTTGGAGATTTGAGGGGTATTTATGGAAATGTAATTGCATACGGTTGTGTAGGAGGAGGTCCTACACAACCGTACGTGAATAGTTTTTTATCCCACTATACGGATCTCGAGAAAAAGGGCACATGTGCTTTTTCTCCTTTTTGACCATGGATCTTCCAGATCTGACTCCATATGGTTGTGTAGCTTCCCTTTCTACACAACCGTATCCAATTAGTTTCTTTGATCTGTGGGTGGTTGACTCAGAAATTGAGGCATGCCCTTTATGCAAAAATCTAGCCCTGTTCTGCCAAATCTGAGGGCATACGTTTGTGTATCCCTAGGTGTTACACAACCGTATGTAGTTACTTTCTGCAAGTATGGGCTGGTTCTGATCAAAACTGTCCATCTTCATTTTCTTGAAATCTGTGCCAGTTGTCCCCTTTCTGACTGAATACAGTTGTGTATTCTCATCTTTTACACAACCGTATGGGCTCATTTTTCTAGTAAAATGTCCTCTTCAAGTATTCTGCTCTGAACAATGCCATTATCTTGAAGAAATGACATATGTGGTTATGTGTTGGTGGTCAATCTTCGTGTCCCTTGGTCATGATTTTCGTAACGATCTATATTTCACTATCAACACCTAGTGATATATGATGCACACCAAGGACAAATAATCCTATTCTAAACAATCAGGATATATTTTAGAAATTATCTTGTTAGTTTTGGGGCTAGCGTAGATTATGATAATGGACGGATCACTGGTTTATCTTTTAATAGCCGAACTAACTGTTTGCACTCATGGGTTCTCACTAGGCTACACTCTTCAAAGCGAATCCTTTAATACTAACTCTAGTCAACAATAAGACAATCCGAAGCCTAGACAGACGTGCGGCACAACGACTGACTTAAATACGTCCTAGACTAACCGGATTAGTCAAGTGTTTAAGAAGAGTGTTCCCTCGGGTTAAGCTAGGGTTGGTGCATGTTCCTAACCCAACAAATAGCAGACCAATCAAAGAACCAGGGATGCCACTGGCGAGCTCGGTATACTTGAGTAGTAGGGACCTATGGGTGTGTTAGACAACAGGGACCTGCACTCGTGGACTTATTCGACCTAGGATGGATGAAAAGAACGTGTAGGGGTGTCCTAGAATACCGATCTAGTTTGGCTCTAGCTCTTGGTTCTTTTTATTAGAGTGGATCTTTGGGATCAAGCTCAGTTGGAGTGATGATGTGGGTGATGAAATCCCACAAGTTTTAAAAGGAGCTGGGTTTGCTCAATTATGGTTCATTAATTAGAGGCCACATCCACGCAATGCGAATAAGTTGATGCTAAAAAGCAAATAGACATGCGGCACAATAGTGCACCCAATTGCACAGTATTACACTCAAGGCGAGGGAAGGAAGTTATCTCCTTTGGGCCACGCCACGGGGTCTCCTCCGTGGAATAGAGAGGGGTATCCAAATGGGCTTAGGCCCAAGTCCACCTCTTTGAGCTTTCGCTCCCTACCCACACACAAACCGTGTTCCTCTACGCAAGGATTAGATCAAAGGTCTAGGGATGGGGAATTGCTTGGAAGAGACTTGCCTTTTTAGGATTGCACATAACACGCAATGAATATTTGGCAAGTACTTAGTCTGTTTCCAAATTAGGGTTTGGAAACCTTCGAAGTTGTGCGAGATTGCACTCTCGATTGAATTTGGAAATTTTCCAAATTAAGGGACTTTTGAAAATTAGAATATTTCTATTCTAGGACTTTCCGACAATAAGAGAATTTCTAAGAATAGAATCTCTCCAAATTTGGAATGTCCTAAAACGAAAACCCTAATTTTTAAATCCCTTTTATTTTTGAAAACTTTCCAAAATAAAAAATTCCTAAAATCTATCTAAAAATAGCAGAAAATAAGGATCCTAATTTTTTTGGTATTTTTGAATTATCACTCAATCTAGGGTTTCTAAAAAACCCTAGAACAAGATCTAGTAAATATTCAAAAGATGGAAAGTGTCCTAAGTTATTACAAGTTGCACTCGGCCGTCCGAGGCATTAAAAATAGTAATTAAAAAGTTTTAAAAATAACTAAAATGTTTGAAATGAAAGTTTCCACGAGTGGAGCTTCCCGCTTTAGCAGCTTTTTGATTCCATCATCTACGTCCTTTTTCGCATTTCCGGTCACCCGAGTGGCAGCGGCGCCATTTGAAAGTAGAATTTTTCAGTCGTTAAGAGAACGACCTTAATTCCAACAAAATTTGTAATTTGATCCGATTTTATCCTGCAAAATTCAGAGATTCTAGCATAGGGATTCATGTCAGATTTCATCCTCACTCGGGGTTAGTTTGCGCAAATTAGACACATAAAATGATAGATTTTTTGCTTGAAATTGATGGAGGGGTGAGAATGGTGGGTTTATTTAAAACATTTTCAGTGATTTTTGGAGAGAGAATTTATCAAACTACAAAGTAGATCAACAAACATTCAAAGAAGATTGAGAGAAAACCACAACGTGATAATCAAACTAAAATTCATTAAAAATTCATTCATATATTTTAAATGCCTACAAAAGTTGAACAAACAAAAGAAAAATTATCTAGAAAGCAATACAAAAGAGAGACTAACCTAGAAAGAGAAAGAGCGATCTTAGAGAGAAAATAAGGAGAGATTTTAGAGAGAGAAGTAAAGAAGGAAAAGAGGAAAGAAAGAAGAAACTTAGAGATATCTAGAGAGAGAAAGTGGTAGAGAGAGAGAAAGTGGTAGAGAGAGAGAAAGTGGTAGAGAGAGAGAAAGAAGAATAGAAAGCTAGAGAGGGAAAAAGTTAGAGAGAGAAAAGGCTTACCACTTTCTGTTGGGAGAAGGATTGGAGATCGACCAATGAGGGGGGAGCTCGGCCATGTTAAGAGGTGGGTCTTCGGCTGGTCACGGCCAAGGATGAGCCATGCTGTGACCCATTGTAGACAGAGATGGGGAAGACGTTGTTCCCAAAGTGTTACACCCCAAAGAGGTGCTAGCCTATAACGTGAGTGGAGATGGTGAGGATGATGTGGAGGAAAGACCTCCTTAAATATGTATATATTTAAAAGAAAACTTTTTTTTCTTTGGGGGATTTCCCATTTAGTGGACCCCCCCTTTTTTATTTTTAAAAATTAATTTAAAACATTTTAAAATTGTGGGGCCCACTAAATGGCTGGGCCATGATTTTTATGGGCTGCGGGCCATACAAAAATTGTGGGTTCAGAGTGCAATGGGCCAGGGGAATAGTGGGTCCAAGTGATGATGTCGGTGGGCCACTGGTCAATTCTAAACCTGCCACAAGTCAACTAGGGAATCAACAAGAGAATGGATCAAAGGATCGGGGATTCGTACTTAAACAGATTGACTTAGAAGATAGTCTGTATAATAACAGAGATCGGCCAGGGTAGGCCATAGGATTGAGTGGTTGCGAAGGGAGAGATGATCTGATGATTGAGATTTGTGAGCAGAGAGAGGATGAGGATCTAGAGAGAGGAAAGAGAAAATATTACAAAATTATAAAAAAATGCTAGTAGAGGGTCTGGGACCCTGGTCTTTGACTTGGTCTTCTGCATGCTTCACCAATTGAGCAATTCTTTGACTTGTGTTTGTTGGTCAAGCTTTAATGCATTTATTCTCTTCTTTGGGGCTTGATTCTTCCTCTCTCTCTTGGTCTTCTCTCAGGCTCTTTAGTCCCTCTGTCTTTTCTCGCTCTTGGCTTACATCTTCTCATCCTCAGTCTGCTGGCTCTAGAGCTTTGATTGTAGGTTTTTGAGGTTAATTGTGGGTTCGCATTCTATCAAAATTGTCCGCTAGTGCTCCTGCGATCAATAGAAAAATCGCGTAATGAGAATTATTCAAAACGGCTTCGCATGTAAGTAAAATAAACGCGTATGAGTGCATGCAAATACACCATTTTGTGCAGCAAAGTATGTTTTACGCAACGAGAGAAACTCTTACGTAGAAAAGTTGATAAAAATGGCAGTTTTACGTAGGAGAGTGATAATGCTAAAAGGATAATTGCCTAAAATAAACACTTTTGAGCGAATATCAATATTTTAATTCATGTTTTGGTACTTTTGCAAAAAATTTGGTTACTCGGATTTACCCGACCTCCTATACGAGAATATTTTTCAAATATTCTCTCGATATTAAAATAATGCGACTAAAGGGGTTTGTTTTATAACCGATTCTAGTATTTTACATAATTTTTTCAGAATTTAATGTAGTATTTTCTATTCTGTGGAACTCGACAAAGTTAACATTATAGTTGCTGTCATGTATAAACAACGCATATTAATCAACTTTGACTGAGTTTTTTGACCCATATACAATGGAGATCTATCTTTTGGCCAAACACAAAACACGTTGGGCCTCGAGTTAGCTTTTCATAAATATATAGTTGGTCACTTAATTCAATCGGGGTTGTCTTGTAGACCCGTTTTACTGACTAGTTATCAGTTATAAATTTTTAACAATTTCTGATTTTGTTTTAACTTGTTCTTCAATTTTTAAAATAAAACCTATATTATATTATTTGATAGAAAAATCATAAATTTTGAGTACTATGACATGCATATATCACTTGTTAGATATAGTTTTGTATTTACTCCCGAATCATGCGATCAAGTCAGAAAATAATTAACCAATTGATTTTTGCCAGTTACTTTTAGGAACTGTGGATAGTTGTAAAATTATCAGAACAATTATAAAATATCATATTTTAATAAAAGTTCATTTATTAAAGTTTTTTATCTTTATTTATAGAACAAAACCATTGAATAAAATAATTTTTTGATGTTATTTGAATTTTGACAAAAACGTAGCCGTTCTCTGTCGAATTGCGAAAAATATATCTCAAAACACTATCAAATTAATATTTTGGTTTAAGTGCTAACACAAAAGTTGTTTAATATAAATTTTAGGTAATTATAGAGATCATAACCAATAGTTTTGGTGAAAAATAAATTTAATTCTTATTTTGGGTACCGTACCGTTAAATTACAAAATTTTAATTTCAAAAACATATCAAACGGTTGAAGTAACAAAATTATCTTTACAAAAGTTTCTTGTTTTGATTTATAAGAAATTATGGTAGTTTTTAAGAATTATTTTGAGTACCTTTAATATTTTTTATTTTAATCACACCTTGGATTTCAGGTAAATGAGCTGATCCACATCGGGTCGGGTTCGGGTGCCGAAATTTGGGGCATGACAATGATAGTCTCATTCAATTTGAAACATAAATTTTTAATGAAAATGACCCAAATACCCTTGAGAAAATAGAATCTCGATTGAGATCAGACCCCAAAACTGATTTCCTCATGATTAATCCTTTCCGAAACTTACCACTTTGTTTACGTTTGATGAATGTTATCAAATTTCAAAAGTTTCCATATTTAACTCAACCCTATTATAGATTAATTTAGAAAGTCTGATTGACTGCATGAGTTCTTTGTTAACATTTGCTTTATGTGCAAAGCGAATGGAGAATCCATAAATCATCTATTCCTTCATTGTGACCTTGCATGGCGACTTTGGAGCTTCTTCTTTTCAGCTAAGGATGGAATGTAAAATATCCGAAGGATTGTTGGTTGTATCCAAGGCAACATTCAAGGATAATAATTTATACTATTTGAAGGCAAAAGCAATTGATGAAGACATGATCTCTAACAATGAGGATTTCTCCTCTAAGTTGCGACATCAAAGACTTGGCCACATGAGTGCAAAGGGGTTGGAGGTCTTGTCACGTCAACGACTCTTGTCTGGTGTTGAGAACATTCATTTTTGACCCTTGTGAGCATTGTGTATTGGAAAAACAAAAGAGAATATCATTCAAAATGAAGAAAGCATCAATTTGAATGCCATCGCGTGGTTGTTGAAGAAGAAGAAAGCATCAGGAATGCCATCATGTCGTTCTATTCTCATCTTTATTCCAAGACTACTATGGACAGACCTAAACTGGATGGTATTGATTTTAACCGGATAGAGGATAGTCAAAGCAGATGGTTGGAAAGACCGGTGGAAGAGGAGGAAGTCATGGACGCCATCAAATCGTTGGGAGGAGACAAAGCTCTAGGTCCAAATGGCTTCTTCCCCTTGGCCTTTTTTCTTCTTGCTGGTCCATCATGGGGAAGGATTTCATAAGTGTGGTGGAGGAATTTCATCGAGATTCATGGCTTGAATGGAGGGCCAATACTACATTTATCTCCCTGATCCCGAAGAAGAAAGGACTCGAGTCTCTTGAGGATTTCTGGCCTATTAGCTTGATTGGGAGCACATACAAAATTTTAGCTAAAGTTTTTGCATCTAGATTGAGAGGGGTGTTGGGGCACATTATGTCTTTATTCCAAGGAGTGTTTACGAGAGTCCGCCAAAATTTGGACGGTATATTGATAATCAGTGAAGTTATCGATTCCAGACGACCGGGGGGGGGGGACCCGACTATCGTCCGCAAAGTTGATTCGAAGAAGGCCTACGACCACATGAGCTGGTCATTCTTGGATTATATGTTGGGTCGTATGGGTTTCAGTGCTAGATGGAGTAAATGGATCTGCACATGTATATCCATAGTTCGGTTTTTTTATCTTGGTCAACAGTGCCCCAGCGAGATTCTTCAAAAGTTTCAGGGGGCTTCGTCAGGAGGATCCCCTATCCCCGTAACTGTTCCTCATTGTTGCGGAGGGTTTGAGTCGGATGGCATCTAAAGTGGTCACTGGAGGCTACTTGACAGGCTTTACAGTAGGAGAAGATAGCCCAGTCATCTCTCACTTGTAGTTTGCAGACGACACGATATTGTTCTTGGAGGCATCTCTTGATCAAGCACATGTCTTACGAGGGGTTTTGTGATGTTTTGAAGTGGTGTAGGGGCTTTGGATTAATCTCTCAAAAAGTGAAGTTTTTGGGGTGGGAGAGGTGGAGTGTTTGGATACGATCGATAGCAACGTGCTTGGCATGCAATATAGGGAATGTGCTCCCCACAACTTACCTTGGCCTTCCACTTGGAGATAATGGTAGATCAAGGAATATTTGGGATCCCATTCTTGAACAATTCCAGAGAAAACTGGCTTCATGGAAGAAAATGTTTCTATCCAAAGGAGGTAGAATCACTGTCGTTAAGAGCACCCTTTCGAATTTGTCCATTTACTTCATGTCGATGTTCCCCATACCCAAAGGGGTGGTCAAGAACATAGAAAGACTCATTAGAAACTTCCTTGGGGATGACAGAGAAGACAATCACAAGTTTCATCTTGTAAATTGGGATAGGATATGCAAACCAAAAGAAGAGGGAGGTCTCGGAGTTCGCCAAATTCTGTTGATGAACAAAGCCTTGCTTGGGAAGTAATTATGGCATTTCGGGGATGAAAGGGACAGCTTGTGGAGTAGAGTTATTTCGGCTAAATAGGGTGTAGAGATTCAAGGATGGGACAGCCTACGTACGGGGTTGGAGTTTGGAAAGGCATATCCAAGATGACGAGCGAGATTAGGAATGGGAGTTGCTTCAAAGTGGGGAATGGTTGTCGGGTGAGATTTTGGGAAGACATCTGGTTTGGGGAGTTATCTCTCACAAAGTCTGTCCCCTCTATCTATGCTCTATCTAACAGGAAAGATGATCTAGCCAGCGGTGTTGCCTCCAGAGAGAATGATATTATCTATTGGGATTTGGAGATTAGGAGGAGAATCAATGACTGGGAAGTGGACTCTGTGGCTGCCTTGTTGAACCGGTTGGAAGAGATCCATCTTGATGATGGAGTAGAAGACAAGAGGTGGTGGAAACACGATCCTAAGGGTAGATTTTCGGTTAAATCTCTCTACAACAACTTACGGGGCCATGTCTTAAGGTCTTTCCAACCAAGCATCTGTGGAGTACTCTTATTGCATCTAAAGTCATCCTTTTCTCTTGGTGCGCCATGCTCGATAAGATTCCCTCGGTGGAGAAGCTCAGAAAATGCGGTTTACAAATCCCTAGCTAGTAGATGTATCATGTGTCACGGAGAGGAAGAGACGACCAATCACATGCTCATCCATTAATGTCGTGCGTCCAAGGAGATTTAGGAATGCTTTCTTCAGCACTTTGGGGGTTTCTTGGTCCTTTCCTTTTCTGGCCTTTGACACTTTAAGTGGATGGACCTCTAAAACCTTCTCAGCTAGCGGTCGTTTACTTTGGAGGATCGTCCCTTTCGCTATCTGTTGGGAGTTATGGAAGGAGAGAAACCGTTGGACGTTTAATGATAAGGAGGCCAACATTGACAAGAAAGTCATGAACATTAAAGCCACCCTATATATTACTGGAGTTCAGTCATTTCCAAGCTTAAAACTTTTTAGATTCGAAGATTTTGTTTTCCTGTGGGATCGCTTGATATTGTTGTAAAGAATAATTTCATATTCTTGTTTGGTAAAGATTGTGTGACACAAAATATTCTTATAACCTTTCCTACGAGCACTAGTATAGCGTTGAAGATGTCGTACGCATACTTCGCTAACTACGTGAAGACTAAAAGACAGAAACAGCAAGAATCAGACGATTGACGACATGAGTCATCTGAGTGACTGCCCATTTGTCCGTTAAAGATCATGTAAGCTCGCTTAGGAAGGTAAGTGACTTAGTGGCCATAGGAATAGGGTTTGAATGAATAAAATATAATGGTCAAACTTAGTCAAAGGACAAACCCGAGTCTAGTCAAGATTTTGACTATGGGGGTATGTCTAACCGATTGGATCTTCCTAATCAATCGATTGGACCCTACGGAACAGAAACTATTTCAAAGTCCAATTTATGGACAGAACTCATTCTGAGTCTGATAGATTGGACCCTTGGTACAATTGATTGGATTTACGAGGGAAAAACCCATCCGTACTAGCCCAATCGATTGGACCAAAAGCCCAATTGATTGGACTGTGCATGAATAGGTCTTTTCAGATCTGAAATTCAAGGTTCCACATTCCCAACCTCTCTTATGACTCAGGGCTACGAAACTCTATAAATATAACCATTCTCTAGACTTACAGATTACACATTAACACTCAAAAGAGAGAGTTTTATTTATTAGGAGTTGTCCATTCGAAGAAGAAAAGTTCAAAGCTTCATTTCTATTTCTTGAGAGCTTTTCTCTTCTCTTTGATCATAGCTTAGTGATTGATCTTCACTCAGCTTAGGTTTCCCACTTAGAATCTTAAACCCAGCAAGTCTGAGAGTACTAGTGCATCTCAACACTATTTGAGCAACTTAGGGTTCAGTGTGTACTGAGTCCTTCAGCTTCAGCAGAGGCCAGAGAATTGAGAATTAAGATCGGAGTGGTTGATCGAAGGTAGGTTTGGGGAGTACCTGATATTCGCTCAAAAGTGCTTATTTTAAGCACCTATCCTCTTAGCGTTTCCACATTCTCCTACGTAAGAATTTCTTCCATTATGTAGAAATCACTTTTTAGACGAAAATCGACTATTTGAATGAATTAAACGCATTTTTGGAAGCCTACATGCAAAGCCGTTTTGATTAAGCCTCATTACATGCTTTTTCTATCGCAGGAAACCCGATTGGACAACTTTTATGGAATGCAGACCCACAATTAACCTCCAGAACCAATGATCAAAGCTTAGAGAGCTAGAGGACTTAGATAAGTAGATACATGCCAAATGTTGGGAGAGCCAGAGAGTCGGAAAAGCCTGAGAGAAGATCAAGAGAGGAGAGTCAAGAGCCTAAAGAAGAGAAAGGAGATTAAAGCTTATCAACTAACACAAGACGAAAGCTTGCTTAGTTGGTAAAGCTTATTGAAGACAAAGTTATGGACTAGGGATCAAGACCCTTTGCTTGCATTTTTCTCCCATTTATCTCCACTTTCTCTCTCCTCTCTTTAAAACCATAATCCTTCCTACCTTAGCCAATCACCACTCTCCATCCCATCTAGGATCCTGACCATTAGATTCTTCCACTCATCCTTCAAATCAACCATCTGATGATCCATCTAATTATCACCATCAATCTCGACTGTCCGATCGTCATCAAATCATCCACCCTATCATCCAATCATCCACATGTCACCACACCTTCAATCCCTCTCTATTCCCTCATCGGACGGCCCATGATAAGCCTAGGATCATTAAAGAAGAGATTAATTTCTTACAAAATGGAAAGTTTGAAAAATATTTTGATAAGGAAATCAAAAAAGAATTTTGGAAAGTCAAATGTTTTTAAAGAAAAGATTTTCTCAACAAAAGAATAGATTTCAAAAGCACATTTTAGAAAGAAAATAGTTTTTCAAATTTCCTAAAAGGACGAAGTGAAGAGTGACCATTTGAGAAATAGGCTTGAAGAGTTTGAATGGTAGGTTGAGGTGGCAAGTGGTAATTAGTGCCAAGATTTCTTAATATAAGGCATGGACGTTTTTTCAAAGGGAATTCTTTCTTTAGAGATCATTGCCAAGATTGCCACCATTTTGGCATGAAAGTTGGAGAATTCATCTTCCATGAGGGGCGTTGATGTGGCAGCAACTTAAAGCAATCAGGAAAGTGCTAAGATATAGATTTGAAAAAGGATTTTTTTTAAAGGGGTAGCTGCTATAAACATTGGACGGTTAGGATAGGGAAGAGGACATGTTGGCATGAAGTGGGACCCACATGCTCAACATGTGAATAAAAGGAGGACTCACACACATCATTGGCTCTCTCCCCTTCTCACGTTTTTCACTCTTGGGGTCTGTTTGGTAACCTGGAATTCAGCCGGAATTGGATTTGTGATTCTTGGAATCACAAATCTCAGTGTTTGGGAGGACCGAATTCCAAGAATTATATTTCCAATTCCGTGATCTTCCCGGAACTAGAAGTTTTAGGGGGGAGAAGAAACTTCTAATTAATTCCTGGAATTCTATTTCCGGATGGAGAGATTCGAGAGAATTTTTATTGAGCTCCAACTCTCACACACATCCCTAAGTGGACATATAAACCAAAAATAGTAAGATTAGTTATTTGCAACCATTAAATTGGTGTCTTTTTATTGGTTGATTTTTAACCATGGGATATCTAGCATTATTTGGGGTACTTAGATCCAAAGGTTAGAAATTTTTAATCAACCTTATTTTTAGCATGTAAGTTCACCTGGGGATGGGACAAACATCCATACGGTCCGTGGTCTCTAATAATGTGCCACATCACTCATACTGTGGTCCATCATCAATAGATTATAAATTTCTAACCGTTGGATTAATGTCTTTTATGGGTTGATTTTTAACCCTGGGATATACATATAGCATTAGTTGATTTTTAACTATGAGATATCTAGCATTATTTGGGTTACTCAAATCTAAAGGTTAGAAATAACTAATCAGCCTGATTTTTAGTATGTAGGTCCACCTAGAGATGGGACAACCATCAATACGGTCTATTGTCTCTAATAATGTGCCACATGGCTCATAATGTGGTCCATCATCAACGTTGATGACGGACATCCATATTTGTTGCATCATGTGCCACTTAGCTAGGCTTTAGCCATGAGATTTTGGCACGGGTTAATATTGGTCAAAAAATTATCAAAATAATTTTATTTAGTATTTTTAATTTTTTCTCTAAATTAACATTGATAACAGTAAACTAACGGATGACAAAAAAATAACAACCGTTATAACATAAAGTTCATGAGATGATATTTCTCTTAAGTAGATAGATAGAAAATTCAATTATGTTAGATCTCCAAACAGCTAAAATTCGATTTCATTGAAAATTCCAAGTAACTTCCACGATGTAGCCAAACACCAGAAATTTCAATTCTTGGAATTCAAATTCCCAGAAATCACAAATATTGGAATTCTATTTTCAATTCCAAATCCATGTTTGGTTGCCAAACAGGCCCTTGAAGAGAACACTAATCTCTATCAACCTAACCCCAACTCTCTTCTTCCTAATCAACTCTCTACCCTCTCTCTCTATCTCACGGCCGTTAACCTCATCTGTCCTTCTCTCTCACCTCCTTCATCAACTACCCTTCTTGCTGGGCGAACCAGCAACAAACCCATGGCCTGCTAAGGTGATCTCCATGACCTGCAACTCTGAGTTGTAGGTCTGAAACGTCTTGAAGGGTGCTGCTCCTCCCTAATGCACCTCTCTTCTCGAGCGTTCTGCGACTCCAACTCCGGCGAAGAACGAGCAACGGGTGCACCTGCAACCTGCAACAAAGCTGCTTCTCCTCCCCCTTCTTGCCGCTCCATGATCCAGCAACGTGAGCCATAGAGGACAATAACCAGTTATCCTCTCTCCTAGCCGCTGCAAGTCCACCATGCACCAGCAGCAACCATGCACCACCGTCTCTACCACCACCGGTCTTCATCTGCACTTCCATCGACCACGTCTTCTCCACAGCCCACGATCTGCAACCCTTGCACTTCCTGGCCATGCAAGGTGCTACTCCACCTCTCTTCATCTGCACCACCTGCAAGCATCGAGCGACATCTCTTCTTTTCCACCGGCGTCAAACCCTACAACTCTAGTAACAGGAACCACCATCTCTCACCGTCATCTCCCTCCACCACGGTAAGCCTTCCACGCACAGCCACTCACGGCCACCTACCACATCTCCAGCATGCATGCTCTCCATCGACTCCACCCACTAGTGCCAAGATCTCCGACAATCTCTACTCATGGCCAGCAAGCATGGTGTGGTCGGGCTCACCATTATGGCCTACCTAATTCCGACTCATCCTCTCCCATTAGTAAGTTGGTAAGATTCTCTCTCTTTTCACTTTCTCTCTCCACTATGTTTTTCTCTCTCTAAAACCCTTGTTCTCTCTACTTTCTCTCTCCCTTATACTTTCTCTCTATCTCTAGCCATTCTTCATCTCTCTCTTTTGTTTCTTTCTTTATTAGCTTTCTAGTTTAGTTTTTATTACTTATTTTGATTCAAATATTGTAATAACTTTCGGATTAATGAATTAATGGAACTTGTCTTTATTTTTATGTTCTTATTGTTAGTATAAAAGTCTCTTTCTAAAAATCACAAATCATGTTTTAAAGATCCTACACCACCATTCTCATCCCACCATCATTTCTGGTAATTTCCGTTATTCGATATTCTCATTTGCGCTAACCCGACTAATTCAGAATGCGGATCGACATCCGACACAAATCCCTATACAAATCTCTATATTTTACAGGATAAGTGAAGATCGGATCATTAAAAATGTGTTGATTCAAGGGCTTCCGTCCAACGACCAAAAAAACCTCTTTTCAGTACCAAATGGAACAAGCGGACAAGGCTTCTTGATTGTGAGGGCGCGCGTTGAATCGTAGCGTTGATTTAGATGACGTAGATGTATCAGTAGTGGGCATTGGCTAAGGTTGGAAGCTGCATTTGCAACGGTGCTGCGTAGGTAACTTCTGTTTCGTTTAACTTTTCAGTTAGTGATACTTTCCATCTGGACATGGTCCTGTAGTTTTCCTAGGCTAAGGTTTCCATGTAAAAACTCTTTGTCTTGTGGATGTTTAATTGTTGTTCCGCTAATTGTATTGATTAAATCAAACGACGAAAAGACAATATACCACGGAGGTATATTTGATTTGAGTCGGTTGAGATAATCTTTTTATAAATCAACTAAGGCATGCGAGTTTTACCTTACCTTGACCAGTAAACTTGTGATAGGTTAGATTAATTTTTGAATACCTAATCACCCCCTTCTAGTTATTTTTGAATAAAGAGAAATGGATCGGTAATTTCAATTGGTATCAGAGTGGGTTAACTCATTAATGGTTTAATCACCTGAGTGAGTTCCTACGTATAGTCTATTTTATTTTATATCTATAAAGATGCCGAAAGAAGGGTTCCTTGTGAATAGTCGTAATGACTCAGACAGTGAAGATCAAGGTGATCTTTATACTGGTTATCAAGAGTTATATAAAAAAAGCCATAGACTGACCAAAGCAAATAAGAAATTGAGAAATAGAGTTTAATTTCTTGACTCTATAAATTCTACTTTTAAACTAGACAATAATGAATTATCTATGCTAGTTGGTCAGCTTAGGGAAGAGAAGAAATATCTTCAAGAGAGAAACAAGTTCTTGGAATGCGAGTTCTAAACTTGTACAGATGCTAAAATATCTTTTGAAAGTGAACATAAAAAATATGAAATAATTTTTAAACATCTTGAAGAAGAGAAAGCTAGCCTCCAAGACGAAGTTAAATTTCTTGAATCTGATTATGAGGAATGCCTGGAGAAGAGGAAGTCACTTGAACTTGATCTAATTTAACTGAAAAAGGACTTGCCGTATACTTCTCAAAGCACTAAGAAATTAAATGAGATTCTAAGTGTGGGACAAAGATATAGAGACAAACGGGGAATTGGATATGTTGATAATGTTAATCCCTCATCGTCTCCAGGAACTAAATTTGTAAAAGCCAAAGTTCATTCCATACCACAAGTTGATCAACCTAGACCCAGACCAGTTATACATATGTCTGTTTGTAATTACTGTAGGGGTAGAGGTTACCTGAACAAGAATTATCTCCAAAAGAGGAGAGATACCATGGTTCATCCCAAGAAAAAATCATATGGGAACCAAGGAGATCTACTCCATAAAATGACAGCCTTACAACAAAAGTCGGATGCCTTGAGTAGAGAGATTGCAAATCTTATGAAATTCAAGGGCTCCCAAACTCAAAGGGCTCAGAATAAGATAACAAATAAAAAGAGAAATGTCAATCCTCCATCTTCGCCTAAACAAATGATGAAGAAAAAGAACCTACCTAAAAGATATAAGACCATGTGGGTGAGAAAGAAAAACTGATAAATCTAGATTCTATTTGGAATGAATTCCTTATGAAGTCTAGGCACTTGTCCCATTGATTGAATAAATACGGTTCTTTACACTCTTCTTTATTTTATGATTTTTATCTTTTGTGAGTTGGTGTGTAGCTTTTTATTTTTGAATTTTATTTTTTTTTATTATTTTCTATTTGTTTTAGACCTTTGCTTATTCACATTGTTTTGAGTTCATATATTAAAAAACAAAAATAGAAAATGAAAAACTATTTTGTGTCTTGTTAGGATTTTATTTTAGAGTTGTGCATTGCATAATTACTTTTAATATGATGGGCATTGACTCTAGAAAATTCTAAAACCAAGACTTGACACAAGGTAAATTGAGACTAGATCATTGTAGAAAAATTCTAGAAAATTTAGAAGATTAGTCTATTTTACTAATTCTTAGTTAGTGGATGTTCATAAGTTTTAACTTATTATTCACATGCACACTGACTGACACATGTTGGTATTAGATTTGATAGAGGTAACAAATCTAGTATTCTATGGGAATAAGGAATAAACTTCTACTTTTCATGACTTCAAATTAGTTGTGTTCCTACTTTCAATTGATTTAGAAATTACAATATAATCGACTATTAGCCTCCTTGTGTGATAGTTCTCCAGGGAAAGAGCTACCTCAAGTGGATGTGGTAAAATCTGTATGGCTCCGATATATATATAAAAATCTGATTCTTAATGTTGTAGAGGATACCATACCGACTGAGTGTAAACGCTACTATACCGACTAAGTGTCAAAAGATGAGAACTTGAAAAATAAAATTATGATAGAACAAGTAAGTAAAAATAGCCATGTTTGGTACAAAAGTAATGTGAAATCACATTGGCAAACACACTTATAAATATAGAGTTTAGTAAAAACCTATGAGCTCTAATGAGGATTTCATGATTGGATACAAGATATCTCTAGATTTTGAGTAAGTATTTAGAATTTTACTAACATCTGTCTTATACCCTAGGAAGTGAAAAGTCAGATCGTAGTACACCCAAGCGAAAGAAATTAAAAATTCAACTAAAGTGAACTAGTTTGACTGACTGGCTATGATGAATGGCTTAGATTGACTACATTTGAACTATTCAAGATTAAACTGAATAGTTAAGTCTAAAATTCTATGTTTGATATTTGTTAGTGCCTATCACATTAAAACTCATTATGCATTGTATTTAACTTGACTTTTTGTGCATTTTAGCATACTTTGAATTTGAGATGTTTATCCGATTTGCGATTTGAGTTTTGTGATTTGTCAATCTTTTAAAAATGATGTAATTGTTTAAATTTATTTGAAAAAGATTCTTGTATGATTAGATTCTCTATGGTTCTAGTTATATAATTTTATATTAATATACCAGAGATCTAAATCATTGATGTATTTAGATTATACTCCATGCTTATCTTTTAGTCTTTTTACTTGTTATATTGTTGCACTTGTTCTTTATGATGATATCCAATGCATGCTAGTTATCTACTTTAATTTCTGTACCTTTGTCAATCTGTGACAAAAAAGGAAAGAGAAAAATCATAAAAGTAAACAAGTAGATACATGAGATAGGAGGAGAGAAAGATGCATAAGATAGGGAGAGAGAAATTTAGGGAGAGAAAAATTATTCGCATTATTTTTTCAATTTCTCTACCATTGATGTTAATAATTAAGTCACCGCAATGTTAATTGTTTATCTATATTTGCCTATAATATTACATTGTATATTTTGTTTGTGGAATGTGCAGGGAATAAATCAAAGTTTTTTTTTATTATCTGTTCGTTATTTTGTTTGTGGAATGTGTAGGGAATAGATCAAAGTTTTGTTTATTATCTGTTCGTTATTTTTTTTGCGGAATGTGTAGGGAATAGATCAAAGTTTTGTTTATTATCTGTTCGTTATGTCCGAGAGATTGTGAGATAGTGAATGAATCATGTAAGGGGGTGAGATTGTAATTCTATTTTTGTTTACTTTTTATATGATTAATGTTTTTGTCACAGAATTGCCAAATGGGGAGATTATAAAGAATAATTTTGTATTCTAGTTTGACAAAGATTCCGTGTGACACAAAACATTCTTGTAACCTTTCCTACGAGCACTAGTGTAGCGTTGAAGATGTCGTGGTAAGCAAACTTGCAGACTAAAAGACAGACAGCAAGAATCAGACGGTTGATAACATGAGTCATCTGAGTGACTACCTATTTGTCCGTTAAAGATCGTGTACGCTCGTCTAGGAAGGTAAGTGACTTAGTGGCCATAAGAATATGGTTTAAATTAGTAAAATATAATGGTCAAACTTAGTTAGAGAAAAAATCCGAGTCTAGTCAAGATTTTGACTATATGGGTATGTCCAATCGACTAGACTATCCAGGCCAATCGGTCCAATCGATTGGTCTTCCTGATCAATCGATTGGACTCTATGGACAGAACTCATTCTGAGTCCGATCGATTGGACCCTTGGTACAATCGATTGGATTTACGAAGGAAAAACACATCCGTACTAGCCCAATCAATTGGACCTAGAGTACAATCGATTGGACCTAACCCAAACGATTGGACCAAAAGCCCAATCGATTGGACTCTGCTCGAATATGTCTTTTCAGATCCGAAATTCAAGGTTCCACATTTTCCACCTCTCTTATGACTCGGGACTACGAAACTCTATAAATATAACCATTCTCTGGACTTACAAATTACACATTAACACTCAAAAGAGAGAGTTTTATTTATTAAGAGTTGTCCATTTGAAGAAGAAAAGTTCAAAGCTTCATTTCTATTTCTTGAGAGCTTTTCTCTTCTCTTTGATCATAGCTTAGTAATTGATCTTCACTCAACTTAGATTTTTCACTTAGAATCTTAAACCTAGCAAGTCTGAGAGTACCAGTGCATCTCAACACTATTTGAATGACTTAAGGTTCAGGGTGTACTGAGTCCTTCGCCTTCAGCAGAGGATGGAGAGTTGAAAATTAAGATCGAATTGGCTGATCGAAGGTAGGTTTGGGGAGTACCAAACTGAACAAGCGGATAGGGCTTCTTGATTGGGAGGGCGCGCGTGGAATCGTAGCGTTGATTCAAAGGATGTGGATGCATCAGTAGTTGGCCTTGGCAAAGGTTGAAAGCTGCATTTGCAACAGTGTTGAAGTTATGCAACAGTGTTGCAGGTGGACGGTGGTGATGGTGGCACAGCGTGGTGGCTGTTGGAAGAACAGCCACCGTGGAGATCTCTTTTGAGATGGAGGGGGACAGCTTGCTATTCTTTAGCAAAAATGAGGGGACGGCTTGCTGAAGAGAACATTAGAAAGTGTGAGAGAGAGAGTTAGGGTTAGGCCAGACTTATTCTTTTATATGTTGGGAAGTTTAGTAATCTTCCCATACTACCCTTTGTTGTTGCCACCTAAGCCCTTTCGACATACACCCTTGCTCCTTGCTGCCAAGAGATTCTCCCACAATATTCTCATTGTTTACATCAAAATTTCTTCCCAAAATGCCCACTCTAATGCCCCATAATGTTGTACACGACCAATCACTCCTTCAATTGTTTTATTCTTGAAGGAAAACTTCACTTGCTTTGATCCATCCTTCGTCAACTCCACATATATTGGTTGCATGCCCTTTTGTTTTAGAATCCCCTCTTAGGTTTGCCACAACATCCATTTGCTTTGATCAAGACCATCCAATTTAAATCCACCATCCCATGCACTGTTCTTTCTTTATCACCGAGACATCCTTCTAAAAATGCTTCTATAACTTGTTTCATGTCCAACTCCTTAGTCCATTGTTGTACTATCCCAACTTGTGTTGAATCGAGGCCGTCTTCTTTCCATAAATCCAACCACTTATTTGGATAGTCGAGATTATCATACAATATTATCGCACCATCCATTTAAATAGTCCTTATATTCTCACACCGGTCCCACGTGTTGGCCCATGCCTTTTGTCGAGTTTATAGTTCATGTCTTTGTCAACTCACATGTGGGTCCATCATCGTGGCCCATTTTGTTGACAAGTTCGCTCCTGGCTTTCGTGATTGATCTAGGGACTATTGACACATTTCGGGCCCAGAGAATTGTTCAGATAGGCTTCCTTCGTTTACTGACTCAATTCACTGGTCCAGTTGATCTCCTCCAAATTGATTGTGGACTTGATAACAACTTTTGTTGTCGATCATATGGTCTCAGGTTTTGAGAATTGTACGATCGGATTTCCTGCAATCAAAGAGAAATGCGTAATGCCATTTCTTCAAAACGGCTTTATATCTAGACTTCCGAAAATGTATTTAATGCATGCAAATATATCATTTTGTCCAGAAAAGTGTGTCCTACGCAACAGAAAAGACTCTTACTTAGAAAAGTGGATAAATAGAATAGTTTTATGTAGGAGAGTGCGATAACGCTAAAAGGATAATTGCTTAAAATAAACACTTTTGAGAAAATATCATCATACATCTTGCTTGGGGTATAAGCGGATCAAGTATTAGGGTCTACCATTTACAAATGACCCTAGTTGTTAAATTCACACTTTTAGGTGGTAACCGTACTATACAGATGAACACCAAAAATATGAATAATTTGCGATTTTATAAGGATTCACGAATAAAATGCAATACAACTTTTTAGCGATTAATTCGACCGATTTAATCAGGCTGTAAAACAATGAAAAAGGGATTAAAAGCAAATAAAAAGGGGCTTAATGGTTCCTACGGACCTTACCCCCTTTTGCTCTCGTTTCTCTCCCCCATCCCACCTCCCTCCTTGTGGAATTTGCAGCCCCCACCACACGATTTTACTTGCAAGTTGCAACAATAGTCTACATTGTCATCGTTTGTCGATAAGGTTAGTACTCTCTCTCTCTCTCTCTCTCTCTCTCTCTCTCTCCGTTGGACCCACATGGCCACACCAAGTTTGGACTTTTGAGGATTTATGGCCTATCAGCCTGATCGGGAGCACATACAAAATCTTAACTAAAGTTTTGGCATCTAGACTGAGAGGGGTGCTGGGGCACATTATTTCTTCATTCCAAGGGGCGTTTGTGAGAGGCTGCCAAATTTTGGATGGTATATTGATAGCCAATGAAGTTATCGATTCCAAACAACAGGCGGGAAACCCAAGTATCATATGCAAAGTTGATTTGAATAACGCCTACGACCATGTGAGCTGGTCATTCCTTGAATATATGTTGGGTCGTATGGGTTTCTGTGCTAGACAGAGGAAATGGATCCGCACATGCATATCAATGGTTCGATTTTCAATCTTCGTCAATGGTGCCCTAGTGGGATTCTTCAAAAGTTCTAGGGGGCTTCGTCAGGAGGATCCCCTATCCCCGTACATGTTCCTCATTATTGCAGAGGGTTTGAGCCAGATGGCGTCTAAAGCTGTCGTTGGAGGCTACTTGACAGGCTTTACAGTAGGGGAAGATAGCCTGGTCATCTCTCACTTGCAGTTTGCAGACGACACGATATTCTTCTTAGAGGCATCTCTTGATCAAGCACATGTCTTACGAGGGGTTTCACGATGCTTTAAAGTGGTGTCGTGGCTTCGGATTAAAATATCCAAAAGTGAAGTTTTTGGGGTGGGAGAAGTGGAGAGTTTGGATACAATAGCAGCGTGCTTGGCATGCAATATAGATTAGCTCCCCACGACTTACCTTGGCCTTCTGCTTGGAGCTAATGGTAGATCGATGAATATTTGGGATCTGGTTCTTGAACGATTCCAGAGAAGATTGGCTCCATGGAAGAAAATGTTTCTATCCAAAGGATGAAGAATCACTCTCGTTACGATGACTCTTTCGAATTTGCCCATTTATTTCATGTCGATGTTCCCCGTAGCCAAAGGGGTGGCCAAGAACATAGAAAGACCCATTAGAAACTTCCTTTGGAATGACAGAGAAGACAATCACAAGTTTCATCTTGTACATTGGGGTAGAATATGCAAACCCAAAGAAGAGGGAGGTCTCGGAGTTCACCAAATTCTATTGATGAATAAAGCCTTGCTTGGGAAGTGGTTATGGCATTTCGAGGATGAGAGGGACTGCTTGTGGAGTAGAGTTATTTCGGCTAAACAGGGTGTAGAGAATCAAGGATGGGACAGCTCTATGCAAACCACCACGTACGAGGTTGGAGTTTGGAAAGGCATATCCAAGATGAGAGCGAGATTAGGAATGGGAGTTGCTTCAAAGTGGGGAATGCTCGCCAGGTGAGATTTTGGGAAGACTGTACATCTGGTGTGAGGAGTTATCTCTCGCAGAGTCTTTCCCCTCCGTCTACGCTCTATCTAACAGGAAAGGTGATCTAGTCAACGATGTTGCCTCCAGAGAGAATGATATTATCTCTTGGGATTTGGGGATTAGGAGGAGAATCAATGACCGGGAGGTGGACTCTATGGCTGCCTTGTTGAATCGGTTGGAACAGATCTATCTTAATGATGGAGTAGAAGACACAAGAGGTGGTGGAAGCATGATCCTAAGGGTAGATTTTCGGTTAAATCTCTCTACAACAACTTACGAGGGCCATGTCTTAAGGTCTTTCCAGCCAAGCGTCTGTGGAGTACTCCTATTCCATCTAAAGTCATATTTTTCTCTTGGTGCGCCATACTCGATAAGATTCTCTTGGTGGAGAAGCCCAGAAAACACGGTTTACAAATCCCTAGTAGATGTATCCTATCGCAGAGAGGAAGAGATGACTAATCACGTGCTCATCTATTGCCGTGTGTCCAAGGAGATCTAGCAACACTTCTTCAGCTCTTTGGGGTTTCTTGGGCCTTTCCTTTTTCGGTTTTCGTCCCTTTTAGTGGATGGTCCTCTAAAGCCCTTAGCTAGCGGTCGTTTGCTTTGGAGGATTGTCCCTTTTGCTATATGTTGGGAGTTATGGAAGGAGAGAAACAGTCAAACGTTTGATGATAAGGAGGCCAACATTTACAAAATAGTCATGAACATTAAACCTCCCTCTTTTGCATCCGGTGAGATCGCTTGATATTGTATCCGTTTTGCATCCCTTAGGGCTTTCGGTACTTGTGTTCGGGGTGTTTTAGCGCTCGGCGTCTTTTCTTTCTTGGTCTATTGTATAGCTTTTGGGGCTCCCTCAGCCCTCCTTTTAATACATATCTTTTACCGATCAAAAAAAATATCATTTAAAAAATTAAAAATTCTTGATCTTATTTATTTCGTTGTGTGTGGACCAATGAGTGTTAATACATTTGGTAGTGCATCTTAATTTGTTACATTTATTGATCATGCATCAAGAAAATTGTGGGTGTATCTTTTAAAATTGTGGGTTTATTTGAAACTTTTAAACAATTTCATAAAGCCATTGAGAAGAAAATCAGAAAGCATCTCAAATTTATTAGAACCGATAATGGTGGAGAATATTCCTCAAATGCTTGGAAAGATTATTGTAGGGAACATGGCATAAAACATAAAAAAAAAATGGTGCCATACACGCCACAACATAATGGAGTGGCGGAGAAAATGAATTATACCATTGTAAGCAAAGCTAGATGTTTGTTGTCTCATTCTAAAATTTCAAGGCAATCTTGGGGTGAAGCGGTTATAACTGCATGTTAAGCATAGAATTGTTGGCATTTCCTCCATTTTGGTTATCGAATCTGGTCGATTGGAGTGTTTAAGGGGGTGAATTCTCATTGCACCTTCTCAAGTGGCTGTCCATTCTCATCACATCTCCTCTGTCTCGACTCCCTTTTAAGCCAGATTGGGCCCAAGTTTGGACTTTTGATCCAACCTAGTCTCCTTTTAGGCTGACATGCTGTTAATGATAGCTTAGTGATCTCTTTTTTGCTTCGTTCGACGTTCCGCTTCTAATTTGGCATACTTCTCGCTTGGGGTATAAGCCCGTCAAGCATTTGGGTCTACCATTTACCAACGACCCTAGTGGTTAAATTCACGATTAATTCATGAATTAATCATCTTTAGGTGGTAACCGTACTATACGGATGAACACATAAAAAATATGAATAATTTAAGATTTTATAGGGATTCACGAATAGAACGCAATGCAACTTTTTTAGCAATTAATTTGACTGATTTAATCGGGCTGTAAAACAATAAAAAAGGACTAAAATTAAAAAAAGTCGATGAGGTTAGTACTCTCTCTCTCTCTCTCTCTCTCTCCCCGTTGGACCCACATGGCCACACCACAATGGTCAGACCTGCAACTCTAGTATATTTCACACTTCACTTTTATTTTTAATTTAACTACAATATGCGGCTCACACAAATTCAGATTAATCGTGTCCACTAGTCGAGTAAGTGGGCACCCGTCAACAGCCTTAAATTTTAATCTCTTCTAAGTCTTACACACCTTTATATTTTAGTTGAGAATTTTTATCATCAAATTTTTGGATCGTAGAAAAATTAAACACGAATAGATACAATTAGAAACTTTTGCCGTTCCTCGATTTTTTTGGCCAAATTATTGTTCAAATTTTTTAAGCTCATAACCAAATTACACTCAGATTTTTCCCGTCTCAAACTTTTACCATATCCGAACTTAACAACTAGGCCAACGATTCATACAGTCTCGATCATGGGATGATGACATTCTGGAGGGAGTAAATGATGGACTCATCATTGGTTTCATCTATTGAAGCCACTATGTCACCAAAACATTTTGTGAAGTCTCGATATACTCATCTCCACTACTTGCTTCAAGGAAAAGAATGTAGGGAATGTAGGGTCGCGATGTAACAAGTTGTAGCTCACGCTTTCAGTGTCAGCTATCGCCTTTTTTGTTACTCACCACTGCCATCTGGGGCCCACCGATGGCATGGATGTTTAGCCCACCCCTTGGTAGACATTCATACCAAAATTCAGATTGTCTGATGATTTTTGGCTGTTGGTTATAGTACTCAAAAAAATAGTTGACTCCAATCACGTCTCAAAAAGTACTCAAATCTAATGGCCAGAGATTACCAATCATGGTGATTTTTGGTGTGTATATCCACCAAGGGGTGGGCTAAACATCCTGCAGTCAGTGGGCCCAGAGGGCAGTGGAGAGTAACAAAAATGGTGCTAGCTACAACTTGTTACATTGCCACCCAAGAAGGTATGTATTCATGTCAGACCACTGCTTCGGATTGCACATATATTAGGTCAAGAAAGTTGTCATGACATCATTAAAGTTCATAAGCGACCGTTTTAGATGCTAATGGAAGAGGAAATATAAGAGAATGCCGCGTGGCTCATATTGTGGGCTGTCAGTGGCTTCGCTGATAGCAAAGTTTTACTGGCCTTTGACCATGTGACACCAGTCTTAACGTCTGATCTCGTAATGAATATTCTGGTTCGAAAACAAAGTTGTTCCCGACAGACGGCAGCAAAAATGTGAGGGCTGATATCGGTTGGACACTTGAACCTACAGTATCCGTTGCTCAAGTCAGTTGAGTTGGCATTTCTGATCCATACCCCATGGTTGCAGGGGTTATAGGCTTATAGCCTTATATTATGGTGATAGCATATTACCCCGATGACAGCTGGGTATTACCAATGGTTTAAAAGAACGTTGTAATATAATGGCTGTTATAACGGTATCGCCTAGTTGTTAAGTTCATAACCATGGGTATATCTGGCACACAATCACTGGCATATGATCGCTGCTTCAAAAGCCCGGCAGCTTCAGAAAAAATTCACAGAAGTGAAAGTCACACTATTGAAGTTCTTGGTACCATCTCAATGCCTGCTGTTGGATATGACAAGATGGCATTAAGGTGGTATGGCATAACCATAACAAAATGGCTGCAACACCATCTTCTGGGACGAAAACTTAAAACAATACGATTTCCCATGGAAGAGCAATAGAGTTCAGGAACATTAAAGGGGTCATCCTAGTCAGCTAGCAATGCATACTTCGAAGTTCTTGCCTGCTATTATGCTCAATTATTCTCAACAAAGACATGAAGATATTGCTACATCTAAAAGTCCACAAGTTTGTGAAAAATGTCACAAGTCTTGAATGTCGAAAGTAGAAAAATGATAAATTGGGCAACTCAAGCTTGGAAACCTAATTTTGGGACTCCCGTCAGATTGCAGACTATGTCGCTCGCATGCAGCTACAATATACAAACTGACACCTTAAATGATTTGAACCTTGACTACAGACTTGATATAAAATAAAGTTCTAAAACATTGTGTGCTTACCAGAAGCATAACTTAGATAAGACCAACCATCAGACTAACCTAGAGAATGGATTATGACTATGGGATGCAAACTGCTAATATGGAGAAAATTTGGACGTTTTTTTAATACCTAATTTGTCTGGTCATTATAACGTGTGACATGTTCACTTATGGCGGCTAGGAGATTGATTGCATGCAGGCTCTCGAGGATTTATCAGAAAACTCCTAGAAGTGTGGCTACTGCAAAAACAAGAAACAGAGCTCCTCCCAAGTAGCCAACCTGGTGAGAAAGGATGATATTTCATAAGAGCCAAAATGTAAGTTTCAGCAGTACTAAACTGGGACCAAATATGATCAGTTGTTCCTACCAGTTTTTCAGAAATATAGTTAGCAAGTAATCCTCCTCCTAGAACTGCAACAGATGTTGCCAGTAGGTGTCCAGCAATGGCTCCACTAGCTACACCCCATGGGGACTGTAGAGAAAAAAAAGGATGAAATTGCAAATTTATGGATTTTGTGAAGTACGTAGGGATGAGTTTCTTCTTGGTGTTAAAAGTTAATGAAATCATACCTGTGCAGCACCTAGAGCAATTGTTGCAAGCATCGAACGGTCCCCCCATTCCTGGAAAGTGTTCAGAATCTTGTCACTTCTTTCTCTTAGTTCAGGAACAAATCCTTATAAAAGTTCATATATCCCAAATGCTGACACTAATTGGTAATCACGAACAATTTCAGTTGAAATATTTTATGCATTCTTTTCGAATTGCTTGATCCAATAATAAAGTAAATAGACATAATGAAAGCATACTGGGATTTGAGAATGTTCCTATAAATGAGGACAAGAAGTTGCTCACAGCAAAGAATACAAGGCTAAAAGATTTCCAGATAATTTCCAGTGGATTGTTGAGTCGTGTTGCCACCTGAAGATATTAAACACATCAGTCCAGTACCATGGATAAAAATTGGAAAAAATAACTACTTTTCTGAAATATACGAATATGGTAATATAGGGCACTCATCTAAAAGACGATTGCAAAGAGAATAAAAACATACAATTGTGTAATTTTACACATGCATACGCATAATCCAACCAAGAGATGAACTTAAATAGTTCAGAAAATAAAAAATTCATTGTCCAATAAAGCTTCATGAATAGCAGGCCTAGAGAGGGTTACCTTTTCCTTCACAAGCTCCTCAGCTTCAACAAATTCTCCAAGTTCAGGGCTCTTTTCATTGTTCTTAACCACATTTGATGGAAGGTCCCATGCATCTTTCAATGACTTCAGACCAAAGAACATAAGAAGAGTTACTGCCGCATATTCTCCAAGGGGCAAGGCTGTTCAGATGCCATAGAATCACTGAGGTATTAAAGATAGCCAGATACAGAAAGTAAGATTGGAAACATAAAAGCTCATGTCAAGCCAAAACTTCATTAGATCTTATAAATCTAGAGCCAACTGGAGGTTTTGCATGTTTATAGCCCTAATGAGAATGTAGTTTAGAACAGCAAACAAGAACATGTACTCATTTCAGGTATTTGATATAAATAACTGTCTAAAAGAAGCAGGTCAAAACATAAACAAGCCATCCATAGGATAAAGGATGGAAAGAATCTATTAAAGCAAAACTAGTGATTAACCATCATACGAAAATTGATGCCTTTGATGTTTCTCACCCTAGACAATATATTAACCGGTCTAAAAGCAGGTAACGAAGTTCGGGCATTACTGGAGTTCTAATCCCAGAATATGAAGGAAAAAATCCATTGCAACACAATTGAGATATGATGCAACAGACACATACAAAGTTTTTCTTTTCCTTCTCTAAACACCTAAGCACATAAACTTTGTTTGACTAATTGACAAATCAGGTATGAACTATAACAGGTGGAACTTGATCAATATTTTTCTGATTTGGCCAAGTCAGATGTCTTGATATACTAATACTCCGATATGGTTCTCTTTGTCAAGTCCTGCCATTTTGCTGAAGATTTTAAACCTTACCTACGAATTTTGTGATGGATTATTATATATACAACGTCAAAATTCTGTAACAACATTTTTTTGGCAAATAGAAACTTCATTACAACGAAAAAGAAACTAGAAAAGAGAATTCTCTACATATAAAACTGAAGTACTTTGGTGAGAGAGATTGTTCTGAGTTGGCACTTCTAGGGGTATGGACAATACAAAACATTATCATTATTCACAATATTTTTAATGTGCTATATGATATTTGCAAGTTTCCATAGATCCAATGTGTTGCTCAAATCCCATTATAAAACATTTACTTTGAATTCTAAGAGACCGATCTTCATAAGTTGCAAGGAAGCACTAGCCTAACTTTGGAGTTCTTGATTGCAACTAGTCTTGAAATCATTCTGATTCACAAGTTTCTGTCATCTCTAAAAGCTCCACCAATGCCAACCACTCTAGGGTCCCCAAAGGAGCTTCTGTCAAAAATTAAGCTGGACTCTACCTGCACTAGGCTTCTTCCACCTCAGGCAAATGACATTTTTTCTTCGTGGGCTGCTATTTAGATTTCCTTCAAATCATGATCAAAACACTATAGTCTACATCTTGAAAACCCTTGAGAACTGAAGCCTATTTTATGATCTTTAACTTGATCTCATCACAAACACAAACCACCTTCTTCGAAATCCTGAAAGGCGTGCCAATATCTCTCAAGCCACGCGTAACAGCAAAACGCAAGCAGAAAGAGCTACCAAAGTATATTTCCTCTACTTCCAAAAGCTGTCATTGGCCACCCTAAGTAGAAGTTATTCAATTCTGCATGGAGAAGAGAGAGAAGAGAGGAGAGAAGATGGGTTATATGTGTTAACCCTACACACACCCCAATAAATCTTATTTATATTAATAAGTGTGGACCCTTACATAAGTGAGAAAATAAGTACATAGAGACACCAAACAATAGCTAATAACAGAGATGTCCTTCAACACTCCCCCTCAAGTTGGGAGTTGGGACATAGATATCAATCATGCCCAACTTGTCCAAGCACTTAGTAAACGGAGCCGATGCAACACCTTTCGTGAGAATGTCTGCTAGTTGATCATATGTAGGAATGAAAGGAGTGCAGATTACTCCTGATGTCACCTTTTCACGAATAAAGTGACGATCCACCTCGATGTGTTTGGTCCTGTCATGTTGAACTGGGTTGTGGGCAATATTTATCGCCGTCTTGTTGTTGCAGTATAATGACATGGATCCTTCTACGGGGAAACCGAGTTCTCCAAGTAACACCTTAAGCCACAGTAACTCACAGACGCCATGGGCCATTGATCAGAACTCAGTTTCTGCACTCGACCGTGCAACAACCTGTTGTTTTTTACTTCGCTATATAACCAGATTTCCTCCCACAAAAGTACAATACCCAGATGTAGGCCGCCTATCATCTTGGGCTCCTACCCAATCCGCATCTGTGAAACCCTCCACACACATGTGGCCCTGATGACTGAATAGTAGGCCACGACCTAGGGAAGATTTTAAGTACCTCAAAATCCTGTAGGCAGCTTCCAAATTTGGAGTCCGAGGAGAATGCATATACTGACTAACTACACTCACTGCATATGCAATATCAAGGCAAGTATGTGCCAGGTATATAAGTCTCCCTACCAATCGCTGGAAGCTACTCGCATTCTCCAAAGACTGTCGAGTTTATGATTTGCTTCAATGGGTGTGTCGACAATGCATACCAGTATCCTGCAGCAGGTCCAACATCTATTTCCTCTGGGAGATGAAGATTCCTTTGCTAGATCTCGCAACTTCTATCCCTAGATAGTACTTCAACTTACCCAGATCCTTGATTTCAAATTCCAATGCCAAGAACTCCTTCAACTGGGTAATTTCTGTAGCACAATTACCCGTAACAATGATATCATCGACATATACAATCAGAATCGTCACATCCTTCTTATCACGTCTGATGAATAGAGTATGATCAGCTTGGCTCTGACTATACCCCATTCGCTTGACTGCCCCACTAAAGCGTTCGAACCACGCTCTTGGAGACTGCTTCAAACCATACAAAGTTTTTTGAAGCTTACTTTCTGTTTATCCCCAGAAAGTTGAAAACCAAGAGGGGGCAGCATATACACTTCTTCCTTTAAATCCCCATGAAGAAAAGCATTCTTGACATCAAGTTGAAATAGTGGCCAAGATTGGTTCGCGGCAAGAGAAAGAATAACCCTGATAGAGTTGAGCTTAGCTACAGGAGCGAATGTCTCCTTGTAGTCTATTCCATAAGTCTGAGAGTAACCTTTCGCCACCAATCTTGCTTTGTACCGATCCACTGAACCATCAGGCTTACATTTCACAATGTAAACCCATTTGCATCCAACGGGTTTCTTGCCTCTTGGTAAGTCTACCAACTCCCAAGTGCTGTTTTTTTTCAACGCATCCATCTCTTCATACATTGCTTCTTTCCACCTGGGATGCTTCAGAGCTTCTGTAACAGATGAAGGAAAAGCAACCGAGGACAACGAGGTAACAAAAGATTTGTATGACTGAGATAGATTATCATACGAAACAAAGTTAGTAATCGGATGTTGGGTACAAGATCACTTTCCCTTCCTTAGGGCAATAGGAAGGTCAGAGCCACTATCATAAGAAGAGGGAGGAACAGAGCTAGAGGTGAGGTTACTTGGATCCGATGAGGATGACCATTGACCCTAGAGTTTAGTGGTGATCTGTGTTCCGGGTTGACGCCTTGAGTACACCTGCAGCTCCCCCTGCTTGCCAGTACCCCTGTCAATAGTATCAATCACAGTCCACTGTCAAGAGCATCCATAGCCAATGGCAAAGAAACAGAATCAAATGAGACATGCCTTCCCTCACTATTAAGAAGCTCCCCCTGAGGAAAGGCAGGAGTGAGACCTGAAAAATAAGAGGCCGACTCCAAAAAAGTGACATCCATGGTGATGAACCACTTACAGGAGGGGGAATGAAAACATTTATAGGCTTTATGTGTCGAGGAGTACCCCAAAAAAACACACTTCAAAGCTTTCGGATCCAGCTTGGTGTGATGCAGACCAAGGATGTGGACATAACACAAGCAACCAAAGATCTTTGGAGGAACCAGAAAAGGAGGACTCGTAGGACAAAATAAGTGGTATGGAGTATGGAACTGGAGAGACCGAGACGGCTTACGATTGATGAGGTAAGCGACAAGAAGAACTGCATCGGACCAATAAGTTTTAGGAACATGATGCCACAGCTGAAGTGCACGAGCCACTTCCAACAGGTGTTTATTTTTGTGTTCAGCAACTCCATCCTGTTGTGTAGTGAAGGCCCAAGAATTTTGATGTTCAATGTCATGTTCAGCCAAGTACGACTGCAGACCCCCATACAAGTACTCCTCCCGCCCTTGATCAGATCAGAGAATTTTAATGCATGTCCCAAACTGAGTAAGAACCATTTTGTGAAACTGTTTGAAGATAGAGTAAACATCATCTTTTGACTTCATGACAAATATCCATGTGCAGTGGGAAAAATCATCCACAAAATAAACAAAATATCGATAGCCAAATAAATAAGTAACAGGGTATGGCCCCCAAACATCAGTATGAACAATGTCAAAAATAGATAAACTTTTATTACCACGAGGGGGAAAAGTAATGCGACAATATTTGGACAACGCACAAATCTCACAATGAAGATCAGACATGGACACTGACTTAAACAACTCAGGGAATAACACCCGTAAATAAGGAAAGGACACATGACCTAAACGAGCATGCCAAGACATAAGATGCTCTTTATTGACACTATATCGAGGACTACTAGACTGAAGGGCTGCAGAGGCTGTAGGAGTCACATCCAGGAAATAGAGACCACCCGCTTCACGTCCAATGCCAATCGTCCTCCTCATGCCCAAGTCCTAAAACACACAGTGAGAAGGAAAAAAGGTTGCAGAGCAGTTAAGGTTCTTTGTAAGAGAACTGACAGATAACAAGTTAGTGGCAAAATTGGGGAACATGAAGTACTGAAGGTAAAGATAGGCCAGAAGAGAGAGTAACACGCCCTTTCCCCGAGACAAAAGAAAGGGTGGCCATCGGCAATGCGAACTTTATCCGCACCAGAACACATAGAATAAGAGGAAAAAGAAGATGACATACCGGTCATATGCTTTGAAGCCCCCGAATCAATGATCCAGGGTGTACAAGTAGTAGAAGCGGAAGCAGAGACAAGGTTGGCAGAGCTGATGATACCTGATTGGGCGAACGTAAAAACGACAGTAGGACCATCCAGTTGGGCCATAAAGCGACGCAAGTTCTCTATCTCATCTCTAGAGAAGGGTGCTGGGGACGTAGTAGGAGGCTGAGGAGCAACAGTATAGGTGGGTGGCGACCCTGGTGTAGAATCCATAGTCGCACTGTGAGCGGTAGTGGGAGTCCCGGGCAGCTGTGGTGGTTGACCATGAATTTGGTAGCACCGGTCCTTGCTGTGGCCTTTACGACCACACCCCTCACAAACATGTAAGCTCCAACATCGATCCCTGGTGTGGCCTTTCTTGCAACAATGAGCACAAGTAGGTGGAGGACCCCCCTTGGGGCCACTGGTAGCGACCGAGGTTTTAGACTTAGGGGCCTTGGAAGTAGACGGGAAGGCAGCCAAGGTGGACTTTTCATGGCCGGGAGAAGGAGACATGACCTCTCTGCGGCTGTCATCACTCTGAACATATGCATATACTTAATTGAGGGATGTCAAGGTGTCTTTACTAAACAACTGGACACGGGCTAACTCAAAATCAGCATTCAAGCTAGCAAAAGACTCATAACTCCGGTTCTGTTCAACCAACTTTCGATATTACGAGCCATCCTCTGGGCACTTAGGCGTAAAGACCTGATAAAAGTCCAGTTCTTCCCACAGGCCACGGAGTTTCGCAAAATAATCAGCCAAGGGTAAATCCCCTTGACGGAGGAACGCAATACTCTGGCGCAACTGATACACATGGGAGACATTCTGCTGTTGCGAATAAGTCTGAGTTGCTGCATCCCAGATCTCCTTGGCCGTGGAAAAAAACATGAATCCTCTGCTAATGTGGGACTCCATAGAGTTAAGGAGCCATGACATAACCGTTAAATTACCTGTCTCCCATTGTTCAAACTTAGGATCTGTCTCAGCAGGTGCTGGTAATCGACTAGTGATGTACCCTTGTTTCCCTCGACCACCAATAAACATCTTAGCAGCCCTAGACCAATCCAAGTAATTTTTTCCAGCCAGCTTGGTGGTGTTGATCTACAACTCGGATTCTCAAACGACATTGGAACTGAAACGGTAGTCCCGGAGGACACATCGGATGCCCTAGACTCATTCAAAGTCGACATCCCCACTCCAAAAAAATAAATAAGAGTACCACAAAGAGTAACAATCTACAAAGAAATCAAGAAAAATCCCTCAAGAACAGATCTGAAGGTATATAGAGGAGAGAACGAGTGCCTCGATGTAAATCGCACCTGTTAAGCAACCACGGAACAAGGGGTACGCCATAGAACACCCAATTGTAGCCAAATTGCCGCTTCTACGTTTGCACAATCAGGTATCATCAGCTTTGCCAACCTTGTCTCTGCTTCCGCTTCTACTACTGGTACACCCTGGATCATTGATTCGGGGGCTTCAGAGCATATGACCGGTATGTCATCTTCTTTTTCCACATATTCTGTGTGTTCTGGTACGGATAAAGTCCGCATTGCCGATGGCACCCTTTCTTCCGCCTCGGGGAAAGGGCGTGTCACTCTCTCTTCTGGCCTAACTTTACCTTCAGTACTTCATGTTCCCAAATTTACCACTAACTTGTTATCTGTCAGTTCTCTTACAAAGAACCTTAACTGCTCAGCAACCTTTTTCCTTCTCACTGTGTGTTTCAGGACTTGGCCACAAGGAGGACGATTGGCAGTAGACGTGAAGTAAGTCCTCTGCAGCCCTTCAGTCTAGTAGTCTTAGCAATAAAGAGCATCTTATGTCTTGGCATGCTCGTTTAGGTCATGTGTCCTTTCCTTATTTACGGGTGTTATTCCCTGAGTTGTTTAAGTCGGTGTCCATGTCTGATCTTCATTGTGAGATTTGTGCACTATCCAAACATTGTCGCACTACTTTTCCCCCTCGCGGTAATAGAAGTTTATCTATTTTTGACATTGTTCATACTGATGTTTGGGGGCCATCCCCTGTTACTTCTTTCTTTGGCTATCGATATTTTGTTTCTTTTATGGATGATTTTTCCCGCTGCACATGGATATTTGTCATGAAATCAAAAGATAAAGTTCACTCTATCTTCAAACAGTTTCACAAAATGGTTCTTACTCAGTTTGGGACATGCATTAAAATTCTCCGATCTTATCAAGGGGGGAGTACATGCATGGGGGTCTGCAGTCGTACTTGGCTAAACATGGCATTGAACATCAAAATTCTTGTGCCTTCACTCCACAACATAATGGAGTTGCTGAACGCAAAAATAGACACCTATTGGAAGTGGCTCGTGTACTTCTGCTGTGGCACCATGTTCCTAAAACCTATTGGTCCCATGCAGTTCTTCTTGCCGCTTACCTCATCAATCGTATGCTGTCTCGATCTCCCCAGTTCCGTACTCCATACTACTTGTTGCGTCCTACGAGTCCTCCTTTTCTGGTTCCCCCAAAGGTCTTTGATTGCGTGTGTTATGTCCACATGCTTGGTCCGCATCGCACCAAGTTGGATCCGAAGCTTTGAAGTGTTCTTTTGGGGTACTCCTCGACACACAAAGGCTATAAATGTTTCCATCCCCCCATCCCGTAAGCGATTCATCACTATGGATGTCACTTTTTTGGAGTCCGCCTCTTATTTTTTAGGTCTCACTTCTGCCTTTCCTCAGGGGGAGCTTCTTAGTAGTGAGGAAAGGCATGTCTCATCTGATTTTGTTTCTTTGCCATTGGCTATGGACGCTCCTGACAGTGGTGCCAGTCCGACTGTGATTGATATTATTGACAGGGATACTGGCAAGCAGAGGGAGCTGCAGGTGTACTCAAGGAGTCGACACGGAACACAGATCACCACTGAACTCCAGGGCCAACAATCATCCTCATCGTATCCAAGTAACCTCACCTCTTGCTCTATTCCTCCATCTTCTTATGATAGTGGCTCTGACCTTCCTATTGCCATTAGGAAGGGAAAAAGATCTTGTACCCAACATCCGATTGCTAACTTTGTTTCGTATGAAAATCTATCTCCGTCGTACAAGTCCTTTGTTACCTCATTGTCCTCGGTTGCTCTTCCTTCATCTGTTACAGAAGCTCTGAGCATCCCAGGTGGAAAGAAGCAACGTATGAAGAGATGGATGCATTAGAAAAAAACAGCACTTGGGAGTTGGTAGACTTGCCAAGAGGCAAGAAACCTGTTGGATGCAAATGGGTTTACACTGTGAAATGTAAGCCTGATGGTTCAGTGGATCGGTACAAAGCAAGATTGGTGGCGAAAGGTTACTCTCAGACTTATGGAATGACTACAAGGAGACATTCGCTCCTGTGGCTAAGCTCAACTCTATCAGGATTATTCTTTCTCTTGCCGCGAACCAGTCTTGGCCACTATTTCAACTCGATGTCAAGAATACTTTTCTTCATGGGGATTTGAAGGAAGAAGTGTATATGTTGCCCCCTCTTGGCTTTCAACTTTCTGGGGATAAACAGAAAGTATGCAAGCTTCATAAAACTTTGTATGGTTTGAAGCAGTCTCCAAGAGCGTGGTTCAAACGCTTTAGTGTGGCAGTCAAGCGAATGGGGTATAGTCACAGCCAAGCTGATCATACTCTGTTCATCAGACGTGATAAGGAGCATGTGACGATTCTGATTGTACATGTCGATGATGTCATTGTTACGGGTAATTGTGCTGCAGAAATTACCCAGTTGAAGGAGTTCTTGGCATTGGAATTTGAAATCAAGGATCTGGGTAAGTTGAAGTACTTTCTGGGGATAGAAGTTGCGAGATCTAGCAAAGGAATCTTCATAACCCAGAGGAAATATGTGTTGGACCTACTGCAGGATACTTGTATGCTAGGAGCTCGGCCAATCGACACACCCATTAAGGCAAATCATAAACTCGATGATCAGTCCGGAGAGCCTTTGGAGGATGTGAGTAGCTTCCAACGATTGGTAGGGAGATTTATATACCTGGCACATACTCGCCCTGACATTGCATATGCAGTGAGTGTATTTAGTCAGTATATGCATTCTCCTCGGACTCCACATTTGGAAGCTGCATACAGGATTTTGAGGTACTTAAAATCTTCCCTAGTTCGTGGCCTACTATTCAGTCATCAAGGCCACATGCGTGTGGATCACAGATGCGGATTGGGCAGGAACCCAAGATGATAGGCGATCTACATCAAAGTATTGTACTTTTGTGGGAAGAAATCTGGTTACATGGCGAAGTAAAAAACCACAGGTCGTTGCACGGTCAAGTGCAGAAGCTGAGTTCCGATCAATGGCCCATGGTGTCTGTGAGTTACTACGACAACAAGGCGGCAATAAGTATTGCCCACAACCCAGTTCAACATGACAGGATAAAACACATTGAGGTGGATCGTCACTTTATTCATGAAAATGTGACATCGGGAGTAATATGCACTCCTTTCATCCCTACATATGATCAGCTAGCAGACATTCTCACGAAAGGTGTTGCATCGTCTCCGTTTACTAAGTGCTTGGACAAGTTGGGCATGACTGATATCTATGTCCCAACTTGAGGGGGAGTGTTGAAGGACGTCTCTGTTATTAGCTATTGTTTGGTGTCTCTATGTACTTATTTTCTCACTTATGTAAGGGCCCACACTTATTAATATAAATAAGATTTATTGGGGTGTGTGTAGGGTTAACACACATAACCCATCTTCTCCATCTTCTCTCTTCTCTCTCCTCTCCGTGCAGAACTGAAGAACTTCTACTGTTTCCCTCAACCACCAATAAACATCTTGGCAGCCCTGGACCACTCCAAGTAATTTTTTCCAGCCAACTTGGTGGTAGTGATCTGCAAACTCGGATTCTCAAACGACATTGGGACAAACGGTAGTCCCGGTGGAGCCAGAGGAGCCAGAGGACACATCGGATGCCCTAGACTCATTCAAAGTCGACATCCTCACTCGAAAGAAGCAATTAAGTGCACCACAAAGAGTAACAATCCACAAAGAAATCAAGAAAATCCCTCAAGACCAGATCTGAAGGTATATAGAGGAGAGAACAAGTCCCTCGATGTAAATCGCACCTGTTAAGCAACCACAGAGCAAGGGGTCGCCATAGAGCACCCAAATCGCAGCCAAAAAGGGTCAAAATATTTGGAGAAGACGTATGGTGAGTATGCATAGAGAAGGGGAGTGTGTGGACAGCACTCTTGACCCCAAAAAGGCCACCGGCGGTAGTATAAGGGGAGAGAAATCAACCCACACGCTTCAATCCTCCATAGATTTGAGAGATCCACCTATGGATGTGTAGATATGATAATAGGGAACTAAAACGAAGCAACAAACCCCCCCAATAGTCGCCGTCTGGTTCCACGAAGCACCGAGAAGAAAAAAATGATTTTTCGATTTTTTTTGAAAATCAGCAAAAACACATCGAAGAAGGCTTCAAAAAATCTTCAAAAATTCACCAAAAATCGCCAAAAATCGAGATCTAGTAGGGAGGAGAGTTTTAGTCCACCATCTCTACCTTGTCCGTACAGCTAATGACGTCAGCGAGGCTGCACGCAGTGATGACACCTCTAGGGTTCCTCCAAGCCTCCCACGATCTCGTACGTAGGTCCGGATATGGATCCAATGACGATTTGCTCTGATACCAAGTAGAAGTTCTTCAGTTCTGCACGGAGAGGAGAGAGAAGAGAGAAGATGGAGAAGATGGGTTATATGTGTTAACCCTACACACACCCCAATAAATCTTATTTATATTAATCAGTGTGGGCCCTTACATAAGTGAGAAAATAAGTACATAGAGACACCAAACAATAGTTAATAACAGAGACGTCCTTCAACACCCTACTATCAAGCCTTCCACAGAATCCTAAGAAACCCAAGCAATGCCAAAAAATTGAAGATGGAGACTCCACAACTCCCTAGCAAAGGAGAAATATATGTACAAAATAGTTAATGGATTCCACATCACTCCGGCGCATGAAGCACATTTTTAGGAAGAACTACTATGAGCAAGATGATCCACCATAAGAATCTTGTCCCAAACAACCATGCACATAAAAAAGAGATTTTGGAAGGTATTGGGGCTTTAGTATCTTCTTGAACGTGGAAGGAGAAACTTGGTCCCCATACCAAGAAAATCCGATTGCAAATTGTCCGGTCAATGGCCTCGACAGTCCACGAGTCCCCATACCAAGAAACTTCTAGAGTACATTCTCTCTAATCCAAAACAAAACTCACAATCGTCTAAAATGAAGACGTTAGACCAAGTAGTTTTTGTTCATTACAATATGAGGCTGCGGGTTCAACACCTAACAAGGCAAGCGGAGCGAGATGATTGGCTTCTTCCAATTAATTTGGATAACATCTTCGCCAATGATGATCCGTTGACAGAATGGATTGAGAACACAGAGCCAATGGTAATGGACGTCCCTAATCCAAGCCCAGATGATCCTACTCAATCAGATCCATGGATGGCTGATCAAATCAAGGCAATAGATAATGACGTTGAGATCAAAGTTGGTGATGGGACAACAACTTATTCAAGTTCATCGACACCAAATAATGGAAGCGGAAATGGAGACAACGAAGATGATGAAGACAACGAAGATGGTGGTGGTGGTGGTGGTGGCGGTGGCGGTGGTAGTGCTACAGAGAGGCAACACTTGAGTCCATTCACGTGTGAACAGTTATTTGATGTTTCTACGCAAGATAGTGACCATGGTGCAAGAAATCCAAGTCGAACAACCCCATCCCATACTAGGAGTTTTGGAAGGCAACGTAGCCGGCAAAGTGGGCAGGGATATGAAAAATCCAATAATAATTGGTCTTCACAAAACCAATGGAGTGTTGACATGATTGAGCGGGGGTGCAAATGGTTCATTTTGGTGATTACGGACTTGATCGAGGAGCTGAATCATCTAACACCTCCACCTACGGCTCGCAATCACATCACGAAGGACAAGGACCTACATATGGTCCTTCTATCCCTTCTTTTTCGAAAAGCCAGCATCCATATCAACATGGACCATACCCCCTCCTATCCGTATCCGTATCCATTTCTGTACCCATATCTGTACCCATACCCTTACCCACGCCAATGCTTTGAATGATTGATGTGCCTTTTGTTTTTATCTGGGTTCTATCAAGTACTTTGAAGTTTGGACTTTGTTATTGTAAATTTCATTAAGTATTCTAGATGTAATTATCATAAAGTCCATTGTAATTGTTATTGCAAAACCCGTTATGTACATGAGATTCGGTACGTTCACAGGCAGAGTTAGCATACAACAGTTCAGTTAATCGCACCACTGGCTATCTACATTTGATATTGTCTATGGTATGTGACCTCAACAACTGCTTGATTTGATACCATCGTCTACATCTACTCGAGTTAGTGATGATGCAGAGAGCTTTGCCCAACACCTCAAATATATCTACAATGAAGTAAAGGAGCCATTGTTCAAAGTAATGAAGAGTATAAATGTCATGCTGATTTACATAGAAGAGATGTTTAATTTAAAGAAGACATGGTTATGGTTCATGTGATCAAAGAAAGGTTTTTCTATGGGAGCATACAGCAAATTGCTGCAAAAGATTGGTCCCTATAAGGTGATTAAACGTAGTGGCCCCAATGCTTATTGGACTTACCATATGACAATATCAATCTCATTTTCAATGTTCAAGATCTTACATCTTACTTCGGGCACTATAAAGAAGAAGATGCAAACATGCTAGAAATGCAAGTTTCTTCATTACCGAAAAAGATTCAAGATATTGAGAATGCGTTGATGATCATCTAGTCTCTACTTGAAGTGGGAGGGGAGCTATCACAACATTTTTGAGAAATGGAAAGGAAGACCACTTTCAGATTGCACAAGGATAACTATGGATGACTTCACGGTTTTGGAAATGGTCTCTGTTCGATCACATTATGAGGTTTTAATCTTTTCATAAGCGCCTAACTTTCCCGCCCCTATGATTTGGTGCTCCTATGTTCCCTCCAAGGTGGCTTTTTTTCTCTTGGGAGGCTTCTCCGGATAAGATTTTGACAGTGGACCACCTGCGATCCAAGGACATTATCATCACAGATTTCTGTTGGATGTGCCGCCAAAGTGGGGAAACGGTTGATCATCTTTTGCTTCACTGTGAAGTGGCCAAGGAGGTTTGGTCTTCCTTCCTCAGTGAGTTCGGGATGTGTTGGGTGATGCCGGGTTCTCTTATGGCCCTCTTCCTGAGTTGGCGGTCCAAGGCTTTCCTCCAGAGGCAACATTCTCTCGAAAATGTTGCCCTTTGCCATCGCTCGGGGTCTATGGAAGTAAAGGAACAAAAGGGTTTTTGAAGGCCTAAGCGAAGATACGGCTTCTATCATCTTTAGTATTAAGGGTTACTTTTTCTGTGGTCCAAGTCTTTCTTAGAATGTAGGGGTCTCTTCTTCGAGGACTTTGTCTTTCGTATGGACACTCTATGTACTAGGGATTAATGTATCTTTCCCCTCTTTTTCCTCTTTGTTTCGGGGTCTCCTCGGCCTAGTAGGTCATCTCGACCTCTTTCTGCCAAGGTGTTTATAATCTCGGTTCCTCTTTTCAATAACATTTATACTTATAAAAAAAAAATGACCATTCACTTAACAAAGCTAAGACATTCTTAGGGGTGGGTGGGCAGGTGCAAAAAGAATTAGTTGGGATTTTTTTCCTTTCTTTTTTTGGTTCTTTTTATTTTGTTGAGTCATCTTGAGTTAAGAGAAGATTTGTTTCCAAAAGGTTTATTTGGATTTCCTTTTTCTTTGTTTCCTTGTTTGAATAGGATTTAGTTCCTATTTTTGCTTTATTATTTGTTTAGGAGTCCGATTTAGTTTAAAAAAAAAAGAGTCCTTGGAGTCAACAAATCATATGACACCCACACTTTGTAAAAGGTGAAGTTTATTGAGTAATACAACTTGTGGGCTATGTTTTGCTCTTCTTTATGCTCTTGTATGGTGTTGCTGCAGTTTTTCTTCTCTAAAATCTGCTCTTCTTGTTGTCTTTCTTTATTGTTCATTCCTAATATTGTTGATTGCTCTTTATGTCAACCCTGTGGATTGTTTGAGAAATATTTGTGTACTGTTAGAGGAATTTCTTTGGCCTACATTACAGAGATCAAGGGATTTAAGGCTTAAACAAAAGTTACTCAGGCAGTCACAATACTATTAGTAATAAATGTTGTAATCATGGTTTTAACAATTCTTTGGGTGTTGTGGTTTCATCTTCGCCAACTTGGAGAGTGGATGTATAAACATTTTAGTTGGGTTGGGTACAAAACCCTCTACAAGGCAGCACTTGGGCCATGATCTGTTGCCGTTGCCGGCTGCCATTAGAGGGTGGCTGCAGGTGTTGCAGTCACAGGCAGGCAGGCAGGTGATCAACTGTATATCTTAAAGTTGTCTTTGTGCTTTCGGAATCAGGTGGGGTTCAGGGCTTTGGGAGATTTAGGGGTTGATCAGTTTATCTTCTTTCTTGTTTCATTTGATAGATTGGCATAGTTGTCTTATAAAATTTAATTGTAAATCAAGCTATCAATTCAATCTGTCTTTAGCTATGCTCCTATTCGAAGGAAATTCTGAAATACAGATGGAATCTCCATTTTCAATCGATTAATTCTATTTCTCCATTTTAGATTTATCAACATAATTTCACATTAGTAATAATTTTTATATAAATTAATATTTTACTAACTCTCTTGGTCAATTCGTGAGCCATTGAATCAGCTTGACCCGATGAACTTTCGAGTCAAGTCAAGTTTTCATGTTATAAAACACTGGTTGTAGTAGTTACAATGCTTATTTCATTACATAATAATATCCCATCACTCACATTGAAAGCTGTAATTTTTAACTTACTTGTCTGAAACTGTGCAGGCACTGAATGAAATATTCGTCCAATTACCACGGACAGGACTGTCATAAGTGAAAGAGCGCCCATTGATCCCAACAAGACCTGCTCAATTGACTCAAAAGTGTATGAAAACAATAACAGTCAAAATATAAAAGCTCCTTGACCAAATCCAAATCTTCGTTAGACGACGTTCATTGGAGCGATCATGATGAAAAAGCGATCATGTTGCCTTGGATTGCCAAGAGCTACAAAAATTGATTATAAGAATTATTTGCTGTAATTTCATACAGCTAAATGATGAATAAAGCAAGCCAATATCTGCCATTCTTATTAACAAGAAACAACTATGATTTAAGACCACCAGAAAGACATGTTCAAAGACAACTTCTAATTGTGCATTTGTAAGAGTACAAAGAGGTGGCATGAACAAGATATATTAAGGATCCATAAACAAGCCCTGAAATTAATTCTATTGTATCATGCATCCAAGGTTTAAAAAGGCTAGTTCGGGTATTGAGGTGGTTTGTCTCCAAAAGGCGAGGCGTAGCCTTGAGGAGATGCTGAGGCGTAAGCCTCATTTTCAAAAACCAATTGCTTGAAGGTTTTTATAAAATGTATAATCAATTTAAAAAAATTAGAAACAACATACCATGTGAAAAAAATAACTTAAATAAGCATAAAAGTTACTGAGGCTATAGCTTTTACCATAGGATTGACACTGTCGGGCATTCAGGCTGAAAGCCTGATGTTGTATCAATTCGTAAAAAACATAAATCCAATAACTAAATTACTAAATCAAAATGGTTAATAAGCTAAGTCCACTAACAAGTATCAATACTAACAAAGTAACTAACAAGATGGAGCTAGGAAAATAGTCGAGCAACTCTGTAATGCTTTGATTTCTTGCTCGAGTTTGGTAAAGCACCTTACAAAAAAATTTTAGGAAGTGATGGAATCAAAATCGATGAGATTTGAGCTCTCTATTAGAATTTCTTTCAAGTTGAGAAAACTAGAGATGAAAGCTTAGATTTAGGGTTTCTCAAAAAATAAAAGGTTTTAGAGAACAAAATTAAGACCTTTTAGGTCTTTTTTTATCATAAAAGATTATTGGAGAGTGTATATTAGAAAAAGGATTGGAAAAAAATTAAAAAATGAAAAATAGGGGTTACGGTTTCCGATTTTAACGTGTAAAAGTGAGACTATTGCCTCAGGTGCACCTCGAGGCTATAGCCTCAATGGAATGAGTCTTAAGTGATGCGGGACGAGGTGTTGTTCTGCGATTTGAGAAAGGGAATGAAGAGAAGGTTACTATTCACGTGGCACTATTCACACGGTACTATTCACGTGGCACTATTCACACAGCACTATTCACACGGTACTATTAGTTGAATTATAGAATTAGGGTTCGGATTAGGATTTCACAGTATGGGAGAAAGAGAGAAAGAAAAGAGAGAGGGGAAGAGAGGATGTCATTGTGTGTTGTCACAATGACTCCATAAATCTTATTTATGTAAGTCCCAAATACAAAAGACAAATATACCCCTCAAGGGGGTATTTACAGAACTACCCCCGATACATAGAAATACGTATTTCTACGTATATGATAGCACTATTCACGCGGTACTATTCACAGTTGTTTTCAATGGTTAGGGTTTAGGGGTGGAAGAGATACAACTAGGATTTTTAGGTCAAACTTGATCCAAAAAGAAAATAAAGATGGAAAAAGAGAAGAGAATAAGAGAAAAGAGATAGGGATAAAAAGATAACTTCGGCTTTGCACTGAATCAGCTTGGCTTCACACCAAGAGAGGATGGCTTTGTTATCATATACGTATTTCTACGTATATTTCATATATTACCTTTGAGGGATATATTTGTCCTTTTGTATTCCTTTTTACATAAATAAGATTTATGGAGTCATTGTGAACTAATCACAAGACATCATTCCTTTCTCTCTTCTCTCTTCTCTAAATCTAACCCTAATTGAAGAATTCAACTTGGTATCAGAGCAATATAGAGGAATTTCTCAAAGGTTCAAACCAGGGAGCAACCAGCAGGTGATGACATCATCAGAGCAGTACGATTGGCGTCATCAGCCGTACGGACAGGGTACTCTTCTCATCTTAAAACTCTAGGGTTTGGTAGATCTCGATTTTTAGAGGTTTTTGGTGATTTTTTGAGAATTTTTTAGGCTCATTTGATTGGTCTTTTGTTCCATCTCCCACAAAAATCGGTAAAAACTATTTTTCGAACCAACTCTTTTTTGGAGCCCTTCTCAGACTTTTTTCTTGGATTTGTTGCACCGACCTGGTCCTATACAATCATACATACATGCTCATACCTCTTTTCAACCAAACCATCAAGTATTGAAGTGTTTGTGAGGGTTGTTTCACCCTCTAGGTACCGCTGGCAACATCAATAGGTCCTATAGGACTTTCGGTTGGGTTCTAAACTCCCCCAACTTGATCTCAGACCTCCATAAATGCCTTCTAATGGCCCTAGGATGCTTCCATCCATCCCTACGTTGCTTCTTTATGCCCATAATCCTTTGTTTTTGATGTTCGGAGGTTTGTATGGGTGTTCCTTGTTCGCCGGCTTCCATTAGGTATCTGTTTTTTGTTCTTGGAAACCTTTTTTGGGTATTATCATGGTTTAAAATTTCAGAATGTTTCGTAATATTTCAATGTTTCGGTTTGTTTCGACGAGACAATCCGAGCCAATCCAATACAATCCAAAAAAATAAAAATAAATAAAAATATAATTTAATGATTTTGAATAATATTTCGTAATGTTTCGTAATGTTTTATAATATTTCGTAATGTTTCGTAATATTTCGTAATGTTTCGTAAATGTTCGGTAATGTTTCGGAAATTTCGTATTTTCAATGTTTCGTGAATGTTTCATTTCGTTTCGGAGTTTGTCTCGGTTTTTCACTTGACCGAGACATTCCTCCGAAACGAAATTTTAAACCTCAAGTATTGTAGGGTTTTTTGTTGCCTCTTTCACTCATTTGCTTCTTCGTTATGGCAAATCCACCTCCCTTGGGTACTCCCTCAGCTTCAGTTGTTAGCACAGAATCCTCCTCCAGAGGCACTGGAGGACCTATGATGCAACAAGTGATGTATGAGAACCTCGGGTTGCAGATTACATCCGTTAAACTCAATGGCCCTAACTATCTGGAGTGGGCTAGAGCAGCACAGTTGTTTATTGGAGGCCGTGGGAAGATGGGGCATTGCACGGGGCGAACCAAAGAGCCTAATGAAGATGATCCCATGTTTGATCAATGGGAAACTGACAACCTTTCGGTTTAATCTTCGCTGGTCAACTCCATGGAGCCTCACATTAGTCGTGGCTTCCTCTTCATGCGTACAACCCAGGATGTATGGGAAACCGCCAAGAAGACCTACTCACAGCAGCAGAACACTGGTAGAGCTTACCAGTTGAAGCAGAGCATCTCTCGCTTTCGTCAGGGCGACAAATCCATTTTTGACTACTTTGCGACTCTGAGCAGTATGTGGGAGGAGTTAGACTACTACAAACTCGTATCACCCACCTACTCAAGATGAAGTAGTCACGTACCAGAAGCACGTTGAGGAAGGTAGGATTTTTGAGTTCCTATCTGGACTCAATCCTTCATATGAGTTGGCCAAGGTTCAGATTCTTAGCAGCCGGGCCCCTCTACCTACTCTCAGCGAGGTCTACTCATATCTCCAGAGCGAAGAGAGTCGACGTTTATCTACTCAGGATGAGTCTGCCATACACGAGCGATCAGCGCTTGTCACCTCTTCACCTGCTCATGCCTTTGCATCTGCCTCTCAGCCTGCTCTTACATCTGCTTATCAGCCTCAGCATTTTCATGGGGGTCGAACCCCTCAATTCTCTGCACCTTTAGCTAGCCGATCTTCCTCCTCCAAGGAGAGGCCCAAGTGTGACTTCTGTGGTCTCCTTGGACATGTGCGTGCTACTTGCTGGAAGTTGCATGGTCGGCCCCAGTCTTCTGCTCCTCGCTCCAGTCAGTCAGGATCTTATGGTGCGGATTCAGCTAGCATGGACACCTCTGCACCTTTTCCAGACCTACCTCTCCAGAGTTCTTCACAGGCCTCTACGAGTCCTTTGGCTGCATCTAAACTTGCGGGGCTTCGACGCTTGCTCTCCCAGCTGGATGGTCCTTCTGCCACCTCCTCCTTCGCTCAGTTAGGTATCATCAGATCTGCCCATCATGTGTCCATTTCCCCTCCCAATCGTCCATGTATCATTGATTCAGGGGCTTCGGAACACATGGCGGGTACGTCTTCTTTATTTTCCAGTTATTCCATTTGTTCTGTCCGCGATAAGGTTAGAACAGCAGTGTGACTTTCTTTCCTTCATATTGTGTCTTTCAGGACCTCGAGACGAAGACGCTTGGCACTGGACATGAAGCTAATGGGCTATACCTTCTTGATGGACGACATTCTGAGGTCACCACACTACAGCCCTCTAGTAGTAGTAGGAGTGAGTAGGATAGCTTCTGTTTTATGTTGGCATGCCCGTCTGGGGCATGTCTCTTTTCAGTACCTCAAATTGTTATGTCCCGCTTTATTTACTTCTGTCTTGTTATCTGACTTGCATTGTGAGACATGTGAGCTCTCGAAACACTGTCGATCTACTTATCCCTCAAGAGGTAATCGAACTTCTGTTTCCTTTGATCTCGTGCATTCTGATGTGTGGGGTCCTTCCCCTGTGATTTCCATTTTTGGCTTCCGCTACTTTGTTACTTTTGTTGATGATTATTCTCGATGTACATGGGTTTATCTTATGAAAACCAAAGATGAGGTTCATGCCATCTTTAAGGGTTTTCATAAGATGATCCTCACTCAGTATGGTGACTCCATCAAAGTCCTTCGTTCTGACCAGGGTGGAGAGTATATGTATTGGGGGCTCTAGCAATACTTTTTAGACCATGGGATTTGTCTCAAAAACTCTTGCAGTTACACCCCTCAATAAAATGGTGTAGCTGAAAGAAAGATGCGACATCTGATTGAGGTGGCTCGATCTCTTCTGATCAGCTCCAAAGTCCCCAAATCCTATTAGTCGGATGCAGTTTTAACTGCTGCTTATTTAACTAATAGAATGCCTTCTCGTGTTCTCAACTTCAAGTCTCCTCTACAGGTTTATTACTCCTGATGCTTCCTTACTCACAATCCCTCCTCATATCTTTGGGTGTGTATGCTATGTACACATCCTTGGTCCCCATCATACCAAACTTGATCCCAAAGTGCTTAAATGTGTATTACTAGGTTACTCTTATTCCCATAAAGGGTATAAGTGTTACCATCCTTCCACAAGGAAGAAGTTTGTGTCCATGGATGTTACCTTTAGAGAGGATCTACCTTTTTTCTCCGCCTCTCTTTAGGGAGAGAATAGTAGTGAAGAGAGGTGTGAGGATGTTCCTCTTCCTACTATATTACTCTCTCCTCCCTATCTTGAGCTTGAGAGGTCTCAGACTACTCTACTTGCTACTTAGGCTAATAGTGCTCTTGGTGCTCAGAAAGAGCTCATCATCTATCGCAGAAGGGAGAAAGTCACAGCTGATCCTGTACCAGTGGTACCATCCTCGAATCGAGGTAATTCTCCTTCCCTCTCTATACATGTCATTTCTCCTTCTGCTGATGCTTCTGATCTTCCCATTGCTTTAAGAAAAGGAGTCGTAAGCTGCACTCAGCATCCTCTGAGCCACTTTGTCTCTTATTATGCCTTGTCCCCCTCCTATAAAGCCTTTATCACGTCCCTTTCCACTATTCTTGTACCCTCTTCAGTGGCAGAAGGGCTGGCCAACCAAGATGGAAAGCTGCTATAATAAAGGAAATGAGAGCTCTGGACAAGAATGGGACATGGGAACTTGTTGACCTGCCAAGAGGCAAGAAACCTGTGGATTGCAGATGGGTGTTCACAGTCAAGTACAAGGCAGACGGGTCAGTTGAAAAGTACAAGACGAAATTAGTAGCCAAAGGGTACAACCAGACCTATGGGATTGACTATGTGGAGACCTTTGCACCTGTGGCAAAGATGAACTCTATTAGGGTGTTGTTGTCTTTGGCAACAAACTAAGAGTGACCTTTGCATCAGCTAGATGTGAAGAATGCCTTTCTTCATTGGGACCTACATGAAAAAGTATATATGGTGCCCCCTCCTGGTGTGTCGACTGAAGAAAGCCCTCTATGGGCTTAAACAATCTCCAAGGGCATGGTTCGAGAGATTTACCCTAGCTATAAAAAGGCTAGGTTATACTCAAAGTCAGGCCGATCACACCCTATTTTTGAAGCATCAAGGGAAGAACACCACTGCCCTCATTGTTTATGTTGATGACATCATTCTCACAAGAAATGATGCAGAAGATGTAGCTAAGCTGAAGCGCCAGTTAGCAGAGGAGTTTGAAACCAAAGATCTAGGACCCTCTGAAGTACTTCCTAGGCATCGAAGTTGCAAGATCCAGTCAGGGGATCTTCATCTCTTAGAGGAAGTATGTCTTAGACTTATTACAAGACTCAAGCAGATTGGGTACCAAACCAGTGGACACTCCTATAGAGTAGAATCACCGGTTAGTAGATGTCAGTGGTGAGCTACTACAGGATGTAAGGAGCTTTCAGAAGCTAGTTGGGCGATTGATCTATCTCTCCCTGACTCGACCTGACATTGCCTATGCAGTGAGTGTGATCAGTCAGTATATGCACTCACCCAGAGATGTTCATCTCGAGGCAGTACATCGAATCTTGAGATATCTCAAGTCAGCTCCTGGTTGATGTCTTCTGTTTGAGAAGAATGACCACATACGTATAAAGGCATATACCGATGCCGACTAGGCAGGGGCCAAAGATGATCGGAGATCTACTTCTAGATATTGCACCTTTGTTGGGGGCAATCGGTTCACTTGGAGAAGCAAAGCAACCCGTTGTCGCCAGATCTAGTACAGAGGCCGAATTCAGAGCAATGGCACATGGCTTGTGTGAGATGCTCTGGTTGAAGGTGTTGGTTGCTGAACTTAGTTTCCCAGTATCAAGGGTTTGTGAGCTTGTACTGTGACAACAAGGCCGCCATCGGCATTGCTCACAATCCCGTGCAGCATGATCGTGCCAAGCACATTGAGGTGGACCAGTACTTCATTAGGGAGAAGATTGTCTCTAGGGCAGTGTGCACCCCATTTGTGAAGAATGGTGAACAGGTTGCAGATGTCTTCATGAAGGGAGTTCCAAGCTAGCAACTCCATAAATGTTTGTTCAAGTTGGGCATGAGAGATATCTATGCACCAACTTGAGGGGGAGTATTATCATATACGTATTTCTACGTATATTTCATGTATTACCCTCGAGGGGTATATTTGTCTTTTTGTATTCCTTTTTACATAAATAAGATTTATGGAGTCATTGTGACCTAATCACAAGACATCCTTTCTCTCTTCTCTCTTCTGTAAATCTAACCCTAATTGAAGAATTCAACTGGCTTCACACCAGATTTCCCTTTACAGGAGATTTCTCCAAAGAGATTTTTTATTTCTTTATTCAGCATTTCATGTTTTAAAATCTTTCCCTACTTGAAGTTTCCAAATTCTAATCAAACTAAAATAAGAAAGTCCAAATACAAGTCAACTACTAATTTAATCAATAATAAAATCCTACTTGGAAACAAAATCTAATTTCACTTGAATATCCTAGTTATATAAATAATAAATCAATGGGGTATACTAAAATAGTAAAAATGAGATTTAATATAAAAAATAATTTTGGGATTTACTATAAATAGTAAAAATGGTATATACTCTAGCTCTCTTCATTGATTCGGTACGGCGCAAACTATCGTAGTAGAATGCTCCCGCGTCATTAACCTCGGAAATGACGACTGAGGCCATAGCCTCGAGGCTATTTCTTAGAGCCTCATGGCGAGGAGAGCCTCAAGGCATAACCTCGGAAAGCCTTTTTAAACCATGCATGCGTCTTCCATCACCTGCATAGCCCACAACCACACCTCCACACACCCACCCACAAGTCTATTAGCCTAGAGCATGACTGCAACCAATGGCAACATGCAATGCATGTAGTGTAACCAAGCCTCATGTTTCCTACCCAAAATTGCATGGCCTCATTGGTCAAGCAACTGTGGGCCATGAAGTGACCGGTCATGACCTATCTCGCACCCTCTTGCAGTTGCTACAGCCAACTCTGGTGAGATGGCAACAGCCCATGCGGCTGGAGATATCAGAGCCATGAGACCACACAACCTAGGCCGTGTTGTAAATAAGGTTATAACCAGTAGATAAAGGTTGTAGGTAGAAGAAGGAAAAAGTGTAATGGAGGCGGAAGGTGGAGAAGGAGATTAGGGTTAAAGAGAGAAGTTATGGGAAGAGGAGAGAATGAATTGTTAATTCATTCTCTCTCACACACCGTATATATATATATATATATATATATGATGGGGAGAAACCCTACAAAAGAGAACACTATTCACGTGGTACTATTCACGTGAATAGTGAAAAACCCAAAAAAGGTCCCACGTGGAAAGTGGGACGCAACCCACTTGAGATACCCACGTGGGTGTATTACATAAACTCCAACACACCCCCTAAAGCTGGTGCGAAGATATCCATCATGCCCAGCTTGCCAGTCAAGGTATGAAGAATAGACTTGTTCACCCCTTTTGTGAGTATGTCGGTAACCTGTTCATGTGTTCTTACATACAGAGTACAAATCAATCCTTATTGAAGTTTTTCTTTGATGAAGTGACGATCAACTTCAATATGCTTGGTCTTATCATGCTGGACAGGGTTGTGAGCAATGCTGATGGCAGATTTGTTATCATAGTAGAGGCTCATCGGCTCTATCACCTTGAGTCCCAGTTCCTCAAGCATGGTTCTCAACCAAAAGAGTTTGCACACACCATGTGCCATGGAGCGAAATTCTGCCTCTGCACTAGATCGAGCTACAACTAGCTGCTTCTTGCTTCGCCACGAGACAAGATTTCCTCCAACAAGGGTACAGTATCCTGACGTAGACCGACGATCAGTAACTGAACTTGCCCAATCTGCATTAGTATATGCTTCCACTCTAAAGTGTCCATGTCACCCAAACAGTATTCCACGACCTGGAGAGCCCTTGAGGTACCGAAGAACTCGGTAAACTGCCTCAAGATGTGATGACCATGGTGCATACATAAACTGACTGATAACACTAACAGCGTAAGCAATATCCGAACGGGTGTGTGCCAAGTAGATCAGCCTGCCAACCAATCGCTAAAACATAGCGACATCCTCAAGGGTGTCACCCTCCTCAGAATTCAACCGATGGTTCTGATCAATTGAAGTATCTGCTGGTCGAGCTCCCAAATACCCAGTCTCATCCAGAATGTCCAATACATACATCCGTTGAGAGATGAAGATGCCCTTCTAAGACCGAGCAACTTCAATTCCCAAGAAGTATTTCAGTGGCCCCAAATCCTTTGTCTCAAACTCCGAGGACAAGAAGGTCCTCAACTGCTTTATCTCCTTAGGATCATTCCCAGTGATGACAATGTCATCAACATAGACGATCAGTGCCGTGGTACTAGTCTGCTGGTGCTTCACAAACAACGTGTGATCAGCTGACTCTGCTTATAGCCCACTCATCTGATCACACTGCTAAACCGCTCGAACCATGCCCTTGGAGATTGCTTTAGCCCATACAGGGCTTTCCTTAACTTGCACACCTTGTTGTCACTTCCAGCAAGTGTCAACCCAGGTGGTAGTTTCATGTACACCTCTTCTGTCAGATCTCCATGCAGAAAGGCATTCTTCACATCTAGTTGATGCAATGGCCAGGACAGGTTGGCAGCTAAGGATAGAAGAACTCTGACTGAGTTCATCTTGGCCACAGGTGCAAAAGTCTCCTGATAGTCTATCCCATATGTCTGAGTGAATCCCTTGGCTACGAGTCGTGCCTTGTATCGTTAGACTGACCCGTCAGCTTTATGTTTCACTGTAAAGACCCATTTGCACCCCACAGGTTTCTTTCCTCTGGGTAGTTGAACAAGTTCCCATGTTTTGTTCTTCTCAAGAGCCTGCATTTTATCCATCATAGCTTCTTTCCACTTTGGGTGACTAAGTACGTCTACAGCACTGGAAGGCAAAGAAACAGAGGCAATACTGACAAAATTCTGGTATGACGGAAACAGAGACTGATATGAGACAAAATGTGAGATAGGGTGTTTCGTACAAGTACGTACACCTTTCCGAAGTGCAATAGGGAGGTCAATATCAGTGCTCATATGATCATCAGAAGTAGGAGATGCATGTGGCTCAAGAACAGAAATAGGAACTGAGGCAGGGACAAAAGCAATACCTAGAACTAGATCGGAGGGGAGACTTGTAGATGTAGGCGCAGGGACAGTGGCTTGTCCTTTCTTCTTGGTTCTGACATACACACGCACATCAGCTGCAGTAGTGGAAGTGTCCTTGTCACTAGACTGAGGTCCCGGCATAGGAATAGAGACAGGCAGAGGGCTGGGGACACTCTTCTGCAACATCATGCTCCCCCTGAAGAGAGGTCTGCTCACCAAAGAAGGGGTTGGACTCAGCGAAGGTGACTTCCATAGAGATGAAGCGACGACGGGTAACAGGATGATAACATTTGTACCATTTTTTATTAGAGGGGTACCCCAAGAAGACGCACTTCAAGGCCTGCGGATCTAACTTGTCCCTTGAAGAACGATGAATATGGACATAACAAACACACCCAAAGACCTTTGGAGGAACAACGAAAGCCAGGCGGTCAGGAAGTAGGAGAGATAGGGGAGTCTGAAATCCGAGAACCCGAGAGGGCATACGATTGATAAGGTAAGCAGCAAGTAAGACAGACTCGGACCAATAGTGTTTAGGAACCTGCATGCCTAACCGGAGAGCACGCTCAACTTCAAGAAGGTGACGATTTTTTCTCTCAGCAGTCCCATTCTGTTGAGGTGTTGAAGGGCACGAGGTCTGATGAATAATGTCATGTGAAGCAAAGTAGGATTTCAGACCCCAATCTAGGTATTCCCCCCTATTGTCAGAGCGAAGAATCTTAAGAGTGGTATGGAACTGAGTGGTAACCATCTTATGGAACTCTTGGAAAATGGAGAATACAGCATCTGTGGTTCGCATAAGGTACACCCAGGTACAACCACTAAAGTCATCTACAAAGGTAACAAAGTACCGATATCCAAACAAAGAAGTCACGGGCGCGGGGCCCCACACATCAGAATGCACAATAGAAAAAGAGTAGTACTTTTATTCTGGCTAATGGAAAAAACAGAACGACAATGTTTGGCAAGTTCACATGTTTTACAATAAAAAGGAACTACAGAAACAGAAGAGAAAGCAGGAAAGACACGCTTTAAGACTGACACGGGTACATGACCTAGCCAGTTATGCCAAAGCATTAACTGGTCTTTATTGACTCTACTACTACTACTGATGCTAGACTGGTGTACAGATGCAGAAACCGAAGAATCTAGGATGTATAAGCCACCGTCCTCACGTCGACTGTCAATCGTCCGCCTCGACTCCAGATCCTGAAACACACAGTGAGAAGGAAAAAATATTACACTGCAATTAAGACTTTTGGTAAGACTACTGACGGATAGTAAATTAGCGGTGAATTGCGGAACATGCAAAACAGAAGACAAAGAGAGCTGTTGTGGCATGAACATCCTATTTTCCAGAGATAGAGGTATAGGTGCCATCAGCTATCCGAACTTTGTCACGACCAGAGCGAATACCATAACTAGAGAAAACGGAGGGCATACCAGTCATGTGATCAGATGCCCCTGAATCGATGATCCAAGAAGGGCTGGAAGGTACAGTAGAGGCGGAAAAAGCAGTCCTAGTACCTGTGTGAGCAAATGTAGACATGGAAGTAGAGACCCAGCCATTGAGTTGGGCTATCATGCGGCGAAGTCGCTCATGATCTGCAGGAGAGAATGAGTCTGTGTCCCCAGAAGAGGTAGACACTGGTGGTGCGGTGTCCTGTGTGACTGAGTGCGCTAAGTGAGGTCCCTGTTTTGCTGATTGACGCTGACGGGAAGTCGGAGCCTGTCTTGGGGGACGTCCATGAAGCTTCCAGCAAGTGGCCTGGATATGGCCCATGCGACCGCAATGATCACACTTGGGTCTGGGTCAGTCCCCAGACTCCTTCGGATTGGATGTCTGGCCCTTCTGATTGGTAGTAGCCACGGCAGAGCGGTCCTGAGTATCACTCCTACTACGGAGTTGCATAGTAGAGCGGCGGCTGTTCTCCCCCTGAATGTAACCATAGACCTGTGCTAGAGAGGTAGGAGCAGGATCCCTACTAAGGATCTGAACACAAGCTCCCTCAAAGCTCGGATGAAGGCCGGAGAGAAACTAGATGATCTGGGAACGTTCAACCATCGCCTTGAAGGACTTGACGTCATCTGCGCACTTGAGGGAGTAACTCTGGTAGTGATCGATCTCCTCCCATTTGCTTCGAGGGGAAGCATAATATGTACCAAGCTTCATCTCCCCCTGACAAAGATAAGATATCTCTGGTTCTAATTCATAGAGCTTGGTGAAATTGCCCACTTGGGAGTATGTCTGAGATACGACATCCCAAACATCTTTGGTCGTTGGTAGGAGCATAAACCCTTTGTTGATCTGGGTTTGCACCGAGTGAAGAAGCCAGGACATGACAGTCAAATTCTCCATAACCCAAATCCGATGAGATTTGTCCTTCGGATCTGATTCTTTAGTAGCACCTGTCAGATACTCACTGTAGCCACAGCCCCCAATGTACATGAGAGCGGAAGTCTTCCTTCTAGGAAGTTGGTGCCATCAAGCTTCACAGTGGTGATATAGAGTTGAGGGTTGTGATCTCCATGAGAGCCATGAGTCATAGGACGATCCTCAGAAGAAGGGCCAGAAATCACAGATGTGGCCTCAGGGGAACTCATCGAAGTAAGACCAAAAATAGCAGGTAGTGTACCAGAGGCTCCCAGAAAATCGAAGCGAGGTCTAGAGGATCCCTAAAGGCCCAATGAGTGGTGCGCCTAGGACAGGAGGGCCCAGAGAGGTCTGATTTTGAAAGAAAATCAAAACCCAAAAAGTAGCCGAGGATCTGAGTGATTTTTGGAAACTAGGGTTCTGATGGTCAGAATTCGTCAAATCAAGCTTCGAACTGTTCCACAAGCAGTGCTGAAGAGGGCAGCAAGGTCAGAGGGGCCTGCTGTTGCGCGAATATCACAAAAATCAAAACCCAAATATTTGAAAATCGGGCGAATTTTTGGAAACTGATGATCCGGCAGTCGAAAAAATGCGATGCGACTTTCTGACAGTCCCTGGGTGAATACTGGAGGGGGCGGCTAGGGTAGAAAACCCTACCATGGTGCAAATCTCAAGAAAATAAAAAACTCAAAAATCTTCGAAAAACATGTTGGCCGGAAAAACGCTGGAGAAGCTTGAGAAGAAGACAAACTGGATCTCTGATACGGCTGAGGGAAAAAACTAACTAGGAAATAAGAGCCTCTGGTGTTTTGCCTCAGGATTAACCCCCGGATAGTGCAGGAATGATCTCTGCGATTTTCTCAAAAGTTCTCCTCGGCTCCGAATGCTCACATAACTGTCTTAGATCGGAATGGAGTCTCTAGGGGACAAAGACACATGCCCTAGAGCTACCATGCTCTGATACCATGTTGTAAATAAGGTTGTAACCAGTAGATAAAGGTTGTAGATCGAAGAGGGAAAAAGTGTAACGGAGGCAGAAGGTAGAGAAGGAGATTAGGGTTAGAGAGAGAAGTTGTGGGAAGAGGAGAATGAATTGTTAATTCATTCTCTCTCACACACTGTATATATATATGATGGGGAGAAACTCTACAAAAGAGAACACTATTCAATTGAAACTATTCACGTGGTACTATTCATGCGACACTATTCACGTGAATATTGAAAAACCCAAAAAAGGTCCGACGTGGGAAGTGGGATGCAGCCCACTTGAGACACCCGCGTGGGTGTATTACATAAACTCCAACAGGCTGTACAGCCAGTAGGACAGGCGGAATCCTCGCTCTCTCCCCATTGAGGGTGTGCATGAGCACTGGTCCTGCAGCAATGACATAGCAAGACATTGTGTCCTATGTTAATAAGATAACATTGCCTTTGGCAGGAGGCTGCATGAGCATGCAACTTGTGCAATGCATGGGACCCAGTGGCATGACATTGATATCGATGGATCATTCTGTTGGTGTATTTATTTAGTATAGACGTGTGTGTAGGACTATTTCTGTCCTTTCCTAATTATTTTGTCTTTTCTTATTATTGGCTCCTGGAAGGGAATACTTGGAATTTGTGTGTCAAACCAAAGTGAATATAAGCAATTTAGGGGAGACCGTGCACTCTTAATGAAGTGCACTTTCTCTCCCCTCTTTCTCCTGCATCATCTCTTGTCCTCTCCTTCTTTCTCTTCTCTTCTCTTCTTCACTTCTTTTTTCCTTATTTTTTTCCTTCGATGTTGGAATGATGAAACCCTAGATAATTCTAGACATTCCTTGTCCAACGCCTAATCCTTAGCATGAAAATAAGTTTAAATGGACAGACTTCATGAAATCCATAACTGCCTAAGGAATGCCCAATAAGTTGAACGGACAGAGTTCATGAAATCCACAACAGCTACTAGGTCCAGTCCTGCAAGTGTAATCGGCACTGCTACTTAATGTATGAGCCTAGTGCTACTTATCTTGAACGGATTTTTAAAATACTTAAGCTTGCTCCTGATAGAGTTAGTGTACCTCTCTAACAAACATCTTAATGCCATGGTATGTTTTGATTGGGCTGACAGAATGTCCTGACTGGTTAAGAGTAAATCTAAGGGTGGTACTTCTGACTCCAATTTTTATAGACGAACAAAGAAATTTAAGTTGATTACATGTTTTTTCCACAAAAAGGTTATGGAAAATGAAATTTCTATCCTTTTTATCCTATTGGAAGACTGGTTAACATTGGTGTCTAATTAGTCACATTAACCATCTAATGTACATAGTTCCCATTACATTTCAACAGTCACCACGCTGTCTTGCATATCTTCTTAAGCTAATGGAAACCAAAAGAGGTCTCCAGCCAGACATGCAGCATAGCCTCTTAAATGTGATAATATATAGACTCAAACAATGGTCTGGACTCACATACTTGGTGTGAATCCAACCAAAATGCAGACTTTACAGCCTCATATGTTTAACCTCCTCTTACTGAATGTATTCTCTTTCATCACAGTTTCACCTATATTTCCTATGTTTTTTGATGATTGCTCTTATATTTTCAAAATTTTTGAGAACTTCACAATATTACACTGATCAAAATATTTCCATTTTTGAGCAAACTGAAACATGCAACATGATCAAAATTTAGTATATGGTACATAAAATAAAAACAACTATTTCTAGAAAGTGCAAGATAGTTTTAGATGAAAACTAATAGTCCTACAAAATTGTTTGTAGAAACGAACAACCAAAGAACAATGAAAAAAATAAATACAAGGGGTACGGTCGCTATACCAGTCCCTTTTTATATTGCATGGCCAACAGTGCAGCAATAAAAAATGTCTGTTCAAGGAAGCAAAAAGTGTTACTTGAAAATATATTCCAAACTTCATGGTACATAGACAATACAATATGAGAACTTTACACAAAGGCACTCATTCACCGTATATGACAAATTAGGCTTCATGAGAAAATTCTATGAATATCCATTAAGTATTGATCCAGACAATTAATATCATTTCAAATAATTCAAAATTACAAAACAAAAGGTGGCTTTAACATGACTTCATGGGAGAATCATCTTCCTCAACAAAATAAATAAACACAAATAAAAAAAGTTATACCATCTTCATGTATGTAAATGAACCTAGAAAGGCTATGTTAAGAGTAGAGTGATGCCATCTGTCACTTCCAATATAAACCGTTATGACAAGAGCCACGAACAACATTTGCTTAATGCCATTGGACTTGAAAATTTAGTTTTCATTTACTGTTGGATCACGGATGTATACTCTTAATATAACATAGGGGTATTTTTGTACTTTTAACTTTATTACAAAATTAGTATATATAGTTGTTAGTTAATTAGGGTGTCATGGAGAATGAGAGAAGAATTGGGGAGAAAGAGGGAATCGTATGGAGCAATATAACATTCTCTCCATAAGTCCCATAATATAAAACATAAAAAGTAAGAACAAAAGTACCGAAATACCCCTAAGAAACGTACAGACGTAGTACGGCGGTCCGGCCCAAGGGCTAGGGAGGAACTTCGTTCTTCTTGGGGGGCCCAGTGGCCTTCGGCCTGTGACCCCCCAGTGGCCTTAGGCCGATACATTAATTACATTAACAATAATAACTAATAATAGTAATTATTATGGTTGACTAGTGTAAGTTCAAGACACTAGTTCGACTTTCTCTTCGCTCTCTCTATTCTTCTCCTTCCCCTTCTCATCTCAAAACCCTAATTGACTTTATATGGTATCAGTTATGATCCATTAACTAGGGTTTCCTCTTTTCTTGTTCTTTCCTTCTATTCTAATTTTCTTTCCTTCTTTGTGATGAGAAATAATAACCTAACGTCTAGTCGTGAAACTCTAGGTTTTCCTATTTTTTCCCTTTTATGGTGGTTTCTACCACCTATACTGTGTGTGGATGTGCAAGAAGTCATTCATGCGGATTTGAAGGGATAACCTTGGGCTCTATGTGTATGTGTATACCGTAGATGAAAAGTTGCAGCATAGTGTATTTTTCTCCAAAGCAAATCACAGGTTCCTGAAATTTGTCATGACACGTTTCTCAAGGTCATCTTAACATGTCGCTCGAGGGTTGATATTGATACATTTCCCAAGACTAGTGTGACGTTTCCCGAGGTTATCGACACGTTTCTCATGGTCCATCGTGAGTAAATTACATGTATTAGTTTTTCTCTGCCTGGGCTTTCCGGAGAAAATCGCAGGTGTTCGAATTTCTCTCCCGAGCTCTCCAAGGAAAATTACAGGTGTTTAGATTTCTTTCTAGGCTCTCCAGAGTATATCGTAGGTATCTAGGGAGAATCGCATGCTTTCGAGACTGAGTACAAGTGTTTGTGACCTAGTGATGGAACCTAAACCTAGCCTATTGTCTTATTCTGAGATATTTATATCTAAGATGACTTCCATTAAACTAGGGCTGGCAATGGATCGGGTTCGAGTCGGATTGGTATTGATTTGGTACCGATTCGATTAGAAATCCAATTGATCTGGACCCGATCAGATCAAAAAAATTCAATTCCAGAACCGATCCGATATGATTATATCGGTTCCAGGCCCGATCCGGTCCGATCCGATATGATAAAGGCAGAGCTCATGCACGCTCGTTTCGCAATGGCTGGAGTAGCCGGAATTCTTCTAACTTATGTGAGCTGACTAAAAAAACTGAGTCATCTTAGGCACCATTTATGCAGTAATCTTTTCATGCCAAACGGGTTTTTGTGTGTGGGTGTTTTATAGTTCTCTATATCATACAAAGCTCTTCTTTTATCGGCGAAGATGTACAATAAAAAAAGCAGAGAATGATAGTAGTAATTAGATTTGAACTTCCACTGTGTTACACGATGAACATAGTCTCCACGGGCGCTATCCTTACCGCCTTTCACCAAAACTAGAGATAGAGGCTATTGACACGTACCGTAACAACCGTTGTGGGCTACCAGCACCGGCCTCCACTCCTCCAACGATCCAAAGCAACAAAAGGACAAAAATATGTGAAGAAGAAGAAGAAGTGAAGTAGAACCAAAGAAGTTGAAAGGACAAGAGAAGAAGAACAAAAAAAGTTGAAAGGACAAAGTAGAAAAACAAAAGAAGTCTAAAGGACGAAAATAGGAAATGTTAACAATTAAAAATCAATTTAAATCATAATTAGTAATTACCAAACCTAGGGAAAGATTCATGTTTAAATTTATTGGAAATAATGCCCAATAGTAAATATTAATTGTCAAGTTGACCAACAAACAAAAATTACTTTAAATAAATATCTATTTTATATATATTACATATTTAGAATATATACCGGGTCTATATCAGATCGGAACAAGGTCAATCCGGTACCGATCCGATAAGAGATCAGATCAACAATCTGTGATCCGGTTCCGATCCGATAACCAAAAAAAAAGTTCCGGACCCGATTTTTTTGGATCGGATCTTGGGTTTGATCCGATCCATTGCCAGCCCTACATTAAACTCAATGGGGGTAATTATGTACATTGGTCTAAATCTGTACAGGTTTTCCTCACAGCTAGAGGAAAACTTAGTTATTTGACTACAAAATAGTCTCTGAGAGAGGCCAGTAATTATAAAGAGTGGACTTGAGAAAATGCTCAGATCATGACCTGGTTGTGGAATAGTATGGATCCACAAATAAGTGTAAATGTGATTTTTTGGATACAACAATAGAAATATGGGAGAGTTCGGGATATGTATTCTGATGAGAAGAATTTTACACGAGTGTATCAACTGTTTCAGAAGCTTTTTACTTTGCAACAATATCATAAAAGTCTTGTTGAATATTATGCCCGCATGCGGAGAATAATTGATGAACAGAAAGTATATCACCTTATTACTATTGATCTAGAGAACCAACAAAGGCAATGAGAGAAGTATCGAGTTACGAAGTTCCCTTTTGGGCCTAAAGGCTGAATTTGAGCCTATGCTACTCAAATCCTTAGTAGCAAAGATAATTCCATGTTCTCTCTCCCCCCACGTACGTTTGTCACTTCTCTTTCTTCTATGTTAGTTCCTATTAATCTTAAAGATGCTATGTCACATTCTGGTTGGAAGAAAGCAATGTAGGCTGAAATGAATGCTCTTCATCATAATGGTCTTGGGACTTTACTTCTCTCCCTCCTAGTAAGCAGGTTGTAGGTTGTCACTGCGTGTATAACACAAAACATTTTCCTGATGGATCTGTGGATAGACTTAAGGCTCATCTTATTGCCAAAGGTTATTCTCAAACCTATGGAATTTACTATGCTGAAACAATTCTCCAAGGGCTAAAATATCTTCGGTTCATGTCATCATCTCTCTTGCCGCCAATGCACAGTGGCCCTTGTACCAATTCGACATCAAAAATATATTCTTTCATGGTACCTTGAATGAGGAGGTTTATATAGAGTAATCACCGACATTTGTTGCTTAGGGGAGTCTTTCAGGGTGTATAGATTACTGAAGGTTATAAATGGGTGAAACAATCACATCGGGCTTGGTTTGGCAAGGTTCAGTGAAGTTGTACTTTAGTTTTGTTTGAGCAGATGTTTATCAGACCACTTTATATTTAGTTGGAGTTCTAAGGCTGGGAAGATCGATTTGGTTGTATATGTTGTTGGCATCGTGATTATAGGTAGTGACGTCAAGGGTATAGAGAATTTGAAGTAGTTTCTTCATGTATACTTTCATAATAATGACCTTGGAAAGGTAAAGTACTTTCTAGATTTGAAGTTGCACGATCAAATATTGGCATTAATTTGTCTCAATGAAAATATGTTCTAGATTTACTTAAGGACATTGGTTTATTGGAAACAAAACCAACAAAAACTCCAATGGATCTTTATGTGAAGCTTATTGTTGATCCGAGAAAATTGTTTGATAATCCTAGAAGGCATCGAAGACTTATGAGGCTCCAGTCTTCAGTGGGTGACCATTACTTGACTTAGAAAGGCGAACCTCTGGACAAGGGAAAGCGCAGTGCGCCTGGTGCAAATTGGTTTTCTTTTATTATTCATGATCTTCCAATCAGAATGGAGCTGTTCCAAGGTACAGAGAGCAGATCTGCTTTTGGCTTTTGGGATTGGCCTATCTTGTTCTTCGGGAGACCAATCTCGATCACAGAAGAAAGACTGAAACTAGTAGGCAAGCTTAATTTTCTCACTATCACTAGACCAGATATTTCTTTTGTTGTTAGTATGGTAAGTCAATTTATCACGTGAATAGTAAATTTCGATCAATTGACAGTGTAACGGTCGAAATGTTTCAACATCTATGGAAACATTTGGATTGAAGGTATGAAACATCCCAATTGAGCTCAAAACCACCACAAATCCCATATTTGATCCATTTAATCCCTTTCCATATATATATTTTTTTTATAAAAAGACCAATCCATTGTAGATTTCTTGGTCCACGAATTGATCGTGAGGACGAATCAAATCCCATTTTGGAGTTTTTTCAAATTCGAAATGTACGCAAGTATATATTTTTTTTGCTATCATTTCTTGCTACAAATAGATAGATTAGGTGTAAATGCATCAAATCTATGATGCATTTACACTTGATTTGTACACGTATTGAAGATCATTTAGGGTAAAAATTTAAAATTTGGGGAAAACCCCAATTTCATTGGTTTTTATCCTAAATATCCATGATTATGCATAAATTGATTATATGTTGCATAATTTAGCTCGTTCTACAAGTTGGTTGGGTTAAATATTTTTCCAAAAAAAATATTTAAACATTCAAATAGTTAAGTAATGTTATAAGTTAATAGTAAATAGGTTTTCTAAAATTATACATAATATTAAGACACTGATGTAAGTGAATAAAGATTCGTTAATACCTTGATTTATGACTTTTTTTATAATAAGCAATTAAATAATAGTTATCTAATTAATAATACTTTGACTGACTATCAGATACCTGCCTCAACATATTACAAACCGCTATGGTCATTCATTTCCACACTACATGTGGTTGTATATTATGGTTTGATAGTTTATAAGTGTTTTTTTTTTTTTTTATAAGTAGTTTATGAATGTGTTTTTATGCTTGTTTTATCATTTTCCAAACTTTCCACAATATTTTCATCATTTCAGCATTATTTCAATCATTTCCACGAAAAATGTATTATTTCCACACTGGTCGATATATTTCCATTTCCGGGCTGGTCGAAATAAACCTCGAAACCGAAATTTATTTCCTTGGTCTACAGTGACAATACGTAAGTGTTGTAACTATGTTTTTCCTTCTTACAAGCCTATAATATTAATTGCACTACTCAAGTGAGAAAACGTTTGTAGAAAATACATTGTAACTTTGTTATAAGTCTGCTAATGGACATTGTATATATCCTCTCTTTTCTTCTTCTTTTTTATTCAAGAATGGATACTATATTACTCTATCTTTTTGAACAAGTAGACTTAAACTAGGTAATCCCACTATATATGTGAACAAGCCCAGAAATACTATGGTTATGAAGCCTTTTTATGTGACCGTCAAAATTAGAGTTCATAACTAGATAAGCAACAAATTTATTAGGTCATGTTTCTCAGATTTGCAATATGATATCATAGTGGCATTTGATTTTAGTGATCTTTCCAGACCTAAATCAAAAGTTTGACCTTTTCAACTAGGGAATATTGAAAAGGAAACAATTACGTAAAAGTAATTACAACTGTGGGATTTGAATTAAAAACAAGGGAATTCAATTGGCATCCTAACAGTGCTAACTGCACAATTACTCAATGCTAGACAATTTCAACAAACTGAGATGACTCCCACAAGTGAATTTAGCCAAGTAAAGCAATCATCAAAATACAGGCCCTGGAATCAATTATATTTAAAAAATCAAGGGAGACATAAAACCTCATAATTATTGCGAAGGTAGATTAGTCACCTTGTCACCAATCTCAGAAACAAAGATCAATGTAAATGCGGCAGTAAAGCCTGACTTTGCAATTGCTGCTAAGAGCGATGAAGGTCCTCCATTCACAAAAGAGATCAGAAAAAATGCTAAAGCACATCCAAGTAGCACAATAGATATAGAGACCAGATATGGAACTTGATTAAGAGGCTTCCTCCTGCCAAATGATGACATATATTTGAGTTTGATATTAATAAGTATTGATGTCCACTAGCACAAGAACATGGCACAAATGTAAATGCACTTGAATTTACTACAGGTGTAAGATCATTCTCCTAAAAGAATCCAAAATCAAAATTAGGCTCACAACAATGAAGTATCCTTGGACATCCAAAAATTTGAGTTTAGTTGAAACAATCAAGATAAAGCTTTGACTTATGTGAACAAGGATTTAGTTGAATTTACAACTTCAAATTGTTTATGTTGCTTTATTTTGAAAATATTCGTTCAAGAGAAAAGAATCAACAAAAATTTGTCCCATACTTTAGAGCTCATACATTTATATGGGGGGTGCGACACCCTTAGGGCAAAAAAACTTAGGGTTTTGGGGGGTGTGGTAAGCCTAGGGAACAAGCCCTATGGGTTTTGAGAGGTGCAGCACCCTTAGGGTTTCCCTTAGATCCAATCTGGGAGAGAAAAAAAGGAAGAAAAATACTTGTAGATCTTTCTGCTCTGATACCGAGTTAAAATTGAAACCCTAAATGTGTAAGAGAATAGAAGAAGAGAATATGGAAAAAAGAGAAGAGAAGAATGGGAGAGAAAGAGTGGGGATCGATTTCCCCAACTTTGTTATTTATATTATTATGAAATAAATGTGGGCCCAATAACCTAAACCTAATAGATTAAATAATAATAACAATGAAGGAAATATAAGGACAAATACTTCCAAAATTAGTATCGAGTCAGAGACATATTTCGTTGAGGAATTTTGAAAGAAAGAGTCCATCTCCTTTCAGATTTTAGAACATGTGACTTGAAGACCCTAATTTAAGGAGAGGGTAGATAAAATGGTGGAAAGCCGTTACTAATGATGGTTGGGCAGGTAACACTTGAGAAGCTTTCCTGAGACTTGGAAATGGTTAGGGTAACCGTGGAAGGTAAGGTGTTTTTCTTCGCAAGGGAGTAGAAATGTGGTAGTTCCCTTCTCCGGGTTAGAGAGGGAGGAAATGGTTAGAGGAGGCAGTATTCCTAGGATAACTTGGGCTCTGGTTGAGTGGCGTGTTCAGGGATATCATCAAAGCTAAATCTCATAAACCATTATTGAGGAAAGTTGTGATGCAAGGGAAGTGTTTTATCGCCAAAGAGAAACAGAACCGGGGTGGACGGTTCCTTAGACTCTGAGGTCAAATCCTCAAGATGTAACATATCTTTCTATTTCTGTAATACCCTGAACTTTTGGTTAAGGATATTATGGTAACTTCACATGAGAAGGAAAACCTGAATCTTTTTCAGACTTCTGTTATTGTTTTTGTAATTAAATCTCATATTTGAGTATGTGGGTTCAATTGGTTTCATCTCGACAACTTTGAAAAATTAGAGTTTTGTAGGACCAACACCTTAGGGCTTAATTCAACTTTTCGAGCGAGACCCAGATGTTGCAGGGGAATTTTTCTTGCCCCAGATGACATTCCTAAAATTTTATAAAACAATTATTTTATGTGCCCAAGACACCAAAAATATTCTTAAACTACCCTTACCAGCTTACCCGAGAAATTTGGAACCTTTCTTGAAACATAAAAACCCTAGCTGGAGATTTCGGGAAATCGTCCATGGCTCTTTCGTGAAAGCCTATGAGACCGATCCACTCATGGGGATCCACGGAGGATCCACATGAAGGGTTCGGCCATGGTAGGATTCCACAAGAGGACTATACGGCCTACTCCCTTGGTGAACTTATTGATTTGGGATATGAGGTTACACCACATGGCTTACTTTTCCGGTTAATGTACTTTGCATTGGGGCATATTGAGGGTGTGATGTGTATTGAAGTGATTAGTGGTGTGACCCTACTGGGTGCCCATTGTTACTTTTAAAGGGTGAGGTCCTACTAGGCGGCACCCTATTATAATTAAGAAAGGCCCGGAGCCCTAGGGTGAAAGACCCCGAACTTTTATTCCTGCAGAAGAACCTTATTGATTACTCTCCCAGTGTGGGAAGGAGATGGAGACCCCGGTGAGGTAATTGAGTGAATGGTGGGTGAGAGCATTCATGTTATCGGTTCATCATATTATTATCGTGGTTATGATTGTCTTGCATGTACTTAGCATGATCTATCAATTTTGGTTGATATAAAATGCATGTCGGACTACTTGTGGAACAATGAGTCCTTCTGGACTCACGACATTTGCCGATATATTTTAGATTTGACCAACGATGTCTATGAAGACTCGAAGATTTGATAGATCCAGGTTTGGATGATCTAGACGAGGACAATTATGAGGATGTTTACACGGAAGATGGCTAGATAGCCCTAGACTTATTATAAACACTTTATATGCCTTCTTTACTCAAGTGTTTCAAACAAGCTTGTTTTGGCTTGATTTTTTAGGATTTGTCCTCGTTTTATTTTATAACATGGTTGATTCTTTGTAAACATGATTGAATTGATTTTATGATATGATTATTCCACATCTTTTTAATGTTTATGAGCATGTGTTAAATATAAAAAAGATAGCCTTAACATAACCCTTTTAGACCGATATGTGTATCGGATCCAAGAGACTGTCACCGAAATGCAACACGAGACAGTAACCTATTTGCTGACTTGTGGTGTGATTTCCGATACATAGATGGCATAACTGGTTTCTAATCAGTAGGAATGATTCAAAGCCCTATAAGCAAGGTTTAAATTTCGTTTCGTAGGAATGTTTCGGTCAAGTGAAAAACCGAAACATTCACGAACGAAACGAAACATTCACGAAAAATTGAAAAAATGGCGAAACGGGCGAAATTTACGAAACATTGCGAAACATTCACGAAACATTGCGAAACATTACAAAACATTCGCAAAATCATGCATTTAAGGCATAAATAAACTTAAAAATGATGTTTAAAGTAGTTAAATGATTCTGAAAATCATATATTATAAAGAAATCATATTTTTCTTTACCTGATATGCATCGATAAATTGATTTTTGATTTTTCTCTATTTTCTTTTAATGAATGATTCAATTATTCGAACTAACGATTTTTTGTAATTTGTCTAAACTTGAAATGCAGATCAAGGTCAAAGAGATGATGTACATGGACGAATTGAATATGCCCAAGTCACCCAACTTTCATGTAGTTTGGAGAAAAGAAAAATGATTGTTACTGCTACTATATATAGCTTCCAGTGCTAGTGTTGTTCACATGAGATGATTAAACGAAGCAGAATGGATTAAGAGTGTTCAAGAACTCTTGAACCTGTTCATGCTATTTATTATTATTTGTTGTGATAAAATAACATTCAAATATTCCAACTTTCAAGAAAATGTAATAAAGCACCTTGTGTAGTTTCTTTTTTATTTAGTGGCATTTTGCGTTAAACAAATCTAATACATGTTTGGGGGTGGGTACAAAGATCAAATGGCTAATAATCACCAATCAGATTGATTTTCAACTAAGATTGGAGATCGTCCCTATAAAAAAAGAGTCAGGACATTGATCTCTAAGAATGTGCTAATGGACTTTTCCCCGCACATGCTGAATTTGAAGTATTATTGGAAATACGTGTTTTAATCAGTTTTAGAGAAAAAACGGAGTATAATCCGTACAATTCAATGTATATGTTGTTTAAAACGTTTTCTAAAAAAAACTTACTATTCGGGTATAATACGTATATAGTACGCAGAATTTCTAATTAGGGGTGGACCCACACACTAAAAATCAACTTGATTGGTGATTTCTAACCGTTGGATTTTTTTATGGGTCAATTTTTAACCGTGAAATTCGAGTATTATTTGGGCTAGTCAGATCCCACGATTAGAAACATTCCAAAACATTCGGTCCCATGGAGTCCATTTTTGCTCGCACATCTATATGAGCTACGTGGCACAATCTTAGACACCATTGACCATATTTGTCCCATCCCTAGATGGACCCTCTAGGCCAAAAATAAGCTTGATTAGTTATTTCTAACCGTTGGATCTAAGTACCCAAATAATACTCAAATCCCGCGGTTAAAAATCAATCCATGAAAAAGCTCAAATCCAATGGCCACGTGGCACACTCTTAGAGACCATTGACCGTATGGATTTTTGTCCCATCCCTAGATGGAACTCTAGACCAAAAATATGCTTGATTTGTTATTTCTAATGGTTGGATCTAAATACTCAAATCCTGTGGTTAAAAATCAATCCATGAAAAAGCTCGCATCCAAGGGCCATGTGGCGGCATCTTAGAGACCACTAACCGTTTGGATGTTGGTATCATCCCTAGTTAGACCTACTTATTGAAAATCAGCCTGATTAGTGATTTCTAGCCTTTGGATTTGAGTATCCCAAATAAAATTTGAATCTCACGGTTAAAAATAAAGCCATGAAAAGGATTACAATCCAACAGTTAGAATAACTAATCGGGCTGACGTTTGGTCCACCGATTCATCTAGGAATGGACCAAACATCTATACGGTCAGTAGTCTCTAAGATTATGCCATGTGGCTTATATAATAACATATATAATATAAAATGGTAATTTGATTACTACCGTATAGTTCTTTTTTGTTTCTTAAACTGAAAAAAAGGGATTACCTTCATTCTTTAACAAGTAACAACAGAGAAAAGAGAAAAATGGAGAAGATGAAGGAGAGAGGGGAGGAAGACGCCGCTTGCTGGGGAGATCACGTCGCCGCTTGCTAGAAAAGGAAAAGGTAACGTTGTTCTTCTCTCTCTCCTCTTTCATGCACACTGGTCTCTCCTCTCTCAATCTCTCTTAGGCTCTACAGATCTCGTTTGGGGATGGGGGTTTTTTAAATGAAGGAGATTTTTTTGCTAAAAATCTGGAATTTAGGGCTTTTCTTTCTTCTTTTACGATGTTCAATCTGTGAAATCGAAACGAACGAAATAATGGATGTTTCGTTTCGGTTCCCTTAAATGTTTCGTACGAAACATTATGAAACATTACGAGATTTTAAACCTTGCCTATAAGTTAGCTTTTAGCAGCAATCGACCGATTTCACAGATTCGATCTACATAGTAAGATATGATCGAAATACTGACTATAGTGCGAATCTGCCAGATTCAAAGTTCTGTTTTGCAGTCCTATTTCAGGCAAGCAGATGACCTTTCCGGACCTCCAGCAAGGACTTTTCGTAGTGCTTTGAGTCTATGTTACCCGGACACGACAAGGATACGGGACCAACACGGTGTGGACACGACATTTACACTTAAAATGAAAGTATCCGACACGGATACGACACCCGTTTCAAAGTATCTAGGTATCATAGCTTTGAGTTAGCTTTTAGGCAATATTTACCATTTCTGGAAATTCGACCTGTGCTAAATGTTATGGTCAAAACACTGACAGTAGCTCGAATCTGATAAATTCGAAGCTTGTCTTGCAATGTGATTTCAGATAGGAAGATGGCATTTTTAAAAATTTCCCGACAAAGAAAATTTTGAAGTTCTGTGAGCTAGCTTTCTAGAACAGTCGGCGGAAATTCAAAAATTCCATTTGTGTTGTCCGTAATATTCAAAACACTGACAGTAGGTCAGAAAATCCAGTTTTGAGGTTCTGTGTTGTGTAACACTTTCGGGAGAGAAGATGACCTTTTCTAAGATCGATGCACAAGGATTATTCGAAGATCTCTGCGAGACCTTTCCGAAAATGTATGGCCCATTCGCAAATTCTTTTTAACGAATGAGATATGGTCAAAATAGTTCATTGCTGCCCTATTTTGCCTTAGTCAAATTTTAAGACTTGACCGAGTCAACTGGGTTGACTCATACCTAGACCGAGTTGACCTTATCGGTTACCCTAGACTTGACTTAGGAGTTTTCGATTAACTCTAACTGATTCATAATAACCTCACGTAGATTGCACAATAGCCTAGTCGATCAAACGAACTTAATCTAACTCTGATAATTGATCAATCGCGTAGAATCATTCTAGGGTTACTTCGCACCTAGATTCTTTCGTACTTAGTGGGTTTCGAAATGAACCTTAGTGGTCTAATTGACCTAATTAGACCACTAGAGAACATTCATAGATCATCTCTGGGTTGGGTATGGGTCGATCCACGGGTTTTCAGATCGTATCTGGATATCCGATTCAGAGCATGACAGTTTCCCAACAGGTTACAAGTTCGTTATTTCTTGGCTTATCTTCTGAGCTTGAGAAGCCCAAGTTCGATGTTGTTGAGGCAATGATTCCCGCTAACTTGAGATCATTTGTGGATGCCCCTCAGGTGCCTGGAGAGATCATCCCTTACAATATCATATCCAAATACGATGGTGATAATGTCTCTTTCGGACGATGAAGTCAAGCTTTGATATGTGAGTCCTCAGATAACGGCTCTCAGTGGGAGGACATTGCTGTGGCTCTTTCTTCCATCTCTGATTCACCGATCCTATTCCATCTCATTCCTTGCAGAGGAAGGAAGATAGTATTCTTTGTTGAGAATAGTGTTACCCTCAAGTTTCTCTGTGATTTGATTTCGATTAGAGTGGGAATGCAATCATTTATGTGAGTAGGTGGTGCCAAAGGTGAATGTTGTTCCGGTGGTGGCTCCCTTCACTCCAGTGTTGTCATGCCCCCAAATCCGATATCTGGTCATGTCGACCTTTTTCGTATCTTGAGGCGTAATCTGATCATACAAACGCGCAGTTAAACAAAACTGGTATCACGATGAAACGGAAATACATCGGATAATTTTTTTTATTTTGTTTAAACAATCAATTAGATGAAACGCACTTCATTGACATATTAATAATATCAGAGGATCTCTAGCCTCAATCAAAACCATAATATGTCCATCCAAAAGAAAACATTGTATATATCGTACTTCCAAATACATGTTACTAAACGGTCAAAAGACCTACATATCTCATGTATCCTTCTACAAGATAGAAGCATTAAACAAAATATAATATCGTCTCTAGTACAAGTCTATTGACAGAAATGCTGGAAGCATCAAACCAACTTCCCATTATCCCTTCCTGAAAACAAAACATTTTAAAACGATGAGCTAGGGCCCAGTAAGTACATTCCTCATGCGTAAAACCACTTAAATCAATGACTTTTGTTTATTTTAAAACAAATACGATTTGCAAATGAGTTTCACATGTAATTTGATAAAACTCAATTCTCCGTCAATTACTTTCATATAACTCCGAATACAAGGATGACCTCTCACACAACAGTTAAAATTTCTCTTATCAGAATACCTGTGACCATTTCTATACAGTCAAACTATTGATTATGATGTATTCGATACCAACATTCCATCAGTTCTAATGTACGATGTCAACACTTTTAGCCTACAAGTAGACTCCTTAATGTGCACACTAATTGTTTCATTAGGTATCCTCTATTCGGATTCCCTAATTTCTTTTTTAGTATAAATACCCGAGGGGTCTCATGAATGAGACAAAGCCTCTCCTTTAAGGGACCGGAACCCCAAGGGGTCTTAAAGAAGTAAGACAACGCCTGATACTTTAGGGGACTAGAACCCCAAGGGGTCTCAAAGCAATGAGATAACGCCTGATTCTAACTAATCTGGTATTCTCCATTCCCGGTCGCATTCTTATTCATGTCCTTAATCGTATTTATATGCATAAAATATTAATGTTTGTAGAAACATCTTTATATGCATAACATACATATTCTAACATTTTTTTAAACTAAAAATATGAACATTTAAGCCCAGTTAATATTCTAGAAAAAACACATAGAAAACTGATGAAAAACACATATATCTCCTTTTGAATGATTTTGAGCATGAATTCATCTAACTAAACCAGATTACACATGCTCCCATCTATCACAATTTCATGCTTGTAAGAGCATGGTTTAAAATTTCGGAATGTTTCGTAATGTTTCGTATGTTTCGTTTCGTAAGGACACCGATACAATCCAAAAAAACAAAAATATAATTTATGATTTTGAATAATATTTCGTAATGTTTCGGAATATTTCGTAATATTTCGTAATGTTTCAGAAATTTCGTTTTTTCAATGTTTCATGAATGTTTCGTTTCGTTTCAAAGTTTGTCTCGGTTTTTCACTTGACCAAAACATTCCTCCGAAAATAAATTTTAAACCTTGTGTAAGAGTACAAGAAATCATCAATGCATTTACACATTTCATGTGGAAAATAAAAAAATATGAATTTTTCTTTACTAAAATTAACAGATAACAGGAATAAAATCTTCAGATATTTTTTCCAAAAATAATAAAATTTTTTAGAATTTTTCTACAATATTCTGAGAATTTTCTACTATTTCCAAAATAAAATAACATTTATAAGTAAATAAATAATTAATTCATTAAATAAAGGCATAAAATAAATAACTATGTACTTACATGCGAATACGCTAGAATCCCAAATCCTAGAACCTCGTACGGCACGACTCTCGAGGTAACGCGTATCTCGAAGCAATGGCCCCACAAAAAAATTTTCAAAGGACCTCCTGAATATTTTCAGGAATTCTTGAAAGACACAAGAGGAAGGAAAAAATGTCATGATACAGTGTAGCTGACGAGTAAGGGAACACAAACAACAGGTTAGAAGTAAAAGTAGGAATATGCAAGACAGAAGCTAAAGATAACTAGGGAGAGGGGAGGATGTTCCCTTTCCCAGCTATTGAGGATAAAGTGCTCGTATGCAGTTTTAACCTTATCCCTCCCTGAACAAATAGAGTAGTTAGAAAAAAGGGAAGACGTACCCGTCATGTGTTCCGAAGCCCTGAATCAATGATCCAGGAGGGACTAAAGGAAGAGGTGAACACATGATGGGCAGGCCTAATGTTACCTGTCTGAGCAAAGGAGGTTGAGGGTGTGGCAGAAGGACCATCAAGCTGACTCAGCAAGCGTTGAAGAGTAGCAATCTCAGCAGCGGAAATACCAGCAGGAGCTACCAAAGGACTGGGCTGTGAATCCTGAGGCACGGAAGCATCCAAACGAGCAGTGTGGGCCCCAGAAGCCCCAGAGGATGCTAGCTGGCTAGGGCGACCATGAAGCTTCCAGCATCGATCCTTTACATGCCCCAACTTGCCACAGTCACACTTGGGCCTCTCCCTCGAAGAAGACTACCCAAAAGTTGTACCAGTAGGAACATAAGACACGGCCATAGCAGAAGGCTGAGAGGAGCGACCCTTCTGCGAATGCTGATGCTGGAAGGTGGGAGGAGCAGAGGAGCTGGCAAACGCTGATCGCTCGGGGACCGGATGCTCATCCTAGAGAGAAATCTGTCGGCTCTCCTCACTCTAAGATACGAATAGACCTCGCTGAGAGAGAGAAGATCCACCCTGCTACTGAGGATCTGGACTCGAGCAAGCTCATACGAGGGATTGAGTCCCGAGAGGTACTCAAAGATCCTTCCCTTCTCCACATGTCGCTGATACGAGAGAATGTCCTCAGAGCGTGGGGGCTGATAGGAATAGTAGTAATCAAGCTCCTGCCACATGCTCCAGATAGAGGTGTAGTACTCAGTAAGAGACTTCGGGAGATACTCTGCTTCAACTGAAAGGCTCGACCAGTGTTCTGTGTCTGAGAATAGGTCTTCTTAGTCGTCTCCCACACCTCCTGAGCCGTGCGCATAAATAAGAAACTCTGGCTGATGTCGAGTTGCATAGAGTTGAGCCAAGACAACAGTAAGGTCATCAGTCTCCCACTGTCGATATGTGGGATCAGTCTTGGGAGGTTCAATTGTGTCCCCAGTAGTGTGGCCTAGCTTCCCACGGCCGACAATAAATAACCGAGCAGCCTGAGCCCATGCCAAGTAGTTCTTGCCATCTAATTTCACCAAGGTAATCTGCAATCCGGGGTTCTCATAAGCCACTTGATGCACCATAGGCCCTCCAACTCCGATGGAGGAGGCTTCCGTGCTCCCAGTGGACCTTGAGGGAATATCCGGAGGCGGAGGCAGTGGTAGAGTCTCCATAACATATCAAATAGATGGAGTACCAAGAGAAGCACACGAGAAAACTCCAAAAAGAACTATCGCATAGTCAAACAAACCCGAGAGAAGCCATAATGAACCCGGACAGACCTAGCAACAGTCCACCAATAGATTGAAGCACCGTGGAACCTTATACACCATGAAAAAAGGGGCTGGATGGCCTAAAGGTCCAACCGATAGCCAAAAAATGGCTCAAAAACGTCACGGACAGCACTTAGAGGGGGAAATTTCATCCCACAACCTCATAGAATCACAACACAGTATAAGAAATAAGGTATACAAGATCTCGCAACCATCCGATGGGTTTTTTACCCTTTGAGCAGCCCAAGAAACGCAAAAAAAGGGCCAGGCGGTAAGAAATAGGTGGGGTTTTCGATCTCACGACTTCAATTAACAACCAATCGAGGCATAAGAGGTATCAATGGATTCCTCATTATGTGTAGAGGCTAACCCAAGCAAGAAACCTCGACAAAAAAGTCCTAACAGATCAAGAGAGAGGCTAGAAGTAAAAAACGCGATTTACCTATTTTCGGAGAAGATCGCCTGAAAGTCCTTCAAGATGGTCCCAATAAATTTGGCAAAAATCACCAAAAATCCTGAAAAATAAAGCTTCATCAAGTAGGGAAGCTTTCGGAGATCGAGATCAAACTTGCAAAGTTGCTGACGTCAACATGACAGCCTGATGACGTCAGCATCAGTAGCTATTGATAGATCCTTCACCTCTGGCTTTACACAATAAAGGTCTACAAGAATGGATAGATTTTGGCTCTGATACCAAGTTGGAATGGAGGTCATTTTGTAGGTCACAATGACTCCATAAATCTTATTTATATAAAAGGGGCATTACAAAAGACAAGTATACCCTCACATAAAGGGGTATTTACAGAACAATAAAATACGTATAAAATACGTATCTGATAACATATATCACATCTTCAGCTTGCAGATGACACCCTCATATTCCTTGGTCCATCAATATCCCAGGTTAGATTTCTCAAAGGCCTCATTTGTTGTTTTGAAGCGGTGTCGGGGCTGTGAGTGAATCTAGCCAAGAGCAAGGTGTATGGAGTGGGAGGGGTGGAAAATATTTCGGACTTGGTAGACATTTTGGGGTGTTGCATTGACAGCTTGCCTGCTACTTACTTGGGCCTCCCCTTAGGGCCTTCGTATAGGTCAAAAGCTCTGTGGACTCCTGTGATCGAGCGCTTTGATAGGAGGCTAGCCTTGTGGAAGTCGAGATACCTTTCTAAAGGGGGTAAACTGGTGCTGATTAAAAGCACTCTTTCCAGTCTGCCTATTTATTATCTCTCTGTTTACGGTCCCCTGCAGCGTGGCGGCTGTTAGAGTTTCTAGTTTATTTCCTTTATGTTCATATTATATAGATGGGCTTTATGTAGAATGTTGGGCCCATATGTTCTATAAGTGTAAGTGGGCCCACACCACTTAAGTGAATAGTATATATATATATATATATATATATATATATCAACATGAGAAGGCCGAACAACATATCTTTATACCTCTCTCTCTCTCTCTCATCTTCTATTCTTCTCTTCATTTCACATGGTATCATAGCATATCTGATCCTGTTGAAACCCTAGTTTCTTTCTCCATCCTTTCTTCCTCCATTTTTTTCTTGTTTTTAGGGTTTTGAAGTATCACAAACCCTAAGTAGTTATTGTTTGATTGTTTATCCCTAGATGTGAATCTAAGTTGTTTTTGGGTTTAACTCCACGTTTATGACATTGTTGGAGACGTGAGGAGTTTTTTCTTGGAGTTTGGAACACTCGTCTTTTAAAGTGAGGTGGTTCTCTTGATGTTGTGTCCCACGGGTGGACTGTTTTTCTACTTTATGTGTTGCCACACCCCTCTAAACTGTTGAAGATGTGTGTTGATCTTAGTGCACATCAACTGTTTGATTCTAATTGGTGCATGCATATCTCTCCAAGTGGACTGTTTCATGATGTGTGTGGATCTTTGTGCACACCAATTGTTTGATGTTTGATTGGTGCATGCATATCCCTCTAAGTGGGCTGTTTGGTAGACTATTTGGTGGTTGTTTGGTGGCTGTTTGCTAGGCTGTTTGGTACCTTTTTGGACTATTTGGTACCAGTTTGGTGACTTCTTTTTGGTGGACTATTTGGTGACAATTGTGTGACTACGTGTTCTCAAGTGGATTGTTTGTTTAAGCAATTTGTTTGGTGATGTTTTTTCCTTATTTGCATGATTGGTGAAGGTACTTATGGCTGCCTCTAGTGATGTAAAAATACCTCTTATGGGTACTTCTAATGGCATTAGTACTCAGATAACTTCTATAAAGTTGCATGGCACTAATTATTTAACTCAGATATAACATTTGTTATTGGCGTAGTTAGTCAATTTATGCATGCCCCACGACAGCCACATTGGGATGCCGTTTTCCGGATTCTATGTTATCTGAAGGGGTCACCGGGCAAAGGGTTGTATCAACCATCACATACTTTACCTATTACTGATTTCTCTGATGCTGACTAGGTTGGCAGTCGTACAAATCGTCAGTTGACTTCAAGTTACTGTACATTTGTTGGTGGTAATTTGGTGACTTGGCGTAGTAAGAAGCAAAATGTTGTTGCTCGCTCAAGTGTCGAAGCAGAATACAGGGCTATTGCCCACAATGCGTGTGATATGTTATGGGTCCAATACCTTCTTAAGGAAATGAGATTTGAGGTTCCTTCTCCTATGCCTATGTATTATGACAATCAGGCTGCTAGCTATATTGCTAGCAATCCACTGTTTCATGAGCGGACAAAGCACATCGAGGTAGATTGTCATTTTATCCATGACATGGTGTTATACTAACGGACCATCGCTCCTTATAAATCAGCAGATCAATTGGGAGATTTTCTTACAAAGGCCTTGCCTAGAAATCCATTTTTCCTTTATGTCCAAGCTAGGCATGCTTGATTTGTATGCTCCAACTTGAGGGGGAGTATTAGAGTTCCTAGTTAATTTCCTTTATGTTTATATTATTTAGATGGGCTTTATGTGGAGTGTTGGACCCATATGTTCTATTCATGTAAGTGGGCCCACACCACTTAATTGAATAGTACATATATATCAATATGAGGAGGCCGAACAACCAAGGTAGTTAAGGGCGCAAGGCGCAGTTAAGGGCTAGGACCACTGGCGCCTAAGGCGCAAGGCGAGGCACGCGCCTGACTGAAGTGAGGCACAATATTAAAAATTATAATAAATATAAGAAATATAAAAAACATTAAGAAAAACAACATTATAAAATAACAAAATAGGTAATCATAAGCTCCATAAAACATAAAAGATAATAAATGTCGAAAATTTCAAGTAACCCAAAAGGAGTTCCACATAACATTGTCATTCTCTAAATACAAAACAAGTAATCAAAAAGCAATAAAACATAAAAGATAACAAATGTTCAAAATCTCAAATGGCCCACAATTAGTTCTACTCAAGGTTTAAAATTTTGTTTCGGAGGAATGTCTCGGTCAAGTGAAAAACCGAGACAAACTCCGAAACGAAACGAAACATTGAAAAATGGCGAAACAGCAAAATTTTCGAAACATTACGAAACATTTCCGAAACATTACGAAACATTTCGAAACATTACGAAACATTACGAAACATTATGACATATTACGAAATGTTCCGAAACATTCCCAATATCATGAAATAATATTTTTTATTTTTTTGGATTGTATCGGATTGTATCGTAATGTCTCGGTTTGTCTCGGCGAAACAAACCGAAACATTACGAAACGAAATGAAACATTCGAAACAAACGAAGCATTCAATGTTTCGTTTCGGTTCTCTTACGAAACGAAACGAAACATACGAAACATTCTGAAATTTTAAACCACGGTTCTACTTAACATCGTCATCATCTAAAATATAATCATTAGCTTCATCCCCATCATCTAAAATATAATCATTAGCTTCATCCCCAGCATCATCGGATGTGTTAGCCTCCTCAATATATTATTCTTCTTCTATCTCCTCCAAATTAGCCTCTTCCTCTTCCGGCTCCCTTATTGAAGCCCTTGCCCTTACTCTTGACCTTGATATTCACCAACTCTAGCAGCTCTCACAGCAACACTCCATGTCAAGCTATCATCCTCAAACACCAATTCATCTTCGCTTCTCCACCTTCTGTTTCCATCTCCCCAAGTAGCCATTCATTACTTTCATCAATGTCTTTCAATGAGATAGGTTTAATTGTATTTCTCATATCATACCTATGCTTAATATAATAGGCCAACGTACATAATTTAAAAAAAAAAAACATGTATTTTAGTGAGGCACGGACCTGATGCACCTGTAGCCTAGTCTGAGGCGCGCGCCTTACTAAACGAGCCTGGCCCTGACCCTTTTAAGGCTGCTTTAGGTGAGCCGTGCGCCTGAGGCGCGCGCCTTGACTACAGACATATGTTCATACCTCTCTCTCTCTCTAACCCTAATCTCCCTCATCTTCTATTCTTCTCTTTATTTCACAGCAGCTACTCTAGAAAAGTTCATGAGGGATTTCTTATGGCATAATAGGATGGAGTCCTGCAAATTCCATTTGTTGGCTTGGAAGTCAATTTGTAAAGACAAGGAGTCAGGGGACCTGTGGATAAAGAAGATCAAAGTAATGAATCGGGCTCTTTTAGGTAGACGGTTGTGGAGGTTTGGGGAGGAGCATTCTAGTCTGTGGAGGAGGGTCACTGGCGACAAGTATAAGGAGTTGATCTTTGGGTGGGAATGTGGTCCGCCCCTGCTTCTGTATGGTTGCAGTGTGTGGAGGGGTATCTTGAAGATCTCTGTGGAGTTCACCAGAGGTGTTCGTTTTAGGGTTGGATCTGGGCAAAGAATCATATTCTGGGAAGACATTTAGTGTGGTGAATCCTCTTTGTAGGAGGATTTTCCGGCCTATGCCCTTTCCGTGAGAAAGAACTGGTCAATTTAGGAGTATGTTCTAGGCGGAGGAAAGGCTACGGGATGGAATTTTGGTTTAGGATAATCTCAATGATTGGGAGATAGAGCCCCCTGTCTCGAATGCTTCTTCGGCTACAAGATACCCATATTCTCCCCTCAGTCCAGGATAAGCGGCTGTGGATACCCATATTCTCCCCTCAGTCCAAGATAAGCGGTTGTGGAATTGGAGTAAGGATGGTTCATCTTCGGTTCGCTCTTTTTATGGGGGTTTAGATGATTTCTCCAACACTTTCTATCATGTTTCTCTTGTTTGGAAATCCAAGATTCCTTCTAAGATCGCATTCTTCAGTTGGTTGGCTTCAAAAGAGTATTTTGACAGTTGATCAGTTAAGATCTAGAAGGGTCATTATTATTGACTATTGTGCGCTGTGCAAGCATTTTGGGAAACTGTCAATCACCTTCTATTACACTGTGAAGTAACAAGGGAGGTTTGGTTCTAAGTTCGGGATGAGATGGGTGATGCTGGGTTCTTTTTTGTTCAGCTTCTCAGTTGGCACTCTCTTACCTTCTCTTCTAGAGGGCAGATTTTATGGCGGATGCTCCCCTTCGCTACCACTTGGGATCTTTGGCGGGAGAGGAATCAGAGAATATTCGAAGAAAAGAGTGAAGATTTGGCTTCGATCATCCTTAGCGTTAAGGGGTTGATGTTCCATTGGTCCAAGGTGTTTGTGGAGTGTTGAGGGCCTCTTCTTCGAAGACTTTGTTTTCCGCTGGGATCTCATTTGTTCTAGGGAAGCGTGACTGGTGCTCTCTTTTCCCTCTTCCTTTTCTTTGTCTTTTGCTTTTATGTTTGGGGCTCAGCCTCTAGTAGGTCATCTCGACCTCTTTGGCGGTCTCTTTTGTATCGATTTTCCTTTTTAATGAATCTTTTACTTACAAAAAAAGGACAAATATGATAACACACCAAACTTTCGTTCCACAGGAACATTCTCTTCTACCTGTTTTGTCACCTAGTTTTGACATTGATTTTCTCGTTGGCTGACATAGTGGTGTAGGTACACAATGTACTACTGAAAGGATTACTCTAAGGTGTATATGGGGAGAAATGGCCCACTAGCCAATCCTCCACTTCCAATAGCCAATCTGAGTCAATTACACATCTGATTATTCTTCGAAGTTTATGGATGTCCCTGTTGTCAACGATTTTAGTCTATCAATTGTTGTTCGTAAAGGAAAACGAGCTTGCACTCAACATCCTCTATCTAATTTTGTCACATATCAGTCATTGTCTCCTAATTACCTATCATTCGTAGCGTTTGTTTATTTTGTTTCTCTCCCCTCTAGTGTTGCAGATGCATTATCCAAACTTGAATGGAGACAAACTACGTTGGATGAAATGGAGGCCTTAGAACAAAATCAAATATGGCAGGTGGTTGCTCTACCTCCAAGAAATAAACCAGTTGGTGCAAGTGAGTGTTCACAGTGAAGCACAAAGCCAATGGGACAGTTGAGAGATACAAAGCCACACTTGTTGCAAAAGGCTACACATACCTTTGAGATTGACTATAAGGAGACTTTTGCACCCATGGCAAAGATAAACTCCATCAGACATATCCTTTTTGTTGCAACAAATTACTCATGGCCGTTGTACCAGTTTGACGTGAAGAATACATTTCTTCACAGCGACCTTAAGGAATCTACCTATATGAAGCCATTACTTGATTGCAAGCTCCATAGAAACGAGAGAAAGGTTTTCTTACTGAAGAAGGCCTTGTATGGCCTGAAACAGTTTCCCAGAGCGTGGTCCGATCGGTTCAATAAAGCAACGAAGAAAGTGTGGTATATTCAAAGTCAAGAATATCACACCTTATTTGTTAAGATGTCACATGGACATTCCTTGGTGAGAATCTTGTCTCGTGACGAAGAAAAAGAGTGTGGTGGCTCAGTCTAGCGCAAAAGTTGAGTATCGAGCTATGGCTCACACTACTTGTGAGTTGACATGGTTGAAGAATCTTCTCTAGGACATAGGATTTGGAGTTGATCTCCATATTCCTCTGTTTCAAGATAATCCCATCTCAAAATCCCAATTTACTTTACAAGTAGCAACCCTATTTATGCGCCTCTGTTTTTTATGCTTTTTTTGTAATTATTTCTGTACATATGTGCAATCATCCAACTTATCTCCTCAATATTACCACATTTATAGTCTGAATTTCGTACCTGTAGATTTTATCTACTCAATATTATGTGTTTAATTATTTATCTATTTGAAAAAATGCATGCTTGTGATGCTTATGCCTCAGATTTTAGGCTAGTGAAGCACCTTGCTTCACATCTTAGTATTTAAAACACCAAATTCAACATCAGAAATCATATAATGTAATGTACATTTGTATCTTTGTTTATTGAGACAATCATCTTTCTTCCCAAATGTCTTGTTTCGCTTAATTAAGACACCTTCTTCCGTTAGCTTACCGAAACACAAAATGAGACCGACATTTTAAATATTGCATAAGATCAATGTCAAGCTAGATGGTAAAGACTTGTGGTCCCAGTTTATGTGAAGATTATTTGGTGGAAGCTCAAAATTGGTGTACACGTGAAAAATAAGACTTTACAACGGAAAGTAGATAGACCCTAGACCACAAAATGAAACATAAAAGGAAAACTGGCCCTTTATTATAAATAGAATCTTAGAGCAGTTATCTAGTCAATAACCCTGCAAGCACTGGTTTGAGGGAAAAAAGATACACCCAAAAAAGCAAAGATACATGAAGGAAGCAATGGTTCTCCTCATAGAGGAAGATGAGGAGATCATCAAATCAGTTGTTGCCAGGGTCGCCCCTTCATATTTGCTCAAATTGAATATGAAAATCATAAAAAAATAAAAAAAATAAAAACTTGAATCTTAGGATTGTAAGCGTGTGACGGTGATATGTCGTGAGGTGCTGCAAAGAATGACGAGAAGATTTCTTGTTGGTTTCTGTGCGCTCCTCTCTCTCTCTCTCTCTCTCTTGTGCGCTCGCTTAGTGTCAGTGCTAAATTGACAAAAAATGGTCAAGAGGTCTACAAGCCAGAGTCCATTCTCCCCCATCTAAAAATGACTAAAAAAAAGGAACTAATTTTTTGGAATTTTACATGCTTTATAGAAAATATTTTCCTCAATCTTCCTATGTGCAAAACACTTTTAAATGAGTATCTTCCAAGAAGATATTTTCTTCTCCTTTTGAGCTAAACAGAACCTTAATCTCTAGAAGCAGTAGCCAGTAGCCAACCAAAGGTATATAATTAGTAACGTCGTCAGTACATTCATTCGTTGAAGTGGCACTTTTACCAACAAATAGGTTGGGACCAACATTTTTCCTTAACTTTGGTATAGTGTGGTAGATTTAAGACCCTGAATGTTCTTATTGAAACACTTATTCACAGTTGGTTTTTGTTTAAGTTTTGCACACATGCATGCTATTTAATGGAAAAAACTAGGCAAGCCCCAAACCTTGTCTATGTTTCCAATTTCAATGGATCAGGCATTTCTCCACATAGAGGGAACAAACTTATTTAAAGTGTTATTTTTCCAGTTATGCAAATTATGTTAATTCATTTTCTATGATACAAGGATATTGGTCATTATGTTAAATTTTTGAAACACTGTATGTTTTGCTAATAAGAACTCAATGTAAAGTATATCATATACTCTGAAAATGAAGTGCATGACAGTTTTGGGCTCCAAATTTGAACATATAGTAATTTTATATTCCAAATAATTCTCTTAAGGAGACTAGTAAACTTCCTGCAGTACATATATGAGTGACAAAACAAGTATATCATTGGATTGTTTCACAAGCAAAATTCATAATGCAATAGTCCACAGAAATGACATGCAAAAATTTACTTCATATGGAAATTGATGATATTAAATATTTGACTCACGATTTCGATAACTTTTCACTGGGAGGACTGTCAGTAAAGAGCTTGTCGTTGCCATTTTCCTCTCTTCCTTCACAGCCCCCAGATCCAATGCTGACATTGGATGCTTGAGCTCTGGTTGTGCCACACACTGAATTCAATCTCGATATTTCTTTGTATCTCACTATAAATAAGTTAAGAAAAAGGTTACTCACTGATTGCTACACAACCATAAATACCAAGAAAACAGAGCATAAAGGCTAGTTAAATGAAAACCACTTTCTAATAATGTGGGAAACTAGAAATAAAAGCGCTTTTTAGAGACAACTTCTTCAAAACTTCAACGAGTCATCCATTCAAAAATAAAAGAAAAACAAAAAGGGGGAAAAAAGAATTTCAAAATGTTAATGAATCGAAGTTCTTGTTTGACCAAATGATTCTTTTACATCATGGGTTTCAATTTCCAAATGATACTTTGTGGACCTACACAATTTCGAATCTAGAATCTTTGTCACACCAAAAACTTGAGCAGATTCACCATTTTCACTATATGGGTCAGATATTTGAATAGGGAATTGCTTTTTCCACCGGAGTTTTTACTCCTCCCACCAACCCAAAAGTGAAAAAAGTATTAAATTCCAACTTACTCCCCTGGCTTTTGGCACTTGGAAACAAGAGCAAAATCATCTTCAAATTGGAGGGGCAGCTTACTTTTAGGCCCTGTATGGTGACCATGGAAAAGTTTTCTACGATGGGATTCTTAAGTCAAAATATGTTGATCTAAGAAACTTTTATGCAAATTTATAGGTAAAAATCATTTCTGCAAAACTTTACCAAGGGCAACCATTCAGGGCCTTATAGTAAAAGCTCTTAAGGGGAAAAAGTGCTTTCCTTTGAATATAGATCTAAGATTAATCGGAGATTCATGTCATGCTTCCAGCACACGTTTATATCGTACCAACACAAAACAAGTTGTTTTTTCTTAATCGATCTATTAAACTATTTGTTCTGATAATAATAAGTACTGACAAACCAAGTGACGATCTACCTTGACAATGTATTTATTGTGGATCCAATCGCATAATATGTATACAATTATACAAGAACATATACTTGAATGAAAAGGTAAACATTTTAAAACCATTGGTACTCTTCCTTAACTATTAATTTATATGAAAAATCATAAATATGTGCCAGCATTTCTAATTTGTTAATTGCCAGAGAGAAAAGAAGAGAATGATTGAAACCCAAAATTGATCTCCAGTATGGGCCGTTATCAATAATTAACATCACTTAACCAAATAAAACATGTATCTGTATACCAAATATTTCCCCAGTCAAGTGGAATTATCTTCATCCCTAAAAAAAGATTCTCTTTTTAAATCTGATTTTTCTGACGAAAAGAATGAGAAAATGTGTTTTAAGATGTCTTTGGGTGTCTGTTTTGAGAATGCTCATTCTTTCCAAAAACTTAGGGAAACAAATGATTCACAAACTATGAGCTGATATTCTTGTACTAATAAGTGCTTACTGGAGATACTGAGTTGTCTATTGTCACATAAAGGGCACTTTTTTCGAACTTTTTATGTACCATGAGATTTACACTGAAATGAATCGCAGCACAACAAACAGATTACACCATGGGTGTGGCTTTCAGGATTTCACATTTTGAAAGACCAAATGTTATTAAGCTCAGGATGCTGTTCCTTGTCCTTTTTGTTGGATGTTTAAGGTAAAAGTTTCCAATTTAAAACAAATACTTGAAGAAGTAGAATGACTTCAACCTAAATACTTCCTACTCTCTTTGAAAAGTTAATTTACTTTATTGAACAAAAAAATAGAACTGTTTCCCATAAGGGCCCTTTTGACGATAACCTTGACATTCAAAAGCTAATCTCAAGTGCTTGTCAAACTACTACACGTACTTCAATTCCTGAGATGCAACTACATCTAGAATTTAATCAGCTCTAGAATACTTATTTGTAACAATTATAATGATTTCAATTCCTCAGCAGTCTGCTTGCTTGTTTTGAAGTAATAATCATTCTTACTCGCTAAAATTGACATTTACAACAGTGAAGAACACTGAGAAGCGATGAATTCTAGTTTTGATTGGCTGTATTGTCTGCACTAGAGTATTTGGCTTATCCGTTCAACTGAGTTAACTCGATCCGTCCAAGTGGGAATTGGAAAGCACAATTGAACTCCGTTTTTTCCTAAGTTAAAATTTTACCCATTTAGAAAGAAAATTAAATGAAAGTTTATGAAAAAAATACAGAAAAAAAATTTATTCGAATTCAACGCCATTTCTACGACCAATTCGTATCATTTGTAAGAAACAACGAGAAAGTTAAAAACTTACAAGAAGGTGAGATTCTTCTTCTGGATAGTTTCGTAGAGCAAGGCAAAGAATCGAAGAACGATAACAATGGAATCTTCACTCTTGAAAGAACAGGAGAATGAAGAACCCGCCCCTGCATTTTATTTCTCAAGCTTTTCTTTTACAAAGACCTCTTCGTTCTTCCTATCCCTAACCCTAACCCTAATTCTTCTCCAAATTTCCAGCAAACAGAGCAAATTCTCAATGGGAACTGCTCGATTGCTTCAAGCTGAACGAAGGACTGGGTACTTGGTCTCTCGCTGAGAATTGCGGATGGGGATTTTGTAGGTTGCCACGTGTGTATAAAAGAGATAAAGCGTTTTGTCGGGAAAAAATTTCTGGAGGATGCATCGGAATTCTCGTGTGGCCTATCAGCGACCCACACCTTTGCATGGGGTGGTGCGTGGCACGGTTGAGGCTCGCACCAAATGGCAAAAGACATGGTACGTTACACGTTCAAAGTATAATTTGGCTTTGAAATTCAAAAATTAGGTATATGCCCTGTTCAAAATGTTCGGAGGCTTTGGATTGTCAAAGCATATGTCTTGAAATCTTTTATTACTACCTCTAATGTTATTTTTGGCTTTCTTCTCTTCTTTTTTAGACGTTCACTTTTTCTTTTTTTTTGTGTGTGGTGTCCCAACCCTAACAAGGACTAATCCCTGTGGATGCACGCAGTCACCCACAAACCACGTGCATCAGGTTAGCCTGGGAGAAGTCGAACTCGTGACCTTGGGGAGCATACCCAAGTCATCGAGAGTCATCAGTACTCTTTTTTACACATCCCAAATCATCTTAATCAATGTTTCCTAATTCTTATCCCACATCGTTCTGACTTGTATTTCATTAAAGGCTGCATTTGGTACATTCGGCAAATAATGTCTGAGAGAATATATTGTCGCAACCAATTAATTGCTTAGTATTCGCTCGTCAAAACATTTGCAAAGCGTTTGGCAGACCCATCATTTTCTCGTCATATTTTCTGACGCCCTAATCTTCATGGTGTTTGCTTAGCGTAGGCAAAATTGTGAAAGTTATCTTGTACAATGTAGATGTACCATAGTCAATACGTGCCATAATGAAAAGGTGCTTTGAAAAATACTTTACCATCAAAATCACACGTGATACATCTTTTTGGCCCCCCTTGCACCATGAATGTTACCCCTCATATATAGACCAATATGATACATGACACACCATTTCGGGCCCACGTGCACTATGAATGTTGGGTTTCATATATACTTCTATCCGATTTGAGATGTGGCACACTATTTTGGTCCCACTTGCACTATGTGTAAGGAATATTATAAATATATTCTATGTGGCAAAATTCTGTATGACAAAATATTGTTGTTAGGCCAAGAATACGTTAGTGGTTGCACCCTAGTCTTGATTGCCTAAAGACCACAAGATGATAATTCAAAAGATTGAAGATTAATTTATCTAAAGACTCAGATTCTTCCGATTTATCCATACTCACACATATAGGTTGCTAAGTGACTTAGATACTTAAGGATATGAAATTTAATAATGAAATTCACCTAATAATAAGTCATGTAGCAAGGGTATCGGATTCAGGGCCTAAAGAGCTTAAAATATTGAATTTGGGGGTGTCCGATCAATTAGAGGCTATGCCCAATCGATTGGAATAAGGCTAGCTAATCAATTGGACCAGCAGCCCAATCAATTGGACTTGCGTGGGAACAATTTTTCCAATCGAAAAGAATCCTAATATTACACTCAATTACTTGCTAAAAGCTTTAGTTTTGCTCCCTCTTTATATTAAAGAACCTTATAAAGAACCTTAAGGTTAATGAAACCTAACTCAATACTCATAGAGCATAATTTCTCCAAATTCTAAGTTTAGAATTCTCTGTCACTTAGAGAATCCTTATTGAGAGAAAAGCCAAAATGAGATAATACCCAAGTAATTCACTTTATTCATTATGGGTTTCTGATCCTTCATGATCATAGCTTGATCAAACTCTATCTAGGTAAAGCATTCCGTCATTCACCTATATGCTAGAGTAGACCATGAAATTCTCGTTCTCTTTATTCCGAATACCTAAAAAGGGGGTTGATTATTAGATTAAAATTTTCTTTTAACTTAACACATTCGCATGCCACCTATATATATTACATGATCCCAAACGACAAAGAGAAAATATATCACGGAAATATATTCGATTCAAGTCGATTGTGATAATCATTGTTTCATCAATCAACTGTGTTTATTGTGGCATGTGATTTTTATCCCTACCTGAACTAGTAAATTGCGTTAGGTTAATAAAAAATTTTAATACCTAATCAACCCCCTCCCCCGCTTCTAGGTATTCGGAATAAAGAGAACGGACTGATTTCAATAGAAACTTACAAAATAAATTAAAAAGAACCATTGTGCGCCCTTTCAAAGGGCATACAAATGATTTTTACACTCTTTCAATTTAAAGGGCCCACAAAGGGATTTTGGCGCCCTTTGAAAGGGCACACAAATGAGATCGATTTGCACCCTTTTAAAGGACTCCATTTGATTTGTGTGCCCTTTGAAAGGGCACAAATCCTCTGTAAATGCACCCTTTAAAACGGCACAGCAATTATTATTTTAAAAAAATGAGAAGTATTTTTTAAACTGATTTAATTCCGTATTTTTTTTTTAAAAATTCGATTTAATCAATTGCTACGATAGAGAAAACTTCGTTGTTCCGTTGGGTACTTCAATGTTTGAAGGCCTAAACCAGATCGGCCCAATCCAACTCAATCTTGGGTTGGTCTCACTCGAGACGTGTGAGCCGCCCCCTTATAGCAAATAGCTTATATGGAGCAAGGCAATAAATTCCTTATGCATTTGGAGACTTGGATAAATGAAACTTTTTTCTTGGAAATTAGTAGTGTTGCTTACATTACTTATATTTAAGGAAATATCATATAGTTTTAGTTCTATTATACTTAGATTACCACACAATCTATATACATTAATTATGGTCATATGCACATATATGAATACCTTTTCTTAAGTGAGTTGTTTTGGAGAAAAAAAGTATTAAACCCGAAGTCCTCACTCATCGATCTTTTGGCGTTCATCTCATCTTTTTTACTTCCTTTTTTGACTCCCTTTTATTAAACTCAAATCCTTTAAAACTTGCACTTTTCAATGGAAGAATCACAATTTGCCAACTATGGTGGCACCATGCACCAAAAGTCAGCTCAAATGTATTTAAGTCCCAAAAAAATGATCGAATCCAATGGTTAAAAATCATCGCATAAAAAATGCTGATTTTCGGGGTGCCGATCACCAAAGGGTGGGCCTAACATTCGTTGCCCCAAAATGTGCCACGTTGCATATTTGAGAGGAGGTGAACAGCAAATTTTTTTTTCTGCTGCGATCAAGTAAATACGACGAGTTCAATAAAAAAGACGGCCTTCATCTGGTCAGTACCGACGTCGTCCATTTTCAAGCGTGTCAGGCCAGCTCGCCTGTAGATCATCTGTCACATAGATGCTATCTGTCGCCCACTGGTTTTCTTTTTCTTTTGGTGCGACTCCCGATTGTCTTCAAAATTGGATTCCTCGTGGCAAAACCTAAAAGAAGCAAGAATCCGGGCGATGTACATGTAGGGACGAATTACATTGGAACCATAAAGCTGATATTCTGTCAATGACAATGCATATTCATGCATCAAAAAACATGAAAATCACTGAAAGAAAAGACTTAGAGGCGAACTCTAAAGTTAGAGCTGAGTCTTTTTTCGAGGTTTTCTTCTGACGAGAGAAACAGCTATTTGTGCGCAGAGTCACATGTGCCATGCATTCTGCTTGTTTTCTTGTATTTTCTGTGAAGGGAACTGAATGTCACAAGCCACCTCTATAGTCCGCTTTATATTTTTTTATTTTTGTAGGTGGGTATTTCGCTCTCTATATATATATCAAGCAACGTCGTTAGCAACTAATAGATCCAGTGATCCTCAGCAACAAACATGAAGGCTTTCCATATCTTTATTGTTCTCCTCTTCCCCTTATCGTTGCTTTCTTCCTGTGTTGATAGCTTGAGACCCATTAGTGGTGATCGGCTGGTTGAGAAGAAAACCAAATGCAAACCAGGAGAGGGTGAAGGTGGGGTCAATGGGGGACGAGGCCATAATGCAGGTGACGGTTCCAGTGGTGGCACTGGAGGAAAAGGTAATAATTATGGTGGTTATGGAGGTGGTGGGTCAGGAGTAGGCAGCGGGTCTAATGAAGGAGGACAACGAAGTGTTGCGCCTGGTGTCAGCTCTGGAGTACCTGGAGTGGGTACGGGTGGTGGTGATAAAGGAAACTGCAATTGTACAACTGGGGGAAAGAAGGATGGTGAGGGTTTGAAAGGAGGTGATGGAGGCAATGGTGCAACCGGAGGTGATGCAGATAATGGTGAAGGAAAAGGAGATGGTGCAATTGGAGGTGGGGGTAATGGCGGTGCATTAGGAGGAAATGGTGGATTTGGAGGGGGCGGTGGAGGTGGAGGAGGAGGAGGGTTGGGTGGGTATGGTGGAGGTTTTGGTGGTGGTGGAGGATATGGTAGTAATGTGGGTGGTGGTGGATTTGGAGGAGGGGGTGGGTTTGGAGGAGGTGGTGGCGCAGGTGGAGGTTACGGGTTTGGAGGAGGTGGTGGTGGTGGTGGTCATGGTCGTTGAAAAGAAAGAAGCTTGTAATTGTTGAGGGTGATAATGTTTGTAGACGTATGTTTCATTGTTGGTGCTTCATGCGATGGTAATCCTAATTATGCTTAATTAGTGTCATTCTAGGGTGTCCATGCAGACTTGAGTTTCTCTAAGTAATAACTACGGGGACCCACGTGCGATGCACATGTACCTCACACGTGTCACACTCTTGAATATCACTGACTGTATGGATGTTTTTGGCCCATCTCTAGGTGGATCTACATGCAAAAAATCAGCCTGATTAGTGATTTCTAAGCATTCGATTGGAGTCGTTTTCATGGGTTTGTTTTTAACCGTAGCTTTTGAGCATTATTTTGGATAAAAAGATCCAAAGGTTTAAAATCACTAATTAGGCTGATTTTTTAATGGCATCAAGCGCATTTTATAAACTTTAGGTAGAGAAGGCTTAATGAACCAACGGTGGAAGTGGAGCGAGAAAATTTCATCTACTTTTGGTTTTTCTTATTTCTTTTTTTACTACTGTTTTCTTTTTTCTCTGTGTATTTTTACCACTTTTTTGGGTGGTCAGCGGCTGTCTGACCCTGGATCAGCCAAGTTTTACTCTGGTCATAATAATCAAGACCGCATGTTGAAGTAGGGGTCCATATTTTTTAAAGGGTCGGGCTCTGGATCGACCCCCATTTTTTACACCCATTTTCGTACCCATGTAGAAGATGAATCAATGGCTGATTTTTGGTGAGGATGATCTCCTCACCATATAGATCACCCCAACAAAAAATCAGCCCATTCTGAAATTTCTAACCCTATCAAATGTGGTTTCCAAGTACACAGTAAAAATCGACGGTCCATAATTTCACAACTTCTAAACCAGTCTACGAATGTCGGAATGATTTGAATTTTTGTGAGGATCATGATCTCCTCACCATAGAGATCATCCTAAAAAAAAAAAAATCAGCCATTGATTCATCTCCTACATGGGTACGCCAAAATGGGTGTAAGAGATGGGCCGGGCGTCAAAAATGGGGTCCCCCTGAGCCCGACCCATTGTTTAAAAGGAGCTATTTCTAAAGTGATGTTCCACTCCACCTCAACATGTGGTCTTGATTAATGCTACTCTATTAATGAATGGGACCATTAGATTTTGGACTCCTTCAAGCCACGAAATTCAAGCACATTTTTTGGGTAGAAATCTAACGGCTAGAAATCATTAAATAAGCTGATTTTTGGTGTGTAAAACCACCAAGGAGTGGGCTAAACCAAACATCTAGGCGATTAGAGAGCCCAGTGAGCTTAATGGCGTTGTAGTGTAGGTTTTAGAAAAGGAAATTTTTGACATACCCCCCATGTTATCTTTAAAATTAGACATACCCCCTACAATTTGAAAAAGCTGACATACCCCCTATGACTCGGTCCACTGTCATTTGACCAGTGTTGACCTAAGTTGACTACCAAATTTTGCAATGATAGACAAAAGTGCCCTTGTCTTTGACCTTAGAACAAGGGTTTGGGTTTAGGCCAAAACCCAAACCCCAATTTACACACGAAAAGAGAAAATCAAAAATAAAATCCCATGTTGAAAACTTGAGATTTTTTATTTTTTTGATGAATTAGACACAGATTGAGAAGAAAAAATCCCATAAATATAAGTAAAACTCATGAGGGAATGAGATTTCTTTTTATGAAGGTTTAAATTTAAAATTAAGAGAACCCACCTTTCCAAAATCCATGTCACAAAATCTAATTGCTCTTATTCATATTTTTCATTTTTGTTAAAGAAAATTTTAGAAATAAAATTATATGTTTATGTATTTTATTTTTAACCTTGGGTTTTAAATTATTGCCGGAGTAGTGCTCGGCCGACCATGAAACTCCGGTGGGTTAGTTGCCGATGATGGGTGACCAACCCATTGGAATCTCTTGGCCGGCCGTCCATCACAGCCGTTTGATTTGGGGTTTGGCCTCAACCCAAACCCTTGTTCCAAGGTTGAAGACAAGGGCACTTTTGTCCTTTATTGTAAAATCTGGTAGTCAACTTGGGTCAACACTGGTCAAATGACAGTGGACCGAGTCATAGCGGGGTATGTCAGCTTTTTCAAATTGTAAGGGGGTATGTCTAATTTTAAAGATAACATGGGGGGGTATGTCAAAAATTCCCTTTAAAAAAAGGGTCGGGCTCCGTTGACAGATATAAAATGACAGGTATAATGACAGGGACACAATATAAGCCAGGTGGCATACTGTTACAGGACTTTGACCATACGGATGTTTGTCCTATCCCATGGTGGACCTATAAACCAAAAATCAGCCTGATTAGTGATTTATAAGTGTTGCATCTTTGTACCTCAAATACTTCTCAAATTCCCACAGTTGAGATCAGCTCATGAAACTAAGTCCAATCCAAAGCCTATAAATCACTAATCTGGCTGATTTTGGTTTGTAGGTCCACCATGGGATAGGACAATCATCCATACAGTCAGAGTCCTGTAACAGTGTGCCACGTGGCTTATATTAATTCCTTGTCATTTTATATCTGTCAATGGAGCCCGACCCTTAAAAAAAAATGGAATTCAGATCTTGTACTCCAAGGTGTCCCACATCTACTGGTCTGCCACATACTTCCGTGTTTTTGGGTTTTTTTTTAGGGCAATTTTGTACTACCCCATGTGAAATCATCGATATTTGTACTACCCCCAGTGTTTTCACTTTGTTGCGTTTCCCCCTTTGACTGCAACTTTTCTTGGTTGACCTTAAACAGTCCGTCTAATTTTTGCTCTCAGGACCGAACTGCCCTTTCTTTTTAAAATTACGAAAAGACTTGTTGCTTGCTTTTTCAAAATTACCTAACCCGCATTAATGTGGGCGTACTTCTATTTTAACCCCTTATCATCGACACGTGGTCTCACCACTTGGATCATTTATTATAGATAGACGGTTCATATTTTCTTACAAAAAAAAAAAATCTAAACCGTCCATCAAGTGACCTACAAAATTTTGCCACGTGTAGAATGGTAGAACTTATCTTTTTGGTGGTTTTCTAACCATTGGATTTGAGTTCTTTTCATGAAAACCCATCTACGTGGCACACTCTTGGATACCACTTACCGTATGGATGTTCGGCCCATCCCCAAGTAGACCCACATACCAAAAGTAAGTATGATTAGTGATTTTTAAGCGTTGGATTCCAATCATATTCATGGGTTGATTTTTAACCGTGCACCTCTAGCATTATTTGAGGTACAATGATCCAAAGGATAGAAATCACTAATCAGGTTGATTTTGGGTATATAGGCCCACCCCTAGGTGGGCCATGTAAGGAATATTTTCATATTCAATTTAACAAAGATTTCGTTTGACATAAAAGACATTCTTGTAACCGTTCCTACGAGCACTAGTGTAGTGTGGAGATGTCGTGGTAAGCATACTTCACCAACTACGTGAAGACTAAAAGATATACAACAAGAATCAGATGGTTGACGACAGGAGTCATATGAGTAACTGTCGTTTTGTCAGTTAACGATCGTGTACACTCAATTATGAAGGTTAGTGACTTAGTGGCCATAGGAGTTGGTTAAAATGAACAAAATATAATGGTCAAACTTAGTCATTGGACTGACCCGAGTCTAAGTCAATAAAATTGACTAATGGGAGAGTCCAATCGATTGGACACTTATCCCCAATCGGTTGGACATAGACTAATCGATTGGAGACTCTGTGTAATCGATTGGAAGCTACGAAGCAGAAATTTTTTTCAGCACAATTGATTGGAGACTCTATGAAATCGATTGGAGTCTTCGGGACAGAAACTTATCTGAGTCAAATCGATTGGAGACTCTATGAAATTGATTTGAGTCTTCGGGATAGAAACTTATCTGAGTCAAATCGATTGGAGACTCTGTGAAATCGATTAGAGCCTTTGGGACAGAAAGTTATCTGAGTCAAATCGATTAGAGAACCCTGTGTAATCGATTGGTGCCTTCGGAACAGAAATCTTATTGAACCCAATCGATTGGACACTTATCCCCAATCGATTGGACATGGCCCAATCGATTGGACCCAGTGTACGATCGATTGGACCATGCACAAAATTGGTCATTCTCAGATCTGAATTTCATGGTTCTATTATCCCACGTTCTACACGACTCAGGGTCATAGAATTCTATAAATACAACCCTTCTATGCCTTCTCTAAATACACACAGAGACATAGAGTGACTCAATCTTCAAGAGAGAGAAGCAAAGGCTTGATTTATTAGAGTGTCCATTCGAAAAGCAAGAAGCTTGTTTACCATTCACATCTTGTGAGCTTGTTCTCTTCTTGATCAAAGCCAAGAGCTTGATCATTTCCTCAGCTTAGGTCTTCCACTTCTATATTCGACCTAGTAGCCTGAGTGTACCAGTGTGACTCAACACCATTTGAGCAACTTAGGGTTCAGGGTGTACTGAATCCTTCACCTTCTGCAAAGGCAGGAGTATTGAGAATTAAGATCGGAGGAGCCGATCGACGGTAGGTTTGGGGTGTACCAAACTGAACAAGCGGACAAGGCTTTTTGGCTGTAAGGGCGCGCGTGGATTCGTAGCGTTGATTCAGAGGACGTGGACGCATCGACAGTAGGCCTTGGCTATGGTTGGAAGCTGTATTTGCAACGGTGCTGCGTAGGTAACCTTTGTTTCATTTAACTTTTCAGTTAGTGATACTTTTCGTCTGGACGTGGTCCCGTGGTTTTTCCTTGGCTAAGGTTTTCACGTAAAAATCTCTTTTCTTATGTGATTGTTTGTTTGTATTCTACAATCTATTCTGATTAGATCAAATGACGAAAAGAAAATATACCACGGAGGTATATTCGATTTCAGTCGGTTGTGATAATCTTTTATCAAATAACTAAGGCATGCGATTTTATTGTCTTAACATCATCCAGTAAAACTGTGTAGGTATAAATAATTTTAAACACCTAATCAACCCCCCTTCTAGTTATATTGAGTTAAAGAGAACGGACCAATGAAATTTCAGGCCAAACATCCATAAGGTCAGTGGTCTCTAGATGTCTGCCACGTGGTTTCATATCGAAGGTGGGAACATCGATCACCATGGCAACATGATCTACTCATTGATTTCTTCTTCGACTACCCATTGGTTTAAAGGAGATGGGGAAGATCATAATGGCCAAGAAATACATGATCTACTATCAAAGGATCATCGATGACAAATGTCCTTCATCAACGTTGATGAGGGGCCACCGTATGAGCCACGTGGAGAGTAAAACTTGCCATGACCACTGACGGTCAAGGAGGCCCTTAATATAAGCAATGTGGTACACTCTTAGAGGATGCTAACCATATGAACATTTGGCCAATTCCTAAGTGGACCTACAAACCAAAAATCAGCCTGATTAGTGATTTCTAACCTTTGGACTTTTTTGCCCAAATAATGGTACATAATGCTCAAATTAATAAGGTTAAAATCAACCCATGAAAATGACTTCATCTAACGCTTAAAAATCACTGATCATGTTGATTTTGAGTTTATAGGTCCACCTAGGGATTGGCCAAACATCTATATCGTCAGTGTCCACTAAGAAATTGCTACGTGACGAGCAATGAAAATTTACCTTTTTTCTCCCAACTAAATCTGAAGCATTCATCAATTATAGGGACAAATCTAGCCTACAAAGTATGTAAACATTGTATCCACCATTAAATACTCTTTGAAAATGAGTTTTTAATTTATAAAATATTTAATTTTGAAAACATTGAAATAACACATTTTTCAAGGGACATCCAACAGTTTTAACAATGTTTGCATACTTTAAGTCCACACACAATTGCAGACTAGATTTGTCCCAATTATAGCTGGGCAACCACGTGGCAGGAGGGAGTGTTTTAAATTAAAGAGATGGGGTAGGACATAATAATGATGGGACTGTAAGTACGGTTGACATTTTCGTAATTGTGAAAGAGAAATGGCATTTTGATCTTGAAAGTAAAAGTTAGACAGACTGTTTAAGGTCAACCAAGAAAAGTTGCAGTCAAAGGGGGAAACACAACAAAGTGAAAACACTGGGGGGTACTGCAATTATCGATGATTTCACAGGGGGGAGTACAAAATTGCCCTTTTTTTTAAAAAAGTATGGGAGTTGGATAACTACCCACCACTTGATAGAATTACTCACTAACAATCAAATTGATAGGTGATTTCTAGCTGTTGGATTCTAACATTTGTCGTGCGGTGATTTCTAGCAGTTGGATTTAAACTCCTTTTTGATACTCAAATTGAATAGCTAGAGTTATCAATCAGGCAAATTTTTTATCGATGTGTAGGTCTACCAAGTGGTGGGCCAATCAGTGATGTGCATCAGTGGGCCCAAAAGAGTGTGGCAAGTGGCACATGTCCATAGGGAAAATTACTCCAGACCATCACATTGTTCATCTTTAGTTAATCATGGCTACTTCTTCCTACCAGCCAACCCCTGATGCTACTCTAATAAAAAAAAACCACGAAATAACATAAGTCGATGAACACAAATAAGCTGTAATTCAGCAAAGATTGGTGATTGCAAAATTCGTACTGATTCAAAATGAATTGAAGTTAATGGAGGTTAAATGGGTTGAAATAGGGTTTATCTCATTAAAATGGGTTCAAATAGGTTTGCGGTTTATTCAAACGTATTGTTCTTATTAAAATGGGTTCAAATAAGTTTAGAGATTATTCAAATGAGTTGTTCATGAATGACTTCATTGAAATGTAGGTTTCAAATGAGTTTTTTATTGAAATAAGTTGTTCAAATAGGTTTTGTTGTAAGGAGTCACAAAAAAAAGTAACGTTTCTTACTTGACATTTAATTTATTACGATCTTAGGCATCAACAAGTAATGATATTGAAGCTACAAACCTTCTTTCGTAAGTCCGATTTGTTGAAGAAACAAACAAATTGTAAGAATATTTATTATTATAAAATATTTTTATTTTTTTTATTTTGTTAGTTACTGTAATGTGGAGAATTTGTTGAAATCTCTGTTAATCTAGGTACCAATATCATCTAAATTTCCAACAAATATTGATTCATTTGTAGTATTTGATTTCACAACTATCTTTACCATAGACGAGGAGTGTTATTTATCATTTTGCATTAGTTTCATTATTGACTAAAAATGATGATAGATTATAATGTATTTCATATTGATTTGCAGGTCATTTACATCTCCGTAGTGAACTATTTCAATAGGTTAACGACGTTGGTAAATAGTTGGACCAATGTTAATGATGGGTTGCTTTGATGGGTGGAATATCTCAGATACAAGTGTTAATGAAGTCGTTAATGGATCATGGTTACGTGGAATGGCATAGGACCTTTGAGTTCCACCAAGGTTAGAGATTTATTCTGAACTCACCCGGAGTACATTCAATTTGTCAAGTGTTTCCATCATTTATTTCTAAGGGATTGCACTTACAAGATAAATAGGTTTAGAGTCCCATTGTTAGAAATTGTTAGGGTGGCATGCACTAAGAAGACATTCTTCATGGGATTTGTACTTTTGGATGCTCAAAAGAAGAAAAGACCAAATCCAGGAGTTTTAGGATCAGGGTTTTGTTAGGCCAAGTACTTTACTGTAGGGTGCGTATGTATTGTTCGTGAAGAAGGACGAATCTTTGCACTTGTATACTAACTAGTACCAGTTGAACAAAGTCACTATCAAGAATAAGTATTATTTGCTTAGGGTGGATGACTTGTTTGATCAGTTGTGAGGAACTCAGATATTCTCAAAGATAGATTTGAGCTAAGTCTGGTTATCACCAATTGCAGGCGAAGGAGGAGGATGTCTTGAAGACTATTTTTTGGACTCAATATGGACATTATGAGTTTTTGGTTATGCCTTTTGGGTTGACCAATGCATTTGTTACATTTATGGACCTGATGAATCGGGTGTTTAGGCCAAACCTAAATCAGTTTGTCATGGTGTTCATGGATGACATCTTGATTTATTCAACAGCCAAAGAAGAGCATAAGGAGCATCTGCTTCAGACTTTGCGAGAGCACCAACTATTTGCTAAGCTAAAGAAGTGCGAGTTTTGGCAGAAAGAAGTGAAGTTTCTTGAGCATGTTGTCTCGAAGGATGGGGTTTCGATTGACTCATCGAAGGTTGAGGTTATGTGAATTAGGGACATGCCACCTCAGTTTCTAAAGTTCGTAGCTTTTTGGGTTTAGCTGGGTACTATAGAAGATTTATTGAGTAGTTTTATTTGATTGTGATGCCTATGACTCGACTAATAAAGAAGGATATCAAGTTTGTCTGGATTAGTGCATGTGAGCAGGCTTTTAGGGAATTGAAGGGTAAGTTGACGTCGGCACCATTCCAACTAGTGGCTAAGACTTGTCACTATAGTGATGCTTCTCATCGATGATTGGGTTGTGTATTGATGCAATATGGGAAGGTGGTTGTGTATGTCTCGCGACAGCTTAAGGTTCATAAGCAAAACTATCCGACACATGACCTTGAGTTAGCCGTAGTGGTATTTGCACTAAAGGTGTGGCAGCACTATTTGTATGGTGAGAAATTTGAACTCTTTTCTAATTATAAGATTTCAAAATACATGTTCTCTCAAAAGGAGATGAACATGAAGCAACGTAAGTGGATGGAGTTCTTAAAGGATTATGACTTTACTCTCCAGTATCATCCGAAGAATGAGAATGTTGTGGCAGACACCTTGAGTAGGAAACCGAGAGGATTGGTAGCTCGTCTTATGGTTCATGAGTGGAGGGATGTTGGAGTCAGTAGCAGACTTCAATGTGTATCTAAAGCAGCAAAGTTCGGAGTCATTTCTCTTTTATCTAACAATTTAGCCAACTTTGATAATTTGGATTGTCCTTGTGCAAGCTCAGAATCAGTGGTTACAGGCCAGAGTTACAAAGTCAGCTGATGGCAATAGACCTAATTGGACCATTGGGACAGATGATGGGTTGAGGTTTCGCAGTCGACTATGTGTTCCGAATTTGGCAGACTTAAAGGAGATTTTTGATGCAGCGCATCGTACTAAGTATACCATCCATCATGTATCTAGGTGCCTCACCTCTCAGTAGGTAAAGGTGGAGTATCAGAGACTAGTAGGACCTTAATTTACAGATGTTGCCCATTGCGAAGTAGAAGTGAGAGCATGTGAAGATGGAGTTTGTGTTGGGTTTGCCAAAGTCGAGGTAGGGTCATGACGCCATTTGGGTTGTGGTTGATTGACTAACCAAGCCAGGTCCATTTATTCTAGTTCGTGTTACCTATTCCATGGATGAGTTGAGTAGACTCTATGTTAAGACTAGGGTAAAACTCCACGGAGTCCCCATGTCCACTGTGTCTGATCGGGACTCGCGATTTACATCAAAGTTTTTGTGAAGTTTTCAGAAGGCTTTGGAAACATTATTGGATTTCAGTACGGCATTCCATTCTCAGTTCGATACGCAAACCGAGCATGTTAACCATGTGACGGAAGACATATTACGGGCTTGTATTTTGGACTTTAAGGGTGGTTGGGAGGACCATCTACCACTTATTAAGTTTGCATATAACAACAACTACCATACTAGCATTGGGATGGCACCGTATGAGGCTCTTTACAGTAGGCCTTGTCGATCATCAATTTGTTGGGCATATGTTGGAGATAGTCTTGATTGGGCAGGATTTTGTCCAAGAAACTACTGAGAGGATATTTGTGGTTCGAGAGCGTTTGTGTACAGCTCATGAGAATTTTTGGAATTCATTGAGGGTGACCATGTTCTTCTACAGGTCCCACCCATGAGGAGAGTTATGAGATTCGGGAAGAAGAATGCGAAGTTGTCACCTAAGTTCATTGGGCCTTTTCAGATCTTGAAAAAGATTGGGGTGGTCAACTACCAACTTGAATTACTGCCTCAGTTAGTCAGTGTGCACAGCGTCTTTCACATTTTGATGTTGAAGAAGTATATCAGGGATGCTTCTCATACTATCGAATTTCAAGCCATGAAGTTGAAGTTGGATGCATCTTATGTCGATGAACTAATGAAGATCATTAATAGGAAAGAGCAGCTACTTTACACCAAAGTTATCCTATTGGTGAAGGACTAGTGGAACCATCATGACGTGGATGAGGCTTCGTGAGAGTTGGAGGCGAATATTTATGAGAAATATCCGCATTTGTTTGTCATTAAGGTAAGTCAATTTCGAGGATGAAATTCCATTTTAGTGGGGTAGATTGTAATGCCTTTCTCTTTTATTTATATTAATTATTAGTTAATGATTAATTAAATGTATTAATTATTAATGCCTAATTATTGTTGGTTTTGGTCATGTTTATTTGGCTGGACTTTTGGGGCAATGTTAGTGACTTTTAAGCCTTTTTATCATCCAATTTAGATCCCAGTTGATACCCATGGACTCCAAGCCTATTTTTAGCCCATTAGTTGACCTAAATTAGGGTTTCTGACACTTCTTTTATAAGTCTAAGTTAAAATGACGAAAATCAATTTTCACAAATCCTAAAATCTAATCTCTTTCCTCCTTCTCTTATCTTCATCACTCTTTAAAGCCTAGGGTTTGGGAAAACCCTTTAGTTAATCTCTCTAGTAACTTGGACTAGTGATCACAAACAAGTGAAAACCTTATTAATTTATTATATTCTTGTATGTTGATTGTTATTCTAGGTATTCTATTAATAGATTAGCATGATAAGGATTTTAATTAATTAATGGTGTTTAGGATTTATTTCTTGTTAGGTTTAATCTTTTTATATATCCACCATGCTTAGTTTCTTATTTGATTATTAAGAAATCATGTAAAAACTTTTATTGTATATCTCAAAAAATGATTTTCTTTAAATTCTCAAAATATTATTAAAAATAATTTATTATTAGAACTTTATTTCTTTCATTTCTCAACCTTTTATAGTTTTATTTTTTTTAATTGTGTGTTTTGAAGAGTAGAATAAGGTAATACGTTTTTAGAATTTAATACGAATCAGAGAATTCCTGATGTTTGAAATATTAATTTACTCGCTATTATTAAACAATTATTTTCTTGTCAGAATTTTATCTCATTTGTTTCTTAACCTTTTTGAGCTATATTTTTTTAAATCCTATGTTTCGAAGAATAAAATAAGATGGTATTTTTTTTTAGAATTCAATACGAATCAAAGAATTCTTGAATTTAAAATATCATTTCTGCAAGAATTATTTTTTAGATATTTTTAGATTTTCGAGTTTTAAAAAGAAAAGAAATTAATGTTTATGAAAGAAAAATTATATTGATACGTCCTTCATAAGAATGATAAAGTTTTTTCTTCGGGTTTGGGTTTTCTTGCGATTCTTGATCGAAGCCCTAATATTTTATGATCTCTTAAAGTTTGAGTTTTCCTACGATTCTTTATTAAGGTTTCGAACTTTAATAATTTACGATCTTTTCGAATTTGAATTTTTCTGCGATTTTTTTTCAATCATATTCATTGTTTAGATTAACTAAGAAGCGTGCGATAATTGTTACGTGAATGAAAATATGAGTATTATTTTATATGAGTATGAATCGTGTTATTTGTTATAATGCATAACTATTCAGTTGTTGTTGCATTATTTATCAAAAAGATCATGATTTATCAATTAGGTTAAGCACGCCTATATTCTAGGGTTTATTTGAGGTGCTGGTTGTGTTCAAACATGCCGAATAGGTCCTTGGTCAACCCTAAAAATTAATGAATTAGGTTAAGCATACTTATATTCTAGGGTTTATCCGATGTGTTGGTTGTGTTCGAGCACAACATATCGGACCTTGGGTGGTTGTGTTCAATCTTAAGAGTTAAGCCAGCAGAGAACAAGGAGAAGCCATTGGATGCAAAATCTTAAATCACCAATAAATGCGTGACTATCTGTACTTCAAATTCATTGATTAGACCATCCAGATGTCGAATTTATTGACTTAACTTAGAGATGTCGAATTAATTAATACTAATGCATAAGTAGAGCATTATATATCGAGATGAGTATTTTCTTTATATCTATACGCATGATTAGTTTGGCTACAAAATGAGATAAATGTGTAGACACTTAAGCATTTGATTATAGAATTGTTTAGAAATATTACTATAACTATGACGGATCATATTAATTGTTGATTGACGTTGTACACACACAAGAGCATGTCACGTGCACTTGGTTAGTGAGTGTCTAGCTTGCGAGTTTGATGGACTCACCCTTTTATAAGATATCTTTTTGTAGGAAGTGGTCGATAGATTCGGTGAGAACTTAGATCGATCGAGTAGCAGTAGATATGAGCTTTGGCTTAGCAGTTTAGTTATTTTGTTAGTGATATATCATGGGAGCTTCACGGATGTTATTTTAAGGTTATTGTTTAAACTCAATTTTATTATTTTCGCATTTGGTTTAGTTGGACCCATTTTGTTTATGTTTCAAACATTTATGAGACTTTTGTACTTCTCGCGATGTATTGAGATTTGTTTCCAACTCCTACCTCGAGATTCGTGCTGCTTGAGTTAACAAGTGTATTGACTAAGCTAGATTTTTGGTTGGGATAGTACTCTGTTTTATCGATTGAAATCGAGACTGAGTCCTTTACCCTATTCATTATTGTAAGTATACTTAAATGAGTTAAATTAAACAAGTGACAGCTCGTTGGAGCGTTTAAAAGTGGACGTACATGTTAATACATCGAACAACTACAAATACTTGTGTTGTGATTTATTTTGTTCAATTGATTATTGTTCTGCATTTGCTTTAAGTTATTTCTTGTTTTGCTGTAATCATCTTAACAATAATTTAAAAATGACATATTCACTTCCTCTAGGTCTTTTCATATCAATACTAAGATAATCTCAATTAGTATCAAAGTCTAACACTTGTACAAAAGGTTTAATCACTTAAGTGTGGTCATATTCCTTTAATATGGCTATGAGAGAAGATAATAACTCTGTTTTTATATCACTCTTGTTTGATGGCTCATACTATGCCTATTGGAAGGCTAGAATGAGAGTATTCTTAAAAAAAATTTATGAAAGAGCTTGGGAATTTGTAGAAGTGGGATAGATTTGTCTCATTGAACTTGTCACTGAAGGTGACTTGACCACTAAAAAAGAGTAAAGATAAATAGTCTACGTTGAAAAAGATGCCGCTATAATATTAATAATATAACTTTAAATGTTATTTACTGTATTTTATTTCCTAATAAATTTAAAAGGATTATTGCATGTGAAACTACTAAACAAGCTTGGGATATTTTAAAAACTACTAATGAAGAAACTAACTATTTTTATCTTTCAAAATTATAATTGTTAACTAAATTTGAAACCATTAGGATTAATAATAATTGAATGTTTGTAAACTTTTATACTGAGCATAGTGACATAATAAAGTTCATGTGGGGTCTAGATGAGGCTATCCCTGAACAAAAAATTATTAAAAAAATTCTAAGATCCTTATCTAAAAGATTTCACCTTAAGGCCGCTGTTATAGAAGAAAACAAAGATATAAATAGCATTAAGTTAAAATAACTAATTAATAGGTTTCATTTAAACATTTGAACTTAAACTTAAACCACCTAGAAATAAAATTGCTTTAAGAATATCTATAAGAGAAGATAATAAACTAAAAGAATTTAATGATGACTTAGATGAAGAAGTTGTCTTAATGGCCAAAAGATTTTAAAAAACCTTTTTTAGAAACAAAGATAATGTAAGGTCTAGATTTTTGTTAGCTAATTCCGTATGATAAAATATGTGTATATAATCTTCTTAGTGTGTGGGTAGTTATGACTTGATTGGTTGAGTATGATTTTATCACTGAAGACTGTTAAAAGACTACTTAACAGATGATCAGAAGAGTAATACATCAAAATATTTAAAGCTTCAATTGATTAACACACATTAAGTTGGTAAGTGACTTAGATGCCTTAGAAATATGTGATAGACCCTTAATACATTTTAAATTAAGTCATAGGTGCGATTCGGAGCTTTAAAACTCAATTTTTAAGCATGCTGATGAGTCCAATCGATTAGAACTTAAGTTAAATCGATTATACCATGGATTGGTTGCCCAATCAGTTGGATTGGTCTTGACAGAATTAGAAAAAATGTTACAGATTATGTCCAATCAATTGGACCGACGAATGATGGATTTTTAAACTTCGAATTGCCCTCTAATTCTTATTATATCTATAAGACTCTTGCTTTACTATAAATATAATATTTAGGTTGAAAACCTAAGTCATCAAAGTCATTCTAAAATATAGAAGAAACCCTAGAGATCCAAGAGTTTCCATTGTTGATTGAGGCTTAAGTTTTACTCTTTGATGCTCAAGATCTTTGTTTCAAAGTAATACATTTTGATCTTAAGTGAATGAGAGTGTTAATATCTTCATGGTTGAATCTTTTTCTTCCATGAAGGATTAAACATCTTTGTTTGTTCAATTACCTTCTTTGTTAATTGTCCCACCGTGTGGATTCGGTATAAACTCGTGTGTGGTTCGAGTTGGTTGTGAATTAGTGTGCTTCTGTATTGAATTTTAAATCAAACCCTGAAAGCATTTTATGTGGTTCGGAGCATGAAGATATAAGGCGACGTAGTAAATTGGCAGCTGTATTATTTTTTACTAGTGTAATTTTGACTGGACGCGATCCAGAGGTTTTTTTCAGTTGGGTTTTTCTCGTAAAAATTGTGTTCCTACTGTTTGATTGATTTTTATCGTGTTATTAGCTGAACAGATTTGTGAAAAATATATCTCTGATATATTTAGACTAAATCCGGTTAAACCAATATATTTGCTTCCGCTTTGAAATTGCATAGATCCTAGATCACCGACCAAATATAATTGAATAGGTTGCGTAATTTTAAATTAGTAATTAATTTGAATCATACCTATTCACCTCCTTTTAGGTCATGTTAATCAATATACTCGAATTTTTCAAATAAAAGAAATTTTGAAACTAAAATAAGAACACCTTTTAAAAAATTTAATAAAGAAAAAACTTTAGCGAAGAAATATAATACTACAAATGTAGAGGTTTTTGTTACATTGCAAGTGAATATGAAAATAATAAAAAAATATAAAATTAAAGCTATGAAAGTCACATGGGATATTAATAATAGTAATAAATCTGATAATGCATCTAATTCATCTTCTAAAAATAAAGAATTTGAAAGAATTAAAGCTTTAATGGTAATCAAAATCTAATGAAATATTTCACTTAAATGATAATAAACAAGAAAGTGAACGAAAAATGTATTAATTGATAACGATAATAATGAAATACAAGAAGGCTATAATAAAATTTAAAACTTACAAATATTTGTAATAATCAAAATTTTGAAACCAACAAACTTAAAAATGAAAACTCTTTTTTAAAACATAATTGTGTGAAATTATTATAAAATTAAAACATGAAGAAAAATAAAAAAATAATGCTTAAATAGAAAAGACTCTTCAAAAATAATAATTTGATTAAAATCTTTACTTAAGAAAATGAAAAATTATGAAACATTATAACTATTGGGAAAGCAAAAAATGATAAAAGAGGATTAGGATATATTAATGAAACATCTAGAACTCAACATCAAAAACTATCTTTGAAAAAGCTAAAAATAATTCACTTCAAACTAAACAATTAAAATCCAAAATAACTTGTCATTATTCTAAAAACCTTTGTCATTTAAATTTAACTATAAATTTTAAAAAGAAAAATCGAAGAACAAAGAAAAATAGAATTTGAATAGATAATTCAACAAAATTAATTAATCAACAAAAAAAGAATCTATTTGAACAAATTAATATCTTAAATGTCGAAGCTAAATTTTTACAAAAATAAATTAAAACTATAAATTTTCTCATAAAGACTAACTTAATCTAAAAACTTGTATATGTTTAGATGGATTGAAAAGAAAAACATTTATAATTGTCAAGATAAATCTTACTTTAAAAACCTTGATAACAAAAATACTTCATTTTGATAAAGCTATTAACACTGTTGATAGAAGAACTGATTTTGGTCTTATTTTAACTCATATATAAAATGTTCTTTGTTTGGTTAAAATATATCATAAAATCTTTAATAATTTAGTTCAAAAACTTTGATAATTAAATAATAAACTTTGTTTGGAAATCTTCTGCAAAATTACTTTTTGATTAACACATCATTTTGAAAGATTAGTTTATTTTACGTTTGGTTGGAGAATCAAAAAATTGTTATTGGTATTTTACTTTCGGATATTTGCATATATGTTCTGTTTGGTTGATTGATTGCATGGGGCATTTTGTATGATTTGTATCATAATGCATTTTTATTATATTAAAAATTATGGGAATGATAATGGTATGGTTGTCATACGATTTTGAATATTTTTTATCGATTTTGGCCAGTAGTATGGTTTTTGTGGGAAAAAAATCTTAGATCTAACCCACACAATCCCTGAGGAATCGGATACACACTCTCGACTAAGCTAATGAGTTAAGTATGCGAAACGTTGTTGTTCCTCCTGTACATGAAATAAAGAGATTAGCTATAAACGTGGCTACTGATACCTTGACGTTCCTCTTTGAGGTATTTTTGTTATAGCTACTCTCCTTGCCTTGAAAGTTGAGCCCAGGGAAGGCGGTGTACTTGTAGATAGCACTCCGACGCTCAAGTCAACAATGAATCTCAGAAAGTTCATGGCTACACATGGAGTTCACTGGAGAAGGAATGAGAGGAGACTAAATAGTCGACGATCTCAATTCGGTGAATCGAGAATGCGATCAGGTCCCTTTCTTCTTTTCTTGTATAATGATTTTATGAATTTTTTAGTGGGTAGTTCCCTTATTTATAGGCTTCCTCGTCGAGAGCGTATAACCGCTTTGGAGCATGTAACCATTTTGGTAACGACTTTTTGTTAGATTCATGTTATTCGCGTAGACGGTTAGGATAGTAGTTCGTGAGTGGGAGAATCTATGGTCGTCTACTTTGGGCCTAGATTCTTTGTCCCCCCAACGAATCTATTTCCCAAGAGTCTTTTAGAGAGTTGCTGACGTAGGCCCAGTTCTTGTTTATGTCTGTCGGACGAGTCCTGGCATGCTTGGGTGTTAATCGGCATTAGAGAATGTAAATGGCGCAGTTGTCGTTGTGATGAACCAAGGTGCAGATGCTTGTCGGATGGAGAGTCCTCGGCCAGTTTAGCCATACATGCATCCAATTGGATGATAGATGCCGATGATCAATTTCTCTATTCTGTTGTATAGACGACTTTATAGGCAATGTGCTGGCAAGGCAGATACCTTGTCGAAATGTCCAAAATCTTTGTCAAATTGATTCATCGATCTCATTGGGATGTGGGCCTTTAATATGCCAGTTTGCTAGTTGGACACGCCAGTTTGAGTTCGATATGTCCTCAGAAGCCAATCGGACCACTTGTACTTGTTCCCATATTGCCGTCATGATGTTGTGTATCTTTGACACGTGTTTCAATCCTAGTCGCTCAGAAATACTATACCCACACTATTGTTGTGTGCTCCCTGGTCCGCCCATCCCTCCTCACGGAGGCAGGTCCACAAGGTCTGTTATCTCGGATTAGGGTTCATGGCAACATCGCGGTCCCGGGCGTTGCTAGTTTGTGAATTAAGGTGTGTATTGGATTTTCCAAGTATGTGATATTTCCTATGTCCTTTGGACATGAATGTCATGTTCATTCATGATATAAGGGGGGATAATGATTTAGCCTAATGGTCATAATTCTTCACATGGGAATAGGCTACATATATGGTCACATGATTTTTTATGGTTGCATTTCTTCTCTTTATGTATTCTTGCATTCTTATTTAATCAATGGACCGAGTCTCTTCCTTTTTGTTCTTGTTCTTGTGGGTAACGAAGAAAAGGTTGAGTATCACCCATGTCAATCTCAATGATGCTTGAATCATCAGATACTAACTCCTTTCAACACCTCAATGCTTGTCATGCTCTTGTAGCTAACTCAAGATATTAAAAAGATGAAGATTTGAAGGGTGGTTGGGGCCTAGCTATGCCCTCATTAGACTGGTTATAAAGTATAGTCATGTATCCATCCTCAATGTAATCAATGTAATAAATTTGGAGGAAAAGCTGTACAGCCATGTAATCATATAGCATTGTTTTCCTCCATTCCCAATACGTTTGTTCATGTAATTATGGTGTGATTAATAAAAGATTCAACCTAAAGGCATTCATTTTAAAGTTCTTCTACTTGTTTCATTTTATGGGCTGTTTGTCATGCCCTGGATCCGGGAAACAAAATTCGACCCGAATGCTTGAAAAACGACCCGTTTATCCAAGATCTAGGGTGTGATAAAAAAAAAATACTCTAAAATAATTTTTAAAAATTACTATAATTCATAATATATTAGAATAAAAATCTTTTGTAAAGACGTTTTGGCTAAAACTTTTGTTTCATAGGCTTTTTGAATTAACTTTTCAGAATTTAAGCTGATAAACGTAAAGTTTTCAAAAAAAATATAATTTTAGAAAAAAAATATCATATTAATTATTTACTACTAAAAAATTATTTTAAGCATCTTTTGTAAAGGCGCTTTGCCTAAAAATATTATTTACTATTTTATTTTAATAGTTGGACTCAGAAATATGCTCTAACGATAAAGGTACATGGGTGATACATAAAATAATTGAAAGTACCACACATCCATAAAAATTAATGTATTTGTTAAGGATTCATGACCATCTATCTAAAGGGTTAAATCAAAGAGTCTACGAATTCAAATATTTATCATCAACATGATTCTAAAAAATTAAACAAAGTTTTAATTAATAGACAATACGAGTCTTTAACAATTAAGTTAATAAAAATGATAAAAATAACAATATTTAGAGTCCCGCATCAATCTTATCTGCATTCTCAATTGCTTCTCCGATCCTCCCATGTTATATTGCTCTCATCAAGTGCAACAACTCCGAAATTTACACCATCTTCAATTAAGTCTAAAATATTTGGTAAATACCATGAGCCAAAGCCCAACAGATAATCCATTATACACCACATATATATCACAGATAATATCACATATTCTAACTAAAAAATTATGACATATTCAATGCATAACAGATAATATAAACTAGTAACGTTAACCAAGAATAATAAATCTTTCTCACGATTAGCCCAATAACATTATATTCATACGATTATCACTACAACCCAATCTTGGGTCTCCTTCTCCTTCCCACGCAGGGAGTAGCCACAAGGCTCTTCTGCGGGGGCCTGGGGGCTTTCACCCTAGGGCTCCAAGCCCTTCTTAATTTTTATTTTAGTAGGTATCCATTAGGATCACACCTGAACTAACACTTCAATATTATAAAAAATCATTATCCGTAACCTTTTTTTTCTGGCACCCCGGCCAATCCGATCAGATCCGAATTAAAATAATATCCACAATATCATCAATTAAGCACATACATATAACATGATTAATAAAGTAAAATAAGAGAGATTATCTATTAAAATATGTGGTGTACCTACCTTGTCTGTTGATCTTCATCCGAACTTGAATCAATGGTGAAAAAGTAGCCGCGGGTATTTTTACATATCGATCGTCATTGGATGAAGTTAGGATTCGAGTATGTCAAACATCTCGAAAGTATGAATATTTTTGTTTCAAGCCATGGTCTCCAAGGGTGAGACGTTATGGTATTTCTATGGCTCTCAAAGCTCTCAACAATTTGCAATGGAGAGCTCTTTCATGGTGAAAAGTAAAAATGTGTATGTTTTTAGGAGATTCTTCTATTTTTAATAGTTGCTCAAAAGAGAATGGTAAGTCTTTTTTTATTTACATGTGTTATTAATTATCATAGGTAATTTATTTAAATAGTTTTTTTATTTTTAAAGTTCAAGTCTTTGATTAGGGAAAGATTTGCATTATTTTCAAAAGACTAAAAGTTGTGAAATTTTTTAATTAAGGCAATTAATGTGTAACTGAAAGATATTAATTATTTTAATTTCATCATTTGTCAAAAATACCCTTCTAATGTAAATTACTCTAAAATCCCTGGACAAAAGTTCAGGGTATTACACTGTTGCACAAACTATTACTTGTACAGATTTTAATTTATTAAAATCACATGGGTTGGACTAAATGGTGGCCTAAGGATGTACTTCCAAGGTTCTTATCCGTTTTTCTACCAAGGATGAATCTTCTAGGAAGACCTACCCAAGGCAGGCTCATTACTCATGTCATAAGAACTCTTCTCAATGCATTATGATAGTTGATTAGTCCTGTCAACGTAGAACATGCCATTTTTGGTTAGAGGATAAAGAAGATAAGGTGAAGAACATTCCCATTCCAATGCTACCCGGTTAAGTGATTCATGGTTAACTGATTGTATTTGGGCTTATTAGTGAAACCTAGAAGAACTAAGTGTCCACCCTCTCAACAATTCGACAGAGTAATGATCATTTTTAAAGAATATGAAACTGATCCTTTTCCCCCCTCCCCAAGGCCTTTATTTATAGAGTTCTGAAAGGGGGGGTTACATATGTATCTATTAACAAAAATAACCTTATTTGTTAATATTCGCTTAAAAGTACTTATTTTAAGCCATTATCTTTCGAGCGTTATCGCACTCTCCTATGTAAAACTTCTATTTTTATCAACTTTTCTAAGTAAGAGTTTTCTCCATTGCGTAGAACACACTTTTTGGACAAAATGGGCTATTTGCATGAATTAAACACATTTTCGTAAGTCTAGATATTAATCCATTTTGATTAAGTCTTATTACGTGCTTTTTCTATTGCAGAAACACTAATCAGGCGATTCTGATGCAATACGGGCCCACAATCAGCCTCTAGAGCAGGTGACTAAAGCTAAGGAGTCAACAGGCTAAGGATAAGAAGATATAGGCCAAATGCGGAGAGAGCCAAAGAATCGAAAAGCCTGAGAGAATATCAAGAGAGAAGGAGACTCAAGCACTCTAGAGAAGAGACTAAGCAGATTAAAGCTTAATCAACTAACACAAGAGAAAGACTAGCTCAGTTAGAAAAGCTTGCAGAAGACCAACTCATAGACTAGGGTTCAAGACCCTCTGCTAGCATTTTCTCTTTATTTTGTATTATTTTCTCTCTCATCTCTCTTAATTCTCTCACATCCACTCTCACCCACAACTTTTCATGGCCAATGATCACCATGCTCACATCTCAACAATTATTTCTATCATCTGTCTGATCATACGATTGACCATCCGATCGTTAATCTCACCACTCTATCACTCACCATCATTCAATGATCATCCATCCGATCCATTATCTCTCATCCTAACCATTTAATCACATCTCGATCTCTCCTAGTCATCGATCTAATAGATTCAAATTGTGGACCACGTGGAATATACGATTGATGGAAATCAACGGTTGTGGGTACCCTATTTTCGAGTAGCTAAAATAATGCCACGTGTCACTTAACTGGGCGCGTGCTCTGAGAAGAGGCATATGGGCCTCCGTGGTTCATGGACCACCTCGGCCCACAACTCGGTAAACATACCTCCTTGTCGGAACATCTGACGAAGCCGTCCGACTAGAGGATGGACCTTGTCGAAACATCTAACTTAGCTACCCGACTAGAGGATGGACCTTGTCGGAACACCTGACGAAGTCGTCCGACTAGAAAATGGTCCTTGTCGGAACGCATGTTGAAGCCGTATGACAAGGAGATGGGGCTTGTCGGATATCTTTGCACAAGTAATCCGACAAGCTACATCCAGAACGGGTGACAAATACTCACTTATTCAGCCTAGACGGACAAGACATCGTCTCGCAGGGCACCTAGGGGAAGCATTCCCCTCAAACCAAGAAACACAATAGAAAATCATTATCAAGAAGTGACAGTTATAGGCTCTTCAACGATGACACGCTCCTTGTTGAGAGCCCTATAAAAGGAGAGAAGATCCGATGAAGAACGGATCGAAAGTACAGGAAAATGAGAGAGATAGCTATCAAGAACAAGACCTATAATATTTGGATCCATCTTGACTTGAGCGTCGGAGTGTGATTTTCAGGTACCACAACGACAAGAGACACGATGACAATCATGGAGTAACCAATCCGGGGCAAGGCAGGACATCAATCGGCCTTTTTCTTTCAAGATCATCGGAAGTACGGACGACCACGCCGGACAGTTCATCTACCAACCACCAGTCCATTTTCTCGGAGATCGTGTGGAAAAAGACACCAGATTTTACCCCCACATCTTCTGGCGCCGTCTGTGGGAACACTTAGTAATCCAAAACCATAAGAGGATTCAGAATTGTGAACACATGGCGAACAGAACTGAACGGCAGGGAAGCCGGCCCCGTCAGCGACCTCCGAGATACCATCTCAGAGGGGAGAAGGGTACGAGAAGAACAGAATGACCATCAAGAACTGGTCACAAAATTACAAGAAGAGAACAGAAGGCTGAGGAGGCATCTGGAGAAGCAGCTAGCCGATAACAATTGGGTGTCCATCAACATGGCATCCAGACACACCGGACTCGAAAGTTCACAGGGGCACAGCCATAGCAACCGATGAACCACGTCAGGGGAGTTCAACCTCAGAGCCAGCAAAAGCACCCACGAGATGGCCTGAACAGGGAATTCACCCTCGGATTCGAAAACAGCCCTAAGGTCGAAACTACCGAGGAAAGAACCATCCAAGCAGGAGCGGACTATTAAGGGCCAACAAGGTGAAGAACCGGCCGCCGGAATACTCAAGAAGGTAATGACACAGCCAACAGACGAAACGGTGTCGCATCTAGTGACCCATGAGTAGTTGGCCAGGCTTGTGGCGGGTCCCCTCGGCAAGAAGGAGACACTTGTGGACAGCATGGCGACAATCGCAACCCAAATTCTGAGGGACTCTCCGTTCATCGAGAACGTCCAACAGTACCGAGGACCCTCATATTTCTCCTATCCGAAGTATCCAACGTTCACAGGGGTGTCGGATCCTGTGAATCATGTCCTACGGTTCCGAAAGGCCATGACCATGTGGGATTTCGATGATAGTCTGATGTGTCGGATGTTCCCATCCACGCTGAGCGAGGAGGCGTTCATCTGGTTCAACCGACTACCCCCCAGGTCGGTACATGATTTCTCGGGTTTGAGCTCACTGTTTATCTCCAAGTATTCTTGTAACAGGCTCCATCGCAAGGACGTCGATGTTCTATGATATTCGCTCAAAAGTGCTTATTTTAAGCAATTATCCTGTTAGCGTTATTGCATTCTCCTACGTTAAAATACTCTATTTATCTACTTTTCTACGTAAGAGTCTCTTGTGTTGCGTAGAACACACTTTTCTGGACGAAATGGTATATTTGCATGCATTAAACACATTTTCGAAAGTCTAGACATGAAGTCATTCTGATAGAGCCTCATTACGCGCCTTGTAGGTACCATAATTTTCACACGAATCTCAAGGATTGATGTGCATATATCTCGAGGTGTGCATCCATCGAAGATATTTCAAAGGGAGCCTTATTTCTAACGTACACTCATCCCGGGAACTCATCTTGGCAACTCAAGTATATCATCCTGGGAACTTCAAGTATCTCATCCCGGGAACTCCAAGTATATCATCCCGGGAACTCATCCTGGCAACTCCAACATCTCTTCCCGGGAACTCCAAACATATCATCCCGGGAACTTCAAGTATCTCATCCCGGGAACTCATCTTGGCAACTCAAGTATATCATCCCGGGAACTCCAAGTATATCATCCCGGGAACTCATCTTGGCAACTCCAACATCTCATCCCGGGAACTCCAAACATATCATCCCGGGAACTCCAAGTATATCATCCCGGGAACTCATCCTGGCAACTCCAACATCTCTTCCCGGGAACTCCAAACATATCATCCCGGGAACTTCAAGTATCTCATCCCGGGAACTCATCTTGGCAACTCCAACATCTCATCCCGGGAACTCCAAACATATCATCCCGGGAACTCCAAGTATATCATCCCGGGAACTCATCCTGGCAACTCCAACATCTCTTCTCGGGAACTCCAAACATATCATCCCGGGAACTTCAAGTATCTCATCCCGGGAACTCCAAGTATATCATCCCGGGAACTCATCCTGGCAACTCCAACATCTCTTCCCGGGAACTCCAAACATATCATCCCGGGAACTTCAAGTATCTCATCCCGGGAACTCATCCTGGCAACTCAAGTATCTCATCCCGGGAACTCCAACATCTCATCCCGGGAACTCATCCTGGCAACTCAAGTATCTCATCCCGGGAACTCATCCTGGCAACTCAAGTATATCATCCCGGGAACTTCAAGTATCTCATCCCGGGAACTCATCCTGGCAACTCAAGTATATCATCCCGGGAACTCATCCTGGCAACTCAAGTATCTCATCCCGGGAAATCCAGCATCTCTTCCCGGGACATCGTCCCGGCAAGGTCACATTATTGGCTGGATGCATTTATCCCGACAAGGTCATCAGACTTACTTGACGGGATCTATTTCAATATCATCCCGGCAAAGCCAGATGATGTCAAATGACTTACGTGGCAGGATCTCTTACGTACGAGGTAAGTATTCTGAATACAATCGATTTCTTAACTAATGAATATTGGCCACGTGGCAGCTAGTTGAACTATCACGAATTCGACATCACCTTATTTGAACACCTGACACGGAGGATGCCACCTCAGTATTATTTCAGTTATTTCAGGTACAACTGAATCAAGAAAGTCAAAGTTTAAACCGACAGATTCTGTTTTATAACAGAATCTATCTGAGTCATCATTGACTGATAATGACTAGACACGTGGAAGGTGAGTCACGCCAGTTCCAAGGCTATAAATACAAGACCTTCAGAACTGAGAAAAGGATCTTGCTCTCCAGATCCAGATAGCTTAAACTCTGAAATCTTTTACTATTTCCTAAAACCTGTTACATTTCCCAAGCTGACTTGAGCGTCGGAGCCTTGTCAACAGGTACAACCAAATCTCATCTGGAGATCATCCTATCCTTCGCAGAGGAGAAAGCAGTTTCATCCTGGAGCATCAGAGTCATCCGATCATCATCAAAATCCGAATCGTCTGACCTCAAAGATTGTGTGGGTTAGATCAGATATTTTTCCCCCACACGCCTCTTCTGTCGCAGGAAACCCCGATGGGACAATTCTCCAGACTTGCAAGCCCACATCGATCAGGAAAGCCCATTATCAAAGCTTAAAGAGCCCACATGCTATGACTAGAAGATATGGGCCAAATATAGGCTGAATAAGAGGACCAAAAAGCCGGCCCAAAGAACGAAGAGAGCAGGAGAGCCAATGACCAAGAGACGGACCAAAGCGTTTAAAGCCACATGAGTCAGCAAGGAATGATAGTCGACTCTACTGGAGAAGCGTGAGGATGGTCACAGTGAAGACCAGGGTTCCAGACCCTCCGCCAGTGCTTTTTTCCATTTTTTTGATACTTTTTATCTCATCTCTTCTTATTCTCTCTCTCTCTTCATCTCTCGATCCTCGAATCTACTGACTTAACCCCAGAACTCCTACCCTTCGGCTCTATCTCATCTCCCTTAGCTTTCTGACCGTTGGATCTTCCATCGGACCGTTGGATCTTCAATCGGACCGTTGGATCTCTCTAGATCCGTCGATCTACCAATCTGGGTCCCAATCAAGTCACCATCCATCCGATCGCCATCAGAATGTCTGTCACATCATCTTGTGAGACGATGGACATCATCAGTCCATGTGGGCCAATAGCCGGGCCCATCATCATCGACCCGCTGTCCGACCAGTTAGTGGACCCCGTGAATTTCAAAATAATTTTAATTAAAAAATGGGGGGTCCACTAATTGGGGAGATTCCCCATAGAAAAGTAGCATTTTACTTAAAAAAAAAAAAAAAAAATTAAAAATATTTTTTTTATTTAAAAAATACCCTATTTCCATTAATGGAAATAGGGAGCTTTATAAGAGGAAGGAGAAGGGTTCGTTCGAACCCTAATCCCCCTTTAATCTCTTCCTCTCCTTCCCCCAAAACTCTCCCGACGTTTTCGTCGTCTTCGGCTCTTTCTTTCTCCTCTTCTTCTTCCACCTTCTTCTTCATCTTCTTCCTTCATACTTCGCCGGAGTTGCAGGTTTGCAACTCCGGCCATTTTTTTTTCCTCCATCTTCTCTTCTTGTTCTTCATCTTCTCCATGCCTTCTGCCCAGAGCTTGCACGATCCTCTTTGAGTCGCCACAACCACCATTCTCCACGCTGCCGCCATTCTCTTTCCTTCCCTTCTTCACGTTCTCCCCTTGCCGCCCCTCCTCTTACAGCAAAAAAAAAAAGGAACGCCTGCTGCTCCTCTTCATCGCCAAGGCCTTCTACAACTCGTCCTCCACTTGCAGACCGAGTTGCAGGTCTGCCACTCAACCTTTGGCCGAACCTGCAACTCCGTTAGAAACAACCAGCGTGTCTCCACCTGTTGCACGTTCGCCTCCGCCTCCTCCTTCACCGTCCGCCTCTACCTACGCTGGAGACGCTACTGCTGTGCGTTCTCAGCACCACCACTCTGCCCGCCTGTGCTCTTCTCGTTTGCAACGCCTGCTGCTCCTCTTCACCGTCAAGGCTGTCTACAACTCCACCTACAAGCTTCAACGCCGGAGTTGCAGACCTGCAACTCCGGCGACTAAACCATGGTGGCCACATGTACTCCTCTCCACCGTCATCGCCATTGGAGGACCGTCTTCCACCACCACTTGCTCCGCCCGTCATCTCCGAAAGAACCTGCAACCTCCACCTTTGACCAACATCTCCCCTACATATTCACCGTCCAGCAACCATTGGCATAGCTCCTCCTTGCGCCACCACCTTGGTTCTCTAGCGGCGAAATTTTTTAGTGGTGCGGGGTGGCTGTGAGTCCCTAGCAACCGTGATGCTCTCCTTCAATAGACCGGTGATTCCACCCTCTGTTTCGGACAGGTTTTCTCTTCCTTTCACGCCCGGATCTCCACCTTCAAGTTGCATTGGCTTGCACATGGTTCACCTGCTACCTGAACCTCTCCTTCACGAAGTTACCACTGGTCATCACTCATGGAACACCACACTTCAAGAGGCTTGGAGCCTCGCCTTCTCCCACACCTTCATCTCGGGCTCCTCCTTCCATGGACAGCAGCCCGTGAACCATCATCTTTGCAACCACCATGCTTCCATGCAACGCTATGGGCGTGCTCTCCATCACTTGGCCAGACCACTTCTAGGGCTCGTGCATTTACGGTTGCACACACCCTCACAAAGCCTCTGCACCATTGGCCGAGTCACCTTCATTAGCCAATCAATCACGGCCGATCACCCGGGCCGAACCACTCACCGGGTCGATCCCGGTCTCAAATCATGGTAAGTGCGCATAAGATATTTTCTCTTTCTAGGGTTCATTTGCTCTCTCTAGGGTAAGTGAATTTCTTTATCTAGAATCCCCAGGCTGATCGCCTTTTTGCACCACTGACTCCGTTCGGTGAATGCAAGAGGGTGAGTTTTTCTCTCACCTCTACCTTGTCGGCCGGTAAACGACCGAGGTGTGAAAATTCTCTCTCTACCTTCTTCCTCTCTCTCTAAAATTTCTCTTTACATGCTTTCTTACATGCTTTCTAGAATAGATTTACCGCTTTATTTATTTCTGTCATTTATTTCATGTAAGCCATAGTTTAATTAATGCAATTTGATTTTGATAATTTTAGTCTTCTCTGGATCTCATGGATGTGTTTTAAATCGACTCGCCCTTCTCATCTCTTCCATCATTCTCCTTTTTCTCTTGTATATTATCTGTCATTTTATGTTCTTATTCGCGCTAATCCGACTAATCCCGAGTGCGGATCGACATCCGACACGAATCCCTATACAAAAGTTCATATTTTACAGGTTAAAAGTCTCGGATAATTACAAATATTGTTGAAGTTAGGGTCGTTCTCTCAACGACAGAAAAACCCTACTTTCATTCTATTCAACATAAGAAAAGATCAGAAAGAGATTGAATGGGACTTCACCAAGTGGTTCCGGAACGTCATGATCACGGTAGAGGACTGTGATGATAAACACGCCGTCACGGCCTACAAAAAAGCTCTACCGATTGAGTTCAAGCTCTATCGTTCCCTCACAAAGAACTACCCATCGGACCTCGACGCCCTATTTACAAAGGCCGAGAAATACGCCAGGCTAGAAGATGACACCCTTCGTCATACCAAAAAGGCCGACGGGCAAAAGAGAGGAAGAGAAAATTTGATGGCCGGACGAGCAAAAAATCTCAGACCTGGGACGACCGCACTTACACGGCTCTGGCCATCCCCCTAGAAGAGGCTCTGGAATTGATCAAGGACTTGGTACAATGGTCTCGACCCATGAACCTCAAGACAGCAAGAACACAGGACAGGAACAAATACTGCTTGTAACCCTGAACTTTCGTTATAGGGTAATATGGTAAATTCACCTAATAATAAAAACCTGAAACTTTTTCAAACTTCTATTATTATTTTTATAGTTTAATATATTGCTTGAGTATGTATGTTTAATTTAGTTTCATTCTGACAACTTTGAAAAACTTTCTATTTTTGAAACTCGTTCTTTAGGGCTAAATTCCTACTAAAAATAATGAACCATAACTTGCAGGGGACTTTTTCTTTCCCTAGCTAACATTCCAGAACTTTTATAAAAAAATTATTTTGTGGGCCCGAGACACCAAAAATATTCCTATTTTATCCTTACCAACTTACCTGTGAAATTTGAAACCTTTTCTGAACATGAAAACCTTAGCGGGAGATTTCGGGAGATTTTGACAAAAATAGTATTTTCGTAATTTTAAACTTTCCTACCATTCTTATATTTTTAAAAATAATATTTACTTATATTTTATTTATTTAATAGGCGTGTGGGACTCATGAATCACTTTCGGCTCATTCTGAGATCAGTTTAACACTTTTTCGGGGCTTTGAACTTTTTTATGATTTTTATGTATTTAGACTACTTTTATGTGATTTGTGTGTATGACATGTGTCAATACCTTATTGTATGCACTTTTAAATTATATAATATAGTTTAATTGAATTAATAAATAATTATTTGTGTTATGATTATTGGGTGGGCCCGTATGGCCAATCTAGAGGCCTTTTGGGCTTAATATAATCTTTAATTAATCCTAGTTGATATATATGGGTCTTGGGCCCATTTCTAACTCATTAGTAGTGTAAAATATGAGTTTTTGAGGGTTGAAAAGTCATCCCTTTGATAGTTACGAATTTCACTAAAATAGAAATTATAATCATTCCCTAAACATATTTATGAAAACCCTAAAGCTTTAGAAGCTTTCACAAACCCAACTCCATTGAAGAATAGAGAAAGCTCCATTAAACCTTCATCCAGGCACCTATCGCACATGAGTAAGAAGGGAGAATTGACGGAGACTCTGAATGGAAGAACATAACCCGAGGAGAAGACGATCCGACGACTTTCAAATTTGAAGAAACTTTTGATTTTCATTAAAGTTCAAGAAACCTTGAGGTAAGTGTGTTTAATCTATCCTATACTTATTTTTCTTCAAGATTTTATTTTTATTTCATTAGGTAATGGTTGATACGCATTATAAATTAATTTTAACAATATTTACTTTATTCTTATTGTGTTGATCTTTATTTTGGGCCACCATGATGGGTTTGGCCATTGTTTCTTTTACACCTATAACGAATGACTATGTTCTTTATCATTTTCATTGTATTTTTATAATTTAAATATTTTTATAATTATTTTTTCTAAATACCTCTATGAATCTATTTTTTCGAATGAACCTTAGAAGTCTAATTGATCTAATTGGACCACTAGGGGACATTCATTGATCACCTCTGAGTTCGGGTACGGGTCGATCCACGAATTTTAGGGTCGTATCTTGGTATCCGGATTCCAGACGTGACACTGCTCCTTCCACATGGACCACGGGCACGAGACGAACAAATGTTACGCCCTGAAGAACCGAATAGAAAACTTGATCGATAAAGGGCATTTGGGCCAGCACGTCCGACAAACAGAAGAAGTCGCAAAATGCGCTAATTACGATCCAAAAAAAGGAGCCAACAAAGCGGCAATGCCGGCAATGATCATAGACGTGATACAATAGGGATCAAGCTGTTTGTCACACCGAGCGCTCGAGAGACAGGATCACATCAGCTTGCGGCAGGTTGAACATCTCCGGGAGGTTCTGAATGTTGCGCAGGGACCAAGACTTTCCAGAACGACCAAGGGAACCTCTGAAGACACAATCGCCTTTTCGAACATTGATCTGGATGGGGTGGACCTACCTCATTCAGACGCACTACTATTGACTCTTTCCATCGGGAGTTTTGACGTCAAGTGCATCCTCATAGATCCGGAAAGTTCGACGGAGATATTGTTCGTCGACACCTATAAAAAGATGAACTTCTCAGAGGTCACGTTGGAATCGATGGAGGCACCATTGATCGGGTTCAATGGACAGAAAGTGTATGCCCAAGGGAAAATCACACTGCCAGTAAGGACAGCACCGGCCGTGCGAATGATAGATTTCCTGGTCGTGGATACCCCATCTCCATACAACATTATCTTGGGGAGAGGATGGCTCCACAGGATGAAGGCCGTCCCATCGACCTATCATCAACTGATCCGGTTCCCCACTGAACGAGGGACCATAGAGATCTAGGGAGATCAAACCTCGTTAAAAAAGTGTTATGCAACAGCTGTCATGTCGAAAAAGGTGGCTGAGCCTGGAACTGACCCCCAGAGTAGCAAGCCACCCGTCGACAGCACGTAGCAACCACAGCATCCGGCCTCTGATCTAAGCGATAACATGGATCAGGAAAGGCCAACTATTGAGCCAACAGTGGAAGTCAATCTCGGAACCATCGAAAATCCAAAAATAACTTAAGTCGGATCAACATTAGGCGAAAAGGGAAAAGCAGAGACTTACAGACCTCCTAATAGCCAACCGGGATGTATTCACCTGGTCATTGGAAGATATGTCGGGGATACACCCGGATATTTCTTACCATAAATTAAATGTGAATCGCAGATACACTCCAGTCAGGCAACGGCCAAGGGTCGTGTCAGTAGAAAAGTAGACGGTCGTAAGGGATGAGATCGACAATCTGCAGAAAGCGAACTTCATTCGGGAGGTCACAAACCCCGAATGGCTTGCCAAAGTGGTCTCAATTCCCAAGAAGACAGGGAAGATACGGGTCTGCATAGACTTCACAAACCAGAACAAAGTCTGCCCAAAAGATCCATATCCACTACCGCGAATCGATCAACTGGTTGACGCGATGTCGGGCTACGAGATCTTGTCATTCATGAATGGGTAATCAGGTATAACAAGATTCCTCCCTTTGAGTCCGATCAGGAAAAGACAGCCTTCACCACGGATCGCGGGGTGTTCTGCTACAAGGTAATGCCATTCGGACTCAAGAACGCAGGAGCCACCTATCAGAGATTGGTCAACCGAATGTTCCACGACATGATCGGGGAATCAATGAAAGTTTACATTGATGACATGATGATCAAAAGTCGTCAAAGGGACAGCCATTTGGCAGATCAGGGGCGAACGCTCGACCGCCTTCGGGAATACAACATGAAACTGAACCCCTGCAAGTGCGTCTTCAGAGTCACCTCGGAGAAATTCTTGGGGTATTTGATCACCAAGAGAGGAATAGAGGCCAACCCTAAGCAGATCAGAGCCCTCACGGAAATGAAACTGCCTCAGAACCGAAATGAAGTCCAGAAACTAGCTGGGAGGATAGCAGCACTAAGCCGATTCATTACACGATCGTCAGATAAGTGTCGGCCACTGTTCAAGCTACTACAGAGACACGAGCAATTCCAGTGGACTGACGAATGCGACAAAGCATTTGGAAAAATGAAGGAATACCTAGCCGAGCCACATATACTCTCGAAACTAGAAGCAGGAGAACCACTCGGCCTCTACCTAGCAACAACGGAACAATCAATCAGTGCCATACTATTCTGGGAGCATAACAAAGAAGAGAAATCGATCTTCTTCACAAGACACTAATCGGAGCTGAACTCAGGTACGCATTAATAGAAAAGGCTGCCCTTGCACTAATTTTTGCATCCAGGAGATTGAAGTCGTACTTCGACGAAAGGAGTATTACGGTCTACACCAAGTTCCCACTCAAGTCCATCATTGGAAAGATTGACCTATCCGGCCGAATGGCTAATGGGCTATTCATCTGGCACAGTATGACATCAAGTACATCCCCAGAATATCCGAGAAAGGACATGCTCTCGCAGGTTTCCCAGTCGACTTCCCAGTATGCAACATCAAGCAACTTGCAGAGGATGACGCAGACATCCTCTATCTACCCGAAGTCCCGGCAGCATTCTGACAGGAAACGGGTTGGAGACTGTCCACGGATGGCTTGTCCAATGAGGACGGATCAAGAATCGGAATCATCTTGGTAACACTGGAAAATATCAGAATTGAGAGGGCCGTGAAGCTCGGCTTCAAGGCATCCAACAATGAGGCAGAGTACAAGGCTGTCATTTCGGGAGTTACTGCTGCCCTAGACCTCGGAGTCACCAAACTTGACAGTTTACTCAGACTCACAGCTCGTCATTTCTCAGTACGACGAGACCTACCAGGCAAGGGACAAGAGGATGGCAGCTTACCTATCCATAGTAAGAGGACTGGCAAAGTACTTCACCCACTTAAAGCTGTAGTAACTCCCATGATAGAAGAACAGGCACTCGGACTCGTTAGCATACCTGGCGACAATGCTAGGAGAGACGGAGTCAAAACTCATTTTGGTAGAATTTCAGGAGTACCCCAGCATACAGAGTCCAAACGAGATACACATAGCACCCGTAAACACTGGGGGCGAGTCGAGCTAGATGGATGACATCGGCAATTACCTCCGACAAGGGACCCTCCCAGAATAAAAAATAGATGCAAGGCGGATACAAGGCATCTCGAAAAGATATACCCTGTTACACGGAGAGCTATACTGTAAGTCGGCATTCGGACCACTCCTAAAATGCCTAACTCTGGCACAATTAGAGACCGTGTTAGAGGAAATACATACAGTCGAGTGCGAAAACCACTCGGGGGCGAGAAGTCTAGCACACAAGGCAATCACACAAATGTATTTTTGGCCGTACATGCAGAATGACGCCAAGGTCCTCGTCCGCAAATGCCCGAGCTGCCAAAAGCATGTGCCATTGATCAGAGTGCCCGCGGAAGAGTTGCACCCAGTGTACAACGCCTGGCCATTCACTAAATGAGGACTGGACATAATCGGGCCCCTCCGGAAGGCACCAGGAAATGTTCATTTTTTACTAGTTGCCACTGACAACTTCACCAAATGGATTGAAGCCGTTGAGCTCCCTCAGGTCCACATCTCAAACGTCAAAAGATTTCTCTGGGAAAACATCATATGTCGTTTCGCATACCCTAGGAAATTATAACAAACAATGGCACACAGTTCGACGTAGCTGAGATTCGAGCTTTTTGTCAAATACTTGGGATAAAGAAAAGCTTATCCACTCCGAGGTATCCACAGAGCAACAGATTAGCAGAAGCTGCCCACAGGGTCATACTCGACACACTAAAAAAGAGATTGAAAAGGGCCAAAGGAAAATGGGCCGAGGAGTTATACGGCATACTATGGGCCTATCGCATGACCCCGAGGCGATCAACAGGGGAATCTCCTTTCTCACTAACTAACGGGACAGAAGTCGTAATCCCAACTAAGGCCATGGCGCCAACCTCCTGAACACTAGCCGTTGAGTCGGGGCAGAACGAAGGCATACTGGCTCGCGACATAGACCTATTCGAGGAACAAAGGGAACAAGCCATGGTCCGTCTATCTGACTACCAATAGAGGATCAAACGAGCGTTTGACCAAAGGGTAAAGCACAGAGTCTTTAAATCAGGGGATCTCGTCCTCAGGAAAGTATTCGAAAACACGAGGAAGGCCAACAGTGGTAAGCTTGGTTCAAATTGGGAAGGGCCCTACGTGACTGACAAACTTAGACAACACGGATCCTATTTCCTAAAGATGTCAGACGATGGAGTAATCGAAAGACCTTGGAATGCCTTCAACTTGAAAGTTTTTTATCAATAAAAGTTCGATTCAAGTTCTATAGCATCTCGGTTCAAGCCATTTAACATGCCGGCCGAAAAAGAAGCGTCCCACTCCAAAGAAGGAAGAAGTCCCACAAACGGGCCAAAGCACCCAGACCTTCTCGGCTAAAAAGCCAAAGGCAGAACGGAACCTCGACATATACAGTTGGCATCCATTGTAAGGAATATTTTAATATTCATTTTGGCAAAGATTTCGTTCGACATAAAAATATTCTTGTAACCATTCCTACGAGCACCAGTGTAGTGTGAAGATGTCGTGGTACGCATACTTCACCAACTACGTGAAGACTAAAAGACAGAGATAGCAAGAATCAGACAGTTGATGACAGGAGTCATCTAAGTAACTATCGATTTGTCAATTAACGATCGTGTACGCTCGATTAGGAAGGTATGTGACTTAGTGGCCATAGGAGTTGATTAAAATGTACAAAATATAATGGTCAAACTTAGTCATTGGACAGACCCGAGTCAAAGTCAATTATATTGAATAGTGGGAAAGTCCAATCGATTGGAGACACCGTGTAATTGATTTGAGACTACGAGGCAGAAACATATTTGAGCACAATCGATTGGAGACTGTGAAATCGATTGGAGCCTTCAGGACATAAATCTTTCTGAGTACAATCGATTGGAGACTCTAGGTAATTGATTGGAGCCTTCGGGACAGAAAGTTATAAATGTCAAATCGATTGGAGAACCCTGTGCAATCGATTGGTGCCTTCGGAACAGAAAACTTATTGAGCCTAATCGATTGGATACTTATCTCCAATTGATTGGACCAAGTGTACAAACGATTGGACCTTGAACAGAATCAATTTTTTTAGCTCTGAAATTCATGGTTCTATTATCCCACGTTCCACACGACTCAGGGTCTTGGAATTCTATAAATACAACCCTTCTATGCCTTCTCTAAACACACATAGAGACATATAGTGACTCAATCTTCAAGAGAGAGAAGCAAAGGATATATTTATTAGAGTGTCCATTCGAAAAACAAGAAGCTTGTTTTCATTCACATCTTGTGAGCTTGTTCTCTTCTTGATCAAAGCCAAGAGCTTGATCTTTACTCAGCCTAGGTTTTTCACTTCTATATTCAACTTAGTAAGCCTGTGAGTACCAGTGTGACTCAACACCTTTTGAGCAATTTAGGGTTCAGGGTGTACTGAATCCTTCACCTTCTACAAAGGCAGGAGTGTTGAGAATTAAGATCGGAGGAGCCGGTCAAAGGTAGGTTTGGGGTGTGCCAAACTGAACAAGCGGATAAGGCTTATTCACTGTAAGGGCTCGCGTAGATTCGTGGCATTGATTCAGAGGACGTGGACGCGTCGGCAGTGGGCCTTGGCTTAGGTTGGAAGCTATATTTGCAACGGTGCTACATAGGTAACCTTTGTTTCATTTAACTTTTCAGTTAGTGATACTTTCCGTCTAGACGTGGTCCCGTGGATTTTCCTTGGCTAAGGTTTCCGCGTAAAAATATCATGTCTTGTGTGATTGTTTGTTTGTGTTCCGCAATCTATCCTGATTAGATCAAACGACAAAAAGACAATATATCACGGAGGTATATTTGATTTGAGTCGGTTGTGATAATCCTTTTTCAAACAACCAAGGCATGAGATTTTATCCCCTTACCATTGATCAGTAAAATTGTGTAGGTATAATTAATTTTAAATACCTAATCAACCCCCCCTTCTAGGTATATTGAGTTAAAGAGAACGGACCGGTGGAATTTTAATTGGTATCAGAGCGGGTTATTCTACAAAAGGTTTAATCACCTGAATTTAGATTCTTGTAAAACCAGTTCATTCTTTTCATTTATAAAGATGCCTAAAGAAGGGTTCACTGTCAATAGCCGTAGTGACTCAGACATTGAAGATCAAGGCGATCTTTATACTGCTTATCAAGAGCTATATAAAGAAAGATTTAGACTGACCAAAGCAAATAAGAAATTGACAAATAGAGTTGAATTCTTGACTCAAAAAATTCTGCTTGTAAACTAGATAATAATGAATTATCTGTGCTAGTTGGTCAGCTTAGAGAAGAGAAGAAATCTCTTCAAGAAAGAAACAAGTTCATAGAATGCGAGTTTCAAACTTGTACGGATGCTAAAATGTCTTTAAAAAGTGAGCATAAAAAATATGAAACTATTTTTAGACAGCATGAAGAAGAAAAAGCTAGCCTCCAAGACAAAGTTCAATTTCTTGAAACTGATTATCAGAAATGTCTGGAGAAGAGAAAGTCACTTGAACTTGAACTTGTTCAACTGAAAAAGGACTTACCCTATATTTCTCAAAGCACTAAGAAATTAAATGAGATTCTAAGTATGAGACAAAGATGTGGAGACAAGCGGGGACTTCGATATGTTGATAATGCTGATACCCCATCGTCTTCAGGAACTAAATTTATAAAAGCTAAAGTTTCTTCCATACCACAAGTTGATCAACCTAAACCCAGACCTAGTTATGCATACACCTGTTTGTAATTACTATAGGGGTAGAGATCACCTGAGCAAGAATTGCTTTCAAAAGAGAAGAGATACCATAGTTCCTCCCAAGAGAAAATCATATGGGAACCAAGGAGATCTACTCCATAAAATGACAGTCTTGCATCAAAAGTCGAATGCCTTGAGTAGAGAGATTGCTAATCTTATGAAACTCAAGGGTACCCAGACTCAAAGGGCTCAGAATAAGATAACAAATAAAAAGAAGAATATCGATCCTCTTTCACCGCCTAAACAAATGGCAAAGAAAAAAAATACACCTACAAGGTATAAAACCATATAGGTGAGAAAAGAATGACCGATAAATCTAGATTCTATTTAGAATGAATTCCTTATGAAGTCTAGTGGCACTTGTCCCATCGATTGAATAATTGTGGTTCTTTACACTCTTTTCTATTCTATGATTATATATCTTTTATTAGTTGAGCGTGTAGTTTTGTCTTAGGATTTTATTTTCTTTATTATTTTCTATTTTTTTAGACCTTTACTTATTCGCATTGTTTTGAGTTCATATATTCAAAAAATAAAAATAAAAAAATTAGTTTGTATCTTGTTATGATTTTGTTTTAGAGTTGTGCATTGCATCATTGCTTTTAATATGATGGGCATTGACTCTAGAAAATTCTAGAACCAGGACTTCACACAAGGTAAATTGAGACTAAATCATTGTAGAAAATTCTAGAAAATATAGAAGATTGATCTATTTTACTAATTATCGGTTAGTGGATGTTCATAAGTTTTAACTTGTCATTCACATGCACACTGACTGACACTAGTTGGGACTGGATTTGATTGAGGTAATAAATCTTGTACTCTATGGGAATCAGGAATAAATTTATACTTTTTATAACTTCAAATTAGTTGTGTTCCTGCTTTTAGTTGATTTCGAAATTGCAATGTAATCGATTGTTGGCCTCCCTGTGTGATAGTTCTCCATGGAAAGAGCTACCTCAAGTGGATGTGGTAAAATCTATATGGCCCCGATCTATATTAAAATTTGATTACTTAATGCTGAAGAGATACCATACCAACCGAGTGTGAAAGCTACCAAACCGACCAAGTGTCAAAAGATGAGAACTTGAAAATGAAATTTTGATTAAACAAGTGAGTAAGAAATAGCCATGTTTGCTACAAAAGTAATGTGAAATCACATTGGCAAATATACTTGAAAATGTAGGGTTAAGTGAGAACCTATTAGCTCTAATGAGGATTTCATGATTGGATACAAGATACCTTCAGATTTTGAGTAAAGTATTTAGATTTTTACTAACATCTGTCTTGTACCCCAAGAAGTGGATAGTCATATTACAGTACACCCAAGTGAAAGAAAATTGAAAATTCAACTAAAGTGTACTAGTTTGACTGACTGGCTCTGATAAATGGTCAAGATTTACTGCATTTGAACTATTCAAGATTAAACTGAGTAATTAAGTCTAAAATCTTAGGTTTGATATTTGTTAGTGCCAATCACATTGAAACTCATTATGCATTGCATTTAACTTGACTTTTCATAAATTTTAGCATACTTCAGATTTGACCTTTTTATTCAAATTTTTTCGGATTGATCTGATTTGAGTTCTGAGAGTTGTAAATCTTTTCAGAGATGGTTTAAAAATTTAAAATTCATTTGAAAAAGATTTATGATTGGTTAAATGGTTTCACCGAAATTTAAACTATTGATGTATTTAGACTATGCGTCATGCCTATCTTTTAGTCTTTATACTTGTTATCATGTTGCACATATGCACTTGTTTCTCATGATAATATTAATTGCATGCTTGTTATTTTTTTATATTTCTATACCTTTATCAATCTGTGACAAAAAGGGGGAGAGAAAATCATAGCGGTAAAAATAAGTTGATGCATGAGATAGGGGGAGAGAAATTTAGGGGGATAAAACTTTTTCATTATTTTTTCAAATTCTCTACTTGTGATGTGCATAATTTTACTCACTGCATTTTATATGAATTATTAATTGCCGATGATATTACATGGTATGTATTGTTTGGTAGAATGTGCAGGGAACAGATCAAAAGCCATTACACTATATCTGTTCGATTATCTCCAAGAGAGTGTTAGATAGTGAGTGAATCATGTTAGAGGGTAAGATTGTATTTTCTATTTTTTTACCTTCTATATAATTAAATATTTTGTGTCACGGAATTGAAAAAGAGGGAGATTGTAAGGAATATTTTCATATTCATTTTGGCAAAGATTCTGTTTGACATAAAAATATACTTGTAACCGTTCCTACGAACACCAGTGTAGTGTGAAGATGCCGTGGTACACATATTTCGCCAACTACGTAAAGACTAAAAGACAGAGACAGCATGAATCAGACGGTTGACGATAAGAGTCATCTAAGTAACTGTCGATTTGTCTGTTAACGATCGTGTACGCTTGATTAGGAAGGTATGTGACTTAGTGGTCATAGGAGTTGATTAAAATGTACAAAAAATAATGGTCAAACTTAGTCATTGGACAGACCCGAGTCAAAGTCAATTATATTGACTAGTGGAAAAGTCCAATCGATTGGAGACACTGTGTAATCGATTCGAGATTATGAGGCAGAAACATATTTGAGCACAATCGATTGGAGACTCTGTGAAATCGATTGGAGCCTTCGAGACAGAAATCTTTCTGAGTACAATCGATTGGAGACTCTGGTAATCGATTGGAGCCTTCGGGACAGAAAGTTATAAATGTCAAATCGATTGGAGAACCCTATGCAATCGATTGGTGCCTTCGGAACAGAAAACTTATTGAGCCCAATCGATTGAACACTTATCCCCAATCGATTGGACATGGCCCAATCGATTGGACCAAGTATACAATCGATTGGACCTTGAACAGAATCGGTTTTCTCAAATTCGAAATTCATGGTTCCATTATCCCACGTTCCACATGACTCAGGGTCTTGGAATTCTATAAATAGAATCCTTCTATGCATTCTCTAAACACACACAGAGACACAGAGTGACTCAATCTTTAAGAGAGAGAAGCAAATGATATATTTATTAGAGTGTCCATTCGAAGAGCAAGAAGCTTGTTTTCATTCACATCTTGTGAGCCTGTTCTCTTCTCGATCAAAGCCAAGAGCTTAATCTTTACTCAGCCTAGGTTTTTCACTTCTATATTCAACCTAGTAAGCATGAGAGTACCAGTGTAACTCAAACACCTTTTGAGCAACTTGGGGTTCATGGTGTACTGAATCTTTCACCTTCTGCAAAGGCGGGAGTGTTGAGAATTAAGATTGGAGGAGCAGGTCGAAGGTAGGTTTGGGGTGTACCAAACTGAATGAGTAGATAAGGCTTCTTGGCTGGAAGGGCGCACGTGGATTCGTGGCGTTGATTCAGAGGACGTGGACGCATCAACAGTGGGCCTTGGTTAAGGTTGGAAGTTGTATTTGCAACGGTGTTGCGTAGGTAACATTTGTTTCGTTTAACTTTTCAATTAGTGATACTTTCCGTCTGGACGTGGTCCCGTGGTTTTTTCTTGACTAAGGTTTCCACGAAAAATATCTTGTCTAGTGTGATTGTTTGTTTGTGTTCCGCAATCTATCCTGATTAGATCAAACGACAAAAAGACATTATATTACAGAAGTATATTTGATTTGAATCGGTTGCGATAATCCTTTTTCAAACAACCAAGGCATGAGATTTTATCCCCTTACTATTGATCAATAAAACTGTGTAGGTATAATTAATTTTAAATACCTAATCAACCCCCCTTCTAGGTATATTGAATTAAAGAGAACGGACCGGTGGAATTTCATCCATCAAGAGCAAGCCTAGACCACCTTGATGCATGAGAACCGTATCCCTCTTCAAAGGAGGAAGAAGTCCCATAAATGGGCCAAGGCACCTAGACCTTCTTGGCTGGAATTTCAAAGACATAACGGGACTTCGACACATACAGTTGGCATCCATTAAGAGCAGGCCTAGACCGCCTTGATGCCTGAGAACCGTATCCCTCTTCGAAGGAGAAAAAAGTCCCACAAATGGGCCGATGCACCCAGACCTTCTCGGTTGAAATACAAAGGAAGAACGGAACCTCGACACATACAGTTGGCATCCATCAACAGCAGGTCTAGACCACCTTGTTGCATGAGAATCGTATCCCTCCCCAAATGAGGAAGAAGTCTCCCTAATGGGCCAAGACGCCTATACATTCTCGGCTGAAAAGCCAAAGGCAAGATGGGACATCAACACATAAGGAGTCCAACATAAGAAGGGCCAAGACATCCGAATGTTTTTTGGATGAGCAGCCGAAGGCAAAATAGGGCCTCAGCACATACGGGATAAACTGCTGGGCTGAGAGGCCTATCTAAAAAAAAAAAAGGCAAGGAAACATAGAAGAAAAAAAATGGAACCTACAATACAAGGAAAGTTCAAGTTCATATATAAAAAAAAAAGCCATACAGCATCTACATCAGAAAAAAAAAGATACAGTTCATTCAACAGTCCAATGATGTCGGACGACTGTCCGACTCCAACCCCGGTGACCTCGGGGTCTCTTGGGCCAGCTCCACCACCGGCAGTCTGCTCTACCTCCGGCTCCTCTCCGACGGCCAAGAGTTCTCACCAAAGTCCGCCCGAGCATTAGCAATGCCCTTTTCATACTGGACTTGCAGGAGACGAAAGGACTCGGCTCGTACCGATATTCGCTTAAAAGTGCGTATTTTCCACTGTTATCTTCTAAGCGTTATCACACTCTCCTACATAAAACTGCTCTAATTATCCACTTTTCTATGTAAGAGTCTATTTCATTGCGCAGAACACACTTTTCTGTGTCTAATGACGATCTTCATGACACTGAGCTGTGTCTCGATCGCACGATCCCAACTATGCTAGATCTACCGTTCCTCCCCACCTCCGTTGGATTGTGCAACAATAGTGATGAACCCGAGTCTCAATCTTTGGTGCCCTTAACAGCACCAACTTCTGGACCGAGCCCAGAGAAACCCAGTTCCATCTCTATCTCTGGTAATTCTTTCTCTGCCCTGGATGCAGACATTCCCACCGATGAGCCGAGTCTAGAACATGGGACTCCCGCTGTCCTGAACCTATCGGTCCCCACTGAGGAGGAACATATTGAGTGCAGGGATTGGAACATCCCTATCACATTAGGAAACATCGAGGAAGAGGTCAACAGTTTTCACCCGTCACCCTACGTTGATGTTGTCGATGAACCGTATGTCATGGTGAGTCTAATTCAGGACTCTCACAAGGATAAATTATCCAAGTGTTCAAGAACACTTTGAGTCTGACTTCATCTCGGAGTCAAACAATTCTGGTATTACTGCTCTGCAGGAATCTGCTCCATTCAGATACATTCCCGCTAAACTCAATGAGTTTGTAACTCTGCTAACCACGGTCAGAGAATCCCCTACTCCTGTCCTCTCAGTTCTTACTGAGAAGCTTCAATTCCTCCCTACTCAACTACACACTTTTGCAGGGCTACTCAGAGAACTTACTGTCCTTCTCTCAGTCTACACTGAGAAAGACATGTTCTACACAGGTATACCTAGACAAGGGAGAGGATAAATGTTTTCGTTCCACCTTAGGTGTCAGGAAGACTGCAGATTCACTCAGTCTCCATGAGTTTTAACCTGGTTGGGGGTACTTGATATATCCCCGTCATGTCTGGCTGAAGACGTAAAACTTAGTACTTTCGGAAAGGCAATTCCGGTATTCCTAGAGTACATGAGTCTCATGCATTTGTAATTATTATTATATATTTGAAAATGCAGGTACATTCATTCTTCAGATCATCAGGTATCACACACTGTAGAGTTTCTGCCGACTTGGTAACATCCTCCCTGAACCTTTGCATCATCATCACTGATTTTTCATCATTTTATGTCCCAGTCATGAGCACCGAGGACGGTGCTGTATTTTGGTTGGGGTGGGTATTTACCAAAACTCATGTCTTCATTTTGATAAAAAAAAAAAACATTTCTTGTTTTTGGGGTGATTTCCGATGTTCTCCAAAAGTTTTTAAGAATTTCAAAAATGTGTCAAATACCCTGACTTTGATTAGCTGAAAACCTTCGTTAAGTCAGTATTGAGGATGTCAATTTTTGTTTAAAGTTAGCTTTGAGTCAAGTCAAGCGTGACTACAGCAGGTTTGAAAACTCAGAAAAACTCATATTCGGCAAAATTGTACACTATCAATATCAGAGTCATCCTAAGTTTAGAAATTCTGGAGATCCTGTGAGAATAATTGTGGAGACCTAACCCAGTGAGCTTTCGAGCCTTTAATCAATTCAGAGGGTTATACAACAATTCTGAGTCACAAGATGACTCACTATTCTTCTTACCCGCAATATTCGTTGAGAGATCTCATTACCCTTTTATTTGATCATGGAACTCGGAACGACATCAAAATTAGATTACTACAACAGAACCTTCTCTGTATCTAGTCAAGAGAGTATACATGATAGTGCAAACCCTAGAAAATGATTTAGGCCATTTTTCTGAACCATTCAGCCTTTTTACTCACCTGAATTATACTTTACTAGAAACCCCTTAAACCATTCTATAAAAGCCTTTTCTTTGTAAACCCATCAACCTAAAACTCAATCCAGCTACGAAGCATGACTGGCTATCCTTATTTTGAGATGGACAAAAGAATAACTGATGTGTATACCGTGAAAAGAAAAGTAAAGAAGAAAAATCAAAAGTGGTTCAAGCTGAAAACAAAATATGGAAAAAAAATATGAAAAAGAGCTGAAAAGAAATTGAGCAGTCTCAAAAATATCGAGAAAAGAGAAAAATACAAAAAAAAGGGAAAGAGAACTAGATAATGGTACTACATCGCAGGAAAAATACAAGAAAATAGAAATATCCGCTCAAGATCTTTGAAATCCTGTATCCCTTTATTTTTTTACACCAAACCTAAGCCTCATTATAACCCAGGAAAGTCATATTTGATTCTAGGATAGCACAATCATAAAATGTGGAGATTGGAGAAGGAGAAGCTATAGAGTTTGATCTGACGTTCCCGAGTGAAGTGGTATTCCAATCATCAGATCTTCTTCTGTTAAAGATGTCCTTCCTTTAAATAATACATATGTGAGATCTTTGCTTTCATATATCAACACATCTCCTCACATATAAATTGAGAGAAAAGAAGAAAACCCTTCTTGAGTGATTCCATTCTGAGTAGTTTACAAGTGAGAATTGAGGTCGAGGCATACAAACTTATAGGTGATCTAGAAATCTTTACTGCAAGATGATGAGAATGTTGAGCACACACACACGCAGGGTCTGACTATTCTGGTTCATGATTATCAGTCTGTAGTCTTGCCAAAACTTTCCAACTCTTTGCTAGCATGTAACTATTTTTTTGCATTCATTCAATGATTTGACGAACAGTGTTTTCCCTGAGCTAATATGAAAAAGTGTGCAGCATGTGCAGAGCCCTTTTAAGCTCATTTATTTCGCACTAATTGCCAAGGATTGGCAATATGCTGGTTGGGGGTTGTGATATTCGTTTAAAAGTGTGTATTTTCCACTGTTATCTTCTAAGCGTTATCACACTCTCCTACGTAAAACTGCTCTAATTATCCACTTTTCTACGTGAGAGTCTATTTCATTGCGCAGAACACATTTTTCTGGACGAAATGATATATTTGCATGCATTAAACGCATTTCTGGAAGTCTAGGTATAAAGACGTTTTGATCAAGTCTCATTACGTTTCTCTTACAGAAAACTCGATCAGGCTATTTTCGAGACTTGCGGGCCCACTATCAACCACAGAAGCCTAATGTCAAAGCTTGAAGAGCCACATGCTATGACTAGAAGATATGGGCCAAATATGGGCTGAATAAGAGGACCAAAAAAATTGGCCCAAAGAACAAAGAGAGTAGGAGAGCCAATGACCAAGAAACGGACCAAAGCGTTTAAAGCCATATGAGTCAGCAAGGAATGATGGTCTACTCTACTGGAGAAATGTGAGGATGGTCACAGTGAAGACCAGGGTTCCAGATCCTCTGCCAATACTTTTATCTCCATTTTCTGATATTTTCCCTCCTCCCCCTAATTTTCTATCTCATCTCTCCTTATTCTCTCTCTCTTCATCTCTCGGTCTTCGGATCTACTGACCTAACCCCAGAACTCCTGCCTGTTGGCTCTGTCTCATCTCCCTAAGCAATCGGACCGTTGGATCTTCCATCGAACCTTTGGATCGTCCATCAGACCGTCGGATCTCTCTAAATCTGTCGGCCTGCCAATCTGGATCCTGATCAAGTCATCTTTAGTCTGACCATCAGATTGTCTATCACATCATCTTGTGAGACGATGAACATCATCGATCCATGTGGGCCAGTAGCCGGGCCCATCATCATCGTCCCGCTGCCCGACCATTTAGTGGACCCCGTGAATTTCAAAATAAGTTAAATTAAATTTAAAAAAAAAGGGGGGGTCCACTAAATGGGAAAATTCCCCAAAGCAAAGTGAGGTTTTACTTAAAAAAATATATATATATTTTTTTTTATTTCAAAAAATCCCTAATTTCCATTAGTGGAAACTAGGGAGCTTTAAAAGGGGAGAAGATAGGGTTCTTTGGAACCCTAATCCCTCTCTCATCTCCTCCTCTCCTCCCCTTATCAATCCCCCACGTTCTCCCTTCCCTTCTTTTCCCCTTCTTCTTCTTCTTCTTTTCTTTTTCTTCTTCTTTTCTTCTTCTTCTTCCTCCTCCATCTTCGTCGGAGTTGCAGGGAGCAACTCCGACCGCCTTGGTCGTCTTCTTCTTCTTCTCCTTCTTCTTCTTCTTCTTCTCTTCTCCTAGTTCTTCGTGCAGCTGCGCCTGCGAGCAGCACCACAACACCATTGCCTTTGTCTTCTTCTTGCCGGAGTTGCAGACCTGCAACTCCGGCCGCCAGCTGCGTTCTCCACCTGCTGGACCGCCCCTCTCTTCTCTTCTTCCTTCCCTCCGCCAGCCGCTACAACTTCCTCTACCACCATCTAAATCATTCACGTTCTAACCCTCATCTCTCTATCTTTTCTTTTCTTTCCCTTCCTTTCTCTCCCTGCAACGATCCTCTACGGTAGCCACCACCGAGCGTCCACAGTGCAGCGTCTTCCTCTTTTTCTTCTTCGTTAATTGACGCCTGCAGATCCGCCCTCCACATCTCGCCGGACTGCTGCATTGCCACCACCATCTACTTCACCACAGAGGAAACCAGCAACCTCGTTGTTGCTGGACTGCCCCACCACGTTCTCCTCTTCAAAGCACCACCGTCCTCTTCCTGATTGTAGTCACCTCCATCAAACCGGCACCTACACCCTACAACTCCGGTAAGAGATCATCGTTCTCAACTGCTACACCACGCTGCAACTTGGCAGCACCGCTACTGCAACGCCGGCAACACTATCAGGTGGTTCAACGCCCCTCTCTTGCACCATCTATCACTGGACTGCAACTGAGGGAACACCCCACACCGCCCTTACTCCATGCACCAGCGTTCCTGCATTTCTCCTTCAATAGCACCGTGAAAACGGTTTGCAACTCACGGAGTCATCACCACCTACAGCTTCGCATCTTGCTGGACGGTGCGCACTCCATCCATAGCTGTTAGTGCTTCTTCCTTCCACCTCTTCGACCCAATCTTCACCTGTTCAGGCACTCAATCCTCCATATGCACACGGTTTGTGAGCATGAACTGTGGGTACGCACCCCGTCGAATCCCTCCATCACATGGCCGACCCACATAAATCTCCCAACTTGGCCGATTTCTTCATTGGGTCTGTAATGACCCTATTTCTAGCAATATTATAGTGGACTTTTTATAATACTTTGAACATTATATGTATGCCATTTTAAATGTCTCAACAATAGCTTTCTATCGGTATCAAGTTCATCCAAATCGGACGTGCGAGTCAAAAGTTATTGTGTTTAGTTCCGAGCAACATTTTAAGTTTTTATTAAAATTCAAAAAAAAAGAAAAGAAACAATTTTCAAAATTTTAGTCCCACATCGGTTAAAAATAAAAAGTTCTGAGTTCTCAACCTCTATAAATAGAAGGCCATTCCTTAAGAAAATTACATCAATTTGGGTATTTGCATTCTAACCCCTGAGGTAAGAATATTTGCAAAAAAGTCCATCAACTAGAAGAAATTCTAGAAAATTCCCAGGAATTCCTGAAAATATTCAGGAGGTCCTTTGAAAAGTTTTTTTGTGGGGCCTACTGCCTCGAGATACGCGCTACCTCGAGATTCGCATCGTACGAGGTTCAAAGATTTTGGGATTCTAGCGTATTCACTGGTAAGTACATAGTTATTTATTTTATGCCTTTATTTATTTAATTAATTAATTATTATTTATTTATTTATTTAATTGATTAATTATTATTTATTTATTTATTTATTTATAAATATTATTTTTATTTTTATTTTTTTTTTAAATAGTAGAAAATTCACAGAATATTGTAGAAAAATTCTAGAAAATTCTATTATTTTTGGGGAAAATGTCTGAAAATGCTATTCTTGTTATCTGTTAAATTTTAGCAAGGAAAAATCCCAATTCTTGTATTTTCCACATAAAATGTGTAAATGCATTGATAATTTCTTGTAATCTTAAAAGCATGAAATTATGATAGATGAGAACATGTGTAATCTATTTAGTTGGATGAAGTCATGCTCAAATTCATTTAAAATGAGATATATGCATTTTTCATCCGTTTTATGTATTCGTTTTCTAAGATATTAATAGGGCTTAAATGTTCTTATTTTTAGTTTCAAAATGCAAAAATAGGAATGCTATGCATGTAAAGATGTTTCTACAAATATTATTATTTTATGCATATAAATACGATTGATGACATGAATAAGAACGTGATTGGGAATGTGGAATAGCAGATTAGTTGGAATCAGGCGTTGTCTCATTTCTTTGAGACCCCTTGGGGTTTTAGTCCCCTAAAGCATCAGGCGTTGTCTTATTTCCTTAAGACCCCTTGGGGTTCCAGTCCCCTAAAGAAGAGGCGTTGTCTCATTCATGAGACCCCTCGGGTATTTATACCTAAAAGAAAATTAGGGAATCCGGAGAGAGGATACCTAATGAAACAATTAGTGTGCACATTAGGGAGTTTACTTATGGACTAGAAGTGTTGACATCGTACACTAGGACCGATGGAATGTTGGTACGAAATACATCAGAATTGATAGTTTGACTTTATAGAAATAGTCACGGGTATTCCGATAAGATAAAGGTTGACTATTATATGAAAAGACTTCATTGTATTTGAAGTTATACGTAAGTAATTGATGGAAAGTTGAGTTTTATCGAATTACATGTGAAATACATTTGCAAATTGTATTTGTTTTAAAATAAACAAAAGTCGCTGATTTAAGTGGATTTTACGCATGAGGAATGTACTTACTGGGCCCTAGCTCATCGTTTTAAAATGTTTTGTTTTCAGGAAATGATAAGGGGAAGTTGGACTGATGCTTCCAGCATTTCTGTTGATAGACTTGTGCTTTTGACGATGTTATATTTTGTTTAATTCTTCTATCTTGTAGAAGGATACATGAGTTATGTAGGTCCTTTGACCGTTTAGTAACATGTATTTGGGAGTACGATATATATACAATGTTTTCTTTTGGATGGGCATATTACGGTTTTGTTTGAAGTAAGACATCCTCTAACATTATTAATGTGTCAATGAAGTGCGTTTCGTCTTATGAATTGTTTAAACAAAATGAAAAAAAAAATTATCCGGTGTATTTCCGCTGCATCGTGATACCAATTTTGTTTAACTGTGCGTTTGTATGATCAGATCGCGCCTCAAGCTACGAGAAAGGTCGATATGACCTAATATCGGATTTGGGGGCGTGACAGCTTGGTATCAGAGCTTTAGGTTACAAGTCCTCGGAAACATAGTAACTTAGCCAAATTGAATAATACATTTTCATCAAATCATATATTAATTAAGATCATAATACAACCTTACGAATGAAGAACTAACAAGATAAAGAACATCATAATATGATTCCTTGTTATTTTTAAAACTATTTATTGTGCACGTCCCTAACTCGTCCTTTTGTTATAAAGGCAATGAGAAGTGGAAGAAGCAGAGGTAAGAATACCTCACGTACGCCTACTCCAGAGGTAGGTGCGGAAGCTCAGTTAGCCGGCGTTTACACGGCTTTGGGTCATATCACTGCTGCCTTGGACCGGCATGTTCAGGAGGTTCGTCCCGAGCCAGCTCGTGCTCGTCCGGACGATAGTTTGCGAGAGTTCCAACGACTACGAGCGCCGGAGTTCAGAGGTCTTCCTGAACCAATGGAAGCCGAGGGGTGGTTACGTGAGGTAGATAGGATTTTTCGGGCTATGAGATGCCCTGAGGACCGTAAGGTGGAGTTGGCCACCTTTATGTTGAAGGGCGATGCTATGACTTGGTGGGACATGGTGCGTTCCATGAGAGACGATGTGGTCCTCACATGGGAAGAGTTTAGGGGACTATTTTTGGAGAAGTACTTCCCCGTTTCTGTCCGAGATCAGCTCGAGGCAGACTTCTTGGCCCTCGAGCAGGGTTCCATGACTGTGGCACAGTATGTGACCCAGTTTGATCGGTTGGCAGCTTATGCACCACACATCATCTCGACAGAGGAGAGAAAGGCGAAGAGATTTCAGGCGGGCCTCAAGTCTGGAATTAGGAGGATGATTGTGGGTCAGTTGATTCATGTGTATGCCACCACCGTAGAGATGGCATTGGCGCTGGAGAAGGATACCAGCGATTTCCTGAAGGATCGTACAGATCCTAAGGGAAAGGGTCGAGTTGCACCTACTGCTCCCCAGAGATATTCGGATTCAACTAAGAAGCCGAAGTTATCTGTTCCTACCATTGCTGCATACCCGATCAACTCCGCCCCTCCTAATCAGATTGTGCGAGCAGATAGGCGTTGTTACAACTGCAATGGTGTAGGACACTTACAGAGGCACTGCCCTCGTGCACCATATCAGAAGCCTGCGGACAATACTCAGAGGCCGAATATACCGGGGCGAGTCTTTGCCATTACACGGCAGGATGCGAGTGCATCCAAGAATGTGGTAGAAGGTACTATTCTGATCTCACACTTGTATGCTAAAGTGTTGATTGATTCGGGTTCTACCCATTCTTTTGTATCTATTACATTTGCATATGCTTTAGGCTTTGAATTCGAGTCATTAGATTTTACGCTTACTATATCTACACCTCTAGGAGGGAACTGTATTGTAGATCAAATGTGTAAGAATTGTTTGATTCGGATAGGAGATCATGATTTGATTGCTGACTTGATCCTATTAGAGATGACGGATGTGGACGTTATTCTTGGGATGGACTGGCTGTCAGCATATCATGCGACAGTGGATTGTTATGCGAAGAGGGTGACGTTCCAGATACCGGGACAGTCTCCTTTTCAGTTTGTGGGTGCAAAATTATCACCCCATGCATCAGTAGTATCGGCCTTACGTGTTTATAAGAAACGTCGGGCCGATTGTACTAGTTTCCTTGCCTTTCTAGAGGGGGAAGAGAGCAAGAGGGTACAAATGGAGCAGATTCCTGTAGTTAGTGAGTTCAAGGATATCTTTCCAGAGGAACTACCAGGATTGCCTCCAAAGAGAGAAGTTGAGTTTTCCATTGAGCTTATGCCAGGGACTTCACCTATTTCTAAGGCGCCATACAGAATGGCACCTGCAGAGCTCAAGGAACTGAAGGTTCAGGTGGAAGACTTAGGAACTAAGGGCTTCATAAGACCAAGTGTCTCCCCTTGGGGCGCTCCGGTCCTGTTCGTGAAGAAGAAAGACGGTTCCTTGAGGATGTGCATCGACTACAGACAAATCAACAAGGTCACGGTGAAGAATAAATACCCTTTGCCGCGGATTGATGATCTATTTGACCAGTTGAGGGGAGCCCATTACTTTTCGAAGATAGACTTGAGGTCTGGGTATCATCAGCTAAGAGTGAAAGATGAGGATATCTCGAAGACAGCATTTCAGACACGGTATGGCCATTATGAATTTCTAGTCATGCCATTCGGATTGACGAATGCTCCAGCCGCATTCATGGATCTGATGAACCGAATCTTCCGATTGTACCTCGATCAGTTCATCATCGTCTTTATTGATGATATCCTGATCTACTCACGGACTCAAGAACAGCATGAGCAGCATCTGCGACTAGCCCTACAGACGTTGAGAGATCATCGACTCTATGCCAAGTTCAGTAAATGTGAATTCTGGCAAGAGGATGTAAAGTTCTTGGGTCATGTTATTTCCGGGGAGGGAATCTCAGTTGATCCGTCTAAGGTTACTGGGAGCCGCCGAGCAGTGTTACTGAAATTCAGAGTTTCCTGGGTTTGGCGGGCTACTATCGGAGGTTCATTGATGGATTCTCCAGCATTGCTACCCCGATGACACGCCTCATACGGAAGGGTGTAAAGTTCGAGTGGGACGAGAAGTGTTCTTCTGCCTTTGAAGATCTGAAGACTCGTCTAACTACATCACCTGTTCTGACAATTCCGTCTAATGAGGGGGGCTTTGTCATTTACAGTGATGCATCATTGAAGGGACTAGGTTGTGTCTTGATGCAGAATGGGAAGGTGATCGCTTTTGCGCATGAGGAATGTACTTACTGGGACTAAGTAGATTTTACGCATGAGGAATGTACTTACTGGGCCCTAGCTTATCGTTTTAAAATGTTTTGTTTTCAGGAAATGATAAGGGGAAGTTGGACTGATGCTTCCAGCATTTCTGTTGATAGACTTGTGCTTTTGACGATGTTATATTTTGTTTAATTCTTCTATCTTGTAGAAGGATACATGAGTTATGTATGTCCTTTGACCGTTTAGTAACATGTATTTGGGAGTACGATATATATATAATGTTTTCTTTTGGATGGGCATATTACGGTTTTGTTTGAAGTAAGACATCCTCTAACATTATTAATGTGTCAATGAAGTGCGTTTCGTCTTATGAATTGTTTAAACAAAATGAAAAAAAAAAATTATCCGGTGTATTTCCGCTGCATCGTGATACCAATTTTGTTTAACTGTGCGTTTGTATGATCAGATCACGCCTCAAGATACGAGAAAGGTTGATATGACCTAATATCGGATTTGGGGCCGTGACAGGGTCACTCTCATCGCCGGTCTTCAAAAGCAATCCAAGGTAAAGCTGGCTTTCTCTATCTATGTTCTCTCTTTATTTCTAGAACTTTGGATCTCTAACTCTATAATTTTTCTACAGTTTCTCTCTCTAAAGTCCTCTCCATTTTCTCTCTCTAACTCTCTTTAGAATTTTCTTCTTTAAAACAGCTTTTTAGTTTATCTTATTTTATTTTATTTTCGATTCAAGCATTGTAATAGACATTTTGATCACTGAATGATGAAGTTTATTTTTATCTATTATTTCTTGGAATGTTCTGTCATTTCATGTTCCTGATTATGCTAACCCGGCTAACTCCAAGTGCGGATCGACATCCGACATGAGTCACTGTGCAAAATTGCCCATTTTATAGGTTAAATGTCTCGGATCAATTAAAAATGTGTTGAAGTTAGGGTTTCCGTAACCAACGACGCGGAAAAACCCTACTTTCATGTACCAGCTCCAGAGTATCCCTCATCTTGCTTAGGGCCTCCTCGGTAGCGGCCCTCTTCGTGTCTAAGGCCTCCCAGGCCAAGCAAACATCCGCAGACTTCCTCTCGGCGACCTGGCAAGCCTCCTGAGCCTTGGCAAGATCGTCTTTCCTGGCCTAGAGCTTCAAGTTCAACACCTCCAGGTTCTGAGAGGCATTCGCTAGCCGAGAGATCGCCTGGTCTGCCCTCTCCCTTTGGTGAAGAACCTCGGTGTCCTACTGGTCGCACCAGTTCAGGAGGAAGGAAACGAAGTCCTTCAGGCCGAGGAAGGCCGTGATGCCCTGCAAACACACGGAGAAGCTTGTCAGAAACAAGAATCATTCAAAATGAGACAAAAAAAGGAAAAAGAAAGGAAAAGGAGTTACCTCGGCAAAAGATTTGCTCAGGCCTTCGTAAGCCTAAGTCGGCTATATTATGCTCTCATAACGTTGTCGATCTCTCGGCAATGAGAGCATGTCGATCAACCTCATGGCAACATGAGGGTCGAAGAGGGAGTGGCCCTCAGTAATGGGATGACCGAGAGGAGTGAAGAAGGCTGGGATAGAGAAAGGAAGGGCCAACGCTTGCTCCAGAGGAACGGCCTCAGAACCCCGCCCGAAGGGCTCCGGCTCCTCGTCTAGGTTGACTCGCACAGACAGCCTGGACGGAGGCACATCCGCGATAGTTGGAGGAATGGGGGGAGCCTGCCGATAAGAGCCCTCTCCAAAAGGGATCTGCGCCCCTGCCGCCCCAGCCACTGAGGCAAGCAGATCATAAGCCTGGAAGCCCCTCTTCGAGTGGCGATAAGTATCATGATGCTTCCTCTTCCGTGATATTGGGTTCTTCTTCTTCCCGTGATCGTCCATGACAGGGTAGGCACAGGTCAGAGGAACGGCTAGGATGGGAACAGAGTCAGTGCTAGCAACCTCGACCTGAGACATCGGAATCACCCCTGCCCTCGCGGCTGCCATACTTCTGTTGCGGGTGCTCAGCCGAACCTCTTCGAACCAGAAATGGTAGGTGAGCGGGACGGAAGCAACCAAATTCAGTACCCTGTCAACAATTACTTTGGCATGCGTGCCCGAGGACTTCACGTTCTCTGCAAAAGGAAAAAATGATGAAATGAGTGAACTGACAAAATAATCTGTACGATATACGACAAGGCAAAGATAAACCTAAACGGCCTACCTGCCCGATTAAAACTCGACCGGACGGGGCCAATTAGGGGACTTTGATAAGCTTGGCCAGTGTCATCCCATGGTCCAGAGACAACTAGGGCCCTGTCGGGCCATCCCTTGTGACAGTCCGGAAGGTCTTCGAACATCCGGAAGGGATCCGACCTAACCGACAGACTATAGATGTAGTCGGAATATGGAGTGCGCTTCAATGAGTAGGCGCAGTCCATCTCCAACAGACCAATGGAATGATCCCTAAGGGCACATATGGAGTCAATCCTAAAGATTATCCTCTAGGTATTGGGGTGCATTTGGCCAGGGGCTGTGTTGTAAAAAAACAAGCAGAGACCTGGCAATGGGGGACAGCCGGAAGGACAGCCCCCCTTCCAACTGCTCCTCGCTGATACTAATCTCCCTGTTAGGGAGAGGTTCTACAAGGAAGCGACCCTTCCTAAGACGGAGACGGGGAGAGATGTCGTAACTCTTGTACAAGCTCACACAACCATCGTCCACCTCGGCGGTCGCACTGAAGACAAAAGGACAGGAGGAAGAGGCGGCATCGTCAGTCAAGACCCTGGCAAGGTCCATCAGGGTTGCGGCACGAAAAGAGTCTGCCTCAGGGACTTCAGAGAAGAAGCCTTCTCCGATAACAATGTTCTCTACTACCTCAGCTTTCTCTAAGGAAAAATCCTCAGAGGAATTGGACATGTAGGTCTTGGTGAAAAGAAAAAATAAGAGGGGGAATGTAAAGAGAAAAGGAAGAGGGGGAAAATGAAAGTAAAAAATCTTTTTTGACCAGTGGTCAACGATGTCCCAGCCAAGGATACTCACGGACGTAGTACCGGCAGGGTCTTTGTTGTAAAAAAGATCAAGGAGAAGAGGAAGAGAAGAAATCGCCTTCAAAGGTCAGAGCTTGTAAAAAATGAGAAATGACTGAGCCGAGGGGTATTTATAATAACCGCGCCTGGCATTATCACCGGCACTTCTTAGCGTTAGCAAAGCCCGTAATAAATGCTAAATCATTACACGTCTCCCTCAGACGGTTGGTTTCGCATGCCTGAACGGTCCGACGGTTGGTTCCGACAAGGATGGACCTTGTCAGAACATCTGACGATTTTACCCGACTAGAGGATGGACATTGTCGGAACACCTGACGAAGCCATCCGACTAGATGATGGACCTTGTTGGAAGACCTGACGAAGCCATCCGACTAGAGGATGGACCTTGTCGGAACACCTGACGAAGCCGTCCGAGTAGAGGATGGACCTTGTCGGAACACCTGACGAAGCCGTCCGACTAAATAATAGTCCTTGTCGAAACGCATGATGAAGTCATCCGACCAGGAGATGGGGCTTGTCGGATATCTTTGCACAAGTAATCCGACAATCTACATCCAAAACGGGTGACAAATACTCACTGATTCAACCTAGACGAACAAGACGTTGTCTCGCAGGGCACCTATGGGAAGCATTCCCCTCAGACCAAGAACACAACAGAAACAGTTATCAAGAAGTGATGGTTACAGGCTCCTCAATGACGACGCGCTCCTTGTTGAGAGCCCTATAAAAGGAGAGAAGATCCGATGAAGAACGGATCGAAAATATAGGAAAAAGAGAGAGACAGGGATCAAGAACAAGACCTATAGTATTTGGATCCATCCTGACTTGAGCATCGGAGTGTGATTTGCAGGTACCACGGCGACCGGAGACACAACGACAATCATGGATAACCAATCTAGGCAAGGCGTGACACCAATCGGCCTATTCCTCTCACGATCATCAAAAGCACGGCCGACCACGCTGGACAGTTCGTCTACCAACCACCAGTCCATTTCCTCGGGGATCGTGCAGGCAAAGACACCAGATTTTTCCCCCACAACAGTAATGGACAATAATTGAGGATCTAGAGTATGAAAAGAAGTTCAAATGCAAAACATGATTCATGCAAAAGGAAATATTCATAAAGAAAGTGGTGCAGACATTTTAGAAAAAAATAATATTTTTATCATAAAGAAAATGTTTGAATTTTGTCAAAAAGTATTGAAAATGGATCTTGGACGGTGAGTAATACTTTGGAAACCAAAGGGTTGGTATTAATTTTTGGAAAATACAATAATTTTAGAATGAGAATTTTTCATCACAAAAAAAATGGGGGAAATAATCTTTTTAAATAGGAGAATCTTGTTACATGAGAAGGGGATGAAGATTAATATTTTTAGAAACTCATGAGTTTCCTTTAGAATAGAATATGGGAGTCCAAGGAAATTTTTGGACGGCTAGATGAAGTAGAATACCTTTTATGAACGTTGATGGGGGTATTAAAAGGGAAGACCGAACCCTAATTCATTATCTCTTCTTTTTTTGGATTCACAACCCTAGCTAGTCGTTCTCTCTCATTCTCTCTTCGCTCGCAAACCCTAGCCGTCCCCATCTCATCCTCCTTCTCTTTCTTCTATCTCCCCGTGTTGAAGCCGAACTCCCTTCGTCATCACCTCTCACGGTACCACCCTGATGGCCGAACTATAACACCACAACAACCTTAGTTGCAGGCCATCAACTCCCTCAAAACCTGATCGTCGTCATTTCACTCCTCTCAACTTGAGTTCAACCTGCACTTCAGGCCGGTTGCCCCTCACAACGTAGTAGCGCCTCCACTCTATCGCACCAGCAACAAAGAGGAGGTCAATACCACACCTACTCCACCATGGAGCTATAGACCTGTGCCCTTGCAGGTTTGGGCATCCTCTCTTCGCCCCACTGTATCCATTACTGCCAGAAAAACTTGCAACACTACAGGAGGTGCTAACCTGCAACTCCGGTCGGGATTCCCACTCCAACTTGCAGCACCTTCAATGCCCCTCCAGTGTAGCAACAAGTCGTGCTGCACCTCCTTTCAACCACCGTCATCTACTACCTCATCTCCTTCCTCCCACTAAGGCCCCAATGGCCTCCAAGACCACCTACACTTCGTCTTCTCCATAGCACCACCACACAGGTCTCCTTCCGATTTCCAATACTCCCTCAAAAACTACTGCCCAAGCCTACCTCTCCACATGCCCTATCAGCAGTGTGCCATCTCCATTCCTCATGGGTTCCCTAGTTCGTCCTCATTCACAACCTTCAAATCGGCCATGCCTTTGATCACCAACACAACCACCACCGTGCATCTTCCACAGTCCTCCAAAGCACTGGGTAGCATATCATTTACTCAGGGTTTGCTTTCTTCATGCCGGTCGATCCTTATCGCCATAGGTAAGAAGTCCAAAGGTACTTCTCATCTTCTCTATATTTCCTTCTCTTTTTCTCTCTCATAGCTTCTCTCTCTAATTTCCTAGCTCTATCTCTCTTTCTCTCTCTAAGTTTAGGTTGCTCTCTCTCTAGAATACTATTTCTCTCTCTATCTTAATCTCACTTCAATTCTCTTACTTTTTAGTTTAGCTTTGTAGTTTATCATATGCTTTTGCTATGATTCAAGTCCATGTAATGGAAGATTAGAACATTAATGAAATTTTAGTTTAATGCATGTCTTTTTTTTATTTGTAGAGAGAATTTGTCTCTAAAATATTATGTTTTTAATCTCGTGATCATCACTCTCACCTCTCTGTATTCATGAGCAATTTCCATGTTTGATTGTTCTTTATTGCACTAACCCTAATCCTGAGTGCGGATCGACATCCGACACGAATCCCTATACAAATCGCATAACTTTTGTAGGATTAAAACCTCGGATCTTTACAAATTGTGTTGAAATCAAGGGTTCCCAATTCGACGACACGGAAAAACCCTACTTTCATTTGTCGAAGGCCTGTCATGCAGGATATTGCTAACTTTATCATCCGACGTGGGCCCAGTCAATGTAACTGACCCCAGATTATTCAGTAAGAAGTATCCCCTAATGAATAATTAACTTGACATGTCTAAATTCCCATCTGAATTGCTCGCAAACTGGCGATCTAAGGGCTATAATTCAATATAAACTCTTTTGCTGATAACTTTAGATTCATGAGGAATTGATCAGAAGTGGGTCCATACGCACGGTCCCATGGGGGGCCTCTACCTGCGTATGGGCTTAATTTTCGAAGAGGTGGTCCAGATTGGCCTAGATCGCAAGATCTTATGGTGCACATTTTCCATCATTGATCTTCTTGTATCTCAAGATTAGCACCACAAAAATCCTTTCTGAAGGCATACGCCCACATAATCTTTGATTTGACATGGGCGTATGGCCTTGGTTTGGTCTAGATCGGCCCAGATTGCAAGATCTAACACCGCACATCCTCCACCGTTGATCTTCTTGTATATCAAGATCAGCACCACAGAAATCAATTCTGAAGGTATACGCCCATATAATATTTGATTTGACATGGGCGTATGGCCTTGGTTTGGTCTAGATCAGGCCAGATAACAAGATCTAACGGTGCACATTATCCCTCGTTGATATTCTGATATCTCCAAATCTAGTCATTTAGCACCAGATCTAGTCCCATGGGAGAGCACTATATGCATATGGGGTTAGTTGTAAAGAATATTTTTATATTCTAGTTTGGCAAAGATTCCATGTGACATAAAACATTCATGTAACCCTACATACGAGCACAAGTGTAGTGTGAAGATGTTGTGGTAAACATACTTCGCCGACTACGTGAAGACTAGAAGATAGAGACAGTAAGGATCAGACGGTTGACGACATGAGTCATCTAAGTAACTGTCCATTTGTCAGTTATAGATCGAGTATGCTCGCTTAGGAAGGTAAGTGACTAAGTGGCCATAGGAATAGGTATTAAAATGAATAAAATATAATGGTCAAACCTAGTCATGGACAAACCCGAGTCTAAGTCAAGATTATTGACTTCTGGGAAAGTCCGATCGATTTGACTATTTAGGCCAATCTATTGGACAAAGCCCAATCGATTGGAGACCTCTATGAAATCGATTGGAGCTTACAAGATAGAAACTTATTTAAGTCTAATCGATTGGACTATATACAATCGATTGGATTTATGAAGGAAAAATCCATCCGCACAAGATCAATCGATTAGACCCAGAGTACAATCGATTGGACTTCACACGGATTAAGTCTTTTTTAGATCCAAAATTTTAGTCTCCACTTACCCCACTTTCTAATAGACTCTGGGCTATGAATTCTATAAATATAACTCCTCTCTAGCCTTATATAAAACACATACTTCTACACATTAGAATACAGAGAAGAAAGTTTTATTTATCAAGAGTGTCCATTCGAAGAGCAAAAGCATTTAGTTCTCATAAATATCTTGTGAGCTTTTTCTCTTCTAAATCAAAGCCAAAAGCTTGATCTCATACTCAGCTTAGGTCTCAACACTATTTGAGCGACTTAGGGTTCAGGGTGTACTGAATCCTTCACCTTCAGCAAAGGCTGGAGAGTTGAGAATTAAGATTGGGGTGGCTGATCGAAGGTAGGTTTGGGGAGTACCAAACTGAACAAGCAAACAAGACTTCTTGGCTGGGAGGGAGCGCGTGCATTCATAGCGTTGATTCAGAGGATGTGGACGCATCGGCAGTAGGCCTTGGCTAAGGTTAGAAGCTGCATTTGCAACGATGTTGTGTAAGTAACCTTTGTTTTGTTTAACCTTCCAGTTAGTGATACTTTCCGTCTGGACGTGGTCCCGTGGTTTTCCTTGGCTAAGGTTTCCACGTAAAAACTATTTGTCTTGTGGATGTTTGCTTGTTGTTCCGCTAAATCTATTGATTAGATCAAACGACGAAAAAATAATATACCTCGGAGGTATATTTGATTTGAGTCAGTTGTGATAATCCTTTTGTTAATCAACTAAGGCATGCGAGTTTATCACCTTACCTTAACCAGCAAACTTGTGATAGGTTAGATTGATTTTTGAATAACCTAATCACCCTTCCCTTTTAGGTATTTCTGATTAAAGAGAATAGACCGATTATTTTTTATTAGTTTCCCAAGATGGGATCTAGATCAATGAGATTTAGATCATTGAGTTTTAGTCATCTGATGATCTTCTAATATCTTCAGATCTGGCCATCTAACACCAGATCCGGTCACATACACATGGTCCCATGCGGGAGTAGTATGTGCATATGGAGTTAGTTTCCCAATATGGGATCCATATCAATGAGATCTGGACCATTGATTCCTAGCCATCCGATGATCTTCTGATATCTCTAGATCTGGTCCCATACGCATGGTCCCATAGGGATTAGTATGTGCATATGGGGTTTATTTTCCAAGATGGGATCTAGATCAATGAGATCTGGACCATTGAGTTTTGGCCATCCGATGATCTCTGATATCTCCAGATCTGGCCAGTTGGCACCAGATCTGGTCCCATACGCATGGTCCCATGGAGGAGGAGTATGTGTGTATGGGGTTAGTTTCCCAAGATTAGATCTGGATCAGTGAGATCTTGATCTTGACCATTAATTTCTAGCCATCCGATGATGTTTTGATATCTCCAGATCTGGCCATCTGGCACCAGATCTGGTCCCATGGGAGAGTAGTATGTGCATATGGGGTTAGCTTCTCAAGATGGGATCCAGATTAGTGAGATCTGGACCCTTGATTTCTAGCCATCGGATTTCTCAAAGATCGAACGATTGAAAATCATATCTAACCCCATGGTTGCAATCCTCGTGGGGGACTTTCCATGTGTATGGTCTTGGGTCCTGAAGATGGGCCCCAAATCAGGGAGATCTGGGCCCTGATTCTCATTCATTAGATTTTTTTAAATTTCGAACGATTGAAAATCAAATCGAATCCCATGGTTGCTATCCCCATGGGGGATTTTCCATGCGCATGGTATTGGTATCTGAAGATGGGCCTCTGTGAAAATCATATCGGACCCCATGGTTGCAATCCTCATGGAGGACTTTCCATGTGTATGGTCTTGGTTTTTGAAGATGGGCCCCAGATCAAGGAGATCTGGGCCCTTGATCTAGCTATTTTCATCATTTTTATCACTATAACGGCTTTAATACTTGTCAACTGTCTTCAAATTCATTTTGATTGGATAAAACATCTTAAAAATAATTATATTAAGTTTCATATCATTTGGAGTTCCCTTGGATATACTTCCTTTGTAAACTAACCATTTTCCCCTTTTGAAGGTACTGCGATATCTACTTCTCTGGAAAGAATCTGACTAATAAATTGCAAATGATTGGCTAAAATGTTTTAAGGAACGATCACGCAAGTTTCATCTAATTCGGAGTTCATTCAAATGTACTTTCTCTGTAAAACTACCACTTTTTCCTACTCTAACCTGCCTTGTAGCTTGATTCCATCCCTTTGTGGATCCCATTTGCATCATTCGATTGCAATTTTTGAACTCTGCCACATTTCTTGTCTAACAACTATTGGTTCTTGGATTTGTGCAATTCTCCTTTAAGACATTGGACTCTTTAGTTGCTAAAGATTTAGACCTGTCAATTGGATAATTCATTGTGACTTTTTGGTTCTCTAAACTTTAACTAAAAATTATGGGTAATTTAGTAATACTCCCTACGACTCCAAAGTAATTTGTATTACCCACTCTACTTTTGAATTGCCGCAAGACCCCCTTTGACCCAATCTCACTTTCTATGACTCGTAGAGTCCATCACAATTGAAACAAAAAGGCAATTTTGCCCTTACCTTCTTCATCAACTTTAACTTCCTCTGCGTTTGCACATGTTTCTTGTAAAACCCCGAAAAAAAAAAAATTCTTACAAAGGGTATTTTGGTTTATTTTAATATTTACCTATAAAGACTATAGGTAAATTAAATACATACAAATGCATAACTTGTAAGAAAACTAAATTTTTCTTAACTATTATGATGGAGTTAAATAAAACTTAGGACATAAAACACTTTCCAATTTGTACCACTAAAACTGTTATTTTAATAAAGAAAATCCATTCTCTTTCATCTTTCTAAGGTAATATAGTTTTTTCCTAAAACAAAGACAAACCCTTGACCTTGACCTCCCAAAACTTATATTTTTCATTTCTTTATTCACCCTCCCAATTGCAATAACCGCCCAACCCAAAACCTTATCAACTTTTGGTGTTTCAATCAAACACCATAACAAACCTACCCTTGATGACCTAAGACCTATCCTTGATGACCCAAAACCTAACTATTTAACCTATCTCATTATCACCGCCCAACCCTTCATCCTTTCCTAAATAACCTTCACGAGAGCGTCAACATACCGTAACCACGTAAGGGCGCAGCCGCCATCTCCATCCATTGAAGAGACCTTGTCACTCTTTCCTTCATCATGCCTAAACAAAGATGCCGTTGTCCACGAGTTCTTGATGGCCGACGAAACCTCTTGCTGCTATAACTAAACCACCCCACCATCGACCACGACTTCCACTTTAGCCATGAGCTACCCCCCGTTACAGTGATCAAGATCATGTCCGCCCAAGATAAGATCAAACACCCTCCTTCCTTCATCATCTGGATCCCTATTCTTAGTTTTAGACCAGCCCGATATATACATGAGATATTGGGATCAACCCAACTCTTCTATTGCCAACGACTAGGCCAAACACAAACCCCACGTGACTGTAGACTGCCCAACCTTCTTCCATCTCGTTTCCCATTCCTCATCTCATTAAAGACTGACGGAGATAAGAACCTCCAAGAATTATTATTGGGCATCGAAACTTGTTCAACTATTAGACCTCTCCTTCCCCATCTCTCATGCCCATCGAGTGAAGCTACTGCAACTCCAAAGCAATCCATGTAAAGCCTTGGAGGAACCTCATCGTGGGATCGAGATCCACCGTTAGATCTGCACATCTCCACCCCCTACCGACCAACACCTCTTTTACAGGTAAGAGTCCCTTGTTTAATTCTTCCAATCTTGTATTCCCTCATTTTCTCCCTTTTAACTCTATTAGCTTTATAGGAGGACCATTCATACCCGGTCTTAAAGTGATTAGTGAACCGAAGATGACCCAGCATGCACTCGGGAAGATCAGTACATTTTGATCATTCTCCTTCACACTCAACAACCATAATGGCCACCGTTTCTTACTCTCCCGCCACCCCATGGTTCTGACCTTTATCTAATGACCAAACGGACTGTCTCCCCTAATCTCGACCAATCAAATTGTGTTTTATACCGTTAGATCTTGAGCCTTTAATTAAACCATATCTATAGTAATGTCACAAACCCAACAGCTTTTCTCACGTTTACAAAACTATTGGCTGTTAAACTATCAACTAGTCGTCACCTTCCATGTGTTGATATTTGGACATTTCATTTTAGCATCTAGCCACACTACTCACCAACCCAACCAGCACACGTGTGTCATATAACGACATCTTGTCTATCGTTTGAGAAACGGAACCATGTGTCTACACCATGCATACTCATTCGACCACTTATCATCTCCTTCTATGGCCTGACATGTTGCTCTTGAAACCGTATTGTTTCTCTAAGTGTTGCAACTGTATTCATTTAGTAACCTTTTAGTTCTAATCCGTTAACTCCTAGGTAGGCCCATTAGTTGGATGGTCCAAATTTATAACTCCTATTGTTATAGTGCTCAAATCTAAAGAATTCGGACTTAGTCTTATCATTATCAGTTATATTTTTGAAAAATAATATGAATGATACTAGTTTGATCATTTCCTAAACCGGACGAGGATAACGTTGAGTCAATTGAACCTGTAGAACCAACGTTAAGTGTTAGAATTTTATTTTGACGAGCATACACCTAACTCAAACACGAAAATTGAAGGTTCCATAATATTGGACTGAAATTACGTGAAGAGGGCTAATTAGTAGAATTAAAGTGAAATTCGGAAAGCAGTCAAAGGTAGGTTCCCTTCCCATGATTCTTTCAATACTTGTCATTGACTTATGAGCATGTAATTATTGTTAAAGTGTAATTGATAGTCGATTTTATACTAAAGATTTCCTGTGTGGATTCTATTTGTTTCGTATTCGAGATCCCCTGTGTGGATATTTACATTTTCAGTAATTTATTATATATATGAAGACATGCATTGTATTTCCGATTCAGAAGCGATAAAGCAAGTTGGGAGTGAGTTCTCCAGGGTGAAAGACCCAAAACCCCCGGGAAGACCCCTTGTGTGGGTGAAGAAGGAGACCCCTTGTGTGGGTTGTGTATTATTTTTGATTAATTGTTCATGCATTCATTATTACCCTGATATTACTGTTTGACAATCTATATTCTGCGAACCTGTCTGTATATCTTTTATTGTTTGAATCATGTTTTGGGTGAAAACCCCGAGTGAGCGTTTGGCTCGCTCCTACAACCACCACTTTCAGATTTGGATGAGACGTGGACGCACGAAGAAGGGTACGAGTAGGGACTACAACCAGTGGATGGAATAGGAGATGGGACATGCGAACCCGAGGAGCATCAGCCGAACCTTGAAGAGGAATATTATTACCAGCTTTGATTGTTGTTGCTTATAAATTCATGTAAAATCCATTACTTTATATCATTTGGATCGTGTGATAGATGAGACCTTCTGGAGAATCGTAATTAATGGATTGTCGGGTTCGCTTTGTGTGGATTTTTCCTCGAACCCAGGGCTAATTGGCTCTACTTCTTGATTCTTTTTAATTAAATGGAGCCTTGGGATCAAATCAGTTGGAATGATGAGGTGGGTGATGAAATCCCACCAGTTTCAATTTTGGAGCTGGGTCTGCTCTCTTAGAGTTGATTGATTAACGGCCACGCCACGCAAGTCGAATAAGTTGTTGCTAGAAAACAAATAGACATGCGGCAATGATTCACCCAAATTACTCTGTATCGCACTCAAGGCGAGGATAGAGACTTACCTCCCGTGGGCCACGCCACGGGGTCGCCTCCGTGGGTTAGAGAGGGGTATCCTAATGGGCTTGGGCCCGACTCCACCTCTTTGAGCTTTCGCTCTCTACCCACACTGGATCATGTTCCTGTAGAAACAGTTAGATCGCACAGTCTAGGTATGTGGGATTCTATTTGGAAGATCCTTGCCTTTTTAGAGTTCACTGAACAAGCACTGGATTTAGGCAAGTTTTTGAATTAGTTTCCAAATTCGAGATGGGTTAAAATTTAGGAATTCCCAGATTGGAAAATACCTAGATTGGAAAGTTTCCCGAACTATGGAGATCTTCCAAGAAAGATTTGATTGCGAGATCCCTTACAATTTTGGGAAATTTCCCAAAATTGAAATTCTGCTAGATTTGGGGTGTTTCCTTTTGCAGACTTTTCCAAATTCGAAAGATTTCTAAAGATAGAAATTCTTCTAAAGAGAAAACTTCTAAGAGGGGAAACCCTAATTAAGCAGAGTTTCAAGATTTTAGAATCTTTCCAAAAATCACAAATCCTTGATTGGTGATTTCTAAAAATCCGCAGAATATAAAACCCTAATTTTTTTTAATTTTGCTTTTAATATTTTTTTGGTATTTTTCACTTAATCTAGGGTTTCTAAAAAACCTTAGAACAAGATCTAGCAGTTATATGGAAAGCAGTAAAATTCCTAAATTATTACAAATTGCACTCGGCCTTCCGAGGCATTAAAAATAGTAATTTAAAAACTGCTAAAAATCACTAAAAACCAAAAATAGAAAGTTTCTCGAAAAGGTCAGGCTGTCTAAATTGAGCAGCTTTTCGCTTCAGCAACTTTCCAATTCCGTCTTTACGTCCTTTTTCGCACTCCCGAACACCCGAGCGGCAACGGCGCCATTTGAAAGTAGGGTTTTTCCGCGTCGTTGGTTACGGAAACCCTAATCTCAACAAGATTTGTAATTGATCCAGTTCTTAAATCCTGCAAAATTTTAGATCTTTGTATAGGGATTCGTGTCGGATGTCGATCCGCACTCGGAGTTAGGGATTAGCGCAAATAAAAACATGAAATGACGGATTTTTCCATAGAAATTGATGCGAATGATGGTGGGGGTGAGAGTGGTGATTTGAAGTGGATTTTTAAAACTTACTTTTTCTTGGATTTAAACTACTTGAACAATAATGAAAACAATTCAAGAAATAACTTTAACAAAAAGAATCCATTATTTTTATTAAACTAAATATCCAAATACAATGCTTGAATTAAATTTGCAATAAATAACTAAAGCAATTAAAAATTAGCTAAAGGGAGAGAATCTAGATAGAGAGAGAAAGTAAGCAAATTGACTAGAGAGAGAGTAAGAAGAAACTAAGGAGAAGATAGAAAGTGATCACCTAAGAACTCACCTCACCATGAAGTAGATCGGCTGGCATGGGATGAAGGTGCTGGTGCAGGTGCAAGATGCACCACCAATGTGATGGATGCCGGCAAAGTGGTGGTGGGCGGTGATGGATGGAGAAGGAGGCGCTTACTGTTGCAACCTCCAATGGGGTTGTGGAATGAGAGATGGAGGAGATGGTGCTGCTGTTGGTGGTGCTCGGGCTCGTGGGCGTGGTGTCCAACAGATGTTGGGGAGACGTGGGCTGCCTGGAATGATGAAGTGGGCGGACCGGTGGTGGTTCTGGTGTGGATGGCTTGCTGTTGGAGATGAAGAACGGCCGGAGGAGAGAGCCTTGGGGCGAGATGGTGATGATGCACAACACAGGAGAGGACACAGGCTGGGAAGAGGAGATGTCCACGGTGGTTACTGGGATGTGCTCTGGAGGCGTGTAGACACCAGAGTTGCTGAGCAACAATGGAGATGAGTGTGCTTCACGGTGAGGAGCACAGTGTTGCACATTGTTGCTGAAAACTCACAGTTTATTCCGGGAAGGAGTAGGTGCTCTTGGCCGTTTATATGAGCAAGGAGAAGATCACCGGCGAAGATGGGGATCAGTAGAGAAGGTCACCTGCTTGGGAACCCGACTGGAGTTGTTGTTGGTGGGAACGGTGGTGTGTAGGTACTCACGGTGATGAGAAGTTGCAGACCTGCCGGAGTTGCAGGTCTGCCCGAAACAGTGGTGGACGGAATGGTTGATGGAGGGGATACCGCTGGTTGTTGGAGAAATGGAGGAGTTGCAGGCGTTAATGGTGGTGAGAAGAAGAACCAGTCCGGCAGGTGAAGGATGACGGTGGTGGAAGTGAACGGTGCAGGCGGTGCTAGTGGTGCTGCTCGCCTTTGCAGACGCAGGAAGAAGAAGAAAAAGAAGAAAAAGAAGAAAAAGAAGAAAAAGAAGAAGAAGAAGGAGAAGAAGAAGCGGCCGGAGTTCTGCAACTCTGGCGAGATCAGGAAGAAGAAGAAGAAGAAGAAGAAGAGAAAGAGGAGAAAATGGAGGAAAACGGTCTAAAACCGAGGGGAAGAAGGGGCAAACGAGTTGGGGGAGAGAATGGAGCAATAAGGAGGGGGATTAGGGTTTCGAACCCTCTCTTCTCCCCTTTTAAAGCTTCCCTATTTCCTTTAATGGAAATAGGGGATTTTAGAAAATAAAAAAATAAGAAAAATAATTTTTTTTTTTAAGTAAAACACTACTTTTCTTTAGGGAATTTCCCCATTTAGTGGACCCCCCATTTTTTTAAAATTTAATTTGAAATTCACGGGGTCCACTAACTGGTCGGACAGCGGGTCGATGATGATGGGCCCGGCTACTGGCCCACATGGATTGATGATGTCCATCGTCTCACAAGATGATGTGACAGACAGTCTGATGGCGATCGGATGGATGGTGACTTGATTGGGACCCAGATTGGTAAATCGACGGATCTAGAGAGATCCAACGGTCCGATTGAAGATCCAACGGTCCGATGGAAGATCTAACGGTCAGAAAGCTAAGGGAGATGAGATAGAGCTGATGGGCAGGAGTTATGGGGTTAGGTCAGTAGATTCGAGGACCGAGAGATGAAGAGAGAGAGAGAGAATAAGGAGAGATGAGAGAGAAAGTATCAGAAAATGGAGATAAAAGTATTGGCAGAGGGTCTGGAACCCTGGTCTTCACTGTGACCATCCTCACGCTTCTCCAGTAGAGTAGACTATCATTCTTTGCTGACTCATGTGGCTTTAAAAGCTTTGGTCCGTCTATTGGTCATTGGCTCTCCTACTCTCTTCGTTCTTTGGGCCAGCTTTTTGGTCCTCTTATTCAGCCCATATTTGGCCCATATCTTCTAGTCATAGCATGTGGGCTCTTTAAGCTTTGATAATGGGCTTTCCTGATCGATGTGGGCCCGCAAGTCTCGAGAATTGTCCCATCGGGGTTTCCTGCGATAGAAGAAGCGCGTAATGAGACTCTATCAGAATGACTTCATGTCTAGACTTCCGAAAATGTGTTTAATGCATGCAAATATACCATTTCGTCCAGAAAAGTGTGTTCTACGCAATAAAAGAGACTCTTACGTAGAAAAGTGGATAATTAGAGTAGTTTTATGTAGGAGAGTGTGATAACATTTAGAAGATAACAGTGGAAAATATGCACTTTTAAGCGAATATCACAACCCCCAACCAGCATATTGCCAATCCTTGGCAATTAGTGCGAAGTAAATGAGCTTAAAAGGGCTCTGCACATGCTGCACACTTTTTCATATTAGCTCAGGGAAAATGCAGTTCGTCAAATCATGGAATGGATGCAAAAATAGTTACATTGCTAGCGAAGAGTTTGAAAGTTTTGGCAGGACTACAGACTGATAATCATGACCCAGAATAGTCAGACTCTGCGTGTTTGTGTGCTCAACATTCTCATCATCCGACAGTAAAGATTTCCAGATCACCTCTAAGTTTTTATGCCTCGACCTCAAATCTCACATGTTTAGCACTTAGAATAGAATCACACAAGAAGGGTTTTTTTCTTTTCTCTCAATTTATATGTGAGGAGATGTGTTGATATATAAAAGCAAAGATCTCACATATGTATTATTTAAAGGAAGGATATTTTTAACAGAAGAAGATCTCATGATTGGAATACTACTTCACTCGGAAACGTCAGATCAAACTCTATAGCTTCTCCTTCTCCAATCTCCACATTTTATGATCGTACTATCCTAGAATCAAGTAGGACTTTCCTGGGTTGTAATGAGGCTTAGGTCAGGTGTAGAGAGATAAAGGGATACAGGATTTCAAAGATCTTGAGAGGAAATTGCCATTTTCTTGCATTTTTCCTGCGGCGTAACACCATTATCTGGTTCTTTTTCCTTTTTTTTCATATTTTTCTCATTTTCTTGATATTTCTGAGACTGCTTAATTTCTTTTCAGCTCTTCTTCATACTTTCTTTCCATATTTTGTTTTCAGCTTGAACCACTTTCTTTTCCTTTTGATTTTTCTTCTTTACTTTTCTTTTCACGGTACACCCACATCAGTTATTCTTTTGTCCATCTCAAAATAAGGGTAGCCAGTTATGTTTCGTAGCTGGACTGGATTTTAGGTTGATGGGTTTGCAAAGAAAAGGCTTTTATAGAAAGGTTCAAAGGGTTTCTAGTGAAGTATAATTCAGGTGAGTAAGAAGGCTGAATGGTTCAGAAAAATGGCCTAAATCATTTTCTAGGGTTTGCACTATCATGTGTACTGTCTTGACTGGATACAGAGAAGGTTCTGTCGTAGTAATCCAATGTTGATGTCGTTCCGAGTTTTATGATCGAAGCAAAATATAATGAGATCTCTCAACGAATATTGCGGGCATGAAGAATAGTGAGTCATCCATTGACTCAGGATTATTGTATAACTCTCTGAAATGATTAAAGGTTCGAAAGCTCACTGGGTTAGGTCTCCACAATTATTCTCACAGGATCTCTAGAGTTTCAAAACTTATGATGACTCTGATGTTGATAGTGTACAATTGTGCCAAATCTGAGTTTTTCTGAGTTTTCAAACCTGCTGTAGTCACCCTTGACTTGACTCAACGCTAACAAAAATTGACATCCTCAATACTGACTTGACGGAGGTTTTCAGCTAATCAAAGTCAGGGTATTTGACATATTTTTTGAAATTCTAAAAAACATTTGGTGAACATCGGAAATCACCCAAAAAACTTTTTTTTTTATTTTTATTTTTTTATCAAAATGAAGACATGAGTTTTGGTAAATACCCACCCCCAACCAAAATACAGCACCGTCCACGGTGCTCATGACCGGGTCATAAAATGATAAAAAATCAGTGATGATGATGCAAAAGTTCAGGAAGGATGTTACCAAGTCGGCAGAAATTCGACAGTGTTTGGTACTTGATGATCGGGAGAATGAATATACCTGCATTTTCAGATATATAACAGTAATAACAAATGCATGAGACTCATGTACTCTAGGAATACCGGAATTGCCTTTCCGAAAGCGCTAAGTTTTACGTCTTCAGCCAGACATGATGGGGGTATATCAAGTACCCCCAACCAGGTTAAAACTCATGGAGACTGAGTGAATCTGCAGTCTTCCTGACACCTAAGGTGGAAGGGAAACAACTATCCTATCCCTTGTCTAGGTATACCTATGTAGAACAGGTCTTTCTCAGTGTAGACTGAGAGAAGGGCATTGAGCTCTCTGAGCAGACCGGCAAAAGTACGGAGTTGATCTGGGAGGGATCGAAGCTTCTCAGTAAAGATTGAGACGAGAGTAGGAGTGATTTCTCTGAGCAGACCCGCAAAAACATTTAGTTCAGTGGGGAGGGATAGAAGCTTCTCAGTAAAGACTGAGAAGGGAGTAGTAGTGGGTTCTCTGACCGTGGTTAGCAGAGCCGCAAACTCATTGAGTTTTGCGGGAATGTATCTGAATGGAGCAGACTCCTGCAGATCAGTAATACCAGAAATGTTGGACTCCGAGATGAAGTCAGACTCACAGTGTTCATGACACTTGGATAATTTATCTTCGGGAGAGTCCTGAGTTAGACTCTCTACGGCACACGGGTCATCGATAATATCGACGTAGGGTGACGGGTGAAAACTGTTGACCTCTTTCTCGATGTTTCCTAATGTGATAGGGATGTTCCAATCCCTGTACTCAATATGTTCCTCCTCGGTAGGGATCGATAGGTCCAGGACAGCGGGAGGCCCATTTTCTATACACGACTCTATGGTGGGAATGTCTACAACCAGTGCAGAGGTAGAATCATCAGAGATAGAGATGGAACTGAGTTCCTCTGTGCTCGGTCTAGAAGTTGGTGCTATTAAGGGCATCAAAGATTGAGACTCGAGTTCATCACAATTGTTGCGCAATCCAAGGGAGGTGGGGAGGAACGGTAGATCTATGACAGCAGGGATCCTATGATCGAGACAAAACTCAGTGTCATGATGATCATCTTCAGGGTCCAGGTTAGAAGCAGCAGTGGGAGAGTGAGAAATAGGTTGCTCTGAGGTAGGTTCAGGATGTGGTGCTTTTAAAGGCACCGAAGAAGGAAACACTGGCTCCTCAATAATCTGGCTTGATCTAGGGGTGGGTACAACTTCTATTTCTTCCTCGCAATGCTGGTACTGGGTCCAATTGTGCGGCTCCTCATTATAGACAGTGGCCATATCATTCTCCTCAGGATAGGCTATTGGTGGACTAGTGAAGTTGACTTCCTCTCTCTCATTTTCTAATTGAACTAGACGTTGCTCCAAGCTCTCCATAGATTGTTGTTGTTGGTGCTCTAGACTTTAGAAATACTGTTGTTGCTGGGCAATGTACTGAGAGAGAAGGTCCTCTAGACCGGGTGTAGTAGCCAACGGAGGTGGTTCAGCCAAGGGGAGCTGAGGTGCCAACTCTTGATTGTAGTCCGATTGGGTATGAAAGTTGTAAGGCAAAGTGGAGTCTAGGACTAGTTGCTGACTCTGAAAATCTTGAGGGGCCCACTGTTGATCAGAATAGTCATTCTGTGGATATGACGGGTACTGGGATTCCGAGTATTGCCAGTCATACTCTCCATTGGGTTGATAGAACCCGGAAGAATAATTATCCTGTGGAAGTTGCTACGGGAGGGCAGACTGTTCCCAACCAAAGTTATGGTGACTCCTATTGTCTGGATAATAAGTATTGTCATAGGAGGTCTGCATTGGAGATGGAAAGGTACAAACATCCTGCTGGATAGGAGGGTAATATCCTACAGATTGGGAATTGTGCACAGGTTGCTGGACTGCGGCACGAAGGGCAGAGACTGAGTTTTTAAGCTATTGGAGTACAGAATTGTACTCTGGATCTCTGTAATTGTCATACCCCATAGAAGGCTGCGAGACTGGAGTATCATGATGATATGCAGAATTGTCATACCATTGTTGAGAGTGATCACCTCGATTCTCACAGAAACTGTAGTAGGTCTCATACAAAGGCCGTTCATCTGCCATTAGAGGCGATAGAGGGGTGCGGTGGACTAACTCTCAGATCGAGTCAGTAAAAGGTTAGGACAGGTCCAACCGGGCTTCTACTTGAAAAAGCAAGCCCAAGATTTGGCAAAAAGTTGCCAAAAGGAGACACTGGAGTAGTGATTCTAAATGATGCACACCAAGCACAGATAATCATATTCTAAACAATCAGGATATATTTTAGGCATTATCTTGTTAGTTTTGGGGCTAGAGTAGATTATGACAGTGGGCGGACCACTGGTTTATCTTTTAACCGCCGGACTAACTGTTTGCACTCAGAGGTTCTCACCAAGCTACACTCTTCAGAGCGAATCCTTTAGTACTAACTCTAGTCAACAACAAGGCAATCCGAAGCCTAGACAGACGTGCGGCACAATGGCTGTCTTAAGTACGTCCCAGACTAACCGGATTGGTCAAGTGTATAAGAAGAGTATTCCCTCGGGTTAAGCTAGGGTTGATGTATGTTCCTAGTCCACACGCAACTAACCGCCGAATAGTCCAAGATGCCACGTCGAGCTCAGTGTACTTGAGTAGCAGGGACTTATGGGTGTGTTAGACAACAGGGACCCGCGCTCGTGGTCTTATTTCGATTGGATGTTAAACGGGTTCGCTTTGTGTGGATTTTTCCTCGAACACCGGGCTAATTGGCTCTACTTCTTGATTCTTTTTAATTAAATGGAGCCTTGGGATCAAATCAGTTGGAATGATGAGGTGGGTGATGAAATCCCACCAGTTTCAATTTTGGAGCTGGGTCTGCTCTCTTAGAGTTGATTGATTAACGGCCACGCCACGCAAGTCGAATAAGTTGTTGCTAGAAAACAAATAGACATGCGGCAATGATTCACCCAAATTACTCTGTATCGCATTCAAGGCGAGGATAGAGACTTACCTCCCGTGGGCCACGCCACGGGGTCGCCTCCGTGGGTTAGGGAGGGGTATCCTAATGGGCTTGGGCCCGACTCCACCTCTTTGAGCTTTCGCTCCCTACCCACATTGGATCATGTTCCTGCAGAAACAGTTAGATCGCACGGTCTAGGTATGTAGGATTCTATTTGGAAGATCCTTGCCTTTTTAGAGTTCACTGAACAAGCACTGGATTTAGGCAAGTTTTTGAATTAGTTTCCAAATTCGAGATGGGTTAAAATTTAAGAATTCCTAGATTGGAAAATACCTAGATTGGAAAGTTTCCTGAACTGTGGAGATCTTCCAAGAAAGATTTGATTGCGAGATCCCTTACAATTTTGGGAAATTTCCCAAAATTAAAATTCTGCTAGATTTGGGGTGTTTCCTTTTGCAGACTTTTCCAAATTCGAAAGATTTCTAAAGATAGAAATTCTTCTAAAGAGAAAACTTCTAAGAGGGAAAACCCTAATTAAGCAGAGTTTCAAGATTTTAGAATCTTTCCAAAAATCACAAATCCTTGATTGGTGATTTCTAAAAATCCGCAGAATATAAAACCCTAATTTTTTTTAATTTTGCTTTTAATATTTTTTTGGTATTTTTCACTTAATCTAGGGTTTCTAAAAAACCTTAGAACAAGATCTAGCAGTTATATGGAAAGCAGTAAAATTCCTAAATTATTACAAATTGCACTCGGCCTTCCGAGGCATTAAAAATAGTAATTTAAAAACTGCTAAAAATCACTAAAAACCAAAAATAGAAAGTTTCTCGAAAAGGTCAGGCTGTCTAAATTGAGCAGCTTTTCGCTTCAGCAACTTTCCAATTCCGTCTTTACGTCCTTTTTCGCACTCCCGAACACCCGAGCGGCAACGGCGCCATTTGAAAGTAGGGTTTTTCCGCGTCGTTGGTTACGGAAACCCTAATCTCAACAAGATTTGTAATTGATCCAGTTCTTAAATCCTGCAAAATTTTAGATCTTTGTATAGGGATTCGTGTCGGATGTCGATCCGCACTCGGAGTTAGGGATTAGCGCAAATAAAAACATGAAATGACGGATTTTTCCATAGAAATTGATGCGAATGATGGTGGGGGTGAGAGTGGTGATTTGAAGTGGATTTTTAAAACTTACTTTTTCTTGGATTTAAACTACTTGAACAATAATGAAAACAATTCAAGAAATAACTTTAACAAAAAGAATCCATTATTTTTATTAAACTAAATATCCAAATACAATGCTTGAATTAAATTTGCAATAAATAACTAAAGCAATTAAAAATTAGCTAAAGGGAGAGAATCTAGATAGAGAGAGAAAGTAAGCAAATTGACTAGAGAGAGAGTAAGAAGAAACTAAGGAGAAGATAGAAAGTGATCACCTAAGAACTCACCTCACCATGAAGTAGATCGGCTGGCATGGGATGAAGGTGCTGGTGCAGGTGCAAGATGCACCACCAATGTGATGGATGCCGGCAAAGTGGTGGTGGGCGGTGATGGATGGAGAAGGAGGCGCTTACTGTTGCAACCTCCAATGGGGTTGTGGAATGAGAGATGGAGGAGATGGTGCTGCTGTTGGTGGTGCTCGGGCTCGTGGGCGTGGTGTCCAACAGATGTTGGGGAGACGTGGGCTGCCTGGAATGATGAAGTGGGCGGACCGGTGGTGGTTCTGGTGTGGATGGCTTGCTGTTGGAGATGAAGAACGGCCGGAGGAGAGAGCCTTGGGGCGAGATGGTGATGATGCACAACACAGGAGAGGACACAGGCTGGGAAGAGGAGATGTCCACGGTGGTTACTGGGATGTGCTCTGGAGGCGTGTAGACACCAGAGTTGCTGAGCAACAATGGAGATGAGTGTGCTTCACGGTGAGGAGCACAGTGTTGCACATTGTTGCTGAAAACTCACAGTTTATTCCGGGAAGGAGTAGGTGCTCTTGGCCGTTTATATGAGCAAGGAGAAGATCACCGGCGAAGATGGGGATCAGTAGAGAAGGTCACCTGCTTGGGAACCCGACTGGAGTTGTTGTTGGTGGGAACGGTGGTGTGTAGGTACTCACGGTGATGAGAAGTTGCAGACCTGCCGGAGTTGCAGGTCTGCCCGAAACAGTGGTGGACGGAATGGTTGATGGAGGGGATACCGCTGGTTGTTGGAGAAATGGAGGAGTTGCAGGCGTTAATGGTGGTGAGAAGAAGAACCAGTCCGGCAGGTGAAGGATGACGGTGGTGGAAGTGAACGGTGCAGGCGGTGCTAGTGGTGCTGCTCGCCTTTGCAGACGCAGGGAGAAGAAGAAAAAGAAGAAAAAGAAGAAGAAGAAGGAGAAGAAGAAGCGGCCGGAGTTCTGCAACTCTGGCGAGATCAGGAAGAAGAAGAAGAAGAAGAAGAGAAAGAGGAGAAAATGGAGGAAAACGGTCTAAAACCGAGGGGAAGAAGGGGCAAACGAGTTGGGGGAGAGAATGGAGCAATAAGGAGGGGGATTAGGGTTTCGAACCCTCTCTTCTCCCCTTTTAAAGCTTCCCTATTTCCTTTAATGGAAATAGGGGATTTTAGAAAATAAAAAAATAAGAAAAATAATTTTTTTTTTTAAGTAAAACACTACTTTTCTTTAGGGAATTTCCCCATTTAGTGGACCCCCCATTTTTTTAAAATTTAATTTGAAATTCACGGGGTCCACTAACTGGTCGGACAGCGGGTCGATGATGATGGGCCCGGCTACTGGCCCACATGGATTGATGATGTCCATCGTCTCACAAGATGATGTGACAGACAGTCTGATGGCGATCGGATGGATGGTGACTTGATTGGGACCCAGATTGGTAAATCGACGGATCTAGAGATATCCAACGGTCCGATTGAAGATCCAACGGTCCGATGGAAGATCTAACGGTCAGAAAGCTAAGGGAGATGAGATAGAGCTGATGGGCAGGAGTTATGGGGTTAGGTCAGTAGATTCGAGGACCGAGAGATGAAGAGAGAGAGAGAGAATAAGGAGAGATGAGAGAGAAAGTATCAGAAAATGGAGATAAAAGTATTGGCAGAGGGTCTGGAACCCTGGTCTTCACTGTGACCATCCTCACGCTTCTCCAGTAGAGTAGACTATCATTCCTTGCTGACTCATGTGGCTTTAAACGCTTTGGTCCGTCTTTTGGTCATTGGCTCTCCTACTCTCTTCGTTCTTTGGGCCAGCTTTTTGGTCCTCTTATTCAGCCCATATTTGGCCCATATCTTCTAGTCATAGCATGTGGGCTCTTTAAGCTTTGATAATGGGCTTTCCTGATCGATGTGGGCCCGCAAGTCTCGAGAATTGTCCCATCGGGGTTTCCTGCGATAGAAGAAGCGCGTAATGAGACTCTATCAGAATGACTTCATGTCTAGACTTTCGAAAATGTGTTTAATGCATGCAAATATACCATTTCATCCAGAAAAGTGTGTTCTACGCAATAAAAGAGACTCTTACGTAGAAAAGTGGATAATTAGAGTAGTTTTATGTAGGAGAGTGTGATAACACTTAGAAGATAACAGTGAAAAATATGCACTTTTAAGCGAATATCAGATACCAACATCTCCGTCATTTAACATGTTGTAGGCTCATGTTCTAGAGGAATTTGGGAAAACATTTTATTTGAAGTCTTCTCACCTTCAATTGCGCTCACTCTTAATAAAAAAAAAAAGATGAAGCACGAGCACGGCTCTCAACCGTGTTTCTGGAAGAAATGATTAAAATTACTAATTTAAATAATAAAATCAAGCTCTCTCCCTCTCAAATCCTTCTACTCTAAAATTTCAATTTGATCTGGTGATTGTGAATGATGCTCTCCGAGATCATATACCGTGAACTTACCTCCACCATGGAGCTCGGTTCAAATTCTCAATCTGAAAGAGCAAGATCAATGTCACAAATCCTCACTAATCCAGAATCCGCCGATCCCATTGCCGATTCCCCAAAAGAAGAGAGTGGACGATATCAGAAATGAAAGCCCTTATAGAGCAAGTCGTGTTAACGTCGTTGGTTAAGTGTATACTGCTTCTAAGGGAGGAAGTTAAAGTGGATGAAGAAGATAAGGGCAAAACTGCATTTATGTATCAATTGTGTTGGACTTTGTGAGTCATAGAGAGTAGGATTGGGTCAAAGGGGTCCTGCCGTAATTCAAAATTTGAGGGGGTAATACAAATTACTTTCGAGTCGTATGGGGGGTATTACTAAATTATCCAAAAATTATTTGACCCTGTACCTTAAAAATTATTATGAGTTCTAAAATATCTTGGGCTTTTGGTAAAAAAAAATATTGAATAGTGAACAGACAGCTAGAACGACTATGTTTGGAAACAATTGGTCATTTCATGTTTTTTTACTGTGTTTGGACTATTTTGCCCTTGCGTATAGATTGAGTGTCTGACAGCACACGGGGTAAAAAAACCAAAAAAATGTCAGGCTCTAGGGACATGCCTTTTGTGACCGACTCCGATTACAGGACACAATATGAGCCACATGGCACACTCTTAGACCATATGGATGTTTGCCCAGTCCCTAAGTGGACCTACAAACCAAATATCAGCTTGATTAGTGATTTCAAACCTTTGGATCTTTGTACCTCAAATACTGCTCAAATTCCCATAGTTGCGATCAACCCATGAAAATAAGTTCAATCCAATGCCTAGAGATCACTAATCGGGCTGATTTTCGTTTGTAGGTCCACCTAGGGACTGGCCAAACATCCATACGGTCATAGTCCTCTAAGAGTGTGCCACGTGGCTCATATTGTGTCCTGTAACGGAAGTCGCTCACAAAAGGACTGTCCCTAGAGCCCGACCCAAACCCTCATCTCATCCCCCCTCTCTCTCTCTCTCTCTCTAAAATTCTCTCTTGTGACCATTATCTCTTGGTCTCTTTCTCTCCTTTCTCCAATGTAAGTGTTGCTCACCCCACGGCTGAGGGCCAATTTGGTAACTCCTGCGATAATCCACTGCTTCAACTCCAACGTACACTCCGTCAATCTAACTCCGCTCCAACTGAAATGGTCAGAGGATGACAATACGGTGGTGAGACAGACGGAGGCGAGATGCATAGCAACCTAAAAATGAGGAGAGGAGAGATTTTGAGAAGAAAATAGGGGAAAGTAAGAAATGGAAGTTTTGATCTATGAGAACGGGAAGACAAAGATAAGGAGTAACCCTTCGCTCACACACCAGTGTGAATGAAGCCGATCACAGCCAAGAGTATGAGCCATGTGCACACTCTTAGAGGGATTTGACCGTATGGATGTTTGGCCAATCACTAGGTGGACTTTCAAACAAAAAATCAGCCTGATTAATGATTAACAACCTTTCGATCTTTGCACCCAAATAACGCCCAATAATGTTCAAATTCCTACAGTTAAAGTCAACCCATGAAAATAACTTCAATCCAATGCTTAGAAATCACTGATCAGGTTCATTTTTAGTTTTTAAGTCCACCTAGTGATTGGCCACGCATCAATACAGTCAACGTCCACTAAGAATGTTCCACGTGTCTCGTACTGTGGGTTGTGATCGATAAACTAGAAAGCATTTTAATAAGAGAGGGATGTAAAGAGAGAAAGGGGTTTTGAGAGAGAGAAAGTGAGGGTGAGAGAGAGATGAAGAGAGAGAGAGAATAAGGAGAGATGAGAGAAAAAGTATCAAAAAAATGGAAAAAAGCACTGGCGGAGGGTCTGGAACCCTGGTCTTCACTGTGACCATCCTCACGCTTCTCCAGTAGAGTCGACCATCATTCTTTGCTGACTCATGTGGCTTTAAACGCTTTGGTCCGTCTCTTGGTCATTGGCTCTCCTGCTCTCTTCGTTCTTTGGGCCGGCTTTTTGGTCCTCTTATTCAGCCCATATTTGGCCCATATCTTCTAGTTATAGCATGTGGGCTTGTTAAGCTTTGATAATGGGCTTTCATGATCGATTTGGGCCCACAAGTCTCGAGAATTGTCCCATCGGGGTTTCCTGCGACAGAAGAAGCGCGTAATGAGACTTTATCAGAACGGCTTAATATTTAGACTTTCGAAAATGTGTTTAATGCATGCAAATATACCATTTCGTCCAGAAAAGTGTGTTTTACGCAATGAGATAGACTCTTACGTAGAAAAGTGGATAATTAGAGCAGTTTTACGTAGGAGAGTGCGATAACGCTAACAGGATAAGTGCTTAAAATAAGCACTTTTGAGCGAATATCAATCGACTTCGCTCACACCCCGGTGTGAGCGAAGGTTTACTCTAAGATAATAGTTTTTTTTAATAAAAAAATCATTGTTTGAGTCTAGCGCTCATCAGAAACTCGGAGAAAGTGTAGGGGCAAAAATGTCACAAAAGAAATACTTTGTACGATTTGGTTATTATTTAGATAACATAGCCGTTTAGGCCCAATGAATACTATGCAGTATTTATTTGGCTAAAAGCCCAAATATCTTTGATCAATCATGCTTGTACTATGATTGTATTTGACTTTCTAATAGTTTGCCTTACTTGTATCATTAGTATTTTATTATGATATGATAATATTATCTCTTACTGATTGTTTTTTATATCTCTCTCCTAATGGTTATTTATTTTGGTCTTCCTTGTCTATTTATGATAAAAAGAGATAGATTATATTTTTGAGAGATACAGCATGTGTTATGACATCTATCTTGCATAATGTCTTCTGAATGACTACTTGGTAGAAATTTTTATATCTATGAGCACATTATTAGATTCTATTGGTGTTTGACTTCTTTGAATGGTTCTTTCTCTTAGATTTAACATCATATTTTGATACATATATCTATTTGACCTCTTTTTTTAGATGTATCTGACTTATCTTGATGATAGTCTAGCTTATCTAATTGGCTTTCATTATGGTATCTTATTAAAGCCTTCAATATTTGGTTTTATCATGATGATAGTTCTCTGTATCTCTCACCTAATTGATTGATTGTTTTGATCTACCTTCTCTATTCAAAATAGAAAGGGGGAGTTAATATATGTGTAAGTTTGATCATATACTTGTTTTGATCTGTTGGCTTTAAGTTGTCTAATCGGTTTTATGTGAGATTAGACACTCTTTTGTCAATTCATGACATAAAGGGTGAGAATTATTGATTCTACTCATTGATACATTTGGACTGATATTATGCTAAGGGGGAGTAATCCCCAAGCCATTGTGGCAAGATTGTCTTTGTGTGTGATTACATGGATCTGATACCCTATTCAATTGAAGATATTTTAGTACCTTTTTAGAGATAGACTTATTATTAAAGGAGAACCATTGTATTTTGTCATGGAATTAACAAAGGGGGAGATTGATAAAGAAATAATCCTTGTGTTGTCAATTCCTAGAAATCTCTAAGTTTCATATATGTAACATTTAATATAATAGATCTCATATCTTCATCAGACAGAGTAATGGACTTGACTTGGTGATCTAAGCACTCAAATCGGAAGAACTTGGAGTGCTAAGAAGATCATAGTCATGAAGACTCAAAGGGTTCTCATCGTGCATGTTGGCCTTCTTTGGATGGATATAAAACTGTCCTCAACCCGTCTGTAGACCATTGACCCTAATCTGGATTAATGAAGCATAAATATGTTCTTTTGGAAGGAAAGGTCGACCGGTCATAATGGCCGGGTGACCGCACATTTGGGCATGATTTTCTAGGGATGGCCAGTCTGACGGGTCAACCTGTCTGTTAGACCGGTCCACCAGAGGTATGAGTCAATCGTTATGTTATACAAGTCGACATTTCCCTTTACGCGTGCCCAATTAGATCCAAACACTTTCCCTTATAAATACCCCTCCCCTCCTTCACTAATCTTCACACCTTTCTCACTAATTCTTCTAAGCTTCTTAAGCCCCCTTTGGGTTTCTTTGTTGTGAGAAATATCTCTTACTCCTTATGACATTTTTCTTGTTGAGATCTTTGTTTAAGCTTGTGATCTCTGAATCAGCTTGAAAGCTATCCGATTTGGTGTCTACTCGGCTTTGCGCTTCAACAACATCGAAGCATATGTTCCTCTTGATCTTCATCTATATGTAACTTTGTTTGTTGGGAGCCTTCTTTTTAAATATGCTCTCCATATTAGAATACTTCATCTCTTTGCTTTGTTGTGCTGGTTGAGTCAAGAACTTTCTTGATTAAGATGGAGTTTTGGTTGCAACATTACTCTAATTTATTGATTGTGATCGAGACCGAGTCCTTTACCTTATTCATCATTATAATTTTGCTTAAGTGATTAAATTAAAAAGGTGACAACTCATTGGAGCGTTTGAAAGTGGACGTATACACTGAACCACTATCAATACTTATTGTGTGATTTGATTGTCTTTATCTTTCTCTTATTCAGTTGTCTTATTTTGCACTTGCTTTAATTTATTTATTGCTTTGCTGTAATTATCTTAACAATTATTTTAAAAAATACCTATTCACCCCCTTCTAGGTCTTTTCGTATCAATACTAAGGAAATCTCAGAAACATGAGAACCTGTTGGCTCGCTCAATGAAGACAAAATCAGCTGGGAATTGAGATAAGCTTTGAGGGAGGATCCCAACATCTGTTTGTAAGAAAACACCCATTTTTGACATTACATTCGAGGAATTCCAACCCATATCAGATGCTTTATCGATAAATGTTCTCGAAGAACTGGGAACCCTTTGCTAACTGTAACTACATTGCAGGTACTTGTACTGGTTTAGACATTACTATCATAGAAGCCTAACTTTTGTGAATTTGGTGGCCCCAATAGGTTGGGCAAATTGATTCCACCATTGACACAGAGGAATGTGCAGAAGAACCCATCAGATCCCCTTTGAAAATGGTGATAGAATTGTTTGTTGCGGTTATGCCCACCGCCTCTAATCCGATTACTGGAAAACAATCAATCAAACAACGATAAAATGATTCCAGTAACCTACGAAAAACCCCCAAGATTTGTGTGCAAAATAAACAAAGTAAATATGGAAAAAACTAGATAAACATACACGAGCACAACACAACAATTTGTGTGGTTCACCCACAAAGGGGCTACATCTACGGGCAATCCGGTGAGAAAATCCACTATCAAGATGGCAAATACAAAGAGCGGGAGCTTACCTCCCTATATCCAGGTATAATAGCACACACAACTTTCCAATCCAACTCTAAACAATACTCCCAACACCGTTGCTTCACCAGGAAACTGCACATCAATGCCATTGTCGACAACCCGAACAACACCTTGAAGGTACCCAAAAACCTTGGGCTCTAGGGTTTTGAAAGGGAGAGAGAGAAAATCCTTAGAGAAGAAAAAACTTAACTTCACACACAAACTTGAGCTCTAATAGACCATTCACATATCTTTTCTTTTGATATACCTTAAACCAGTTTGTTTTTCCCAAAATAGCCTCATGAAAAGAGGCCATACCAAAAAGGGTCCAAAATATAATTTTATATCACATACCTTGATAAAAAATCATTCACACCATTGCCAAACCATCATTCTTAACTTGCTTTGAAACCTAGAAAAATCAAGCTCCACACCAACTTCTCTACTTGAACCGGTTTATTGAACATATCGGCAACATTCTCCTTGGTGCCCACTTTTAAAAATCGAACTTCGCCTTCTTCAACAACTTGGCGAATGTAATGATATTGAACCAATACCAATCTCACCCATAATCCCTTTAAGCCACACCACTTCCTTGCAAGTTTTGGTTTCCGCCATGTACTCGGCATCGGTAGTAGACAATGCCACTATAGGTTGAAGCTTAGACATCCAACTTATTAGCCCATTTGCAAATCGAAATAAATAACCCGTAGTTGACATTCCATTGAGCATATCACCGTTAAAGTTTGCATCAACATAACCATGCATAGGCTCCAAACTCTTGCTATATGTGATTGAATAATCACTTGTGCCTCTCAAGTAACAAAGCACCCACTTAGCCGCCTCCCAATGAACTTTTCCCGGGTTAGGCATAAATTGACTTAGAATACCAACCGAATGAGCAATATCCGATGTAATACACACCATGACAAACATCAAACTCCCTACACATAGGGAACCTGAGCCATCATCTTCTTTTCTTCTTCCGTCTTTAGACATTGTTCCAAAGATAACTTGAAATGAGACACTAATGGTGTTTTCACCGCATTTGCCTTACTCATGCCAAACTTGTCAATCACCTTTTCAAAGACTCCTTTTTGTAAAAGTGATAAAGTTCCACTTTGTCTATCCCGTTAAATCTCAATCCCAAGGATTTGACGTGTCGGAGCATGTCATCAACATTTGTGAAAGTGATAAAGTTCCCTTGAGCTCATAAATCTTAGCCTTATCCTTGCTCACCAAGAGCATGTCATCAACATACAAGACTAAGATCGACAAAGTTTCATCATCAAAGAACTTCATATAAATACAATAGTCATACTTACTTCTCCGGTATCCAAAACTTACCATAAAAGAGTCACACTTCTCGTACCACTGTCGTGAAGCTTGCTTGAGCCTATGTAAAGACTTCTTGAGCTTACACTCGCGATTGTCCTTGCCACTTGTGACAAATCTTTGAGGTTGTTGCATGTACACCATTTCTTCAAGATCACCATGTAGGAATGTCATCTTTACATCCATTTGCTGAAGCTCTAAATTAAACATAGTAACAAGACCAAGTACTAACCGAAGGATACCAACTTAACAACTGGTGAAAAAAATTCAAGAAATGCAATACCTTCCTTTTGTGCAAAGCCCTTAGCAACTAGCCTTGCCCTACCTTTCATTCTTTCCATCGGTCCTTTTCTTGATTTTGTAAACTCATTTGCACCCAACCACCTCCCGATCCTTTGGTAGCACAACCAAATCCCATGTTTGGTTCTTGTGAAGAACATTCATCTCCTCACTCATTGCCATTTTCCAATTAGTCGCATCAACACCTTGAATCACCTCTTGGAATTAATGAGTATGGTTCTCCATCTTCTGATATCCAAGCTTCCAATGTATTAGGATCCACATAATCCTTGAAATGAGCCGGTGAACGATATACACGTGTTGATCGTCCCAAAGTAAGTGGTGGTGCTTCTTCAACATGTTCTTCATCTTCTTCGACATCCCCATGGCTCTCACTAGCAACTTGCTCAATTGGATTGTCATTTTCCCGAAGTGAACACTCCGATTCAACTTCAAAATTCTCCACATCATGCCGAACTTCATCTTCTTTATCATTCCCTTTAGAGAATTTTCAAGCACCCAAGTCTCATCAAAATGAACATCTCTACTTACAACAATCTTGTGGGTGATGTGATCCCACAAACGATACCCTTTCAAACCTTTGCCATAGCCTACAAAGATGCACTTCTTTGACTTTAGGTCCAACTTGTTCCTTTGACAACTAGGAATTAGTGCATAAGCATCACAACCAAATATCTTTAAATTGGAATAATCACAAGGAGTTCCGGGCCATACCTCTTGAGGTGTTTTACCTTCTAATGCCGCCGAAGGAGAGCAGTTGACAAGATAACAAGTGGTTGCCACCGCTTTGGCCCATAACTCTTGTTCTAACCCGGCATTGCTCAACATACAATGAGCACATGCTCCAATAAAGTACGATTCATCATTTCTGCAACTCCGCTTTGTCGAAGAGTTCTAGGAATAGTGTTGTGTCATTGGATCCCTTGCTCCTTGCAAAAAACTTAAAACTCACCAAGATTGTATTCTCCTCCATTATCCATACGGAAAACTTTGATACATCGTCCGGTCTCCTTTTCAACTTCGACTTTAAAATACTTAAAAGCCATAAAAAGTTCATCTTTGGATTTTAAGAATTTCACCCATACTTTTCTTGAATAATTATCTACAAAAGATACAAAGTAACGATGCACCTCCATATGAAGTAGTTGGTGATGACCACACATCCGAGCGAACATAATCAAGTACACCCTTACTGGTGTGACTCCCGGCCTTGAAGCTTCGCCTATGATGTTTCCCATAGACACAATGTTCACAAAATTACTTGTCACCAAATTTCATCTTAGGAATTAGTTCCTTCTTCACTAAATCTCCATGCCCTTCTCAGTCATGTGGCCCAACCTCCGATGCCATAATCGAATAAGAAAGTCATCATTGTCCACACTCATATTTGCATCATCAACCACCGTACTTTCAAGGAACTTGTATAAGTTATCAACCCAGATACCTTTCATGACAACCAATGCTCCCTTGAAAATTTTGAGAACTCCACCCTGCCCGGTAAATATGTAACCACGTATCAAGATCAGAAAGTAAAATCAAGCTCTTTTTCAACTCCGGTCCATGCAGAACATTTTCAAGTTCTCTAACCATCCCATCAAACATCCTTAACCGAATGGTGCCAACTCCAAATGTCTTGCAAATAGAGTTGTTTTCTATCAAAACCGAACCACCTTCACATGGCTCATAAGAGCTAAACCATGATCGATGTAGGCACATGTGGTGAGTAACACCACTATCAAGTATCCAATTTTTGTGAAATGTGGGATTTGACCTTGTCGTGAATAGTTCATCTTCAATAAAATCGGAAGTGGACTCTTCAACTTGGTTAGATTCATTCTTATCTTCTTGTTTTTCTTTGCTCGACTCTTTGCCCGAGTTAGAGTCTTTTTCCAAACCCGAATTCTTTCTTTTCCAACAATCCTTTTTCATGTGACCCAATTTGCTACAATTCCAACAACTATTTTTATCAAAATGCCATCTTAAATTTGAGCGGGATTCTTAGTTGCTTCTTAAAGAGTTTCTTGATGAATTGCCACGATCATTAGACCGCCCTCTTGTCACAAGAGCCTCCGTCTCCACCTCGTCCGAACTCTCAAATAATGTATTTTTTCAGAGTTCATCGATTAATAGTGCACTACATACCGCCTCCAAGTCAAAAGAATCTTCCTTCGTACAACACAAAGTAGTAACCAAGTTCTTGTATAAATCCAACAATGTATTGTCACCGCCTTATCTTCCTCATCCATTTTTACACCGATGCTTTCAAGTTGACAAATAATGTTGTTGAATACATTCAAGTGTTCGAAAATCTTTGTGTCATCTTTCATTCTCAAATAGTATAACTTCATCTTCAAAAATATACAATTAGTGAGAGACTTAGTTTGGTACAAGCTTCCAAGCTTTGCCCATAATCGGCGGCCATCTTTTCTCCCAATATATCAAACAAGACATCATCCGCTAATCACAAACGAATTGTAAACAATGTCTTCATCATGTCCATCTCCTCCCAAGCATCATCGGACATCGACTCCAGCTTCTTATCCTTCCCAAGTAAAGCTTTGTGTTGCCCATGTTGTATTAACAAGTCATGAATCCTCAACTTCCAAAACTCAAAAATTTTCTGGCCATAAAATTTTTTCCACCTCAAATCGATTACTAGCCATTTCCCCCAAATTTTTCAACTTGGCAATGTTACAAACACCTTGCACACAAAAATTGGGATGCTCTGATACCACTTGTTGTGGTTATGCCCACCGCCTCCAATCCGATAGTCAGAAAACAATCAATCAAACAACGATAAAATGATTCTGGTAACCTACGGAAAACCCCCAAGATTTGTGTGCAAAATAAACAAAGTAAATATGGAAAAAAAATCTAGAGAAACATACGCACAACACAACAATTTATGTGGTTCACCCACAAATGGGCTACCTCCATGGGCAATCCGGTGAGAAAAATCCACTATCAAAATGGCAAATACAAAGAGTGGAAGCTTACCCCCTATATCTGGGTACAAGAGCACAAACTTTCCAAACCAACTGCAAACAATATTTCCAACAATGTTGCTTCACCAAGCAACTACACCATCAATGCCGTTGTCGACAACCCGAACAACACCTTGAAGGTACCCGAAAACCTTGAGCAAGCTCTAGGGTCTTGAAAGGGAGAATGAGAGAAAATCCTTGGAGAAGAAAAAACTTCACACACAAACTTGAGCTCTCTTAGACCATTCCCATCTCTTTTCTTTTGATATACCTTAAACCAATTTGTTTTTTCCAAAATACTCTCATGAAAAGAGGCCATACCAAAAAAGGGTCCAAGAGATGATTGTGTATCACATACCCAACATTGTCTGCATGAACCAAACCCATTGGATGATTCGTTAGACTGGCACCACCAAATTGCCAGTCTGAGGACATATTAGATGAATAGTTCAAAGGATCCTGACCCCTTTTTTTCAGTCTGAATTTATCCTTGTCACTCAAATCCATCTCTAGTCAACAAAAGGAACACCAAAAGCAGTAAGAGTCGAGTCAAGACGAAAGTTTCCCTTACCCAAAATTATTTTGAACAAGAAAACAAAAAAGAAAGAAAATCCTAAAAATTTCAAGAGAAGAACAAAACCCAAATGTTCATCAATGCTAAACAAAGATCTAAAAAAAACCAAATCAAATGAACAAATCATAGCTAGGTATAGTTGGAAGAGATGGAGAAGGAAGAGAAGACGTGTTACAGGGTTAATGTTTCGACGTTTGACACATGTCTCTCCATTTAATAAACACCACTTTGCGTTCAAACAACAAATTTTGCTTGGCATGAGCAGTTTGGCTTGGCGTAAGCAGCTCATCCTTAAAAGCAAAGTGTTATCTTTCTCATCGATGTTAGATTTGAAGGCAATCTAGGGCCATGCGTATGAGTGAGACTGTGAGTCATTTTGGCAAGTCCCCAAATCCTAACCCAAACCTTTAATAGTTATATGGGTATTTTAGTAACACCACCTTGAAATTTGAAATTTATTAGTAATACCCCCTTATACTTTCAAACTTTAGGATTAGTCCCATTGACCTAGTTTAACAGTGGTTGACTGAAGTTAAATCGGAGTTGGATGACATGCCACGGCCGTACTTGCAATATCATAGTACTTTCATAGGTGCATTAACAGGTGCATGATGCATGTCGCGTTTTAACGTTAGTCAAATCACTGTTAAACTAGGTCACTGGCGTGATCCTAAAGTTTGAAGTATAAGAGGTATTACTAATTATTTTCAAATTTCAAGGGGGTGTTACTAAAATACCCTAATTATATATATATTGATCAAACTCGGGTTGCCCAAAGCCTCACTTAGAGCCCAACCTAGTTTGTTCTAAAATCTCAACTTAAGCCCAACCTGAAAACTATTAAAGCCTGGCCGTAATCGAATCAAGCTCGTTTGACTTGAGTTATGCGCCAGCCCAATTTGCAGCCCTAATATACCGGCCAGGAAACAAATAAGAGGCCATTGACAAGGACCTAGCAGAGTACTTGTTTTGTCAAATGGGGGAAAAGTAAGAGGGGGGATAAGATAATGAATATAAGAGAAATAGGATGGCAATTTGGTAAAAGAAGCACAAAAATCTACATATCCGTTCCCTCTCTCTTGCGCTCTCTATTGTGCTGCTTTCTTGCCCTCTTTTAGCTTTAAAAATCTACCTTTCTATCTTCATCTTCTTCTTCTTCTTCTGTGAAGAGAAACAGAGAGAGAGATGGAGTCTTTGGAGGCAGCGGCGTGTTCAGTGGACGACCTTCTCGACTTCTCATCGGACACCGGAGAAGAAGACGACGAAGATGAGAACAACAAAAAAGCCCCTTTGGACTCCATACCCAGAAATAAAATCCACCACCAAGAAGACAAAGCTGTGTTGAACATTTACAACTCCGATAAAGACCACCGTTCCCTTCCCGTAAGTAACCCTTCTCTTCCCCCTCACTATTCCTTCTTCGACCGAGTCGACTTTTGACTCGGACGAGTTAGCCTTTTCATTTGCATTCCGAGTATGAGGTTTAAATGCCCTAACTCGGACGACTTTTTATTTACTTTCTGATTACTGCGAGTTAATGGGGAACTGACCGATTCAGAACCCAATTTTATATTTCTTAATTACTTTACACGAAAATCATGATCCGTCCGACTCACAGAGTCGACTTGACCGAGTCATACCATCAGTATAAGGCGAGTCATTCCCGAGTTCACTAGTTTTCATTCGTTTCTCCGTTCGCCCCTCCTACCTAGGTGTTGCTAGAAGAAGAACTGGAATGGTTATCGAATAAAGACGCATTTCCGACCATAGAAACTCTCGACATTATTTTAGAGAAACCAAGCAATGGATTGGTGCTCGAGAACAGCAGCAGCGGCAGCGGCAGTGTTATGAACTGCTGTAGCCCCCGTGTTCCGGTGCGAGCAAGGAGCAAGAGACGGAGGCGGAGGCGCAGTTCTTTTTCCTTCTTGTCAGGTCACCCGTGGTGCGAACCCAAGAAGAAGAGTAGAGGAGGAGGAGGAGGAGGAGCGACGATAAGGATGACGGGCAGGGCGTGTGTGCATTGCCAAACGGAGAAGACCCCGCAATGGCGAGCTGGACCTCTCGGACCAAAGACACTTTGTAACGCATGTGGGGTGAGGTACAAGTCAGGCCGGCTAATGCCGGAGTATCGGCCGGCAAGCAGCCCATCTTTCTCAAGTAAGTTGCATTCCAATTCTCACAGGAAAATATTAGAGATTAGAAGGGAGAAACAAGAGATGTTGCAGTCTTTTCAGAAATGATGGTAGCATAGGCATGCTTTTTCTCTCTCCTTAGCTTAGCATTTTAGGGTGGTTGTAATGGATAGATGGTTAATTTTTGTTTTTCATTAATGAATTTTTCACTTCTCTACGAAGAAAAAAAAAAAAAAAAGGTTTGAAAATTTAATTTATTTATTTTTCGTGAGTTTTAGAACTTTTGATTCACACAATTGGTCATCGCATTTGGTTCAAAAGTTTGTGGCATGAATTATAATGAAGACATTTTTTCGTCGTCCACTTGTTTGATAGATAGTAAAAGCCCTCTTTCCCTTCTAACAATGAGCTGTTGTAGGCCCCTTTTAAGTAAGTGGTTGAGTGGGTGGGTGTGGTGGGGGTAGGGAGGGAGGTTGAAGACAACGCCGAGCAAATTTCTTTAAAAGCAATGCACCAATTTTTTTGTCAATGTGTGATTTCTTTCACGGCGTGAAATCGCAGGTTCGAAAGAAAGTCTTATCTTTGCTTATTTTTTCACAAAAACAAACTGAGCCTAGATCCAACCTTGTATCTATACCAATTCTAAGGATGGTTGGTATTGATTTATGTTTCTATTTGGTTGTGATTTTGCCTTTTTTGTCAAAAATGTTTTGCATTTTGAAAAAGGCTGGTTGCTTGTTGGAGCTCTTTAGAGATATTGAAAGTTAAAATTGGTATTTCTTTGGACTTTTTTGTTAAGTTAGGCACAAGGGTTGCTTCTTAGAACATGGAAAGTATACAATTAAAGTATGGGTAGAAAAATGAAATGGTGTAGGGGGTTTTTGGATGCAAGGTTAGGGCTGACCAGTCACACTTGATGTATGAAACAGAGTAGGGTTCTCCACCAACCTCAATTGGGCTAGGGCAAGAAAAACTTTACATTCTAAAACTCCCTTAGGACTCATTTGGTAGGTTGCAATAACATTTTTCTTGTCACAAAAGATGTTTTCTGCCAACCTAGTAGCAAGGTCGTCTCTACCATAAGGCCATTAAGGCAGTCGCCTTAGGCCCCAGTAAGAGAACGCCCCAACCCACTAACCATATGGATGTTTAGCCCACCCTTTGTTGGATATACAAACCAAAAATCAACCTGATTGGTTATCTTAATCCATAGATTTTGGTACTTTTTAGGATTGATTCTAGCCACTGGATTCGAGCATGTTTTTTGGGTAGTAAATCCAATGGATAGAAATCATCAATCAAGCTGATTTTTAGTGTGTTTATCTACCAATAGATCGGCTGGACATCCACACAGTCATTAGGCCCAAAAAATGATCTATGTAGGACCGTGAGAGTCCTCTGCGTGGACTGCAACGGAATTACGGGAGTCCTCTGCATCGACATTTTTCAGTAGCTTTTGATTATCATGAATATTTGTTAAATAAGATTTTTACTATATAGAGAGAATATTTTTTATTAATACCCTATATACTAATATATTAAACATAAAAAAGACCTTCTATAGAGTCTTCGCCTTAGGCGTCAACTTGCATCGAGACGGCTCTGCCTAGTAGTAGTAAACCATGAACTAGATTTTTTCTTTGTGAGAGCAAAATCCTAACCATTGATGTTGGAAATAATAGAATTTCTTTGCGCATTCCAACGGGGGAGGGGAATCGTCTTTTCTGACTCATTTTTTCATTCGTGCTCTCGAGCGTGGATTCCAAGAATCCAATGGTGGTTGATATTGCATAGCCTGAGCCTTTTTGAATTAAAGTTACATAGATACTTTTTGAAGAGGGTCAAGCTCAGCGGACACATATTTTCGCACCAATTTTGGTGTACCCACATGGAAGATAAATGAATGGTTGATTTTTGGTGAGGATGATCTCCTTACCATATAGATCACCCCTACAAAAAAATCAGCCCATTCCGAAATTTCTAACACCATCAAATGTGGGTTTCAAGTTAACAGTAAAAAATAGGCGGTCCATAATTCTTCAACTTGTAAACCATGCTACGAATATCAGAATGATTTGAATTTTTGTGAGGGTGATCTCCTCACCCAGTGTGTAATGGATTCAAGGTTAGTTGTACTATTTCAGGCCTGTTAAAGTCAACATGTTGGTCATTAATTGGGGAGAATTATAAAATGATGAATTTATCAAACAGTGATGATCCCATCATGTGTACTATACCATAAGGTGCCTTCATGTCAATTTCTCATTGAACAAAAAACTACGCAAGTCAAAAAGTGTACTAGCAATAAGTACATTTTGTCCCATTGAAAAATTACTTAAGGGCAACTTACCTAAATTTTAGGTACAGGATGCCCTTGGGATCAAAACTCTTGATGAGCTTTCAAATCATGTCTCCATATCAAATGGACCTTTCTCTCCATTAACTTCATTGATGAAAACTAGGAATCTATAAGATCAAGTTCTTAGACATCAATATTGAAGGGCCATATCAAGTCCTTGAATTAATGTTTGGAGGCAATTAATCTGAGTTGGACTGATGGTTTTAGCTGAATGGAGCTTGATGACACTACTATTGCTCTAATCTTTGCATTGTCTAAGTTGGAGGAGTCATCCTGACAACTCTAGACCAACAATAGGTTGAAAAAAATTTCATAGCCTCATTTTGCTTCGGAGATTCAATACCAATGTTTTCTATCAGCTCAACATCGATCATTAAGAAATCCATAGTTTTGTTTTGCAGGTTTTGGTTTGATTTGACAGTTAGTTAGAACAATATCAAAATTTTGATCATAAAAAAATGCTGTCAATCAATATTGATGTTCGAACCAGTTGTCATATCAATTCAGAAAGCTAATAGACAACGGTATAAGGAAAAAATAATCTAAATGTCAAAATTTCAGTTTAAAAGTATGAACAATTCAATCAAATAAAGTGTTAAAGTTCTAGATTTTTGAAAAATTACACAACCTACTGTCCTTGCAAAAATTCCTAAGAATTCAATTCTCATTCAATCGGAACCTACCATATATTTATTGAAACTATACTTAAAATGCAATCTCAAAAAAATGCCGAGGTCAACTGAAACATTGGGCTACTTTATAGAAAATTAAGTCGAAATCACATTCAGATTTCTACATAACAAAAACTAGAACTAACCTACAGTCGATTTCAGATTTATACAAAATACAGTTTAAGGGGGTGTTTGGGAACGAGAAGTAAAAGCACAAGTTACAAGTTGATTTTTTACCTCTAAAAAAGTCATAGAAATTAAAAGCGTCGGGAGGCCTTCTAATTGTTTAGAAGTAATTTCTCTTAGAAGTTAAAAGCTAAAAAAATTAGCTTCAGTTTTAGGTTAGTTTTTTTACTTTTCAAAAGTTAAAAGATGAAACACATCCAAAATAACTTTTTGACTTTTTGACTTATAAAAGCTAATAAGTTACTTATTTTTGTGTTGCCAAACACCCCCTAAGTCATTTGAAGACCCCAACTTGAAAACTAGCGAGAAAAATAGATACCGGTGAATTTTCCCTAGAACAAAGTTTTAAGATAAAAATTGGCATGAACTCACACTTATGATAGTTTGTTGACATAACCCTGTCATGACATCCCGAAGTGCATAATTCATAAGGGTCGGGCTCCATTGACAGCCCTAAAACGACAGGATTCTGTACAGGACATAAATATGCGCCACATGGCACTCTTAGAGTACTCTTTAACCGTATGGATTTTTGACCAATCCCTAGGTGGGCTACAAAACAAAATTCAGCCTATTTAGTGATATACAGGCGTTGGATCTTTGTACCTCAAATACTACTAGAATTCCCACAGTTGAGATCAACCCATGAAAATAAGTCCAATCCAACGTGTACAAATCACTAATCAGGCTGAATTTTGGTTTGTAGTTCCACCTAGGGATTGGTCAAATATCCATATGGTCAGAGTCCTCCAAGAGTGTGCCATGTGGCACATATTTGTGTCCTGTACAGAATCCTGTCATTTTAGGGCTGTCAACAGAGCCTGACCCAATTCATAATAAATCACCGAGACCTTGGATCCAGGTGATAACATGATGTAATTTTTGAAATGCATTAGCTTCCTGATTAGGTTGTTTTACTACAAATTTACTTCCTTGGTGGCATATGAAAAAAGTTTAACATCATCTTTCCTGTGTGAGTGGCTTAGATCCAAACTAAGGGTTTGCCAAAATCGGGTGTGAGTGGCTTAGATCCACCATCCATTTGGGGTGATAAGATCTCGGCCATCCTTTGTGAAGCCGAAAAGATGGGGGATAAGTGACTTCTCTGTTTTGTTATATAGATGTATAGTAGGTGGCACGTGCCCTCAGCACTCCCCTACAAAGCATTTCCCAAAATCGGGTGTGAGTGGTTGAGATCCATAGTATATTTGGGGGATAAGATCTCGGCCGTCATTTGTGAAGCCGATAAGAGGGTTATAAGTGGGGAGACAATTTCCCTGTTAAATTAATCCAACCGTCTAAATTTTATTTTATGTAAGGGTTGATATGGGCCCTTAGATATATGAAGCCTATAAGAGGGGGAGACAACCGCTGTGTTTTGTTATATAGAGATTTTATTATCACAGAATTTTTATTATTATATAATCATCGTAATTGAAGATTAATATGTTTTCTTTTATTTAACAGATTCATTGTTTGATGATTTTTAGATGTTGGTTGTAGCAAGGTTTAAAGGAGGCCATTTTAACGGTATAACGGACTGGGGGCGTTACTGTTAAAACGGATTGTAAAGGCCAGGGTAAAAATGGAAAAGAAAATGTAAAAACGGATTTTAACGGGAAAAATGGCACTGAAATTTAAAATTCAAATTTTGAAATTGAAAATATCAAAAACAGAAAAAACAACGGAATTTAACGGATTTAACGTTCGTTTTTTTTTCCACAAAATTTTCCAGAATTTAATGGCTGTTAAAAAGGAAAAAATGGCCGTTAAATTCAAAGCGTCAAAATGGTAACGGACTTGGGGCATTATCGTTTAAATGGCCGTTTTAAAAACCAAGGGTTGTAGTACTCAAAAAGCAAAAAAATGGTTGAACAATGCTTAACCTAAGGTTTATAAGGGCTGTTATTATAACGGACTGGGGGCGTTACAGTTTTCCGTTATAACAGACGTTTTTAGACCATGGTTTAACCTAGGGGTGTCAACGGGTCGGTTCCGGTTCGGTTCCTAAGGTGACCAAAACCGGAACAAACGGTTCCAGTTCTTATCGGTTCCGGTTCTCAAAGTGATGGTACCAGAACCGGAACCGATTATGTAGTTTTTTTCAGTTCCGGTTCCGGTTTCGGGTATAACGGGTCCAATCTTGGTAATATGAGAATTTTTACACTATATTTATGTATTGGTTCCGGTTCTTATCGGTTCGGTTCCGATTCTTATCGGTTTCAGTTCCATATTAGAGTACCGGAATCGTAACCATTAGTTTCTGGTTCGGTTCCGGTTCCGGTTCCGGTTCTTTTTAATCGGTTCCCAAAAATGTGGTACCGGAACCGGTGTTTTCGGTTCCGGTTCGGTTCGGTTCGGTTCCGGTTAAATCGGGTAAAATTGACGCCCCTAGTTTAACCCACCCCTTGGTAGACATTCATGCCAAAAGTCAACTTGTTTGATGATTTTTAGCCGTTGGTTTTATTACCGAAAAAACAAAAAAAATGGTTGAATACAATTGCTAGAATCAAGCCTTAAAAAGTAGTAAAACTTGATCTCTATAGATTGCCAATCATGGTGATTTTTGGTATGTAGATCCACGAGTAAGACTTACTTGACCACCCACAATATAAGCCACGTGGAAATTTATTAGAGGATACTGACCGTATAGATGTTTGACAAATCCGTAAGTGGACCTACAAACCAAAAATCAGCCTGATTAGTGATTTGAAACTTTTGGATCTTTGTACGGAAATAATGGTAAATAATGCTCAAATTCCTACAGTTAAAATCAACCAACGGAAATGACTTCAACTAACACTTAGAAATCACTAATCAGGTTGATTTTGGATTTGTAGGTCCACCTAGGGATTGGCCAAACATCTATACGGTCAGTGTCCTCTAATAAATTGCTACGTGGCACACTCTTATAGGACTCTGACCGTATGGATGTTTTTCCAATCCCTACGTTTTGACCCTCAAACCAAAAATCAGCTTGATTAGTGATTTCTAACCTTTTGATCTTTGTACCTCAAATAATGGTCAATAATGCTCAAATTTTCCCACGGTTATAATCAACCCATGAAAATAATTCCAATCCAACGCCTAGAAATCATTAATAGGGCTGATTTTTGGTTTGTAGGTTCACCTAGTGATTGGCCAAACATCCATACAGTCAGAGTCTTCTAAGATTGTGCCACATGGCACATATTGCGCCCTGGCATAAAAGTTTTACTGCAATTTTCTTACTGAGATTGGAAGTACAATAGTCAAAGGTAACAGTTTCTGAGTCCATTTTCTCACCTGGCATCCATTGATTAATGGAAGTTAGTTGGTGTTCCTGTTGACCATCAGCATCAAGAGTTTTTATTAGGAGTTGGGCTCCAGTTACCGCCCTATGACAGGCTCAGGTTACAGGACACAATATGAGCCACGTGGCATACTATTAGAGGACTCTGACCGTATGGATGTTTGTTCAATCCCTAGATGGACCTACAAACATAAAATCAGCCTGATTAGTGATTCCTAGGCGTTGTATCTTTGTACCTCAAATACTGCTCAAATTCTCACAGTTGAGATCTACCCATGAAAATAAGTCCAATCCAACGCCTAGAAATCATTAATCAGTCTGATTTTTGGTTTTTAGGTCCACTTAGAGATTGGCCAAACATCCATACGGTCAGGATCCTATAAAAATGCGCCAGCTGGCTCATATTACGTCCTGTAACCGGAGCTGTCATTTTAGGGCGGTAACTGGAGCCCGACCCTTTTATTAGATGGCTGGCGTTTAAGAAGATCAATCCGGTGGCTGTATTTAAAGCTCGCTTACTGGACCATTTTTGTTTGAAAACATTGAAATAAATAACACATTTTCCAAGGAGCATTCAATGGCGGATACACTGTTTGCATACTTTTAAGTAGGCAAACAGTTATACTAGATTTGTCCACTACTAATTCACCCCTCCGTTACCATACGGCGTTGTGGGAGGCCATTAACCACTCCCACCTGTAACCGGACAAAAAAATGTGCGGTTTGAGGCCATTTGACCATTGGATTCAAGAGATCCACAGTCTACGAGGCAAATACTGAGTGGAGTGGATCTCTGGAATTTAACGGTTTTAATGGCCTCAACCGCACAGTTTTTTGTCCGGTTATCCGTGGGATAGCACGCCTCTTTTATTTAAATTTAATCCGCGAGTGAGGAGAGTAAAGGACAAACAATCCCGCCCACACAACAAAATCAGTAAATGAAGTGGACCGTCCTCCTCCTCCTCCTCGGTCTCCATATGCAATAATGGACTGACCATCCTCCCCCATATGAGCCACGTGGCACTCTTAGAGTATGCTGACCGTATGGATATTTGGCCAATCAACCTGTTTAGTGATTACTAAGCATTTTGGATCCTTGTACCCGTACAAAAATCACTAATTGGCGTCTCAATTTTGGTATGTATGTCCACTTAGGGATGAGTAAAACTTCCATCACACGAAATTGTAAATCACACAAAACACAGCCAATGAGTTCTCGGCACGTACACAAGTGCTTTTGCAACGTACCCATGTGCTTTTGTTGGCTGTGTTTTGTGTGATTTGCAATCCCATTGTGATGGAAGTTTTACTCCCTAGGGAGATGTTGTGACGGAAGCCGGTCACAGCACTCAATACAAACCACGTGGCACACGATCAGAGGGAGATGACCGTATGTTTTACACCTTAGGGATGTTCCAAACATCCATATACGGTCATTGGTCTCTAATTATGTACCACGTGGCTCACACTGTAGTCCGTCATCAAAGAAATGCTCAAGAGTGACTCCAATTTCCCTTCAATCATTTTTTTTATTCATTAAAAACTAATACTAGGACTAGGTTTAGATGGTCTATCATACTCATGATGCCCTAATCATGACAAACTTCTTTGTCTTTCACCACGTGGCACATTATTGATTATGATATTTTCATAATTTAAACATAAACCCTTGTACATATCCAAATTATCGTTAACCATGCATGGTTCCCTGATTCAGGGTTTAGGATCAAACATGCTTTTAAAAATGGCCGTTTAAACCGTTTAAACACATTTTAACACCTTTAATTTTACGGGTTTTTTTTTTTTTTAATAGCCGTTAAAATCGTTTAAATGGCCGGCCATTAAATTCTGAAAAATTTTGTGAAAAAGAACGGCCATTAGATCCGTTAAATTCTAATTTTTTTTTTAAATTTTAGCGCCTATTTTTCCGTTTTATCCGTTAAATTCAATTTTTTCCATTTTTGCCCATGCCCGTTTCAATCCGGATTAACGGTAAGGCCCCCAGTCCGTTAAACAGTTAAAACGGCCTCCTTTAAACCTTGGGATCAAGTACTTTCTTTTTCTTTTAAGAAAAGGTAAAGACGAGAAGTGTGAGTAGGAAAAACTTTAGATTCTGGTGACCCTAAATAGCGCTTTGTTTTGGACCCACTAACCGTATGGATAGTTAGATCACTCCTTGTTGGATATACATACTAAAAATCAACTTGATTGTTTATCTCTAGCCATAGGTTTTATTACTTTTTTAGGATTAATCTAGCCGTTGGATTCTACCATGTTATTTGCATACTAAATCTAACGGCTAGAAATCACTAATCAACCTGATTTATAGTGTTTTTATGCTATAAATGAGTGGGCCAAACATTCATATGGTCAGTAGGCCCAAACAAATGAGCTATATACGAGTCCTCTGCATCGACTGCATGGGGAGTCTGCTGTTGCGTGAAACATTGCATAATAAGTTCATCCCATTCATGCCATCCACTTGACGGCTCCACTTCTTGTACTTTTCTTGTCAAAATGTTCTAGCCATTTGATCAGATCATTCACTTCCCGTTTGTCAGTGAAGCAAGCTTATGTGGTCAACAGGTTATGGTCAATGCATTCATGTATGGCATTAATTTTCGACCGTCAAAGAGCTGAGATGTAGATCATCAAAATATTGATCGATTTTAGCCAGGACCATGGTTTTAAAAACGGCTGTTTAAACGGTAACGCCCCAAGCCCGTTTCCGTTTAAATCGCTTAAACCCGTTTTATCGGTTTTGAAAAAAACGGCCGTTTTTTGGTTTTAACAGCCGTTTAATTTTGAAAAATTTTGTGAAAAAAACGGCAGTTAAAACCGTTTAATTCTGTTAAAATCTGTTAAATTCTGTTTTTTTTTCTAATTTTCAAATTTCAAATTTTGAATTTCAGCGCCACTTTTTCCGTTTTTTTCTGTTAAAATCGTTTAAACCGTTAAAATCCATTTAATTTCATTTTTTTCCATTTTTGCCCCTGACCGTTTCAATCCGTTTTAACGGTCGTTTAAACAGTAACGCCCCCAGTCCGTTTAACCGTTAAAACAGCCTCCTTTAAACCTTGGTCAGGACAATGCGATCAGCATATAGATTTTAGTTAGTCATCAACGCTAATGAAGAACCACAGTATGAGCCACGAGGCATAGTTTTAGAGACCGCTGACCGTATGGATGTTTGTCCAACACTAGGTGGACCTACCTACAAAAATCAGCCTGATTAGTGCTTTCAAACCTTTGGATCTTTGTACCACAAATAATGCTCAAATTCCATGATTAAAAATCAACCCATGAAAACGATTCCAATCCAACGCTTATAAAACAGTAATTAGGCTAATCTTTGGTCTGGAGGTCCACCTAGTGTTGGACAAACATCCATACGGTCAGCGGTCTCTAAAACATCCTGAATTGTTTTAATCAGACGTCACACCGCACTTAAAAAGACCACGTGGCACACTCAGAGATCATGACCCTACAAATGTTTGAAACATCCTTAGATGGGCCTATAGACCAAAAATCAGCCTGATTGGTGTTTTCTAGGCGTTGGATCTCAATAACCCAAAATAATTACTGAATACCACAGTTGAAAATCAACCCATGAAAAGATAAATATCCAACGGTCATAAATTAGCAATCATTGGTTTGTAAGTAGGGCTGTCATTGGATCAGATCAATCCGATATATTCCGATCCGATAATTTCGGGTCCGGAACTACCTATATTCTTATCGGATCAATACCAGGTCCATGTATACTGATCTGATTTCTTATCGGATCGGTACCGGATCAGCATGCATCAATCTAGTTCAATCCGATATATAAAATATAAATAATAATATGATATAATAATGTGTGTTATATATAATTATAAATATTATTTTACTCTTTTATATGTATTTTTTAAATATCATTATTGTACAATACTTTAATTTAAATTATATAATTATAAAATTTCTTTTCGTTTTAATTACCGGATTGGATCGGATCAGATCCGGAACTCTATTATATATATCGGATCGGTTTAGGATCACGATGATGTTATTGGATCTGGATCGGGTCAAAATCACACTCGAACCCGATTCCTTTGACAGACCTGTTTGTAGGTCCACTAAGTCACGGTTCAAACACCCATACTGTCATTGAAATCTAAGAGTGTGCCACATGGCATTTTGATGTGCGGCCCACACTAGGATAAAACGTGGGGGTTAGTGATCGTAGGGTCAGATTCCTATAAGTGGAAAGAACTATAATAGGAGTTGTTCCAATTTCCAAATGTTTACGCTCTATTTTTATTTTTAATAAATTAATAAAAATGTTGTGGGCATGAATGAAGATAATTGAGGGGTGGGCCCCATGTGTGGGAACCCAACTGTCGATTAGTGAGCCCACATGGCACGCTTTGCCTTCGACACGTTTATACGCCTTCCAATGCACCACCCTCTTAATTAATGACGCGCTGACGTAACCGTTCCTACCTCCCGGTAACACTATACTTATTCTAGATTTAAACTTTGATGACAGGCCTGTCATCAAGGCCGATGACAGGGCACAATATGAGCCACGTGAAACACTCTTAGAAGACTCTGACCGTATGGATGTTTGGACAATCATTAGGAGGACCTACAAAACAAAAATCAACTCAATTAGTGATTTCTAGGCGTTGGATTGGAATTATTTTCATTGGTTGATTTTAACCGTGTGAAATTTGAGCATTATTGACTATTATTTGAGGTACAAAGATCCAAAGGTTTGAAATCCCAAATCACGATGATTTTTGTTTGTAAGTCCATATAGGGATTGGAAAAACATCCATACGGTCAGCGTCCACTAAGAATATGCCACGTGGCTCCTATTGCACTTTGTCATCTGCCTTGATGACAGGGCCCTGTCATCAAAGTTTTATCCTTATTCTACTACCCATTCCATGTTTCACAATTGGTGCAGAGGCTGGTACATCTGAACGAGTAAGTCTTAGCTCAGACCCCGGTGTGAGCGAAGCAATACGAGCAACGTGGCATACTCTTAGAGGACGCTGACGGTATGGATGTTTGGCCAGTCCCTCAATGGACCTTCAAACCAAAAAACAGCCTGATTAGTGATTTACAACCTTTGGATCTTTGCACCCAAATAACGATCAATAATGCTCAAATTCCTACGGTTGAAATCAACGCATGAAAATAACTTCAATCCAACTCTTATAAATCACTGATCAGGTCTATTTTTGGTTCGTAGGTACACTTAGTGATTGGCCGAAAATCCATACGGTCAACATCCTCTAAGAGTGTGCCACATGGCTCTTACTGTAGGCTGTGATCGGCTTCGCTCACACCCCGGTGTGAGCGAAGGTTTACTCCATCCGAACTACGTACAATAAGAGGACCACGTACAGTATACCTAATTATTAGCTTTGATTGCATATTTAGCAAATCAGATGAATCTGATACAATTGGTTGGGTGGTCAGGATCATACAATGAGGGACCCACAAATGAATCGCAAATAGACAATAACATGCAATAGATGGACCCAGCATTGCGTGGCCTCATGTCAACAGATGAGACTTCTGACAGAAACAATCTTAAATTGACGAGGACAAGGGTTGTCAACCGGTCGGGTTCCGGTTTGGTTTCTAAGGTAGTCAGAACCGGAATTAATATCTTGGGTTCCAAATATAACCGGTTTGACAATCCAACCGCAGGATGAGTTTTTTTCACTTAACGGTTGGATTCTCTAACAATAATTTCGGTTGGGTTGTTTTGGTCGTTATCGTCCAAGGCTCAAAACGTGTTTTTCACTGTAGTGGAGAAAGCAAAATGGGAGAAAGCAAACGACTTTTGGAGAATAGACAGTTAACCGTTATAATGAAAATTTCGTATTAAAGTAATCCTAGTCCCCCGGGCCACGTGCCACAATCACTTTACTTTATTTAATTAATATATATATTAGAGTATTAAAACATTCATTAATGGATTAAGAGAAAAGAAAATTGTAAGAAGACAAGTAATCCAGTAACGTATTTTTTTTTGTCCCTTAGTTGGGTCCCACTGCCATCACATCGTCTTCCACCAAGAGAATCCTAATTTGAGTAAAATTTCTGTCACAGCGTTCTGACTCTTCTGACAGATGCTTCTGTCACAATGCAAAATACAGGTCACGTGGCACCCTCTTAGTGGACGCTGACTGTATGGATGTTTGGCCTGTCCCTCGGTGTACCTATGAACCAAAAATCAGCCTGATTAGTGATTTACAACCTTCGGATCTTTGCACCCAAATAACGGTCAATAATGCTTGAATTCTTACCGTTAAATTTAACCGATAGAAATCACTAATCAGGCTGATTTTTGGTTTTTTTTCGTCCACTAACGGACTGGCCAAACATCCATACGGTCAGTGTGCACTAAGAGTGTGCCACGTGGTTTGTATTTTGCACTGTGACAGAAGCATCTGTCTGAACGCTGTGACAGAAGTTTTACTCTGGAAGATTAGGTTTTTTATCATATGCTACTGTCACTGCTTCAAATCTAAGTAGAACTTTGCTGACCAAACTGGGTCGGCAAAGTTGCCGACTGACTATAATATGAGCCACGTGGCACAATTTTTAGTGCACGCTCACCTTACCATATGTATGTTAGGCCAATTCTTAGGTAGAGCTACAAACCAAAAAATCAGCCTGAATAGTGATTTTAAACCTCTGTATCTTTGTACCCCAAAAATCCATACCGCCACGTGGCACACTCTTGTAGGACTCTGACCGTATGGATGTTTGGCCAATCCCTAGGTGGACCTACAAACCAAAAATCAGTTTGATTAGTGATTTCAACCCTTTGGATCTTTGTACCTCAAATAATGGTCAATAATGCTCAAATTTTCATTGTTAAAATCAACCCATGAATATAATTCCAATCCAACGCCTAGAAATCTCTAATCAAGCTTATTTTTTGGCTTGTAGGTCCACCTAGTGGCCAAAACATCCATACTACGGTCAGTGTCCTCTTAAGAAGCTGCAGTCATCAGCCTCGCTGAGTACAGAGTAAAACTTCTATCACAGCGTTCTGACATGTAAAACACAGGCCACGTGGAACACTTTTAGTGGGCGCTGACCGTATGGATGTTTGGCCAGTCCCTCAGTCGACCTCTAAACCAAAAATCAGCCTGATTAGTGATTTCTAAGCGATTCCACTGAAGTTATTTTATGGGTTGATTTTAACGGTAAGAATTCGAGCATTATTTGGGTGCAAAGATCCAAAGGTTGTAAATCACTAATCAGGCTGATTTTTGGTTTGTAGGTGGACCCAGTGAATGGCCAAAACATCCATAATAGGATCAATGTCCTTTTAAGAATGAGCCACGTGGCTCATATTGGCTGTAGTCATCAACGTCGCTGATCGATGAGTGTAGGAGTCATCGAAGGTTTACGTGTCTCGTTTATGGTGGGTGAGCAAAGTTAAAGTCGGTTGAAATGTAGTGAGAGAGATAGAGGATGGTGCATATGGAAACATGGGATAAAACCCGAGAAACAAGTTAAAAACCAAGTGTGCTTACGATTGAGAGAGAGCGGAAGTGTTTTGGTTGGTATGGACAATACATTGTGTTTTGATAGACAAGACAATCTTTTTCCGCCCCCCCCCCCCCCCCCCCCCCGATCAATTATCAGTGGGCACAAATTAATTTGGTTTTTAGGTTTTTTTTTTAGGAGGTAGAAGGTTTCTGAATTTATTAAAAAAAAACTACTTTCTTTTATTATCTATGCACTCTCTCTCTCACTCGCATCCAATTCCCTAGATAGAGAGAGAGCAAGAGGAGAGAGAGAGAGAGAGAGAGAGAGGGTGAGGGTGAGCTTATCTTTTGGTCACAAACACACCGGAGGAAAAGAGAACTTTTTTTGTTGTTAGGGTTTCTGCAACAAAAATCAAAGCAAGAAGATCAACAAGAAAGAAAAAGTTACAGGAAATCCATGACCGTTACATGATGATCATCAACAAACACTGTTGTGTCGGTGGTTCTTCTATTCTCCTCTACTTCTACGTATTTTCTCTCTAAATCGTCTTCACCGGTTCTGAAATTCATGATTTTCCAGTTCTAATTACACCGAAGATCTTTCCTGTAAGTAGTTCTTTGTTCTTGTTCGGGTTAGATTTTTCTCTGCTTTCGGATTTCTCTAATTTTTTTTTTTTTTTTGTTATGTTGGTTCTTTTTAATTTTCTTTAGTTGCAAGAGAATGAATCATTGCGTTCCTGATTTTGAAATGGAGGAGGACGACTCGATCCCGACCTCTTCCGGATTATCTCGCCCCAACAAACACTCACCGTGAGAATTTTCTTAACTTTTCTGGTTCAAATTAGCCAAATTTGAGTTTTTATATATTTATGTTGGAACGATTTCAGAATTTTTTTTTTGGGTGGGGTTCTAAGCAGGCCTGAGGACGAGCTCGTGGAGCTACTATGGCAGAACGGACAGGTCGTTATGCAAAGCCAGAACCAGAGATCTCAAAAGAAATCCCCGCCGAAATTCCCCGTTCAAGACGCAGTTCCACCCGCTGGAGAATCAACGGCCGGGGGTATCCAACCATCTGCTGCCGTAGTGGCGGAGGAAGCAGCGAATCAGCTCTTCATGCAGGAAGACGAGATGGCGTCCTGGTTGCATTACCCTCTAGACGATACCTTCGACCGGGATTTCTGTGCTGATCTCCTCTATCCTGCGCCATCCGCTAACTACGCCCCTGCGAGCACGGTTAGTCAGATTCCGGACGATAACCGACCAGAAGATAAGATTCCGGTGGCTCCTCGGCCGCCAATCCCACCAGCGAGGCGGATGGAGCTGGATTCGTCCTCGAAGTTCCTTAACTTCATGCATTTCTCGCGGTCAAAAGCGAGAGCCGAATCTCAGCCGTCGACTTCGGATAAAACGGCGAGGGAATCAACTGTTGTTGATTCTAGCGATACTCCGGCTGTGGGGCCGGGATCCAGGGTTTCGCACGGCGCGAAACGTACGGCCCCGGTATCTGACGGGAATTTGGGGGGCAGAAGTATGGGCGGCGATGCAGTAGCGGATAGAGATAGAGAGTTGGTGACCTGTGAACAGGCGGTGACGTCATCCTCCGGCGGGTCCGGAGCCAGCCCGGAGTCGTTAGGGAAGCCGCCGGCAGACAACCGGAAAAGAAAAGCGAGAGAAACAGAAGATAACGAGTGCAGCGAGGTTAGTGTCTCTGTTGTGTTCTCAATAATCTTTTGTTTTGTTTTTTTCCAAAAAAAAAAAAAAAAGTTTCCTATGTTTGTGCGCCAATCTAACCTGCGCCGGGGTGTTGTCATCAAAATCCCGTCCATCGACTTGGTAAATTTCTCACTCTACTTGCACCTGACTCCCTCTCTAACAAAAAGGAAGAGGAATGCTAACAAAAAGCACTCGAGCTAGCTATCTTAGCCTCTTAAGGTCTTTCTTCAATAAAATCTTTTTACCAAAAAAAAAAAAAAAGCACCCGGAGCTCATGAGCCCACTTTATTGGAGCCTGTTAGCACTTGAAGGTGTTTTGAAAATTTAAACAGGGCAATAGATTGTTATTTAAATTACCAAAACTGGATTCTAGACCCTGTAGCTACCACAAACGTGGAATTAGGAAAATGATCCTAAATGGTATTAGCACTCACGACGTTGACCACCAGTTACTAGTCCCAGCAAAGGAGCATTGCTGTAGTGGAAAACTCTGCATCATCATCAATGCCATTGCGACAGACTCATCGACTAGAAGCATCAGTGCGTCAACCCTTGATGGCCATAGACCTCAAAATTGTCCAAACCCAGCAATGCTAGAGAAAGGAAAGAACTAATAATTAGATGATTGACTATCTGGCCAAAAGTCAATACATTCGTTGGTCAGGATTGTAAGATCGGGTGACTCTTTGGGCTTGTGGCCATTAGAGAAGCAAGAGGTCCTAACACAGACATTTAAATTCATGAGAACCTATGCCACGTGTAGGACTCAGAGGGAGCGTTACCCAGTCCATGGTTGAGGCCGAACCTCGCAAGTCTTCATCGGATATCGAATGGAGAGGCCAATTGTGTAATGGGTCAACTTCTTTCAAAGCCACCATAGTTGCATGCCAAACTGAATATGTTTTAACACTGGTGTTGTCAAAAGCCACCTTATTGCGAGCCTTCTAGATCAAGACAATGCAATATACAGCAGCTGTCTGCCAAATGGTTTTAATTAGAGGGCCACGATTGCAGCAGCAAGTGAAGGAGTTCCAATCTGTCAGGCTCACATTGACGTTGAGCATTCCACCAAGCCAAGACAAAATGCCAGTGGCAAAGTTGCACTCAAAGAAGATGTGCAATGCAGAGTCCGTTGAAGCTTTGCATAAGAAGCATCGTGAGGCCAGAGAAATACGCCTACTCTGAATGCATTCTTCAGTCGGAAGAGAATTATGGAAAATCTTCCAAGCTAAGGCAGCAGTTCTTGGGTGGATTCAGTCGAAAGAGCATTGTATATTGGCTACAATGTACAAACCAAAAATACAATATTCTCTTGATCATAACCATCCAAAAGAGTTCTTACGGGAAAATATACGAACAACAGTCCAAACTTGTGGAAGCTAAACGCATTCATGATCATTGATCGTATTCATGATCATCAATTGGATCATTTAAAATGATGGGCAACCCCAAGTGTCTTAAGTAATTTGGGTGTTTAACAAATGGCATTAATCAATAGGATCCTAACCATTTAATTCAATGTATAACATTGTATTGATCAAATGGTTAGGATTGTTAAAATTTTGAAATGGTTGGCTTTAATGATGAAACTGTTGTTGTTTGAGGTTGCCACCAATATGCTAAAGATTGAGAGAGAGAGAGAGAGAGAGAGGTTAGGGAGAGATTAGGGTCTAAGAGAGAATGTGGAGATTGAAGTGAATATTCAATCTCCCATAAGTAATATTTATAAGTAGGGGAAACCCCTTCTATAAGTAAAGGAGAAATCATGTGGGTCAAATGGGGGCCCACCACTTAACCCACTAACATGAAATAAAGAGATTGTGGGTTAAGTGGGTGAATCCATCACTTAATCCATAAACAACAGAGAATAAACCCCACGTGGGGTAGTAGAACGCAGCCCACTAAGAACACCCCCACGTGGGTGTACATAGAATCTAACAGAAACATCATGGCTGTGTTTGGTTCACCGCTTTTCCGGGAAAAGAAAACAAAAACCCGGAAAAGTGTGATTTATGTGTGTTTGGTTTAGGCCTGAAAAGTGGGCCCCACAGAAAACAATTTCCGAAATCCTTATTTTGAAAGAAAACGACTTCCACTCCTCGTGAAGGGAAGTCGATTTTCCGGCTATTGGTCAAGCTACTCACACACAAAACAGAGTCATCTCTTCCCTCGTTTCTCTCCTAATCCTTGCATTCGATCATCTCTTTGACAATCGTTAACACCGTTTCAAGTAGCGCCACCGTATCCTTCATCGTCTCCTTCCAGCAATGATTGCAACTGTATAACATCGTCTTCTTCACCGTTTCTGCTATGAGAGCAACTATACGGTCTCTATAACACCGTCTCCTTCATCAAAACTGTTGTGCCCTAACTACAATGGTGGCTTCTCTTCCTTCTAAGAGTATGAAAACCCTAGCCCTAGCCCTAATTCCTTCTTTGCCTTCCGTGATAATCCATCTGGTGTCGCCGGATTCTCCATTCTCTTCTCATTAAGCGCCATTGATCTTTTACTATTCTTTAACCATTTCTTCATGTAGGTGGGGTTTTAAGAAACCCCAAAATGTAAAAAATTTAGTCACAATCTCTCGTCAAAAGTTGGCCTTAGCGATTTTCGTCTCCCAACGAATCACAAAGACTACTTCATCGTCCCCGGACTCAACCAATTGATCCACAAGTATTGATCCAGCAACTTGTGGAGAACGATCCCAATCGGTACGGCAGTCCGTTGGCATCGAAATCTACCGTTGAAGCTCTTCCGATAGTTAAGATTTCCAATGAATTGTTGTTGTCCGATTGTGCACAATAGGAGGTTTGTAAAGATGTTCTTTGAAAATTGATTAAAAAAAATTATACTAATTTCTAGGATTCAACCAAACAACGCGAAAATAGATCCCAAGAATTGGGTTTCTAGGAAATGGCATTTCCTGGAAAACCCACTTCCTAGAAAACCACTTCCAGCAAACCAAACGCAGCCCATAAGTGTGTAGGTCATATGATAGCGATTACATCGTTAATATACAAAGTCTACAAAAAAAAAGAATAAATACCATAAACTCATTTCCTCATTCCTAGATGCTACAACGGATGGATATGGTTTTGGACCATGTCCCATGCAAGAAGTGTCCCACCAAATGAGCTTTTCCTGTTGATCATATATGACCCACGTATATGGTGGTGGGGGCTAGTGTTACTAAAGAATAAGAAGATCCTGCACCATCGTATTGAACTTCTTTTTTGTTTACTTTAGTAATTTGTAGTGTTGTTTCTTTGTGCAAAAGGATGCTGAATTCGAATCTGTTGACAAAAAGAAACAAGGTCATGGATCAACATCTGCAAGAAGAGCTCGTGCTGCAGAGGTCCACAATCTCTCTGAAAGGGTGTGTTCTTTTTCTAACCTATCAATGTTTTCCTGTTAATGGAATTGGGTTTCTTTTCTTTATAGTCTGCTTTCTTTACCGTATATATAATATGCTATTTTAATGCAGAGACGTCGAGATAGGATAAATGAGAAGATGAAGGCTTTGCAAGAACTCATACCCCGGTGCAACAAGGTCATTATACATATTGTCTTTATCCATGTCCACATTCAAGATTCGTGTGATAATTTTCTGAATTAAAAGGTGCACATTATTTTTAATTTTCTATCCTTCTCCTTTGTCAAATTCCAGTCAGACAAAGCTTCAATGCTGGATGAGGCAATTGAGTACTTAAAATCACTTCAGTTGCAAGTGCAGGTATGCTCTTCCTATGTCTTAAGCTTAATGTATGTATAGATACACATTCTTAAATGGTTTACTATCATTTTTTGGTAAGCAATGGATTACTACCTTGGTCATGGTTCAGGGGACAAATGATGAAACTGATAATAAGTCATTGGTAAGACATGAGTTGCTTCAATCCCCTCCCCCTTTAAACGCATACAAACACATACAAGAAAACATTATTTTTGAATTTTTTTTTTCTTTTCAATAAGAAAATCTTTTATTGCATAATAAAAAGTGAAGCTGTCTTTATTCATAGCAATGAGAGAATTGGGGGATATCACAGAAACAATGGAGTTAATACCACCATTTCTGTATGGTGAAGACTGATCTGTTACCAGCAACAGTGGAAGATAGCAGCACTGTTGTCCCCATACTTTGGCCAACCCACTCAAAATCTCTAGTGCCTGATATATCATCTTGATTCAAATCTGTAACAATTCCTGCTTTAAGCTGATGACGTTCAACAATCCTTCTCCAGATAGGAGTTTATCTTCTTCCCTAAAATTTATAGTAGTGAATCTGGCCTCCACTCTCTTGTTCTATTAGGAAGACACCAAACACCTCATCTCACCATTTTTTGGGAAAGTTTGAAGACTTTCAACATGCAAATTGATGAGTTCTTGGCCTGCCACCCTGCAATTAGATCTCACCTTTCTTCAACTGTCTCTTTGATTGCTCGAATGGGAAGCCATGCCTCAATGAAGAACTAGAGTTCAATCATACTGGAGACAGAGGTAACAAGGATAACCTTGCCCTTCTAGCAAGGTCATGTGACAGTGATAGGTGCTCAACAGTGGATCAGTGTCATCGTTCTCACCTCAATTAGCTTTCTTTGTTGCCTTTGTGGGTTCAACCTATGTAATGCCTGAAACTCCAGGAGAATGCACCAATTGGTGGAACAAAGACAAGTCGTAATCACTTATAAGTGAATAGATGGAAACATGGGTAGTGGAGAAAAGCAAAACATCCTGCATACTGTGGACTGCTAAAATACAGGAAAGCAAAAGAACCCCCACGGAACCAACTGCTAGAAAAGTGTGAGCCCAACCTATCAGGATTGGTGAGACTGTTATTCACAAGTTTAGTCTATCAAGGTTCTACCTGAGCGATACCCCACAACTTCCTTTTCTTGCCCATGTCATTAAGCCCTTCACATTCAAATAGAGGAATTCACATTTCTCTTTTTATCTCTTTTCATTTTCTAATAAGTTTCTAATAGAGGTACTGCATATGTAGATGCCATCTGTGCTAAGTTGGTAAGGACTCTGTGTTGATACCACTAACCTAAGTTCAAAACCCGTATTCACCCACTAGCCTGCTTTCCTACCGAAAGAAAAAGAGAACATAAAAAGGTTTCAGATAGAGAGACTTCATTTGAACTTTCCTGCTTTTTCCAACTTCTCACATGGTTCATATATATGTAAATGAATTTGTCGTTAGTTTTACAAATATTGAGTTCCATTTGTTTTACATATCTCACAGTTGTATAGTTTAAGATGCCCGTTGCACTTCTGCACCATCAAGGTGAATATATCTTTGTAATTTTGATCCCCATTTCTACTTCTAAAAAGGCATATTTTCTTCAACTTCTTAGAAATTACTGTTAACATCTTTTCCTTGTCATTTGGATATGACTGCATAGTCTATGAAGAGAATTAAGTTGTAAACAATTTTGACAGATGATGTCCATGGGATGTAGCATGGTACCTATGATGTTTCCCGGTGTCCAGCAATACATGCCCCCAATGGGGATGGGAATGGGGATGGGGATGGGTATGGATATTGGCTTGAATCGCCCAATGCTGCCCTTCCCCTCGGTTTTAGCTGGCTCACCCATGACCAGACCAGCCGCAGCAGCTCATTTGGGTCCAAGGTTCCCTATGCCAGCATTTCATCTACCGCCTGTTTCTTCCGCTGATCCATCCAGAACCCAAGCAACCAACCAGTCAGATCCAGCATTAAACTCAATTGGCTTACAGAATCCCAACCCACTACAGGTCTTGAATTTCACTGATCCCTATCAACATTACCTCGGCCTCCACAACATGCAAGTACCTCCACCTCAGGTGTGTGTAGCTTCTCGATTTACCTTTGAATTATGGGTGTAGATGTTTCTGGTACTCACCTGCCATCAGCATCATATCATAACCATCATCACTCTCTTAAAGGGAAACTATCATATATTCAGTATATTATGTATATGACACAGAGTCATGGGCCTAAAACGGAGATGAGTTAAGGGTGATTTTTTGGTGAGAATGATTTCTATGGTGTAGAGATCATCGTCACCATTTTATCAGCCCATTCCAACATTTCTTGCCTTATGGAAAGTGAATTACAATTTACAAGTAGAAAAAAAATATTTACTGTCCTTGTTCACTGTTAAAATGAAGTCCACATTTGATGGGGTTAGAAGTTTCATAAAGGGCGGATTTTTAGTGAGGATGATCTCCTTTAACTCATATCCACCTTTGTATATATGGAGCTAAAGTTAACATTAATAATGGACGGTTCAGAACATTATAACTTGTAATCCACTATTCATAAGGCTAGAAATGTCAGAGGTGACTATTTTTGTGAAGTCGATATCCATGCTTAGAGGAACATCCCCACAGCCATTAGTCATTATAATAGATAGTCACAAAAGCAATAGTCAACTTATCACACAGCTCTAAGCATGGATTTTGTCTACAAAAAAGAGCATCCGTGTTAAATACTATATATTGATGAAGTTATGCAATCATTGCACAGAATCAAGCCATGGCCCAGCCAAGTAGCAGCAAGGGAATTGAGAGTCTTGAAAATCACAAATCTGGTAAGCTGATTGATCTCCTATGTCTACATGGTTTCATTCTTTGTTTGACTCTACATATATGTTGAGTTGAAAACAAAAGAAAAAGAAAAGGAAAGCCAATGTAAGGTTACATGGTGGAGCAGGGTGTAGCTGATTAGCATGCTTTTCCTTCTTGGCTTTCTTTTTCAGGATGATCTATGGTTTTGGCGTAACTACAGTCTATAGTGGCACAGCTTGTACTTAAAGGGACACATGCCAGTGCAGGACCCACCATTCGATGGGTCCCACCTAGAAGTCCTCCTAGGTGAGGAATCAATCCAATTGAATAATTCTAACCAATCTTGAGACTATTTCCTAACTGTTCACAATTTTTCTTGGTCTCTTCTGATAGATTGCATGGGTGTGATCTTCCAATTGGCTAAATATTTGACCTAGGAGGTCCTACAAGGTGTTGGGCCCATTGATTGGTTAGTCCCAGCCCCACCATAAAGGCACAAAAGCACCATGTGTATGTAGCACTACCAAAGGGCCGCTGTATGACCGGAGAATAGAAATATTATTCATAATTTGAAGTCCTTTTTTTTTTTTGGCTTTGCAGGTTGAAATTTTAGGGAGATAGGGCTCTGCCCTGCTAAGTTTTGTAGAGTAAGATACCACCTTTTGAATCTACGGTCACCTTCTACTGACTGTATGATATGACGCAGCTAACCTGTAATTATTACCCCGTGGAATCCCTTTCTTCATCTTTCTTATTAATGTTCAACTTGCATGGATATGCTTGATGGTTATAAGTGAGTTTTATGTGATCCCAAAGAGAGAAGGAAGCTCTTAATGTGGGAGGCAGTATGTCCGAGGTCAGGTGGAAGTAAAGGTGCTGATTGATGGCTTTGGTTGATACACAAGAATTTCTTGGTTGCATAGTTTATGTTCACAGGTCCACGAGAGAATCAACATGAGAGTTTCTTTGCCTGCCTTCACAGTCCGTATTCATACTGGAAATCAGAATCAAATTAGCTAATGACTTCTTACTTTTACATTCTCTTCTTTTTTCTTCTATTTTTTTTTTTTTTTTTTTTTTTTATGGTAGTGTGAAGTATAACAAATTACAATTTAGATTTCGTTCGTTCCGTCGTAAGCCCAAGTTTTTAAGGTTTGAAGATGTGCAAAGAGTCTTAATAGGGTTCCCTGGTTTCATCTGATCATTTGATACCTCATGAACTGTTAAGTGTGTACACTCAATGATAAAGCTCCCAAGTTTCCTCCTGCTTTAAAAATCCAATACTTTGGAGCTTGTTTACAGTCTGATAGTCCATTTCCTTCACTTTCCCGTAGAATAAATAAAATATAAGAGCTTAATAATTAATATTTAGCTAAGAGATTATAATTTTTGTTTACTTGTTGAGCTTTTTTCATTGTAGTAGGGCTTCCACACGTCCTAGAAAAGTGACTTTTAGAATTATTTGGTGTGAAATTTTTGAAATTCCTGCTTTTTTTTTTTTTTTTACATGAGGGGGGGCGTTGTAGTGGTAAAATTACAGTCTGTTAAATCATGGACTAGAGAGCTTATGGACATAAGTGTCCCAAAGCTCGGCTGTGTGCAATCAATTTTCAACCCACACAATACGAGAGAAGATTCGCTGGTCCCGGGGACCTTAAAGCTTTGAAGGTTCCCCTCCATTAATGTCTGACAAAGGCCTAAACCCAACCCACGTTAGAGCCCTTGGTTAGTTGGTCAAGGGTGGTTAACAAAGGGTACGTGTGACGCATTTTGGGAGGGGACCTTCATAGTTTGAAGGACACCGGGACCAGCGAATTTTTTCTCCACACGATACCAAGGAAAGAGATGTAACAAATTAGACTTGACGCCTTTTTCCGTTAGGTAGCGTGATTTTTGTCACTCAGCTCTGCACATTGGGCCCACCGACCGCATGGATGTCTAGCCTATCCCTTGGTTGATATACACGAAAAATCACCCTGATTAGTAATCTCTAGCCATTAGATTTTAGTGCATGATATTAGGCTGTTGAATTCTACCTTTTTTTAGTACTAAAACCAAACGGCTAAAAATTATCAAACAAGCTGAATTTTGGTATAAAGGGGTGGCCTAAACATACATGAGTAAAACTGTCATCGAGGCCGATGTCACTGGGCCCTGTCATCAAAGTTTTAGTCGACCACCTAGGGTTGGCCAAACTTCCATACGGTCAGCGTCTTCTAAAAATGTGCCACATGGCTCGTTGCCAGTTGGCCAAGTTTTACTTAATATCCATGCGGTCAGTGGGCCCAGATGGCAGCGTTGAGTGACAAAAAATCGTGCTACGTGATGCGAAAAAAATGTCAGGTCACGACTGTCGACCCTACCAACAATGGTGTGAAATGGGGCAAGAACTAGGACTGTGTTAGCTTTGTTCCTAGGAGGATTGTAATGTAGCACTGTCGTCCCAAGGTCCAGAGTCCAGACTACGGATGGTTATCAAGATTCCAAACATCCGATGGTGTGAACAAAGGGACGACAAACGCTACAATATTGTCATAGGAATGATCCTATCATATTTTTAAAACAGAAAATGTTTCACAGATTTTCATTACTTGAAATCTTGGAACTCTGCACCTCTTATCGGGCTCCAGGGGACCCCCTTTTTCTGACCCCTATTGGTGTTCTTGTGCTCGGCCTTGAAAGGATTTCAAGACCCCAACGGTGATTGTCAGCACCGAGCTGGCATCACTTTTTTCACTTTGGGCGGCGCTGACAACCTCCGTTGGATTTGTGAAATCCACGGCCGAGTACACGAACACCAAGAGGGGTCAGAAAAAGGGGGTCCTCGGAGTCTGAGCCATATTCAAATGTTTGATGCTGCATGGTCAAACATTGGACAGTTTTAGTTTCTTAATTCACCTGCATTTATAGTTATAAGCTCACAAAACAAATCAATCAATGTAAAACGTATAACATGTTCTCTCTCTCTCTCTCTCTCTCTCTCTCATACACACTTCCTATTAATCTTTCCAACTACATCTCCCTACACCATTGCCATCAAACGAAGAAAAAAAAGAAAGAAAAGGGAAGACAATATGGCAAGGTTCACAGATGCAACCATAATAGTGGGATTTGTCATGGCTTGTGCGGCGGTGTTTTGTCACTCCGGGGCTTGCTAGAAAGGAACTTGCAAGGCACCTGAAACTGCGACTAAGGTTTGTGTGATCAACGGAGAATGTGCAGGGAATATAGCAGGAGCTCTAATTACCAACTTTGTGAATTGACGACCTTGCTTGTTGCACATCCATCGTTCGAGATGGAGAAGATTGTTGGGATGAGATTGTACAACTTCTCTACCAACATAGGAAACCGTCCCAATTTTCCTACATTTTCGAATGGGCGGACAATTTCTGGAACCATTGTGTGTAATAGGTTTTGCACCAAGTGTTGCACCCACAAACTCTTTTTAAAAGATCAAATCTCTTCTATCTCTTCTTATTCCCCGAAAACACTTTGGAATAAATAACACCTATGGGCTTTCATTATCTTGAATTGTTACAAGTATTCACAAGTATTCATATTTAGGCTTATGTGATACCTTTTAGTCACACGTGGTGAGTAAAAATTATATCTACCAAGTAGGTGGCACATAATTAACAAATTTCAAAAGGGATAGTTTTGAAAGATTCAAAATGTCTAAATATGGACGAGTGATTTTGAAAATGGGCAGTTTTAAAAGATTCGTCTTTTTAAATTTGGAGCATAGTTCAAAATCTCGAGATCAGCCGTCGGATCGGCCACCTCCAATCCAGATCGCCAGATCACCCGATCCAGGGTGATCCAGTCCACACATGGGGTTTTTGTCTCAGTAGCAAACGATCCCGATCATGATTGCTTGATCCAGAACGGGATCGGCCGAGACTTCAAACCATGATTTGGAGGGATGAATTTGATATTTAGCTTTTGTGATGCCTTTTAGTCATGTACTGCACAAGCAAAAATTATAGATGGCCGAAGATTTAGAAAGTATTGATGGCCGATTTTAAATAATTTGGCAATGTAAGGGTAGTTTTGAAAGATTGTGTTTTTTTTTTAAATTTATTTGAAGGGTAGTTTTGAAAAATGTTGCAACCCAAAGAGATATTGAAAATTTTGTAATGATTGTGCAATGGTGCTACTCGCAGGATGAGCTTTGTTGGGCCGTGGGCCAACTTCAAGGAGCTGGTGTTGAGCTAGACTAAAAGTCATTTAAGCCTACAACTAAGGCCCATACTTAAACTTGACAGAATGCCAGTATTTCACCTCTTCTTCTTCAACCTCTTGAATGTCAATATCTAAGCAAGAGGTCATTTTCATTAAAAAATAAAAAACCTCATTCAGTACTGCTAAATTTCATTTACCAGGGCTGTTTCATATTCGATGCATTGGTGTAGTAACGCCTCTTTATTTATTTAACAGTCACAAAACTGTCCATGCATTTACCTTGCTGGGTCACAACCCCCTTGGATGGGTGCCAAATGTACAAGCTGAAACAGTGATTTTTAGTTTTTTAAATCACACCTGCATTTATAATCGAAGTTTACAACTCTTTTCTTCAAATCTTCGAGGGTCACATGGTCAGAAACTGATCCATTTGAACCTTTCTGAAACAATTTTATTACAAGTGTTGACTTTGATTTGATATCCATACTGTTTGAAGTAACACCAACAAATGCTAGCCAATCACCCTCTTAGTAGAATGGCAGGGTAGCATAGAGGCCAGATCGGTCCAATTCAGAACGGGATCAGCGCATCTTGCTCAAGACGAGGTGAGACTTCTTTGAAAATAACACATTACTAACAACTGTGGGTAAATGCATAAACATCTACAAGTTTTTTGCTACACCATTTTTTTGGTTTTAGTTGTTACACTCATCTACAAGTTTATTATATATTCAGCAAACCATAGCATTCAACTGTCAGCATGCTTTACCCATAATGTTAGGCCAGCCACATTCACGGAAAGGTCGTAACTCCAAGAATCTTTCCGAGGCAGAGCAACAAGATCATTACAAGAAGCTTCTGGTATCAAAAGACCAATTTTGCTGTTACACCATGTTCTTCCAGCTACAACTGATTTTCCTCAAGGGCTAATAACAGACAGAATCTGCAATAGGGAAAATCAACCAACTGCATAACTCATTGGGTGTATGGCATTCTCTTCATCTATCAAAATAGCAGCTTAAATGGGAAACACATGAAGCACTTGATAACTTATACCTTCTCAGTGAATTTGCAGAAGACCTCGATTTCCATGGCTTTATCAAGTTCCTGATAGACGGTAACCAGAGGTTTTAGCAACATGGAGAACTTGTTTACTCGTCAGTATTTTTGTTAGCCAAATGCAAGTTGTTTTAGCCAATGTTCTGAAACCCCAGACCATTCATCGAACCAGAAAAGTAACCAGACTAGGTCATTCCAATTCAACCACCTGGTCATAAATAATTTTATTCAGTTATTTAAATATTATATGTCCAATATTTTTTCATGAAAATAAAGATTTTTTCCAGATCAACTTTAAAAGAATTAAAAGTGTCTCTTCCTTCAAGCAGGATCTGAAATAGTCTCATCCAGAACCAAATACTAACTAGATAGGAAAATTAAAGAAGAGAGAAGAAAATCAAAAGAAAGAGAAAAAATATACGCACTTCTATTTCCCAATCCCAAAACAGCCTATCCATTTCACAACAGCATCGAGTGGATTGTGCTGGTTCAACCACCAACAATCCCATTTAGAGAGAAGCAAACAAGGTTTCAATAAATTTTCTGCTGATTTGTGGGTTGTTTAAAAAAGTAACCAAAAAATAGGGAAAAAACAGGTACAGATGAGAGAAGAGGAGGGAAATGAAGAGAAGGGAAGAGAAGAGAAGAGAAGAGAAGAGTGAATTCCTTACCCGGAGAATAGGGTCTAGAGAAGTCGTTTTCCCTCCATAGCTTTTCCCCTTCACCCCTAACCCTCTTACTCTTTTTGCAAAAGACGGAAATGAGCCCTAGAAATGGGCTATTGTTCTGTTCTATCTTAAAACAATAGGCTTTTTTTTTAAATTGCATGGACTAGGCTGTTCAACACCAAATTGTTCCAATGACTCATCAGTTGAACTGCTCAGGGTCAACTGGTCTACACACAATTAAACATTTTCGGTTAAAATTACAGGTCATGTCCACCCAAATCAGTTTTGGGGTTGGTTGAACTGTCCAGTCCAATGCGGCTAGTTGAACTATCCAGTCTGGTCTGTGGTCTTCAGAACATTGGTCTTCACAGCAAATATAACCTCACAACGACAAGTTGAAGGGTAAGAAAATAATTTGACATAGATTTAGTAGCAGTAGTTACATTCTCTGCATCTGTGGAAGAATCAATCTTGTATATGAGCTTTTGAAGTTCTTCACCCTTCAAGGCAAGATGAACTTCATGAGATGCCACTGCACAGGAAGGGCATGGCAATGAGACACTTAATCTAAATAGGTGCATATTAGAAGCAGAGACTGGAATTGGTAAAAAAATTGGAGGGTGAGGCAATGTATTGAACAAAACCATCTAGTTAAGTGCAATGTCCATTAGACGCAGCTAAGTTGGTAGTTGATCTATAAATGGGAGTAAACATATTAAGAGAACCAAAAAATGAAACTACAGAACATGCAGGTTATGATACAGAATTAAACAAAAGATGAATTCACTTCATTCTGATATACAATCAATTTCTTGCTACAACTGTTGCTACCTTAATTACATTTTTGTCTTTACTTTTTATACAATCGCAGTCGATCTTTGTGACGCAGCAAAGTTAATTGGGTTATCCAGATTGGATCCTCTACAACGTAGAACGGTAGAAAGAGGTGTCAGGCAAAGTCTAAAATCTTACAGCCACAACTATTTGAGAAAATCTTGATATGGACACAATATTAGGATGTAGTTAGTCTTATGTTTTCCCAAATGTGTAAAAATATCTTAAAATTACCTGAATACAGCAGTGCAGGAACAGACAAGGTTTGTCAGGATATTCTCCATACATTTTTAACAGAAAACTTACATGGGCAGTGTATTTAGTTTTCTGGAGTTATTCATAAGAGAAAGGAGAATGTGACATGAGGGTCCCAAAGAATCTGAACAATTTCCTTCAGTTCCAGCCTTTATTTTTTTTGTGCGAAGGAAAAGAAAATATAAGAAAAAAAAAACAAGACTAATCACTGAAGATAGATGGCAACCAGTGTAAGGAGTAACCCTAAACTGTAAGCTTAGACAACATTTCAAGGACCTGTTTGATGCAAATAAGAGGGTCTCAGTTGCGCAGAAAGTGGGAGCATAATGAAGGGAAAGAGCATGACAGGAAATTGGTTAATTGGTGTCATCAACCATTAGTATATCTAAATCGTCTAACCATTTTAAAACCATCTCTTTCCACTTTTGAAATCTTACCACTCATCGGCATATTTCTACTAGGAGAACGAAGATCTACTGTCTCTTCAAGTTGGATAAATGGACGGCAGAAATTCTATTCAAAGTTTATAGGGATCTCTGAAAGGAGCACCTGTTTTTTTTTTTTTTTGATAAGTTGTAGAATATCATTAAAAAGGGACGAATCCCTAGAAAAGAAAACAAAGGGAGGCGGATCCCTTACTCTGAAAGGAGCACCTGTTTTTTTTTTTTTTTGATAAGTTGTAGAATATCATTAAAAAGGGACGAATCCCTAGAAAAGAAAACAAAGGGAGGCGGATCCCTTACTCTGAAAGGAGCACCTGTTACAAAAGCTAAATTGTCCACAATCTCCAGCTGGGAAACCAGAGTTGTGCTTACTACCAATACTAATTGAAAAGGAAAACACACATGAACACTCATAGCCATGCAGCTCCTAGGGGCATAATCGCTAAAGGGATCACACATGTGCTGTAGTTAACAACTCATGGCAGACAGCCCAGGCACCTCACCCATTACCAAGCTGAGGCCAGCAGTCTTGATGCTCAGTGGCTGTGGTGCTGTCAACTTGCTGCTGCTGCTGGCAGCACAAGGTCACCAGCACTCTTGCCATGCACATGCAATGCTACAAGGCTGCTGCTAGTGAGCTGCAACCATGTGTGAGTGACCCTGGTGAGTTGCACAAGACTGGCAGGGGCAATCTCTTCATGGTTGCTACAAGCCTTGGGACTTGGCAAACCTCCCAGGTTGCACCATAACAAGAGACAACTCAGACAAGCGCTCCAGACAAAACCGTGATTTTAAAAACGATGAGAAGGGCAGCAACCCTTACAGATGTCTCATGGCCAGCTGAAAGCCTGCAACACATAGTCTGCAGTTTCCCTTGTTGCAAACCCAATTCCCACAATATCATAAATCCAAATTCATGGTTTAAGTTGGTAAATTCTGTGACCATTGATACCAAAACCTGTCTTAACCCACTAATCCATTAACCCAAGCATGCTAAGGTGCAATTGTTCTCCTGGTTTCTTTCTTGGATTTCTATTTCTGTGCATGAAAAAAAAAAAAAAGAATATCTGGTACAGGGCAGAATGTCATGGAAATCCAACAATCAAAATCAATGAATCAAACATGATCTTGTATCTTGCTACCAGAACCTCCCCAGGCTATAAGTTTTCAGCTCCAACTAGAAAGTCTCTAAAACCATAAATCTACCCTTTCTCCAAAAAAAAATTCCCTCGTTCTAACCCAAATTAGAAACAGTTCTTTGTCTAGGGTGTTATTTGCATTGATCCACTTAGCTCATGCCAGGGCTTCCCTTGGAGGCAATGCGCTGCAGCGACACTCATTTGCACAGGGAACTGAACAAGGGTCAGGTAGGGCGTACTCTATAAACGACATGATGCAACGATACCTGGTTACGGTGAAAAGTAAGCTAGGGTTTCTACACCAGAATGGATCAGTAAAGGTAAAGAAGTTAGTCCAGTAAAGTAGAATTCATCTCTCCACTTGGAATGTGAATACTTTAACAAGGGCGGGCTTAGAGTTGGTGGATAAAATGAAAAGCAGAGTCAAAACAAAAATAAATATTTTGTGCTAGTGAAAGATAAATAGCTCAAACGGGCATACCAAACATAGGCAAATTTACTAAAAAGAATCCGAATGTGATGAAAACGCAACTCTTGAAGTCAAGGCATCCTGTAGAAAGTAAAGTCCACAGTTCCTCATGCTCCAAATTAATCCTCTTCCCAACTAAAGATCTTAAAATACACAATGAGAAGGGAAGTAAGTCACCATACAATTTAAACTTTTATGAGGGCGCTAACAGATGATAGATTAAAAGATATCTTAATGTTGGAGTGAATCATGCTCATGAGTTGCTCCCTTCCAATCTGTCATCTCGGAAGGTTCACAAGAGCTAATTCACCACTACGTTACCAGGGTACCTGTTTTCCAATTCTAAACATGCTCTCAAATAGAGATGTTTAGGATAAGCCCTTGTGGAGCCTTGAAGCTTAAGAACACAAGAAAGAAGAAGAAAAGGGAAAGAAGCAAGAACAATAGAATAATACGCTATTTTAATGGAAAATGAGAGAATATATAGAAAAAGAAGCTTACAACCATTTATGGCTTCTTCTCTATTGGGAGACACCCTCTTCCTCTCCTCTCTACAATGGAACCTTCACCCTTAAAGAAACTCACTCCTCACAGGTACTTTGTGACGTTTGTGGATAACTGCACAAGATGTACTTGGGTGTATTTGATGAAATATAAAGATGAAGTCTACTCGTTATTCAAGAACTTCTATACGATGGTTCAGACCCAATTTGACAAAAAAAAATATCGAAGTTCTTCAGTCTGACAATGGTGGGGAATACTCTTATGAAGGGTTGAAGACATTTTGTGAAGCACATGGGATTGACCAACAAACATCATGCGCGCTGACTCCTCAACAAAATGGGAATACAGAAAGAAAAAACCGACACTTGTCAGAAGTTGCCCGTGCCTTGCTGATAGGGATGAATGTGAAATAACACCAATCCGTTCTCTTTAATACAATATATCTAGAAGGGGGGCGGTTGATTAGGTATTTAAAATTAACTATCCTACACAGTTTACTGGTCAGTGGTAGGGAAACAAAATCGCATGCCTTAGTTGTTTGACAAAAGATTATCACAACCAACTCAAGTCGAATATACCTCTGTAGTATATTTTCTTTTCGTCGTTTGGTCTAATCAAGATAGATCGCGGAATACAAACAAACAATCACACAAGACAAGAGATTTTTATGTGAAAACCTTAGCCAAGGAAAAACCACAGGACCACGTCCAGACGGAAAGTATCACTAGCTGAAAAGTTAAACGAAACAAAGGTTACCTACGCAACACCGTTGCAAATACAACTTCCAACCTTAGCCAAGACCTACTGTCGATGCGTCCACGTCCTATGAATCAACGCTACGAATCCACGCGCCCCCTTCCAGTCAAGAAGCCTTGTCCGCTTGCTCATTTTGGTACACCCCAAACCTACCGTCGATCGGCTCCTCCGATCTTAATTCTCAACACTCCCGCCTTTGCAGAAGGTGAAGGATTCAGTACACCCTGAACCCTAGGTTGCTCAAAAGGTATTGAGTCACACTGGTACACTCAAGCTACTAGGTCGAATATATGAGTGGAAGTCCTAAGCTGAGGGATGAATCAAGCACTTGGCTTTGATCAAGAAGAAGAACAAGCTCACAAGATGTGAATGAGAAACAAGCTTATTGCTCTTCGAATGGACACTAATAAATAAACATTTTTTTCTCTCTCTTGAAAGATTGAGTCACTATGTGTCTCTGTATGTATTTAGAGAAAATATAGAAGGGTTGTATTTATAGAATTCGTGACCCTAAGTCGTGTAGAACGTGGGATAATGGAACCAAGAATTTCGGATCTAAGAAAGACTGAGTTCGTGCAAGGTCCAATTGATTGTACTCTGGGTCCAATCGATTGGGCCATGTCCAATCGATTGGGTATAAGTGTCCAATCGATTGGCCTCAATAAGTTTCATGTTCCGTAGGCTCCAATCGACTACACAGAGGTCTCCAATCGATTGTACTCAAATAAGTTTCTGTCCCGATGACTTCAATCGATCGGACTCTCCTATTAGTCAATATCTTTGACTCAGACTCGGGTCTGTCCAATGACTAGGTTTGACCATTATATTTTATTCATTTTAAACATATTCCTATGGCCACTAAGTCACTTATCTTCCTAATTGAGCGTACACAATCTTTAACTGACAAATGGGCAGTTACTCAAATGATTCCTATCGTCAACCGTCTGATTCTTGCTGTCTCTATCTTCTAGTCTTCAAGTAGTCGGCGAAGTATGCATACCACGACATCTCCACACTACACTGGTGCTCGTAGGAATGGTTACAAAAATGTTTTTATGTCAAACGGAATCTTTGCCAAATTGAATATGAATATATTCCTTACGGAATGTCCCTCGGACTTTTTGGTCTGCGGCTATCATAGCCGCTTGCTATATCATTAATCGTACTTTTAGTGTTCTGGGACTTAAAAAACTCCTTTTGAGGTCCTTTGTCCTAATCGTCCCTTGTTTTCCATTCCTCTCAAAACATTCAGGTGCACCTGTTTCGTTCATGTCCTGGGTTCGAAACGAAACAAACTTGATCTAGAAGCCTTGGAAGTTGGAAGTGTGTTTTCCTTGGGTACTCCAGTTCTCAGAAAGGGTACAAGTGTTATCACCCTCCTCATCTTTGGTTTGTCTCTATGGATGTCTCTTTGTTTAGCATCAACCTTATTACTCTCGACCTATTTTTGTTCAGGGGAGTGGTTTAGCCTATCCGATACTCTCATCACCACTATGTCATCGTCCTCACACCTTTCCTTACCGGTCCCTCTCGACACTGCACCACTTCCAGATGTTGTTGTGTCTCCAGATTAGCCCCCTCCAAATTCTGGCCCCTTCCTGGCTCTGCCACTAACTGTAACCGCCTATGGTCAAACTAGGTCACTTACTATCCTAGTTTTGCTCAGTTGTGACTTTGAGAAATGTCTGCATCATTTGATCTTCAATGTAACTTCAGTCTTCACTCTATTCTTGTGTTGTTTCATTGTCCGAACAACCAGACTCTCACGACTGATAGACGCACACTTTACAACCTTTGGACTTGTACAGTGTTTGTCTACGAAATTAGCCAATTACAAAAATGGACTTTACAGGGTATGGATCTTCGCACATACAAGACGGATCTAGATTTAGATTAACACCTTCAAAGTCAGATCCGAACCTACTTGTATCCGACTCAGATCTGACCCATTTCATGTCTTATGAAGAACCAAGAGAAGAATTTGCTGCTTAATTTAAGTCAAATTGCACCTAGGTTGGTAACTAGTCAACAAGGCCTTATGGGAACCCTTAATAACTTTATATGCAACCACATATGTATACTTTTACTCTAGCACAACACTAAAAGGTAAGGCATGTGCTTAAAATGCAAAACCAATAGTCCATCTTATCTTGCTATGAAATAGGTGTCAAATAAACGAAGTATCACGCTGATACAAATTAAATATAATAGGATAAACATTGAGGCTAGTCACAAAACTGCACCTATGGACTCCAGTTGTGCTTTTTGAAGCAGCAGACTTGGTTCATCTACTTGGCATGATCTTTCTGGAAGCAATGTGGGACCTGCATAAGATAAACGGGAAATAGGCATACAAACTAATTTAAAAGGTATATAAGACTTTAAAGCATAACATCCTTGGAGTAAATATAATTTCTCACACACCAAGTAATAAGAGCAATAAAGATAGCCCATTTCATGTAAACAAGTTCTGACAAATCAGTTAGCACCTAGCAGTCGCACATGAAAATAGACCATATGATACAACTAAAAGCCAACGGAAAATCATTGAAGAATTAAGAAAAATGTGTGTTCAAACTTACCCCAAAAAAAGGAAAGAAAAAAGTGCGGTCAGTGGCACTTGTTCATAAACTAAAATAAATGAATATGTAGAAGTATCATGTGATATATGCAGATGTATAATACTGCATCCCAAATGTCTGTTGAGTAATGCCACAGATTTCTACCAATGGTAGTTGTGAATAGGTTGTCAATTTAATACAATTTAACAAAATTCATCCTTTACTTATTCCTTCTACATTTTCTCAAGCCTGTTTCAACCAATGAAATTTAGTAATCGTGGAACTTCTCACCCTAGAAAACCAAGGACATCTCCCAAGCAAGAGAGCTTGTTTAGAGCTATATAACAATGACACTGACACGTATGTCAATGTTTGACGCAGATACGTGTCAGAGACAACGCCTCCGAGAAGCTAGAAACGCAGACATGTCATATCATCAGCGTCGGCGTCGTCCTTGTCATTGTCGACATTAACATTAACTGCTACGCCTTATCCAAACTATTTGAGGTCGCATGAATATTATTTCGCAATCCAACTCTATCTAAAGTTATATCGTCTGTCACGACATGTATCTTAAGATTTTTTCTCACCACCTCGATCCATATCATTTGTCCCTCCTCTTGCCCTTTTAGAACCTTCAACCTACACCAAAGCACTTCTCACTGGCTCCATCTTACATGCCCAAACCATACAAATTGACTTCTTTATTTTATCTCCTACCGGGGCTATTCAAAGATTTTTCTAGATGTCTTTATTTTTTATATTGTCTTTCCTATTCTTTCCGCTCATCTATCTCAAAATCCTCAACTTTGCTACTCTCATTTTATGAACATGTTTCTTGGTTGTCCAACATTCAACATCATAGAGCATCGCTGGTATTATTGTTTTGTAAAAGTTTACCTTTAGTTCATTTGGTATGTGACGAGTCAAATAACACTCCAAAAGGTTGTCGCTACTTTAGCCACCCAACACTAATTCTCTGGGTAACATCCTCTCCTATCTCTCCTATTACTGGATAACCGAACCTAAATAATGAAAATTGTCAAATTTGGGTATTTCTTGCCCATCGATTCAAACTAGAGTTCTCATTTCTACAAGTCTCCTTACTAAAGTTGCGCGGCAAATACTCTATTTTGGTCCTACTAGTCTTCAATCCTTAGTTTCTAAGATATCTCTCCATAGTTATAGGTTTGCATTGACTCCCCATCTAGTTTCATCAACCAACACTACATCATCTGCAATATACACCAAGGGAACTCCCATTGAATATGAGCAGTTAATCCATTTAAAACTAATGCAAAAAAGAACATACTCAATGTTGATCTTTAGTGCAAACCCATTGTAGTTGGAAACTCACTTCTCTCACCACCAACTATTCTCTAACTAGTTCTCTCTCCAGCATAAACATCCTTAATAATGACAATATACTTGCTCCTGACTATTTTTTCCCAGTACCCAAAAAATTCTCTAGGGACCCTATCATATGCTTTTTCAAGGTCAATTAAGACCATGTGTAGATTCTTCCTCTTTTCTCTAAAAATTTGTCTATTTATTCTAAAATAGCCTTGATGGTTGAACTTACTAAGATGAAACTAGTTGGTTCTTGGATATCGTTGTTTCCTATCTTAGTTTTTGCTTCGTCCCATAATTTCACAATGTGGCGCATAAGTACGATAGTTAGTGCAATTTTGTATGTCTCTTGTTCTTATAAATAGGGCATTACATGCTTCTCCATTCATTTGGCACTTTCTTCGTCTCGAAAATCTTAATGAACTTGTTTAACCAAGAGAATCCAATTTGACCCATGCACAATAGAAATACCATCTAGGCCAAAAGCCCTTTCCTATCTTCATCATGATCAAAGCTTCCTTTCATTTTCTTTTTTTCTTTTTTGATATAAGTCTGATCAAAGCTTCTTTCAATTCTATGATCATAATCCTACAGAAGCTAATATACCTTCTAGTCTCTCTAGGATCCGTGTCTCCTATTTCTATGATCCCATATAATCTTCATTTAGTAATTTTTTAAAATAGGCACTCCAAATTTCCTTAATCTCCTCGTCCTTACCCATATCTTTGGTCGTCGATCTTATCGCATCTAACTCAATCCAAGTCTCTTTTCCTCTCTCTCATTTTTGCAAGTCTAAATATCTTTCTCACCCTCTTGGACCCAACATATTCTATAAGTCATCATACACACCTTATGTTTTGCCTCAATTTTAGCAATTTTCGTTTGTTGCCAAAATTTTTACCAGGACCATTTTCGTTTGTTGCCAAATCTTGTACCAGGACCTCTATATGATATTTTAGTTATATTTAAATCGTAAGATTTTTTTAAATAAGAAAAAGAGAGAAAAAATAAAAGAAAACATTTCCATACACCATAAAAGCTATCCAATAACTTAAGAAGCACGAGTCTATTTATAAGCAGGAAGACTATCAAACAAACATATTTGCCCTGTCATTGACCAAGTCAAGGCGTCAGGCCAGATCAATCCGGTTCAACCGGGTGGGTCAACTGGTGAGCCCGTGACATCTGCTGATGTCATTCTAAATTTCATTTAAAAAATCAAAATAATTCTTAGGAAAGAAATACTATGAATCGTTAACATAGATTTCTCTCAGTTTATTCACTGGATTTGATTGAGATTTCTTAGGTGTGTTGAAATTTCAATCTAAAGATGGATTGTGATGGGTGATCTTAGGTGTGCTATTTGAATATTTTAGGATTTTTTTGTGCATGTTCTAGATCATAGATTTTTCGAAAATACAAATATCAACCCACCAATGATAAGGATGACTCCATTAACCACTCATTTGTAGATAATGATAAGGATTTCTATTGTAAACAACTCGAACATTCTATTATTGTACAATCTCTATAAATATGTACAAGAATGAGAAGTTCCCAAATCTTTAGATTGAGTTTCCTTATAAGCCCTAAAAGTAAAGAAAGAAATTAATTTTAGGTTATTAGGTTTTAGTTTACTTAATTAACTCTTAGGGTGTTAAGTTTTAGCCCTTAAAGAGCAAAAAAGGCACTTAAGAAAAAAAAAAGTTTATTTCAAATTTACATAGGTTTATTGCACAGACATGAGTCGATTGCCAACCGCCCCGGTTGAACAGTTTACCAGTTCAACTGAGCAGGTTGGACAGTTCACAAAATTTAAGCCGGTTTTTTAGTATTTTAGCAGGTATTCACCCGGCCTGGTTAACCGGCCCCTTAACTGGGCCAAGTCTTATATGTTAGAACACTGGCATTTTTTGAAGATGTGGTCAAATTAAAACCGAACTTTTCTCATACCATTCTTTTGTTATCTCGAATTACTATGGTGTGGAAATTTTAATTAGTTCCAGTTGAATTTGGATTAGGAAACTTGTGTTTTAAGTCACCTTAAAAGTTGTTAGAGGTGCATATCAAGGGAGGGGGTATAAAAGCTGATGTAATCCATCTTTAAAGAAGCTTATTGTTGTTCTTCCAATCAGCAGAATTAAACTTTCGCTCCATCGCAATGTTTATATGATTTGGGCCTGTCCTACATCAACTAAACAATTTATCAATTCTCTACCCAAATGCTTATGAAATACAAGATTCCCAAAGAGATATTTCCTCCACTCTTAGAGTAACTAAATGAGAAATCAGTTTTGCTTTTATCAACCATTCAGCCTAATAAGAACTACACGACATTCTAATAAATGACCAACAGACCAATCTTCAATATAAATGCATTGTGTTTAATCTCATAGTTGAATGAAAAGTGAATAACATGAATATCATAAATGTTCCAATGTCTACTACTTTAAGATTACAACGTTAATTAACTATAATAAATTAAATAGAATATATAATAAAAGCAATTGTCGTATTTTGTAACAAGGTAATTAAAGCTTACATGGTTTTGCCTCAGAAGGCACAAGCTTCACACATGGAATTTCTGCATCATTCAAATAAGCACATATTAGTTTCATGTGTAGTTACTAACAAGAAATAGCTACTGGCAAAACCAAATAATACAACAATGTTAAAAAACCCTAATGGCTTCTTCAAATATCGATAACTTCAGCACATAGTTTGTGCTGATATTGCAATTCTATGCAATGGGGTTACTTATTGCAAGGGGTAGCTGGGTAGATTGGTAATTTATCTTTTTTCCTTCAGTTAACCTGGTTAATTAGTGCTAACAACCACTTTATTCTCTGATACCATGTTGACAATCACTTTACTCTAAAAGCTTAAGATGTTAGAGGAGGGTGTAACAACGTTTATCAAAGGGTCCACAAGTCTAACAAAGGCTGAGTGCTGGCCATACAACCAAACAACGAACTCCAACAACAATTAGATTAACAAGGATATGTACATAATTTAGGTATGCTTAATAAGAATACTCCTATGACAATACATTGACATTGATCGCCTCAAAGTCTTCTCCTTTCTAGAGACTCAAGATGGTAATAGAGTTCCTATAAACCCTTTTTTTAATTAGTAGTTCCTGTGAAACCTAACCAAAAAACAAGTTCCTTTGTGCAACTGTGGATCGAAGACGCCATGCATGAAAGAGATCAATCATCAAATTAGAGAATCAAAGTCACCATTTAGATGCGAAACAGGATGGTCGTGTCTATTAACGATCCAACCATATGGTTGGCATCAGCAAATGCAGAACGATCTTCATCAGCTTAGAGAAGGATGGATGTTGTCTTGACGGATTTAATTTACCAAGTATAAATTTTTTTTAAACATTTTTAGGTACCTCTCCTTATCCCAAAGAGGAAAATTCAAATTTTCTCACGTAATTTTCATACAGATCATCTGATCGAGACTCTTTTTCCAATCCATATAAGTACTATTTCAACCAGAATTCTGATGGTACAAGCTTTTTTAAAAATAGTTGAACCAAGAGAACTATGGCTACTTTTCACATGGTGTTTTCCGCCCACCATCCCCTTATTTTCAATTTTTTTGTAAAATCACAGTTGTGTCTAGATTTCAACATTATAGCTCTAAGATTGAAGTTAGTTTCGGTGTTGTGCACCTTCCTTATGTTTATTAGGGATCAGCAAATCAATATTTCAATGACACGTTTTAAAATGTTCCTCAGGAAGAAAACAAATTAGTTGGACAACCCAGAATTATAGATAATTAAGTGGTCGATATTTCCTTCTCTTATCACCGCCTATAAAATATTTCACCAGGAAAGGAAACAATGGGAATTTAGAATAGAATGGACAGATTGCTGGCCCATAACGGTCCCAAATACATCAAATGGGAAGCTGAAAATCATCTCATAAAATCATCATTACTTATTTCAATTCTGCTAACCATCAATAATGGTTATCACTCACAAGAACAACCAAACAAAAATAGGACATTCTGTTCAAAACTATTTGAAGCATTAAGCAAAAACAAAATCACCCAGATCTATCAATTCCTTCAGGGTGTGGCACACATCCATCAGAATGGTAGGTTCATAGGTGACTGCCACTCTTCTTGATGTGCTACGTGGGAAGGGTTGAGCCACTATCCACCCATTACATCCAACTATCCAAGTTTATTGAATATGTTGCTGTCCATAAAATTTCTCTTGAGGTAGCAATCTGAAATACATGCATTATGGTTCTAGATGTGCATTATTCCTTGCTACTGTGCAAGGAACATCGTCAGACTAAAATGCAACCAATTCCAATTATTCCAAAACGGTTAGCTTCGGCTATAGAAAAGGGGAAGAGCATGGTAATAAATTTTGGCATATTTCCACAAAATATTCCATTCAACATGGAGTGACAAAAAATTACTAGAATATTACATTTACAAAATATTTTTTTACGAAAGTTAGTTAGTAGTATAATACATATAACAGTGAACCCATTATAATTTTCTATAATTAGTATATATGAAGTCCAAAGGATGTATTTTAATTTTTATAAATTTACATCTTAGAAAAAATAGGAAACTTAGAGGTCATAGATCCATGTGTTTATGATCTCCTCAAGTTGTAAGGCAACTTTTTTTGTTCTTATCTACTTAAATTACATGATTATAAACATTCAAATGAGTAAGTATGGGTCTCACATACATGTGACAACATGCACCAAATACAATTGATCTTGCTTTTCTTACTCCAAATGGTTGTCTAATTGTAGTAGGATGCACTATGAGTGTGTTTTCATGCTTTTCTTATCCTTTTTCTAAAATTTCAATACATATATCCAATGTTTTCGATGATTTCTGTATTGTTTTCGTAATGTCCAAAAATTTTACAACCTATCAAAAGATTTATACTTCTAAGCTAATCGAAAAATACATGCCGGGGTATAAAACACCTATGATATCATCATCCTATGATAAATGCATCTAAACGCAAGACTCTTTTGTAGAATTCGTGCACTTTGAGTAAAACAACTGACCTCTATGGCCTAAACAGAGATACTGAAATCTTGGAATTCTAGAGACCCGTAGAAAGTTGAAACACCAGGTTGATCAAAAGATCTTTTGTGATAAAGGATTCACTATGGCCAGTCCTGAGCTGGTCAATGCATCCTCCAACAACGCATGCATGCAAGACATGGGCAGCCTCCTACTTGAATGTTAAAGCATATGTAATATGAATGATCAAGTTTCCACAAGGACTGTGCAAACAACAATGGTGGAAATTTTACAGGAATAAATAAAGAAATAATGAAAAAATGTGACTGGTTGGAAAATATAAGGGTTATGAACATCAAAATGAAGTGTAGAATTGACAAGAAATGATTGAAAAAAAAACACAGCAACAGTAGGGGAAATAAAGAGATTATAATCATGAAAATGGGACATGCTGGGAAAATGAAATGAAAATTTTCTTTAAAATAACTTGCTGGAGAATTAGCTAGAGCCCGGGAATAGATTGCTCCGTGAACGATTAATGTTACAAGTGTTTTTCTAATAGAGTTGCGTGAGCATGTGAGAAGGTTATTTGTGGGTTGACTATTTGGGGTATTTAATTAGAAGTTTGCTAAGTTTCTCAATCAATTGATTGCTTAATTGGATAATAGCTGTCTTAATTTTAAGGATTGGTTCGAGTGATTGTCAGATAGTTGATTTTGGTCTTTATCGTGAATTTGGCTTCAAGCTTGTTTCTTATGCGAAATAACATCAACAAGTTCACTGAAAACCCAAAAAAAATGACTTAATTTCAGCATATTACTAATAAAATCGTCTTACATTCGTTTTTTATCCCAATAGATTGATATCACATATGGAGGTTAGCAGATCATGCCGTAAAATCCGAATCTATCCGAAACAAAGCATATAAACAATACACTCATTATCAGATACAAAGCATCTTACTCTCTTACGTACATTAATAACAAATAACAGATAGCTTTGTGTTCTTGAAAAGAAATAATAAAGCGAAAGAAAGAATGACGACGGGCACCATAGGAGAAGTATGTATACCTTTGTGTTTCTTGAAACATAGCAGAGAGCAACTGCACACAAGACAGTATAAAAAACCTAGATTGTTATGGAAGCGTCAAGAAAAGAAAATGGGTTTTCTAGGGCAGAAAGATTTTAGTGTCAGTTCAGAAACACAAACAAAAAATAATGAAACCCTAATCGATGTGTACAAGCTTGCTTACTATGGTGCAAGGCATGAGGGACACTTGTACTTGGACTGTGCTTCTTTGCAGACTTGACAATGTCGAGGACCCATTTTTCTTTTCGCGCAGACCTCTTCGACTCGATTGCTTTGTTTTAGAGATGAACGACGATAGATGATGAGGCAGAGAGCAATGTCTTAAAATCGGATTTCGAAGAATTCACTTAAGTTTATAACGCGCGCGACACCATGAATTTTTTGCTTCAACTTCCGCGGGAATCAAAAAGCAAAAAAAAATTGCTTCAACAAAAATCAAGTTTTTGACTATAAAAAATTAAAAACATGAATGGTACCCAAACAAACTTTTCGGCTTTTTTGATTTTAGAAGCAAAATTTTGACTTATTTTGAGTTTGCCAAAGTTCAGAGTTCAGCAAATGTTTGAGTTGAGGACCTACTGTAGCACATCCACGGTCTTTTTTGAAAATTTTAAAAAGGATTTCAATCCAGTCAATAAACAAAATTTTAAAAAGAATTTCATGCCTCGTGCCAGCTGAGTGCATCAAATTAACCTCACTCTGCTATTAAAACCAAGCCATTATAGAAATCTAATGCATTTATGCTCATATGTTTCCAGAGAATTTTCTAAAATCAAATAGCATACAAAACTTTCAAGCCATTATAGAAACAAAAAATGGTAAGAGATTGAGATTGAGAGAGAAATAGAGATAGAGAGAGGAAGATCCTTATCAGAGATTATAAAGCACACTCTAATTGAATCCAACAATTAGAACAAGCGCACGGTTCCTATTAGAGACGATAGGGACACTCAAGGTTAAAGAAGATACTCTTGAATCCGCTCCTCGCACTTACGAGAAAACCTTAAAACCCAGTTGAAGATGCTTGAAGGGATAATCTATGTAAATAGTTTTTTCTTTTAAATGATTTAAAGGGCAAAAATGAAATTTTTAAAGTTTCACTTACGTTTATAACGCGCAGTCCGACTAATTTGTTTTGGCTTTTGCTTCCGCTGAAAGTAGGAAGCAAAAAATATTTGCTTGAAGAGAGAGCAACTTTTTGACTTGCAAAAAGCAATTTTTATATGGGAGCTCATACTTGCACACCCCATTTCCTATCCCGGCGGACTCCTAGTCAGGGCACACCCCAAAAGAGAGATCTCTCTAAAACTTGGCTGAGCGATGACCACTGACCATATTGACCGCCCATAAAATGAGCCATGTGGCACATTATTAGAGGACACTGACCGTTTAGATGTTTGGCCAATCTCTAAGTAGACCTACAAACCAAAATTCAACTTGATTAGTGATTTCCAAGTGTTGAATGGAGCCATTTTCATGGGTTGATTTTACCGTGGGAATTTGAGCATTATCAACCATTATTTGGGGTACAAGATCGAAAGGTTTGAAATCACTAATCAAACTGATTTTTCGTTTTTAGGTCCACCTTGGGATAGGCCAAACATCCATATTGTCAGTGTCCTCTACAAATATGCCACGTGGCTTATTTTGTGAGCGGTCAGTGACCGTCACCGGTCAGCCAAGTTTTATAGAGAGATGTCTCTTTTTGGGGTGTACGGCGTGTGCCCCGACTAGTAGTCCACAAGGATAAGACATGGGGTGTGCAAATATGCGCTCCCTTTTTATATTGATATCCAAACAAACTTTTTGCCTTTCTTGCTTTTGGAAGTGAAAAAGTTGCTTATTTTTGGTTTGCCAAACGGCCCCGTAACAAGGTCTAAAGCGTAAGGAAAATTTTTAGATGCTGAGGACTTTGGATGCAGTCGATGCAGAGGGGTATCGTGGCCCTACATGGCTCATTTTGTTGGGCTCACTAAGTGCATGGATGTGTAATAAGTATACTAAAAAAAAGCTTGGTTGATAATTTCTAGCCGTTGGATTAAGTGTCCGAAAAATATGCAAAAAAAATGCTTGAATCCATCGGTTACGATCAATCCTAAATCAGTGCTAAACTCCATGGCTAGATAATTTCAATGAGGCTAATGTTTCGTATACATATCCACCAAGGGGTGGGATAAACATCCATGTAGTTAGTGGGCCCTAAAAATGAGCAATGTAGGTCCACGAGACCCCTCTGCATCGATTGCATCCAAAGTCCTCTGCATCTAAATTTTTTCCAAAACGTAAGCTAGTAGCACCTTTTATGTTACTCACCGCTGCCATCTAGACCACTGCCCGAATGGATGTTTAGGGGGCGTTTGGTAACACAAAAATAAGTAATTTATTGAATTTTAATAAGCCAAAAAGTTAAAATAGTTAGATGTGTTTCATATTTTAACTTTTGAAAAGTTAAAATCTAACTTAAAACTAAAGCTAAATATTTTAGCTTTTAACTTCTAAGAGAAATTACTTCTCAAAACTTAGAAGGCCTCCCAACGCTTTTAATTTCTATGACATTTTTGGAGGTAAAAAATCAACTAGTAACTTCTACTACAAGTAGAAGTGCTTTTACTTCTCGTTCTCAAACGCCCACTTAGCCCACCCCTTGGTAGACATTCATACCAAAAATCAGCTTGTTTGATAATTTTAGTCTTTGGTTTTAGTATCCAAAAAAGGTTGATTTCGACAGCTAGAATCACACCTTAAAAATTACTAAAATCTAATGGCTAGAGATTACCAATCATGGTGATTTTGGTGTGTATTTTCACCAAGGGGTGGGCTAAACATCCATGCGGTGAGTAGGCCCAGATGGCAGCGGTGAATAACAAAAAGGGTATAAGCTACAACTTGTTACATCGCCACCTTTCTCTGGTGAAAAAAGATGTAACAAGGTATACCTAACGCTTTTTTGGCGTGAGGAAGCACGATTTTTGTTACTCGCCACTGTCATCTAGCCCACTGACTGCATGTGTCATGCCCCATAACTCGTACACCGGAATATCTCTATCCGTGCATGAATTTTGAGGCACGAGTTGGGAACAAATCCCAAACATTAGATCCACAAAAGTCTCATAAATGCTAGATCAATATAAAAGCCAACTCGAATAAATAATATATGAACATAAATAAACGTGTCAAACTAAACCAAATGCGGAAATACCAAAAATTGGGTTTAAACAATAACCTCAAAATAATCCAATCAAATAACAACTCGTGAACCTCCCGTGAGGCCACTAACAACAATACAACAATAATTAAATTACTAATCCCCAACTCTAGCTACTGCTACTAAGCCGATCTAGGTTCTCACAAGATCTACCAGTCACATCCTACAAAAAGATATTGTATACAAGGATGAGTCTATCAAACTCACAAGCTAAGCACTCACTAACCACGTGCATGTGACATGCTATTGTGTGTGCACCACAAGTCAATCATCATTAGAATCAGTCTTAGCTATAATGGCGTTACTACACAATTCTATCATAAAAAAATATAAGTGTTTATACATCAATTTCATTATGTAACCCAACTAATCATACATACTGATATAAGGAATCATGATCATTCTAACATGTGATGTAATGCTTACACATTAATGTTAATTAATGTGATGTCTCGGAGTCAAGTCAATAAATCCATCTCGGATAGTTTAGTTAATAAATCTCACATACGGATAGTCATGTGATCGCTGACGATTCAGAGCTTTGCACTCAATGACTTCTCCTCTTTACATGCTTGCTTAGTTTTTACAGTCGAACATAACCACCCAATGACCTATCTGGTATGCTCGAACACAACCAACACCTCGGATAAACTCTAGAATATTGGTGTGCTTAACCTAATTCATATATATCATACTCTTCGTGATAAACAATGCAATGCCAACTAAAAAGTCGTACATCATAATAATTCACACGATTCAATCATCCCAAACAATAATCATATTCTCATACATATAACAATTATAGCATGCTTATCAATTAATCTAATAGTGAACATACTTCATTGATAATACAACATTGCCATTTCATCAATCAGTGATTATCTATGGGAGACATTACCATTTCGACCCCCCTGACATTTGACAGAGGCTGGCCGACCCGTCTGACAAGCACACAAATCGGTCGACCTGTCTACGCAACCGTGAAAAATCACAGTACTTGCAAAATTTGCCAATAATTATATACATGTAAAACCCTGAAAAAAAACCTTAAAATGGTATTTTAGTCCATTTCGATTTCTCTGAACCCTTTTTCATACTTTTCTTTTCACGAGACGATATCATCTAATGGTTGTAATAGCTGTGTGCAATTTTGTCCAATTACGATAAAGTTTAAATTTTTAGGGTCTTAGAGCCATTTCATGCGGGCACACATGGACTTAGTGGACCGACGAATTTTTTTGACTGTTTTGACTACATTCGATATTAATTAACATTTAAATATGATTAGAATAATTTTAATAAGCTATATGAATTTTAAATTATACCTTGCATTTATATTAAGCTAATTCTGCAATCACTATAGAACAAAAAGTCATTAATATACATAGTGAGCGCCAATACTAATTCGTCCAATCTCAAAACTAACTAAAAGAAAGAAACACGACTAGAGTTAGGAGTAGAACTTTGTTGACTGCGTCCATCACCGAAGTGTTTGTTAGCAAAATTGGTGACGGACCACAATATAAACCACGAGGCACGGTCTTAGAGACACTGACCGTATAGATGTTTGGCCCATCCCAAGCTGGACCTACATACCAAAAATTAGCCTAATTAGTAATTTCAAACCTTTTGGATCTTTGTACCCAAAAGAATGCTCAAATTCATGGTTAAAAATAAACCCATGAAAATGACTCTAATCCAATGTTGTTTGGTCTGTAACTCCATATCAAGGATTGGGCCAAACATCCACACGGTCAACAATCTCAAAGAATATGCCACGTGGCTCATATGTGGTTCGTCAACAAAGTTCTCCTCCTTAATTCTACCCATTGGTTAGGGAGAGTTAAAGTGAGTACGTGTCTGACAATAAGTGCTTACTATTTTTTTTCTCAAAGAACAAGATGTAACAAGGTAGACGTAAGGACTTGCTTACCAAAAAAAGGTAGATGTAGGGGCTTTTGTTACTAACCGCTGCCCCCTAGGCCCACTGACTGCATGGATGTTTAGCCCCTATCTTCAACCTTGGATTTTTTATATGAATAGACACAAGGTGTGGGCTAAAAATCCATGTGGTAGTGGGCCCAAATAGCAGTGGTGAGTAACAAAACTCGTTATACCTGACGCCTTTGACATCACATCTACCTTGTTACATCACGACCCTTTCTCAATTCACTAAGTAATATCATGTTTTTTTTCTCAACCTCGCTGAGCATGAAGTCTTCCCTCTCCAAAAATGTCACGTTGGTCACTTTTCGAGGCCATTGGCCTTATGGATTTTGGCCCACCTCTTGGTGGACCTACACCAAAAATCAACTGAATTTGTTATCTGCATCAATTAGATTTAACACCCAAAGAAACATCTCAAATCCAATGGCTAGAAATCATCCCATTAAAATGCCGAAATCAAACGGTTAATAATCACTTATTAAACTGATTTCTAATGCATAGGCCCACCAAGATGTGAACCAAACATGCATGATTTTGTGGGCCCGAAAGATTATTCCGCGAGGTAATTTTGGAGGGGGACGGGGACACAGCAAAATGTGGCTCCTAGAGTAAAACTTCGTTGACCACCCTAAATGACTGCCCCCCATGACTACCCGCAATATGAGTCACGTGGCACACTTTTAGAGGACAACAACCGTATGGATGTTTGGCCAATCCCTAGATGGATCTACAAACCAAAAATCAGCATGATTAGTGATTTATAAGTATTGTGTCACGCCTCAATTTCTAACACAGATCTTGAGGGTGAATAGCAACTTTGCTAATTCCTATTTATTTAAATACTCGGTTCCAAGGCCATAAATGACAACTTCAAACGTTGGTACGCAGTGGAAAAATGGTCTCAATGGTTATAATCCATTATAATTTCATTCACTTAGGTTTATTTGCCATTAAACAATTATTATTGAAATCATTTCACTATTTTCCTAACATGGCATTCTTATATAAAAGAGATAAAATAAAGAACTAGTTACGATGATATACATATAAATGTAATCGTTATAACTGGAATATGTACAATCATCCAAAAATTATCATAGTCTAACGCAGCTAAAATCATCTTTCTAGCTCTCAAAAATATAATAACTCGTCAATAGTAAAGCAATAACTTCTACTGATCACTAGTAATCTCAACCCAAAGATTGATGCCAACCACTGAATTGTTCTAAAATTGTGTACTGTATATATATATTCAGAATAATTAAATAGTTACACAAATCTAAAATCGAGAAATTAAGAAAAAGATAGAAGTCAAGATGTAGAAAATAACATAAAGAGGAGATAAGAACTTATCGGTAGAGGCACGTCGAAGACGCTATCCTTAAGGTGATTGACGCCCACTGCAAGAATGTCTCTTGATGCCAGCAATCTTTGATAGACGCTCACCTCCTAGGATACAACTACTCCTTCCACAGTCGTAGCATGGGACTCAGAAGGTCGAACCCAATGTGGACAGAAATTCTAAGAACTTGGAGAAGGAAGAAGATATTGTTTGTCCATCATCTGGTTATATAGAGGTCTAGAGTAGAGATTCGTTGGGCTCTTAATCAACATATTAAAGGCTCAATGGTCCAAAATTAAATGGAAAAACATTACAACATTGAATGTGAAGAACGTTACATAGTTAATGTAAATCCCATTTAAAATGTGGAAGAAATTCAAAAGTCTTTTGAATAAAAAGATAGTTAGGTTTATCACAACTCACAGCCCACGACCCACAGACCTGACCCAACTCGACGTGTTCGTGTGTGTGTGTGCTATAATTTTTTCCATAATTGTGCCTCTTGGGCACAAAATTTTGGATGCCCAAGGGCTTCCCCCTTTAAGGCCAACTCTATCTTTTATATACTCAAGGATTTCTACTCTCACAAACAATAAGGGACAAAATGTTTTATCTTAATTAACCTTTGATTAATTTTTTATTTTTCCTCCAAAAACTTTTACACCAAATTTTATTTGAAAGTTTTGGCTCAAAAAGTAATTACTTCTTTTTTTCAAATCTTCTTGTGGTATTTATTCCTTGGAAAAACAAACCTTTTTTCTTAACTTTCTAATGTAGGAAATAAAACTTTTAGCAAGTTTTCTAAAAAATATATTTTATTCAAATCTTAACATATAAAATCCCCCACATGAATAAAATTTAAGAAAAATAAAAGTAAAATCTAAAATGGAAAGTCACGCATGGGCAGATGTGTTTTTTAGACTTGATCCTCTACTTAGTATACGTCTATCGGGTTTACTAGTTGTCTAGTGAACTACAATCTTAACTGTTTAACTTCATTTTGTAAACCTAAACGATAAACTACACGTGCAACTCGCCTTATCCACTTTTAGGGTTCTTATGATTGTGCTCATTTTGGCCTTGAACTTTCTTAGGGTTTTTTGAGTGCTCTAGAGAACTAGTTTAAATTCTTATAGGAAATGACCCAATTTCCTCACTCATATAGGTGTTTCTATCAGGAGTGCCCTATTTAAGTACACCCTACTGGTCTGATAAGTCATCATTTTATGTATTTTTACCCCATTTCCTTAGTTGATTATTAAAACTATCCTACATAAATCATGAAACTTACATGAAAAATAGGATATTCTCTTCACTAATTATATATTAGATTTCTCTTAATAATAGTCAATTGATTTATATTAATAATCTTATCTCATTAGGTACCCGAGTCTAAGACTAAAGTGAGCATAATCCAAGCCCAAGAGCTTATGTACAAAAAGCCCAAATTTGAGCAAAAGGGTAGGTTACGTTGACAGGCCAGAAGTTGGGTCATACAATGGGCCCAATGTAGTGGGCTAAGTTGGTGGACTAAGCATGGACTAAGGTAGTTGAGATTACAACAAAATGAACAGTCTAGATTATAAAAGGCATGAGAATGGCTTTCCAAAAATAAAGTGTGGTTTTGATTTTGAAATTTAAAAATGATGAAATATTTAAGAAAGAAATATCTTATGAAAAGAAATTTTCATTTTGTCAAATAAAAGAATATTTTATTAATTTTCAAAAGGAAATTTTAAGAGAATAAATTAGTGATTGATTCAATTGGGAAAAGAAAATGTATTTTATTGATTTTCAAAAGAAAGTTTCAAAATAATAATTTAATAATTGATTCTATTGAGAAAAAAAATATATATTTTATATAATTATTTCAATCTATGAAAATATTTTTCTAAGAAAAGAAAGTCATAATTTACTAAAGATGGAAAGAATGTTACACATCCTAGTCTATTATTCTGTTGGCATCAGAACTCTTTCATCTTTCTTTTTTATTTATTTTAATCTTTTATTTGTCATTCTTGTACTTTTTTCTTTAGTTTAGTTTTGCTTATCAAGTGTAATGTTTTTCGGTCATTAGAGCGATTGACAACCTCTGTTGATGACTGGTAAAAACTCGTTCTCTAAAATTAGAGTTAATAAATATTTTTTTCGATTAGAATTATTTGTGTTTGATAAAGTTACTTCATTATTCATCACCCCTCTCCATGGTTCGATCCCTATATTTGTACTATACTTAAATTAATAGTTTAATTTTGTAGATTTGGGTTTGATTGGATAGTAAGTTATAACGACAAATAAAAATATTGTTTGTCATGGTCCAACCAGTAATAGAAAATATTAAGAGCCCACAACTCAACCTCTACACTATACAGGCGATAGTACTACACCATATGGATGGGTTTTCAGTACAATTCCTAGTTTTAATATCGTCATTAATCACTCGGACAATTTGTTTTTCCCATTGAACCTAGATCTTGGGATCTCTAATTACATATATCGGGTTTCTATTGTCGGTGATTCATATATCTAGAGGCTTAAGCCCCATCTCCCAACAGCTGTCTAATATTGTTATGCCTCCGACGAATGTGTCGGGATTTTCCATTATATGTGTTATTTTGTGCACGTCCAATAATAGCAAGGCTATCACAATGAATTGAAACATGAGACATTGGTTTTGGCTAGATTGGAATATCCATCAAGAAATTTATTAACCATTCTGCTTCTTCTCCAACTTTATATAAAGCTATAAACTTAGATTCTATAATGGATCTGGCAATGCAAGTTTGTTTGGATGATTTCCAAGACACTGCAGCTCCTCTAAGATTGAAAACATATCCACTCGTGGACTAAGATTCATCAGAAATAGAAATCCAGTTCGCATCACTGTATCATTCTTATACAATTGGATAACTACTATAATATAAACTATAGTCTAAAGTATGTTTCAAATATCTCATTACCCTAATTAGGGCTTTCCAGTGTTCATTTGCTCAGTTACTGGTGTATCTACTGAGTCTCCCTACATCATAAGCTATATCAAGTCTAGTACAGTTCATAATATACATAAGACACTGCCAATTATTTGAGAATATTCAAGTTGAGATACTCCCACACTAGTGTTGTACTTTAGACTATTCTTTGGATTAAATGGTGTTTTAATTAGATTAGACTCAAATTGTTTAAATTTTCATAACACTTTTTCAATATAATGAGATTGAGATAAAGATGTCCCTTCTTGGCTTTTATTAATTTTTAATCAAAGAATGACGTCGGCATTGCCTAAGTCTTTCATTTCAAAATTCCTCATTAAGAATTTCTTAATGTTGTTAATCACATCCAAGTTAGTGCCAATGATCAACATATAAGCAGATTATTACACTATTTTCCTTGTTAAACTTAGTATATACACATTTATCTACTTCGCTAATCTAATATCCATTTTTGATATTAAGATTTTATCAAATTTTTTATTCCATTATTTCGGAGCTTGTTTAAGTCCATACATAGATTTTTTAAGTCTATAAACTTTTTTTCTAGGCCTTTTATCGCAAATCCTTCAGGTTGATCCATATATATTTCCTCTTCCAAATCACCATTTAGAAAAATGATTTTTACATTCATATGATGGATTTCAAGTTTATAGATTGTGGCTATCTCTATTAGAACTATAATGGATGTTATCCTTGTTACAGATGAAAAAGTATGGAAAAAATCAATACAATCTTTTTTTTTTGTACCCCTTGAATACAAGTCTTGCCTTATATTTATCTATTGATCCATCGGCTTTCAACTTCTTTTTGAATATCCACTTACATCTAATAATTTTACTCATAGGAGGTAGATCTACCACTTTTCATGTGTTGTTATACATTATGTATTCTTATTCACTATTTATAGCTTTTTTCCAATAAAAAACATCTAATGATAAAATATTTCCTTATTTTAAAACAAAATAATAATTGAATTTGCATAAGAAACAATAATATTATATTGGAAAGTGAAACAAATGTGTAATGTAAGTAACGTGTAAAACAAAACTCAAGACATATCAATATTTCTGCCATCATAATATAGATGATAAAAGTTGGTGATTATGCAAAGTTTAGAAAGATCCACTTTCGAAAATTAATGTTATATTTACCCCAGTCAAGGCTTATTCCAGTAGTTCACCGATGTGGAATATCACAATTAGCCTTTTTCGCTGGTCAAGTGGTCTGTCACGTCTCAATTCGGGATCCATGACCCGACTCTTAATCCACTGAGTCGACCCAAAGAATTGTAGGTACTAGATCTGGCTAAAATTTTGTTAAGGGGTTCCCCAATCGGTTTGGAAACCGTGGGATTTGGAATCATTCAGAAATAATACTCTTAACTCAAATAGTGATCAAAACACTACATGTACTTTAGAAAATCTAGCAAGCTAGATTAATGCATTCAAGGGCAAAAAGTTCGTCATGCCCAAAAATTGGAAATATTCAAAATCAAAACTAACGATGTTCCATGAGCTTATTCCATTCTTAATACTAAAATTCAAAATTGATAATGATTAAAATCCTAGAATTAAGCTTCGGAAAGTAATCCTCATCATCGACAAGTCACGCATCAATTTCCAATGAACGATGGTACTTTCATGAGCACATACGGTCAACATCACACAACATAATCACATAGAATAATCTCCACCACAAGGATCTAGGGGGCTTTGAGATCTTTCACCCTAAGGTACTCTTCCTCCATGCTTCTTAAGGGTATGGCCCGAATAATCGGGTCAAATACCCCAAAGGGCAGCACGCATATAGATGGCCGAACCCATGACCACATGCTCAATTTCGTACCAACTATAACAATAAGTGATAACAACTCGAGAAATTTATCAAAATAGATACATGCAAAAATTCACCAGATTATCTAACATGGATTTTCAATTAGGCATTCAACTTCTTTAAAACAAAATATGTAAATTTTCAAATAGAAATGAGATAAAAGCAAGCATAGATATATTCATAATTTTATAAAACAACCATGAAAGAATAGGGGGGAGGGGGGAATCCTACTTGATCAACTTGAGTGGTACTCTTCTTCTTTTTCGGGCTTTTCGGAGTGGTGCAAAGGATCCAATGAGTTGAGTGAAAAGTGCTGGATGTTTTTGCCCAAGTGATGCATGTTCTTGTGAGGTTTGGACGACACCTTAGTGTGCCCAAAAGGGTGCAACGATTTGGGTTTATAGAGTAGGGTTGTTAGCAGTGGCGGAGCCAAGATTTTGTTCAAGGGGGGGCACCAGAGCTACATAAGAGTAACCGGGTAATGGCTAGTAGACCAAAGATCAGTGGTATAGGGGGGAGGGGGAGTAAAACTTTGATGACAGTGTGCTATCATCGAAGCCCATGACAGCCTACTATTTGAGGCACGTGGCACAGTATTAGAGGATGTGACCTTATGGATGTTTGGCCAATCCTTAGGTGAACGTACAAACCAAAAATCAACATGATTAATGATTTCTAGACGTTTGATTGGAGTCATTTTCGTAGGTTGATATTAACCATTACAATTTGCGCATACTGACCATTATTTGGGTACAAAGATCCAAAGGTTTGAAATCACTAATCAAACTGATTTTTGGTTTGTAGGTCCACCTAGGGATTGGAAAAACATCCATACGGTTAGAGTCCTCTAAGAATGTGCTACGTGGATCATATTGTGGGCTACAGCCGCTGTCATCAAAGTTTTGATCTTGTGCAAGGCTCTAGGGCAAAGACCGAAGGGTTTTGCAATTGAAAGGTCACGATGTAACTAGTTTTAGCTCAAACTTCGAGCTAGCACTATATTTGTAACTCTACTACTGCCACCTGGGCCCACTGACCGCATGGATGCTTAGCCCATCCCTTGGTAGACACGGATACAAAATATTAGCTTGTTTGATAATATTTAGCCATTGGTTTTAGTACTCACAAAATTGGGTGAATCCAACGGATAGAATCATGCTTTAGAAAGTACTAAAATCTAATGGCTAGAGATTACCAATCATAGTGATACATGGTATGCATATCCACCAAGGGGTGGGCTAAACATCCATGCGGTCAGAGCGACCAGATGGCAGCGGTGTTTTAACAAAAGTTGAGGGGGGGCACGTGCCCCCCCTGGCCCCTATGTGGCTCCGCCACTGGTTGTTAGAGCACAAAGGGAGCTTAGGAAGAATTTTGGAGAGGTTTTCCAAGGGAAAAAATAAATAAATAAATTCTCATGTCTAGCTAACTTTTCATTTTTGTTTCAATCAATTAGTTTCTAAATTGTGAATTTCCAATTATGATTATTGTAATTAAGTTATGCAATTGTCCACATAAGATGCCACCTAGACATTTATATCCAACTATGTGTCATTTTAATTCCATTTCGCTAATTCCCAAAAAGGTTGTGTACATAGGGTGTGTGTCTCACATATTATTCAATTAAGTATATACTACATTTATTGTGTATACTTTAATCATGACTATTGATTCCAAACATATATACGATTTAACTATTATCTAATTGATCGAACCATAAAATAAATTCTTACATCATATAACACAATCATAGATATAAAAGTGGATCCCACTAAGCCTAGGTGGGTCCCATCCTAAATTCTTCAAGAACACTAAAAAATTCAAAATTTTCCAAAGGGTCTCAAATGTCTCTAATCATTAGCTAGTGGTCAAGAATGGTCATGATTAGTCAAAATGACTCACGAAAAATCATAATTACCTAATTGACTAATGAAAATACTCAAGTTATAAAGTTGACCAGAATTCTCTCATTCGGAGTGCGCTACCTGTCCTAATTGGTTTGTCTTGGGTACTTGCCATCAACCTCTTTTAGATCATCTAGCATGGAGCAGACGCTACATCCCACGTTGTTTGGCTAATTAAGGTCGTCGTTAGCTTACATTCTCATGTCGAATTTCTATGGATCCAAAGAAATTCCAAGCAGAATTCAATCATACTGTGTGTCTAATGCCTATCAGGTGTGTTATGCAACACTCAACTATTCCCACTAAACATGCATCATACTGAGTTCCTTAGAAAAATCAAAACTCTAATATAACTTTAATTATCTTATGGATCTAATAATGTCCCATTCCATTGAGAGAACACATAGGTACATCATCTATCTAATCTGAGTGTTTTAAAACTCGTCGAGTCAACTCGAAACTAGGCCGAGTTGACTCGACTCGGTTGAATTTCGAGTTGGCTCAAAATACACTCGAATCAAACAAACAACGGGCATGGTGTGTTATTTTTCTGTAAAAAAGGATGCACCAAGTCCGTTGTTTTATAATCGACACACCAAATAAGTTCCTAGAACGCCTTGTCGACACAAACTCAATCAAATCTTATAAATTATGATTAAAAAAAATATGATATTAATATATGTATATAATATTAGTATATTACTATAGTCGAGTACTTCGGATCGAGTTAACTCAACTCGGTAGACTTTCGAGTCGAGTTTTCAAACACTGGTCTAATCTATCTAACAATATCCTTCTAATTCACCCTGATACACACACACACAAACACCTGATCGGGGGACAGGATCGAGGGACAACACTTTCATACAACATTTTTTACAACAATTTTGGCGTACCCACATGGAAGATGAGTCAATAGCTTATTTTTGGTGAGGATGATCTCCCAATCATATAGATCACCCATACAAAAAATTAGCACATTCTAATCAAATGTGGTTTTCAAGTTAACGATAAAAATAGACAGTCCATAATCCTTCAACTTGTAAACCGATCTACGAATATCAGATTGATTTGAATTTTTGTGAAGATGATCTCCTCACTATAGAGACCATCCTTGCCAAAAATCACCCCATTCCAAGACTTCTAATTTATACATTGGCATGTGCCAATTTTTGTTGTCAAAAATGTTGTATGAAATTGTCCCATGATCCTAACCATATATATAATCCTATATTTATAATTATAAAGCTTTTATTGTTATTCTTGTTTGTCCCTAGAATTCTAACTGATGTGTAGCTAGTAGGGTTCCCAATCCTCTAATTAATCACTGGTGAAATCCATATCTGCTCATCTATAGCCCAACAATATAATCGAATCCATAATGGCACCCACGAGTCCATTTGGCACCCTAACAATAAATCAAATCTGTAACCAAGTCCAATTATCGCTCCGAGATGCCCTACGGTAACATCCTACACTCTCAGACATACTAGTTCTCTCCTACATCAATCATTTTACAAAAAAACTTTCAAATAATTTAAACCAATTTCTTTTACTGTTTATAGTTTGAAATCATTAGAATCATCTTTGAAATTTACTAGTTCACTGTCGTAAATGTATTAGTAACATTCAAGTACAACATCGGCTAATCATCGAAATCTTGATAAAAGACATGTCGTAAATACTTTTTTAGGTCAACATGGGTTGACCTTGGTTGAATAGAATCAACTTAAGTCAATTGAAATAAAAATGTTAAGTAGATTGAAAATTTAAAATATTTAAATTTAACCAATTGTAAAATTCTGATTGTTTAATTTAAGTAGGTTGAATTTAACAATTGTCAAATTCTATCAAAATTTAGATTATTTTTTATAATATGAACTAATATATATATTTTTAATAATAATATTTTTTATAAGTGGCCAGTTACCCCCTATCATGGGTTCTCTTTGCTCTTTACACAAATTATGGACCTTAGTGAAAAGCCCAACCTCCCTCTCTCTCTCTATATATATATATATATATTCATTTTTATTTATTTATTATAATATTATTTATTTATTAAAACTAATGTAATAATATTATTATATACATTATTTATTTATATTTTTTAATAAATTGACCTCCTGGACCTTCTCCACTTTTGAAGCCTATATAGGTCTTAACTAAAGCCCAAGACATTTTTTTAGAAACATTTTTTTTCATTTCAACCTCACATTAGTTATGGTGAGCTCGTTTTCTACTTTGGGTGCCTTGCCATAGTTAACCCGAGGTTAGCTTATGTAAACGGCCATGAATGACTTTATTCTGGATCCCAAAAACTCTTCTAACCCCATTAAATTATACATTAGATTGACGGGCATAATGCACCAACAACTCCCAAAACATGGTCATATTTTTGGACTATAACAATCTAACCAATGTTTCTTATGCCCAAAGAGCGCTACAAACCCCTATTTTTTAGTGTAAAATCATTGTTACTTGGAAAAACTTCATGGGTGGTTTAGATTTGTGATTTCGGATCCAAACCCAAAAATAATCAAATTATTTAAAAGAGGGTTTTAGAAAAAAAAATGTTTGAATTTAAAAAAAAAATTAATTTTTTTCAATCACTAAATTGAACCTATTAAGCTTAAAATCGATCCAAGTGGAATCTTCGATTGTTATACTCCAAATCAATAATTTCCTCAACAAGATCTAACATTTATTCCACAATTCTAAATTTTTATTCAAAATATAAACATGAATGTTGGATAAGTGCAAAGTAACATAGTGAAATTTCTTTTATTCTTAGCTATCTCCAAAATGTACTTATACTGATGCAGGGCTACTAGACTTTGGCAAAATTAGGTAAATAAAGTATTTAGAATGATGTCTATGGTATGGGCTTGACCTGATCTGGCAGGCCTATTTGATGCGTGTACCAGTCTAAAATACTTGGTTAAAATTTGAAAATGTTGCCCTTATGTTATGCTAGTCTGGATGATATTGTCCAAACTAGAGACAATTTGAACGAGACGCACCAGTTAGGCCTAACATTTTCTGGCAAGCCTATATGGGGTGTGTGCCAAGCTAAAATACTTAGGTAATATTTGAAAATGTTGTCATTATACTAGTCTGGATGATATTGTCTGGACTAGAGACAATTCGAATGAGACGCCCCCAGTATAGGCTAGATATTGTCTAACATGCCTGTGTGGGCTATGTGCCTGGCTAAAAGACAAAAAATATTTGGAAATATTGCCATTAGACTAGTTTGGATGATGTTGTCTGGACTAGAGACGATTTGAATTAGACACCCCCCAATATAGGTTGGACATTGTCTGGCAAGCCTATATGGGGTATATGTCGGGCTAAAAGACTTAATTGATATTTGAAAATATTACCATTATACTAGTCCGGATGATATTGTCCAGACTAGAGAGGCCCCCAGTATAGGCTGGACATTGTCTGATAAGCCTATATGGATAATGTGTCGGGCTAAAAAACTTAACCAATATTTGAAAATATTTCCATTATACTAGTCCGGATGATATTGTCCAGACTAGAGACAATTTGAATGAGATGCCCCCAGTATAAACCGAACATTGTCTGATAGGCCTATATGAGGTATGTGCCGGGCTAAAAGACTTAGCCAATATTTGAAAATATTTCCATTATGTTAATTTGGATGATATTGTCCGAACTAGAGACAATTTGAATGAGACGTCCCCAATACAGGCAGGACATTGTCTAACATGCCTATATGGGGCATATATTGGGCTAAAAGACTTAGCCAATATTTGGAAATATTGTCATTATGCTAGTCCGGATGATAGTCCGGACTAGAGACAATTTGAATGAGAGAGAACCCTAGTATAGGCCGGACATTATCTAGCGTGACTATATGAGGTATGCGCCGTGCTAAAAGACTTAGCCAATATTTGAAAATTTTGCCACTATACTAGTTCGAATGATATTGTCCAGACTAGAGATAATTTGAACGAGACACCCCTAGTATAGGCCAAACATTGTTTGGCAGGCCTATATGGGGTATGTTCTGGGCTAAAAGACTTCGCCAATATTTGGAAATATTCCCATTATACTAGTCTGTATGATATTGTTCGGACTAGAGACCATTTGAATGAGACGTCCCTAGTATAGGCCGGACACTGTCTAGCAAGCCTATGTGTAGTATATATCGAGCTAAAAGACTTAAACAATATTTGAAAATATTGCCATTATACTAGTCCGAATGATATTGTCCAAACTAGAGACAATTTGAATAAGACACCCCCAGTATAGGCCAGACATTGTCTGGCAGGCCTATATGGGGTATGTGCCAGGCCAAAATACTTAGCCAATATTTGAAATTAAATATTGCCATTATACTAGTCCGGATGATATTGTACGAATTATAAATAATATAAATGAGACAATTTGCAACTTTTGTGAAGTAATCTTGATAAAAAAATAATATTTACTTTTTTTAGAAATTCAAATAAATTTTAAAAATCTATCCTAAAAATTATCGGTGTAAAAAATATCCAATTGTTTAAAGTACCAAAATAACAAATATGTTCCTCATTAATCCAAAAACCTTTGGTTCGAGATCTAATCAATCCAAAATTAAATAACACATATCTAGAGTCTATCACACCAATTAAATCAATATATATTTAAAATCTCTTCTTAATTCTCTTTCGTTAGTCTATTCATTTCCTTCGCGTATTCTTTTGTTGGTTTAGACTCCTCTTCGAGTTCTTCTAGCTCGTCTAGATCTGAATATTTGATATAATAGGTCATGAACTTACGCTCTGTAGGATACCACACCCTTCCCATCTTTTTAAAGAATAAATTCATATTCTAGTTTTGGCAAATATTCCGTTTGACATAAAATATTATTGTAACCATTCCTACGAGCACTAGTGTAGAGTTGAAGATATGTCGTGGTATGCATATTTCTCCGACTACGTGAAAATTAAAAGACGAAAAATGCAATAATCAGATGGTTGACGGCTTGAGTCATTAGAGTAACTGCAATTTGTCAGTTGAAGATTGTGTCCGCTTGCATAGGAAGATAAGTGACTTAGTCACCATAGGAATAGAATCTTAAAAGATGAAATATAATGGTCGTACCTGGTCACAGGACAGACCCAGGTCAATACAGTGCAAAGAGTCTAAAAATATTGACTAAAGGAAAGTCCAACCGATTGGACTTCTGTGTATAATCGATTGGACCATTCAGAACAGAACTTCCATTGAGTACAATCGATTAGACCTTGTGTACAATCGATTGAACTGACAAATAGAAAATTCATCCGAACAGTACAATCAATTGGAGAAGCAATACAATCGATTGGACTTCGCAGAAAAAGTCTTTATCAGATCCCACTACTTGCACGATCTTGGGCCTCAAAACTCTTATAAATAAAGAGTACAATTGATTGGAATTCGTAGAAATCTAAATTTAGATTCGATTTTCATGCTCCAATTTTCTTATATTACTTGCACAACCTTGGGGCTTCTAAACTCTTATAAATAAAGCACTCTGGAGCTTTATCAAATATATAACTATAGACAACAATAGAGTTTTATTATATAAGAGTTGTCTTAGTCGAAAAGCAAAAGCCTTAGCTTTCATTGTTATTCTTGAAAGGCTTTCTCTTTCTTTTTTATCAAAGCCTAGAGCTTGATCTTTCCTCTGAAAAATAATCGATCCATTCTCTTTAATCAAAAATACCTAGAAGGGAGGGGTGATTAGGTTATTCAAAAATTAATTTAACGTATCAGAAGTTTACTAGTCAAGGTAAGGTGATAAACTCACATGCCTTAGTTGATTGATAAAAGGATTATCACAATCGACTCAAATCAAATATACCTCCATGGTATATTATCTTTTCATTTGTTGATCGAATCAATAGATTAAGCAGAACAACAATCAAACATCCACAAGACAAATAGTTTTTATGTAGAAACATTAACTAAGGAAACCACGGACCACGTCCAGACGGAAAGTATTACTAATTGAAAAATTAAATAAAATAAGGTTACCTACGCAGCACGGTTGTAAATACAGCTTCCAACCTTGGCCAAAGCCTACTGTCGATGCGTCCACGTCCTTTGAATCAACACTACGAATCCACGCGCGCCCTTCCAACCAAGAAGCCTTGTCCGCTTGTTTAGTTTGGTACTCTCCAAACCTACTTTCGATCAGCCACTCCGATCTTAATTCTCAACTCTCCAGCCTTTGCTAAAGGTGAAGGATTTAGTATACCCTGAACCCTAAGTCGCTCAAATAGTATTGAGATGCACTGGTACTCTTAGGCTGCTAGGTCAAGTATTTATGTTGAAAACCTAAGCTAAGTAAGGGATCGGGCTTTTAGGTTTGATCTAGAAGAGAAAAAGCTGACAAGATATTTATGAGAACTAAAGCCTTTTTGCTCTTCGAATGGACACTCTTGATAAATAAAACTTTTCTCTCTGTATTCCAATGTGTAGAAGTGTATTTAGTAAAGTCAGAGATGGGTTATATTTATAGAATTCGTAGCCCAGAGTCTTTTAGAAAGTGAGGTAAGTGGAAACTAGAATTTCAGATCTGAAAAGATTCAATCTGTGTAAAGTCCAATCGATTGTACTTTGGGTCCAATCGATTCGGCTAAGTCCAATCGATTGGTCTTGTATGGATTGATATTTCTTTCGTAAATCCAATCAATTGTACTGTGTGTACAATCGATCGGACTTAAATAAGTTTGTCCTGTAAGTTCCAATCGATTGGCTTTAATTAAGTTCTGTCTCGTAGAGTTCAATCGATTTCACAGAAGTCTCCAATCGATTGGGCTTTTTCCAATCGACTGGCCTAAATAGTCAAATCGATCGGACTTTCCCAGAAGTCAATAATAACTTGGACTCGAGTCTGTCAATGACTAGGTTTGACCATTATATTTTATTGATTTTACAACATATTCCTATGGTCACTGAGTCACTTACATTCCTAAGCGAATGTACACGATCTATAACTAATAAATAGGCAATTACTCAGATGACTCATGTCGTCAATCGTCAAAGTATGTGTACTACGACATCTTCAACACTACACTGATACTCGTAGGTAAGGTTACATGAATGTTTTATGTCACATGAAATCTTTGCCAAAGTAGAATATGAAAATATTATTTACAATCTTCCCCTTTGGCAATTCCGTGACAAAAACATTTAATCATATTAGGGGTAAACAAAGTAAAGAATTATAATCTCACCTCTTACATAATTCACTCACTATTTCGCAATCTCACAATCTCTCAGAGATAACAAACAGATAATAGAATAAAAGCTTTGATCTGTTTCTTGCACATGTTGCCATCAAAATATACCATGTAATATCATCGGTAGAAATATATAAAATAATTAAGCGTTGCAGTGAGTTAATTATGCACATCACAGGTAGAGAAATAGGTAAAATAATGAATAATTTTACTTCTCATAAATTTCTCTCCCCCTATCTCATGTATCTATTAGTTTACCTCATATGATTTTTCTCTCCCCCTTCTTTTTCAGAGAATGACAAAGGTACAGAAAATGAACAGATAAATAGCATGTATAATATATTATCATAAATCACAAGTGCATAACAAAAAAATATATTAATCAACTAGAATGGTAACATCATTAACAAGTAAATCAGATTATGAGAGATCTTGTCATCAGATGATAATACCCTGGACAGTCTCAATATGAATATCAAATTAAAAGAAACTTTTTCAGAGGTTGATATAAAACTATTGAAAACCAAGAAGAAAAAATATGAATGCTTATTTGACTCTTGGTTGATGAGAACTGACTTAGAATAACCTAAAACAGTGGACTAATGTAAGATACGATTCCAATATGATCATGAGAAACAAATTATTATGCATGTCGCTGTTTCACACTCCCCGTAAGTAGCCTTTTCTGCAGTAATAAGAATTAGATTATAATATTAAACAAGGCCATATAGATGGCTTGCACTTTATTTTTCTGAGGTAGCTGTTTTCTTAGTTATAATAGCTCACATTAGGAAGCCAACAATCGATTATAGTAAAGTTTTGAAATCAACTGAAGTCGGGAACACTACTAATTTGAAGTCATATCTAATAGAGGTTTATTCCTTATTCCTGAAATAAGTACTAGAAAAATTACTGAAATCATATCTAGTTCTGAAGAAAAGTCAGTCGGTGTAAAATATGTGAAATATAAGCCACAAAAGATAATTTTGTCAACTGACTGAGACAATGTATAATAGACTAATCATTACAAATAATGTAAAACAAATTTATATCATCATGATATAATCTTGATTATACTTATGGTAAGTTCTAATTTTAGAATATTCATAATCAGTGCTAATCAACCACATTACCATGAAGCAAAAATAAAAAAAAATCGATTAATCAATCAAACTGATTCTGATAGATTTACGAATAAATTCGAATCTTACGATATCAAGAGGTTTTGTAAAAACATTAGCTAATCAATTTTCTGTAAAGACATGCTCCAAGGTGATAGTTTTTTCTTCAACAAGATCTCTAATAAAATGATGATGAATGTCAATATGTTTAGTTCTTGAATGTTGAACTGAATTTTTAGATATATTTATGGCACTAGTATTATTATAATAAATAGTCATTAATCCTTTGTTAATCCCATAATAAGTCAACATCTGCTTCATCCAAAATAGTTGAGTACAACAGCTACCAGCTACAATATATTCTGCTTCAGCAGTAGATAAGGAAATACAATTTTGTTTCTTGCTTTATCAGCTGACAAAACTGTTACCAACATAAAAACACACATCACTGATGCTTTTTTTATCGTCAACATTTTCCGCCCAATCAGCATCAGAATACCATGCCAACTTTGCAGTCGTATCAAATGAGTACCTGAGACCATATCTTATAGTTCCACAGACATACCTGATAATATGCGTAACTGCAAGAATATGAGATTTTTTGGGATTTGCTTGAAATCTAGCACATGCACCAACACTAAAGAAAATGTCAGGGCGACTCGTAGTAAGATATAGTAAGTTCCAATTCATGTTTCTATACAGAGTCTGATCAACATCATTTCCTTCCATATCTCTGCTCAGCTTAGTAGTAGTACTCATAGGAGTACGATGATATTTAGCTGATTTCATACCAAATTTTTTAACTAAGTCTTTGTTATATTTGGATTGAGAAATAAAAATTCTATCATCCAACTGTTTAACTTGAAGACCCAGAAAATAACTCAGTTCACCCAACATACTCATTTCAAATTCATTTTTCATTTGTTCATAAAACACGTGAGCATGATCAACAGATGTGGACCCAAAAACAATGTCATCGACATATATTTGAGCAATTATATAAATTCCTTGAATAGTTTTAATTAATAAAGTCTTGTCTACTTCTCATCTAATAAATCATTGATGAAGAAGAAAAGTGGTCAATCTCTCATACCAATCCCCGGGAGCTTGTTTTAAGCCACAGAGAGAATTTTTAAGGCGATAAACTTGATCAAGAAATTTTGGATCCTCAAACCCTTTGGGTTGTTCCATATACTTCTTCTTGAAGTACACAATTCAATAATGCACTTTTGACATCAATCTGAAAAAGTTTGAATTTAAGATGACATGCAATAGTAAGCAAGATGCGAATAGATTCCAGTCTAACAACTGGGTCAAAAGTTTTATCAACATCAATACCTTCAATTTGAGTGTAGCCTTGAGCTACAAGTCTGGCTTTGTTTCTAACAACAATGTCATTCTCATCTGATTTGTTCTTGTAAATTCATTTAGTGCCAATAACATTAATATCTTTAGGTCTGGGCACTAAATACCAAACACCATTTTTAGTAAATTGGCTTAGTTCCTCTTGCATGACACTAATCTAATTTTCATCAGTAAGAGCTTCATAAATATTTTTTTGTTCAATTTGAGAAGTATAACAAACAAAATTAACAACATTTTCAATCTGTCTCATAGTTTGAACTCTATTTCCAACATCTCCAATAATATCATTAATTAAATAATTTTTCTTAACCCATAAAAGAAGAGATTTATCAATAAGAAGATCATTAGAAGATGGAGTTAATTGAATGTCTTTAATACTATGACAAATATCATCATGATTGTCATTTTGAGAAGAAATTTCTTCAATATTCAAATCATCAATAACCACATTAATAGATTCTATGATAGTCATAGTTCTTTGATTTAGAACCCGATAAGCTTTACTTTTAGTGGAATAACCCAGAAAACTAAATTCATTCATCTCCTCTTCTGTTAAATTTTCCTTGAGATTCTCTATCTCTAAGAATATAGCATTTACTATCGAAACCGTAAAATATTTGACATTAGGTTTCTTACTAGACCAAATTTCATAAGGAGTGTTTAACGTTCTTGGTCTTAAATATACTCTATTAAGAGTATAATATGCACTATTCACTGCTCAGCCCATAAGTTTTTTTGGTAAATTTTTGTTGTGAAGCATCACCCCGCCCATTTTTGAATCACCCTATTCTTTTTTTCTACCACTCCATTCTGTTGTGGTGTAATATGTGCAGAAAATTCGTATTTAATGCCAATGACATCATAGTACTCAGTGAGTCGAGAATCTTCAAATTCTCCTCCATTGTCAGTTCGTATCCTGATTATACTATAACTCTTTTCATTTTGAATTTTTTGGCATATCTTTTTATATTTTTCGAATGCATCAGATTTTCTCTAAGAAAAGCAATTTAGGTAAGTCTAGAATAATCATCTACCACTTAGAAACTTGTTTAACAATTTTTACCACTTGTTTGGGGAAAGACGGATTGTTAATCCTTTTGTTATTTATGGTCCATTGATTCTTAGCAATATGATTAGCATATAAAGTTTTTCTCAATTTAAAAATTTTGGAAATCTTTTTTTTTTTTAACTCATTAGATTTCATGTACAACTCATTTAGCCTGGATTTATGATGACCAATAAATTCAGTTTGTTTGAATTTTGTTGCCATACATTTTCCTGTAGAATAGATGAGTTTTACATTATTATTATGATTACTAAGTTGAATATCAAAATTCTTAGATTTAACAATAACACAATTTTTTATAGATCCAATTAACAAGTTTTTTGAAAAGATCGAAGATTTGATCAATTGAGTCTCTAAAGATTTTTTGTTTTTCAAACAATTTTGAAACTCATTTTTCAACAACTTATTTTTCATAAGTAGAAATTTCTTCTATTCTTCCCACTGTCTCTTTTCACCAGTAAGTTCAATATTGGCCAATTTTAAAGAAATATTTATACAATCAATTTTCTCTATTTGTAAAGTTTATTTTCTTTGACCAATCTAAGACTTTCTAAATACAGTTTTTCATGAACTGTAGCATTGGCCAATTTTTTAGGTCTTATCACATTAGTTAAGATATGATGATCAAAAGTTGAGAGATAAGATCTACCTAAGAATGTAACTAACCGTTTGATAGATGTCTTCTATGGGTTGATTTTTAACCGTGGGATATATAGCATTAGTTGGGGTACAAAGATCCAAGTTGATGAGATAACTAATCAGCCTGATTTTAGTTTGTAGGTCCACCTAGGGATGTAACTAACCATCGGATTGGTGTCTTTTATGAGTTTATTTTCAACAATGGGATATCTAGCACTAGTTGGGTTACAAGATCCAAAGCTTACTTATTTTTACTATGTAGGTCCACTTAGGGATGTGACAAAAATCCATATGGCATTAGTGATTTGTAGCCATTGGATTTGTGTCTTTTAATGGGTTGGTTTTTAACAATGGGATATCTAGCATTATTTGGGGTACTAAATCTAAAGGTTAGAAATAACCAATTAGCATGATTTTTAGTATGTAGGTGGACCTAGGGATGGGATAGACATCAATACGGTCTATTGTCTCTAATAATGTGCCACATTGCTCATAATGTGGTCCATCATCAATGTTGAGGACAGACATCCGTATTTGTTGTGCCATGCTTTAGCCATTGAGATTTTGATAGGGGTTAATCATGGTCAGCGTCCTCTAAAAATGTGCCACTTGGCTCATATTGTGGACGGTCATCTAGGGCTGTCAGCGAAGTTTTATTTGGGGCTCCCATCAAGCGGTCAGGACCAAGGGATGACGGCTAACCGAGATGATAGAAACGTTACTCAAACCCCGCAACCCAGCTGCTCAAGGGCGGGAAACCGAGTTAGAGAGGGAGCAGAGATGGAGGGAGAAAGAGCGAGTAACGACTTGCAATGCTTACTTCAAGCCATCAAATCGTCAGACGTAAGCTTCTTTTTCTTCATAAATTCTAATGAAATATCCTTTCGGTTCGCTCTTCGTTTCCTTTCTGTTTTATCTTTCGTTAAGAAATTCCTCCGAGATTTCAATTAGAAATTCGCCTCTTTGAACCATCAGATGAAGCTGTTCTGCTCGATTTCTTGAACGATTGAACCGATTTAGAGGTTGAAGATGCTCAAGAAAACGGCAGAAAGCGGTTTTGATTCTCAAGAAAATTAGAGTTCTGAGTAATTGATTTGATTGTATCTCTTTGTCCAAATTCCTTTTAGAGATTTTGTGTTCTGTCATTGTAAAAGAACCCAATCCGCCAATGTCCTTTCGAAGCCATCGTGGATGAGAAATGGTCTGTTTAACTATTTATAATAATGGACTGAGTGTTCTTTTTGTGTGTCAGCGATACACATTGCCTGTAGTATATTTTGGTGTTCAAGTCAGCTTTCATTTTGTTTGTCTGCTTATTTTGAATTTTAAATTCTGGCATCGATTGGTATAATTTGTGTTGTGTGTTTATTTTTTATTTTAAGAATCCGTTACGTTTCCGAAATGTTCCATTCTACACGAATGCCTTTTGCCGGCAAGACCCGGCAACTGAGGTCTGGAGGAAGAGGTTGCAGGTTAAGAATAAGGGTTTTTGTATAAATCCTCAGTTATTATGGTGTCTGTATATTTCCCCCCTGCATTTTGATATTTTGGCAATATCCTCTTACATTATCTGTGATTCTTTGCAAATCTCCCCCTATTTTGATGAACCATGAAAAAAGTTGGAAATTCTGTGATTAACACTTGTATTTGATGCGGAAAAGACAGTTTTAAGCCTTCATGTGTCGACAAAAGGTCATTTTGCCTTTTTCTTAAAAAAAAAAGAAAAGGTAAAATAGTCTTTTGATTTCTCATATGATAGTCAAAGCGACAAAATTGTCTTCTACCATGTCAAACAGGGACATTAATAATGGAATTTTCAATGTTAATATAGTTCGTCCTGGTAGGGGAGATTTGCAAATAATTTGACAATGCATAGGAAAATATGCAAAACCCCATAATGCATGGGAAAATATACAAATATGGTAAAACGCAGGAGTATCTGTACAACAACCCTGAGAATAGTTCTTTTTTGACGTGTTTCATATGCAAGTTGACTACAATTCTAGAGTTAAAAGAGTGTTGAAATTGTAGTCTTAATGTTCACACTGACATGCAATTAATAACTGATTGATTATTTATTAAAAAAGGCCACTAGGGTTGTAATCTTGGAATCCTACGTACGACATATGTATTTATCATATTTAGCCATTTTTCATGCCGTTTTACTTCTAATTATAAATAATTCTTATTGATTGTACCATATTTTTGTTTGGATTGGAAATTAGCTCAGATTGTAATGGGTTCAGTTGACTCATGACTAGTTAACTATTATTGGAAAAGCATGAGTACGCAACGGAATTATGCAGAGGATTCTCTAATTGGGTTATATGTTGGTCCAGTTGCTTCCTATTTTATCTTTTATTTTTCTATGACTTGATTATTAAAGAGCACGTAAATTGCAAGAAAATGAAACTTGGCCTAGCCTTTGTGCGAAGGATCATGTCATCTGACAGATTGGGTGCTAATGATGAAGTCCTAATTAGCCAAGCAATGCATTTTGTGATTGGCATCTTGTTGAACATTGGAGAGACGTTGACCTCAATGAATGTTAGAGGGTTTGAAAGATATTGCTAAATGTTGTGTATCAAGAAGATGCTAAACGTATCACTAAGTGTGACAATAATAGAACCTGTCAACATCGTACAGCCTATTACCAAAAGGGTTTATATGGTAAAAGTATCAAAGGCTGAAGCAGTGCTAATGAAACTAGTTTGCCCATGCAAAATTGGTAAAACTTGCAATTGTTAAGGGGAATGTGTTCGTAAAGCCTTAGTCACATCAAATAGTAGTGATGAAGCCTTTGATTACATAATTTCTTATCCAATGACAAAGGAGAAAGGAGTTGAAGAGATGTCGAAACTGAAAGAAAAAGAAGAGGTGGAGCGAGAAGCAAATAAAGAACCAAAGACAAAGAGAAGTATGACACTGGTACTTTGAGTACGAGTTTCCTGGGATGCGTAAGCACCTGTGTCCTTATTGTGCACATTGAGCAAGATTGGTAGGTCGAAGTAAGTGTTGGCACTTCTAGAATTCAGGGTTGAATTCTTTTGTATTAGAAGGGTTTGATGCAGGAGCTTATCCAAGAAGAGTAAGAGTAATTTATAGCCATCATTGGGTCCAACAAATCTATAATAGGCATCAAAGAGGCCTACTTACAATTGTGTTTTGAGGCCCATATCCCACACTCAATGAGTTTCTCTAACCCATATGTCAAGCCCAATTGTATCCTTGCCAACAAACTTTTAGTTTCTTTTTTTGAGTCCCATAGAAGTTAGTTCGTTAAGGTAGTTTCCTATTTGAGTCCATTGGGACCTATTTGGAAAGCTCATGTTTTCAGGATTTAGCCCAGTCCTAGTCCAGTTCAGGGCTAGGACTGGTCTAGTTGTTGTTAACCTTGAACTAGTTTTTGTTTCTTGTTGTTTTGGTTTACAGGTTCTAAACTTCGATCAGTTAAAATTCGGAATTAATTTGGGGAAGTTCAATTCGATTTGAAGAATTTAGGTAAAAATTTGCCAACTTGGAGAAGTTTGGAGAATTTTTGCCAAAACGTTGGTAAAACGCACTAATGTTTAAGGATTTGATAAAATAAGCACAATAAAATATTTAGAACTTTTTATATCATAAAAAAACCATTTAGATCAACACGAGCAAGATAAATATCTTTCCATGTATATTGATGCAAGTATCTAAATTATTAAAATATACAAAGTCTAAAAAGTCAAGCTCTGAAAAGCTACCAAATCTCAGCACTGATATGATTTTTATGTGTACCTTCAAAATTTTGTATTAAAAATGTTAAAATTTGAGAAATTAGCTGAAGTTTCAAGCTCAAGTCTAATTAAACAATTTAATTTGTCAAAATTTTGGGTGAACTTTTGTATTTCTTTATTACATGTAAATAGACGGTGATTAGATGAATTACACATTTGTAATATTTATTAACTTAAATGTATTGAAGAAACACAAAGTTACAAGAAAAATAGTTTTTACAGATGAACAACTTGAAAATATGCAACCCGATGAATTCAACCCCTACAAGTTGTTTTTGACTGAAAATTCTTAACGAAGTAGTCTTTTTTTTTCACCTAAGAATCTCTTAAAAGCAAGGGAATGTAAAAAACGGGGAGAAATGTGTTTTAAATACTTCTCATCTGTTTAAAAGTTTTGGTCTTAAATAGTAAAGTTCGTCGAAATATTATAGGAAAACTTCGCTTCGACAAGTAAAAAATCAATAAAATTTGCAAGAAGTTTGGCAAATTTTAATACCATAATATTACAATTGTGCCCTCTTGTGTATAGTACCTTAAAACATAAACAAACTCACAAAAGAATTTAGCAAAAATGTCTAAATTTATCAACAAATCACCCAAAAATAAACAAACCCTTGAAAAAATGAACGAACTCAGAGATAACCTAGAAAACATACCCAAGAAAAATTCTAAATTGAACATGAACAACCCATTTCACTAAAAAATTATGAAAACACGAGAACCATTTCATAAAAAAACCAGAAAACACGGACAACCCTTTTTTAAGAAAATCTAAAAAAATATTAGAGAATAAAAAACAGATGATGAATATAATACCTTCTACTTCGTCGCCATGCTCGGGAGTGTCCCAATCTTCACCTTCCTTGACGAGCTTCTTATTCAGTTTATACTTCCTGATCTTCTTCTCCTCTCCTACTTTGAGGATAAGAAGGATGTGATAACGTCCTATGCGGGTGACCTTAAAAAATGTCCCATGTGGTCATGCGAATCTTCTCCTTTCGCTATCAAAACCTAAAATTCTTAGGTTTCTTCTTCTTAGGGATTGAGTATAAAGTTAATTCTATCTTTAAGTCTAGTTCTAAACTTTGTTATGCTTTTTTATGTGGTAGTAGGATTGCTGCTGGAAAGTGTATGTAATTAGAATTAAGGAAAGCAGGTAGAGTAGAAGGTTTTGGAATCTTAGGTTAGTTTTTATTTTTTGTTTTAGGAAGAATTTTAAGTATAATTAGGAGTCTTCTAGCCATTGTATATTTTTTTTATATAAGGTCATGTAGTCTATCAATTTTTAGGGTTTGGAAGCTGTTGCTTTCATTGAAGTGTGACTTCCTATGTTTTGATAGCGTGCTCCATCCTTGGGTGTTAAGTTGGTAAGATTCCGTTTCTAGAGCTCCTTTGAAGTGGTGAGCGTGAGACTCCACTTCCCTATCCTTCTCTTTTATCAATCTCTTTCTTTTTTCTTTATCTTCTGTTCACAAAATTTCTTTTGTAGTCCTTTAAATCTTAATCTTACAAAGCTCCATTAAGGCCCACTTACAACCGGTTTTGTGGCCCATAACCCACACCCAATATGAGTTTCTGTTACCATACGCCCAGCCCAATTATCCATTTCCAGCATACTCACAGTTTCATATTTGAGTCTAATATTTCTAGAAGTTGGTTCATTAAGGTAGTATTATTTTATTTTATTTCAGTCTCTATTTAAGCTTTAAATTGGCTTCTATTATGCTTAGTTTCTGTTTTGTAGGGTTGTTAATGGAAAGCGTACGCAATTAGAATTAGGAGAGTTTCAAGAGTAAATGGTTTGGGTGTTAGTTTCTATTTTTTGTTTAAGAATTTGAAGTACAATTAGGAATCCTCTAGGCTCTTGTATAGCTTTTTATGTAACGCCATGTACTCCTTCACCTTTTAGGGGTTTGGATGAAGTTCATGAAGCTGTTGCTGTCATTGAGGTGCGACTCCTCTATTTTGATGGCGTGAATCCCTCGTTTCGTTGGGTGCACTGGGTTGGTGTGACTCCATCTGAGTTCCTTTGAAGCTGTGAGACTCCACTTCTCCATCATTCTCTTTTCTCCATATCTTTCTTAGTGCTTATTTTCTTTTCCTTACCAGTCCTTTAAAGCCTACTCTCACAGAATGTCATAACCCATACGTTCCGCCAATGTACCCTAACCCTACCTTCCACTTTGCAGCCCAATTTCCACACATTAAACTCCTGTTTTTTTTTGCCATTTTATACTGTTGTTTTAGGTTTCTTGGATTCTGCAGGAAGTATTGTTCTGCAAGGATTTTACTGTTTGTTAAGCCACAACTTTCACGGTCCAGCTTGTGTTGGAGTGCAACTTGTATTGGGGGTATTTCATTGTACCGGAGATCCCTATATATTCTCTAAAGGGGCGTTGGGGTTTCACTTGTACATTGAGAGAGTGAGAGAGAGGAAACTATTGTAATCCTAATTCTTTAGAGATAGTGAAAGAGTTCTTCTCACCTGTGGATGTAGGCACACTGCCAAACCACATAAATTTGCTGTGTCCGTGTGATAGATTTTTTTCAGTTCTCTCTATTTTTGCTGGTTCGTGGAAGGTTGGTTTACAACATATACCCTAATTTTACCTTGTCAGACCCTCTAAGAAACCTCTAATCTGTGGCTAGATTGCCATGCAAAATGACTTGCAGATTGCCACCAATTTGCTGACTACCTTGCAGGCTGCGACCAATCTGCAGACCAGCCCCAATCTGCAGATTAGCACCATCTGCAGGTCAACTTGCAGACCAGCACCGATCTGCTGACTAGCACCTATTGGCAGGTCCCATCTGAAGACTAGCTCCAAGATGCAAGTCAATTTGCAAATTGTCCCCAACTTGCTGGTTGGTCACATTTGTCTGACATAACTAAAGGTATGGTATCTTGCTGCTGGAAGTCATAGTAAGCCTATTCTGTCTAATTGAAACAAAGATGTTGGGCCTTCTGTCGAGGTTATTAACATCTGGACAGTTCTGTTTATCAAGAAACATCTGGACAGTTTTTGTACTTCATAAATATGTTGTAAATATAGTTGCAGCAAAAACCAAGAACCCAGCCCCAGTAATAAGTTCACAATTAGTTCCAGGAGCTTCCATCTTATTTATGAATCATTTAAAGAATGATGGGGATCTGCTTACTATGTTACCAAAGAAAGACAGCACTTAAACTGAAGAATGCACCAGATTGGGAGAATTGATAAAATGCTCCCAAGTTATCTAGATGACTGGCAGAAGAGCGTACTTATATTAGAATGAAAATCCCAATGAGAGAAGCTAATTCCAATAGCTTCAAAGTCCTTGTGGGTTCATGGAAGCTGCCAATTGCGTGTTTCATTTGCATGTCGCGTTGCAATTGATTTCAATCAAACAGGAACATCTGACTAATCCGTAGTCTCATAATATATGGGAACCTGGAAATCTTCATTGCTTTTGGGGCCCCTTATGCTATGTACTCTATGCACAAATTCAGTGCCAGCTAGGTAGAACATGAAATCTAAAATCATATGAAATCTGGAAAGAAAATGTCCTTCAGGCAGAGACGTGGAGGCTGGGGCACTGATTACTGGTATAGTTTCCAAACCGATGGTCGAGGAGATGTCCTAATGCAGTGCAGGTGTGGTTAAGTCGTCCAGTTCAGTTGTATAATTGTTAATATGGATCTTGAATTTCTTAAAGTTTGTAGTAAGGGTCGGGCTCCGTTGACAGATCTAAAATGACAGGTAAAATGACCGGGACACAATATAAGCTAGGTGGCACACTGTTACAGGACTCGGACCGTACGGATGTTTGTCCTATCCCATGGTGGACCTACAAACCAAAAATCAGCCTGATTAGTGATTTATAAATGTTGCATCTTTGTACCTCAAATACTGCTCAAATCCCCACAGTTGAGATCAGCCCATGAAAATAATTCCAATCCAAAGCCTATAAATCACTAATCAGGCTGATTTTTGGTTTGTAGGTCCACCATGGGATAGGACAAACATCCATACGGTCAGAGTCCTGTAACAGTGTGTCACGTGGCTTATATTGTGCCCCTGTCATTTTATCTGTCATTTTAGATCTGTCAACGGAGCCAGACCCTTGTAGTAATTTAACCCATTATTTGCTACACTTCGTTGCTCCACTTTTTTTGTTGTTTTTAAAGATGAATAGAATTACGATGCTGCACTACATGACAAAGTCTGATACTGAAGCCATCATGCACTTTTAAAGATTACGCGAAGTTATGCCACTGAACCTTGACTACTCATTCATGGGCAGGCATGAAGAATTGAAACATTAACAAAATCATAAGAGTTTCACATTCCTTCTTCATTCACAAATTTGAACTGAAGTTTCAATATCTTTATGCCATGTTTGCCCAGAAATACGTGCCTGGAAATCATGAATATGGTGGTATTGTAAGAAGCAAGCCTTACTTGACTGTTGGTGTCTAGTATCCCCAACATTTGGTTTCAGTAGCTTACCCTCTCTTTGATAGTTGAGTTCTATATAATGTAATATCTTTCGTTTGTTTTAAACCATTTTTCTTCTGGGCTCTTTATAATGTTTCCTACTGTTTAAATTCATAGAAAATTTAATGAGACACTTCCACTTCAACTTGTGAATGCTGCATAGTTTGGTTCTAAACATCCTCAACTTTTGTCTCTTTACAGGTGGTTGAGAGTCGTATTCAACTTATCACCCAACTTGGCGATTCAAACCTATCTGACAAGTCTGAGTTGACTTCTCTTGTAGAATGCCTTGCAGTATCCAATCTGCTTTGCTTTTTCATTTCATTTGTACTTTGTACCATGCTATATGTTGTCTCGTATGTGGATCTAAATGATTAGGGTTTGGAGATCAGAAAAAAAAGTTTAGAAGAGAAAGGAGGAAAGAAGAATAGATTAGAAGATGGTTAGGGTTTTGGATGAGAAAGTGGAGCACGTTGGTGAGAAAGAGAGAGAAACGAACTAGACAGAGAAAACTCTAGCTGTCCCCCCATATATATTAAATGTATAAAAGGACAAAAATGCCCTTCCATTCTTACAAACCATAGTAAACCTCTATAAACCACAAATACAAAGTTAAAGACATTCTATAACTACGTAAAAGAAAAAAAATTATACCTACCACATTTTTTGTAAGATAGTTTTATTAAATGACAAAATTAGGGTAGAGAATTCTCTTACACTTTCCTGGTTAATAAATTGGAAAGATGATTGGCATTTGGTTGTAAGAAAAGAATGTGAAGAAAGATATTTATACCAATAGCCAAATCTAAAATATGATCGTTTGTGCAAGCTTCTCAGTACTTTCCAAACTTATCTTCACTCAAATATCACATCGGATGGTTCCGCTTCTACTCCAAAAAAAACAAACAAAGGTTTGGAAGTTTGAATCCTCCAAAAGAGTCTTGGCCTCTGCATTGTTAGTGTTTGCATTCATGGGGCTGCTCTCGTCATAATTAGTTTCTCAACTTCATATAATTCGGCTTGCTCAACGAACACCATTATCATCATCATTATCAAAAGTTCTTTATCAATAGTTGTTTGGGATTGACAACATCTACTCAATACCTTCATTCAATTTATCTAATGTGTCTTCAAGTATTTTCTTAGTTCCTCAATCCACATCCTTTTTTGGCCTTTGTCTCTCCCTCTTAGAGCCTTCAATTTGCACTGAAGCGCTCCTTCTCAACTTGCATCAAAGCGCTCTTCACTGGTCTTATGACATGTTTCTTGATTGCCCAACATACTGCTTCATAAAGCATAGCAGTCTTATTGTTGCCTTGTAGAATTATCCCTTTATTTGGATTGGAATGCGTCGGTCACAAAACACTTTGGAATGCATCTCCAATTTAGCAAAGAACTTTGATTGCATGGGCAAAATTTTGTTTTATCTTTCCCTTTTCATGGCTAATCCAACCTAAATAACAAAAATGGTCGCTTTAGGGTGTTTCCTGCCCATCAACCTTAACTAATGCCTCATCCTTTAACTAAATTTTCCCTTTAGTTGGATCGGAATGCATCGGTCGCGTAACACTTTGGACCGCCTCCAAGTCAACAATTGAACTTTGATTCCATTGTCATAATTCTCTTTAATCTTTCCCTTTTTATGGCTAATCAAACCTAAATAATAAAAATGGTCGCTTTAGAGTGTTTCCGACCCATCAACCTTAACTAATGCCTCTTCCTATAGTGATTTCTTAGTAAAGTTGCACTTCGTATACTGTCTTAGTCTGATTAATTTTAAAATCCTTGTATCCAAGGTATCTCATCATAGTTCTAGTTTTGCAGTTACTCTATTCTCATCAAACAACACTATGTCATCTGCAAATAACATGCATGAAGGATCTCCCCTGGAATACGAGGAAAATATATGGATTCAGGGCTAACTCTTGGTGTAAACCCATTGTAACTGCCAATCACTTGTTTCATCGCCAATTGTTCTCATAGTAGTTAAAGCTCCCTTATCCATGTCCTTGATGATGTCAATATTGTTGGAGTTTATGTAATACACCCACGTGGGGCCATTTTTGGGTTTTCACTATTCACGTGAATAGTGTTGCGCGAATACTGTCACGTGAATAGTACCACGTGAATAGTGTCACGTGAATAGTGTTCTCCTTTATAGGGTTTCTCCCCATCATATATATATATATACAGTGTGTGAGGGAGAATGAAAAAACAATTCATTCTCTCTTCTTCCCACAACTTCTCTCTCTAACCCTAATCTCCTTCTCCACCTTCCGCCTCCATTACAGTTTTTTCCATCTTCTATCTATAACCTTCATCTACTGGTTACAACCTTATTTACAACATGGTATCTGAGCATGGTAGCTCTAGGGCATGTGTCTTTGTTCCCTAGAGACTCCATTCCGATCTAAGACGGTTATGTGAGCATTCGGAGCCGAGGAGAACTTTTGAAGAAATCGTAGAGATCATTCCTGCGATATCCGATGAATAATCCTGAGGCAAAACACCAGAGGCTCTTATTTACTGATTAGTTTTTTCCCTCAGCCGCATCAGAGATCCAGTTTATCTTCTTCTCAAGCTTCTGCAGCGTTTTTCCGACCAACACTTTTTTCGAGGATTTTTGGGTTTTGGTTTTTTGTGATATTCGTGCAACAGCAGGCCCCACTGACCTTGCTGCCCTCTTTAGTACTGCTCGTGGAACAGTTCGAAACTTGATTCGACAAATTCTGACCGTCGGAACCCTATTTTCCAAAAATCACCCGGATCCCCCGCTACTTTTTGGGTTTTGATTTTCTTTCAAAATCAGACCTCTCTGGGCCCTCCTGTCCTAGGCGCACCACTCATTGGGCCTTTAGGGATCCTCTAGACCTCGCTTCGGTTTTCTTGGAGCCTCCAGTACACTACCTGTTATTTTTGGTGGTCCTGCTCCGATGAGTTCCCCCGAGGCTCTTCCTTTGAGGATCGTCCTGTGACTCATGGTTCTCATGGAGATCACAACCCTCAGCTCTGCATCACTATTGTGAAGCTCGATGGCACCAACTTCTTGGAATGGAAGACTTCTGCTCTCATTGGGGGCCGTGGCTACAGTGAGTATCTGACAGGTGCTACTAAAGAACCAGATCCGAAGGACAAATCTCATCGGATTTCGGTTATGAAGAACCTGACTGTCATGTCCTGGTTTCTTCACTCGATGCAAATCCAGATCAGCAAAGGGTTTATGTTCCTACCAACGGCCAAAGATGTTTAGGATGCCGTATCTCAGACATACTCCCAGGTGGGCAATTTCGCCAAGCTCTATGAACTAGAACAAGAGATATCTTGCTTTCGTACTCCCTATTGGTCGTTGTTTAGCTTCTTTTTGGCCTTTTTTGTTGTTTTGTGGTAAAATGGCTACTGGTCCTCCTATCTTAGATCATATCCCACCTATTATCCCGGATACTCCTTCCAGATCAGTATTGAGCAGGGAAGCCACCTCCAGAGGGACTGGAGGACCTATGATGTCTCAGATGGTCGCGGAAAACCCCAGATTGCAGATCACAACGGTGTATTTGGATGGGAAGAATTATCTCAAGTGGTCACAGGCCGCTAAGATGTTCATAGGCGGCCGTGGGAAGATGGGTTACTTTACAGGTCGTGCCACTGAACCTGCTTCACCCGATGATCTACTTTATGCTAAATGGGAGATGGATAATCTCACTATGATGTCCTGGCTCGTTAGTTCTATGCAACCCCATATCAGTCGTGGTTTTCTCTTCATGCATATTGCTCATGAAGTTTGGGAATCTGCTTGGAAGATTTACTCTCAGCAGCAGAATGTTGGTCGAGTCTATCAGCTTAAGCAGAGTATTTCTTGACTTCACTAGGAGGAGAAATCCCTATCTGATTACTTTGCCACCCCCAGGAGCATGTGGGAGGAGTTAGATCACTAACATGCCTTCCATCCGACTGGTTCCGAGAACATCAATAACTACCAGAGATATGTGGAGAAGAGTCGGATCTTTGAGTTCCTCCTATCAGGACTCAACTCTGAGTATGAGTTGGCGAGAGTTTAGCTCTTAAGCACTCTAGCGGACCTACCGTGTACTCGTACATTCAGAGTGAGGACAACAGACGTAGTGCTATGGCACCGTATCCTCCTCCTGAGAGATCTGCTCGTCATGTTTACGTATAGTGGATCCAGGTCACAGTCTCAAGGTTTCCAGTAGCTGAAGACTTTTGCTTCACCTAGCCAGCAGTATACTCCTCCCGGCCAGCAGTATCATCCTTCCACTATTGGGAAGCCCTCCAGGGAGAGGCCCAGATGTGATCATTGTGGCAAGTTAGGTCACATCCGGGACAAGTGCGGGGTGTTGTTTGGCAAGCCTCCTCGCTTCAGTTAGCCTGGATCTTCTAGTGCCCATTCTGCTAGCATGGACACTTTGGCATCATTTTCAGATCCGTCTCTTCAGAGCTCTACTCCGTTTGTCCAGCCACATCAGAGTTCCTCTCCACTGCCTTCTACTAGTCCTTTGGCTGCTTCCAAGCTTGCAGGACTTCGCCGGTTGCTCTCTCAACTAAATGGTCCTTCTGCCACTTCATCCTTTGCCCAATCAGGTATCATTAGGTCTGCCCATCATGTGTCTATTCCAACTTCCAGTCCTAAATGGATCATTGATTTAGGGGCTTCGGAACACATGACAGGCATGTCTTCTTTATTTTCGAGCTATTCTATATGTTTTGGCCTTGATAAAGTTAGAACTGCAGATGTTACTTTATCTTCTGTATCTGGGAAATGGGCTGTTCTCCCCTCTCCTAAGCTTCCACTTGAATCTGTTTTACATGTTCCCAATTTCACATGTAATCTCTTATCTGTTGGTGCTCTTACCAAATCTTTGAACTGCAGTGTGACTTTCTTTCCTTCATACTGTCTTTCAGGACTTCGAGACGAGGAGGACGATTGGCACTGGACATGAAGCTGATGGACTGTACCTTCGTGATGGACGATCTTCTGAGCTCATAGCACTGCAGTCATCCCCTAGTAGTAGTAGTAGTAGAATAGAGTCTGTTTTATGTTGGCATGCTCGTCTAGGTATGTCTCGTTTCAGTATCTCAAACTTTTATTTTCAGCTTTATTTGTTTCTGTTTTGTTATCTGACTTGCATTGTGAGACACATGAGCTTTCAAAACACTGTCGATCTACTTATCCTTCAAGAGATAATTGAAGTTCTATTTCATTTGATCTTGTGCATTCTGATGTATGGGGTCCTTCCCCTGTGGTTTATATGTCTGGCTTCCGCTATTTTGTTACTTTTGTTGATGATCATACTAAATGCACCTAGGTATATCCTAAGAAAACCAAAGATGAGGTTCATTCCATCTTTAAGGGTTTTCATAAGATGATCCTAACTCAGTTTTGTGCCTCCATAAAGGTTTTTTGTTCTAACCAGTGTGGAGAGTATATGTATGGGGGACTCCAGCAAATACTTTTTAGACCTCGGGTTTTGTCACTAAAATTCTTGCAGCTACACCCCTCAACGAAGGTTTAAAATTTTATTTCGGAGGAATGTCTCGTTCAAGTGAAAAACCGAGACAAACTCCGAAACGAAACGAAACATTGGAAAAATGGTGAAAAACGAAATTTCCGAAACATTACGAAGTATTTTCAAAATCATCAAATTATTGGATTGTATCGGATTGTCTCGGCGAAACAAACCGAAACATTACAAAACATTCCAAAACATTACGAAACGAAATGAAACATTCCGAAATTTTAAACCATGCCCTCAACAAAATGGTGTAGCTGAAAGAAAGATGCTTCATCTGATTGAGGTAGCTTGATCTCTTCTGATCGGGTCCAAGGTCCCCAAATCCTATTGGTCGGATGATGTTTTGACTGCCGCTTATTTGACTAACAGAATGCTCTCCTTGTTCTCAACTTCAAGTCTCCACTACAAGTCCTTACTCTCACTGCTTCCCTCTTCGCATCTTTGGGTGTGTACGCTATGTCCACATCCTCGGTCCTCATCGTACCAAACTCGATCCTAAAGCACTTTAATGTGTCTTTCTGGGTGACTCTTATTCCCATAAAGGGTATAAGTGTTACCATCCTTCCACAGGAAATGAATTTGTGTCTATGGATGTCACCTTTTTTGTGAGGAGCCCTTTTTTCTCTGCTTCTCTTTAAGGGGAGAATAGTCGTAAAGAGAGGTGTGATGTTCCTCTTCCTGCTATATTACTCTCTTTTCCCTCTCTTGAGTTTGAGAGGCCTCAGACTACTCCACCTGCTACTGTGATTGATAGTGCTCCTGGTGCTCAGAAGGAGCTCCGAGTCTATCATAGAAGGGAGAAAGCCACAGCTGATCCAGCACCAGTGTTACCATCCTTGGATCAAGGTAATCCTTCTTCCCTCTCTATACCTGTTATTTCTTCTTCTACTGATGCTTCTGATCTTCCCATTGCTTTACGAAAAGGAGTTAGAAGTTGCACTCAGCATCCTTTGAGCCACTTTGTCTCCTGTGATGACTTGTCTCCCTCCTATAAAGCCTTTGTCACATCCCTTTCCACTATTCCTATCCCTTCTTCTGTGGCAGAAGGTCTGGCTCAACCAAGGTGGAAAGCTGCCATGATAGAGGAAATGAGAGCTCTTAATAAGAATGGGACATGGGAGCTTGTTGACTTGCCAAGAGGCAAGAAATCTGTGGGTTGCAGATGGGTGTTCACAATCAAATACCAGGCAGACGGGTCAGTTAAGAACAAGGCAAGATTAGTAGCCAAGGGGTACACTCAAGACCAATGGGATCGACTGTGGAGACCTTTGCACCTGTGGCTAAAATGAACTCCATCAGGGTGTTGTTGTCCCTGGCAACAAATCAAACGTGGCCTTTGCATAAGCTGGATGTGAAGAATGCATTCCTTCATGGTGATCTACATGAAGAAGTCTACATGGTGCCTCCTCCTGGATTCACTCCACCAGGAAATAGTGGCAAGGTGTGTCGATAGAAGAATGCCCTGTATGGGCTAAAGCAATCTCCACGAGCATGGTTTGAGAGGTTCACCCTAGTTGTGAAGAAGTTGGGTTACACTCAGAGTCAAGTAGATCACTCCCTATTTGTGAAGCATCAAGGGAAGCACACCACTGCCCTCATTGTTTATGTTGATGACATCATTCTCACGGGGAATGATGTAGAACAGGTGGCAAAGCTGAAGCATCGGTTAGCAGAGGGGTTTGAAACCAAGGATCTAGGATCTCTCAAGTACTTCCTGGGTATCGAAGTTGCAAGATCCAATCAGGGGATCTTCATCTCTCAAAGGAAGTATGTCTTAGACTTGTTGAAGGATTTAGGCAAGTTGGGTACCAAGCCAGTGGAAACTCCTATAGAACAGAACCATCAGTTGGCTGATGTCAGTGGTGAGCTACTACAGGATGTAGGGAGCTTTCAGAGATTAGTTGGGAGATTGATCTATCTCTCTCTGACTAGACCAAATACTGCCTATTGAGTGAGTGTGATCAGTCAGTATATGCACTCACCTAGAGGTGTTCATCTAGAGTCCGCACATCGGATCTTGAGCTATCTCAAGTTAGCTCTTGGTAGAGGTCTTCTTTTTGAGAAGAATGGCCACATGCGTATATGGATGCAGACTGGGCAGGGGCCAAAGATGATCGACGATCTACTTCGGGGTATTGCACCCTTGTTGGGGGCAATTTGGTCACTTGGAGGAGCAAGAAGCAACCAGTTGTATTTAGATCTAGTGTTGAAGCCGAATTTAGGGCAATGGCTCATGGCTAATGTGAGATGCTCTGGTTAAAGGTGTTGGTTGCTAAGCTTGGCTTTTCAGTTTTAGGGATTGTGAGCTTGTACTGTGACAACAAGGCCGCCATCAGCATTGCGCACAATCCTGATCATTATGATCGCGCCAAGCACATTGATTTGGACCACCACTTCATTAGAGAGAAGATTGTCTTTGGGGCAGTGTGCACTTCATTTGTGAAGACTGATGCACAAGTTGCAGATATTTTCACTAAGGGAGTACCCAGTTGGCAACTACATAAGTGTTTGTGCAAGTTGGGCATGAAAGATATTTATGCACCAACTTGAGGGGAAGTGTTGTCATATACATATTTACGTATTTTCATGTATAAGGGATAGTTTTGTAAATACCTCCTTAGAGGGGTATACTTGTCTTTTGTACATGGGCTTCTATATAAATAAAATTTATGGAGTCATTGTGACCTAATCACATGACATCCTTTCTTCTCTCTTCTCTATCTTCTCTACTGTGAAACTCTAAAACCTTACACTAATTCTCCAATTCAACCGATGCATCCTGTGTCGTCGCAATGAGGAGACTTCTAATCATATGCTCATCCACTTTCATGTGTCCAAGGAAATTTGGAGCGATTCCTTTAGCTTTTTGGGGTTTCTTGGGTCTTCCCTCAGTCGGTGTTTGATACCTTTGTCGGATGGAGCTCTTAGGCGTTTTTAGCAGGAGTTTGTACACTTTGGAGGATGGTCCTGTTTGCTATTTGTTGGGAGATTTGGAAGGAGAGGAACCGAAGAATCTTTGAAGATAAGGAGGCCAAGATCGAGGAGATTATGATGAACATAAAAGCCTCTCTCTATTTTTGGGCTTCGGTCATTCCCGAGTTGAAGCATTTTAGATTCGATGATTTTGTGTTCCGGTGGGATCGCTTGATCTCTTTTAGTTGTTTTCCCTTGGTCAGGGTTCGGTTGTAGTCTCCGTTTGTCTCTTCTTCTTTGTGTTCTGCCTGTATAGTTTTTGGGCTTCCTCAGCCCTCCTTTAATATATTTCCTTTTACTGATCAAAAAAAATAAAATTTAATAGGTTAATTACCTATTTGAGATCTTATTTTTGTAACTCAAAACTAATTGTTATCGATAAACTATGGAACAAATTTAAATAGATGGGATGACTTACATGGAGAACTTCGTCCTTCATCAAGGAGTTAGTTTCGCCTTTTCTTTTGTTTTCTTTGGGATTTTCCCTTGTTAATGAAATATTCATACTTATCAAAAAAAAAAAAATTATATAAAAAATAATTAGGACCAAAATGAAACAAATGCACGCAGCAATGATGTAGATATATTTAGGGTTATGTACAATTAAATATAATCTTTTATGGTGTAAGCTATAAAAAAGTATTTTTATTTGAAATTTACTTAAATATTTAGATAACATAGATAAAATGCACAGCACGATTAATCTCTAATATAATCTTATGTTGGTTGTTTGCACCAAAATTGTATAGGCCCTTGGTTGAGGTAGAGATGATGAGGGGGCTCTATATCATTGTGGCTATGACATCCTTGGGTCATAAGTAAGCTATTTTGGCTTTTATCTTCTTAAATGAAATTATTTTGAGAAATTAATTGTAAAATTTGGTTCTCAGGTTCTTTCTACTTTAGATACTTGTGTCAGTATGTGTTGAACAGTATTGATCTGGTAATGGTTTCTCCAAATGGTTGTTTTGTGATATAACAAGTTATGAATGTATTATAATGCTAGTTTTATCATGTCTTGATGACAAAAAAATTCCTCCCAAGCTGCCCTTGGTAAATTTTTATAGAAAGTCTTCAAACTGAATTGAACTTTCTCAAATGAATTCTGTATTGTAACTGACTGAAGTTTAGAACCCTTGATTGAGCCATGAGATTGTAGACGGTTGGCATGTTGACCTGTTGTTGTTGGTGTGGTAAAGAAATCAATATACTTGATCTAGTAGAATTTTGTGCTTGCCTTTTCTTTTATAAAATTTGTTAAAAAGAAAAACAAAGGCTTCAATTTGTGATTCTTAGCTTTTTTTTTAATAAGTTGTTCTGTTAGTCTGTCGCAAAAGAAACATGATGATTGCCTAAGCGTTCAAAACTTAAGTGTTAAAAAGAAGTCATACAAGAAATCTTTAAGCGTTCAAATAGACTCTGATATATAAGTTTACCTTTGGGTTTAGTTGTGGTAATTACATTCTTTTAACTCAGCTTTTCGAAAACCTGACCTCTATGTTTAATATTTACCTATGCAACATCGACACGGCAGTTTTAAGCTTTTTGGCTGTGTTGACACAGATTCGTGTGTCGACGCGGCTAGACACGGCAGTGAGTACGACGGAAGTCCTCTCATTTGAAAAATTCATTTTAAATGCGTATTTCTATCTCAGCCCTTAGATTCTTTGATCCAATGCTCTAAACGAAGATCGTGATTATGTTACCTTTTCTCTTTACCACTTTTTTGGTAGGTATCTCTATACTTCCAAAGAAAGCAATAAACAGCTCTGCAAAAGAATCTTACCTTATCTCTTTACCACTAAAGAAGGCAATGGAAGTCTCATCTCAATAATACAGTTGTCATCCTACTTTCTCTCTTTACCACCAAAAGAAGTAATTTCATGTCTCATAGATAAAGCTAACATTGAACTGTTTGACTTTTTGGCAGTTTGCATCCTTAGATCCAGACTGTTGGATAGTTTGTGTGGACAGCCACAAAGATGCTAATATATTTACAGCAAATCAGGTGTCTTTTATGTGGAAATAATTATGCGTAAATATTATACGAACATGTGCTTGTAAAAGCTCATCTATTACCCATCCAAACTGTCAATAGATGGACCATTAGATCAAGGGCTGTAATCATTTTAAAACTAAAATAAATAAAATATTATTTAAATATTTAGTTTGGACATGTCCCCGTATAAGGTTTTCTAAAGTCTCCATATCGAACACCTCGTATCTGAGTCGGACATCGACACAAGTGTCCGTCTCCTTGTTACATAGATATTTATTGGTTCATGCTCCAAACATGAGTTTTAGAGGACTATAATTTTTCAAATTCCATGGGTTTAAGTATTTTAGTTGGGATTGATGGGAAAAATATGCGCTCTCAATCTAAGTAATTCATTGGACCATTTTATTGCAACTGATATGCCTTTCTAACTTTGATGTGAAAGATAATTTTCTTAAGTTTCAAATTGTTACATCAAAGTTTTATGATCTGTGAGACAAGAAGCTTGGATAGTTATCGACTAATATGGTGTGCTTCTTGGCAAGATTGTATTATGTTTAAAATGATCCATCGTGATTCTTGATTGACCGGATCATCATGATTCTACGAGCAGTCCTGTTGACATGCTATATTTAGGCTATTTACCACATGTCATGTTTTTTGCCTTAATGATGGGCTGGACATTTTGGGAGGACTCCAATTGCTCGGATGTATCACAGTGCATGTTAAACAAAACGACTCTACATGTAGCTGCAAAATTCTTAGAATTGAACATGTCTGGATGCCTAGGACTATTTCTCTCTCTTGGAACAAAGGTATATTGTTTGTACACCCTTTTACTTTATTTTCTTGTGTTACTATCTTATTTGTACTAACCAGTAACTATATTATTTTTGTAAACTTATTACTAAAACACATTATATAATATCTTGAGTATCATTTATTAGGCAAGCGTATGGTGTGGGAAACATCTTAAGATGACTCTCGTATCAACCGATGAGTCTCAAGAAGAAAAACATTCCAGCCTCTTTTTTCAGGTATATGATACTTTATATAAACACTGCTTTTTCTTATGTGCAATTGTTTAACTTTTTAATGCAGTTACCTAGATGGTACCTTTATTCGGTTCATTTGGCGCATGTTTGGCTGTAAGGATGATGGGATAGTTTCTCTTGTTAAATTAGCACCTTCTTGTCCTGGTTAGTTAAAGTAACTTTTATTTTTGTATGCACCTTTCCACACTCCGATGTTTTATGGGCAGTTTTAGGTCTTTGGGTAAATCTGAGGAAAAGCTTTCTCATTGGCAATGGAGAAGTGGAGGAGCAGTTATTTAAAGACTATGCTGCTTGTTTAGGATGCAGGATTGGGGGCTTCCCTATCAATTTTTCTAGGATTCCTTTAGGAGCTCGTTTGAATACTAAAGGCATTTGGGACATGGTTATTGAAAGGGTGGAAAGGAGATTAGCTTGTTAAAAGAAGAGTTATCTTTTGTTTGCAGGTTGAATTGTGTTGATTAACAGAACTCTTGCTAGCATTCCGGTGTATTTCATGTCTTTCTTCAATATGTCTGTGTCGATTGCGAAGTGAACTGAAAAGACTCAAAAGGGATTTTGTGTATTAGGAGACGGGTGGAAAAAAATTCTATCTTGTTAAGTAGAAGTTGATGTCTAGGCTAAGAAACATTGAATTATAGGGAAAAATTGGTTTTACTAAAGAATAACTTCAAAATACGTAATTCAAAGAGTGTTTCATTTTGGTTTCAACCAAGGAAATAAATTTCGCGAAATTATCGAAATATTTCGCGAAATATTTCCTATTTCTAGTTTACCGAAACGAAAGAATACATACACGAAATGTTTCCATACAAGTCGAAATATTTTGCGTAAACAGTAAATTTCGATCAATTGCCAGTGTAAATAGGTATTATTTTAGTCGAAATGTTTCGAAATCTATGGAAACATTTCTATTGAAGGTAGAAAACACCTCATTTGAGCTCAAAACCACTACAAATCCCCATATTTGATCCATTTAACCCATTTCCATATATTTATTTTATAAAAAAGATCAATCCATTGTAGATTTCTTGGTTCACTGATTGATCGTGAGGATGATTCGAATACCATTTGGAGTTTTTTTAAAATTCGAAATGTACTTAAGTATACAATTTCCTGCTATCATTTCTTGCTACAAATAGATAGTTTAGGTGTAAATGCATCAAATCTATGATGCATTTACACTTGATTGTCCACAGATTGAAGATCATTTAGGGTGAAAATTAGAAATTTAGGGGAAACCCCAATTTCATTGGTTTTTACCCTAAACATCCATGCTTGTGCATAAATTGATTATATGTTGCATACTCACCCCATCTACAAGTTGGTCAGGTTAAAGTTTTTTCCTAAAATTATTTGAACATTCAAAAAATTAAGTAAATGTAATAAGATAATAGTAAATAGGTTTTCTAAAATTATACATAATATTAAGACATTAATGTAAGTGAATAAAGATTCGTTAATACCTTGATTTATGTCTTTTTTATAATAAATAATTGAATAATAGTTATCTAATTAAATTATACCTTGACTGACTATCAGATGCCTGCCTCAACATATTAAAGATCGTTATGGTCATTCATTTCCACACTACATATGGTTATATATCTTGGTTTGATAGCTTTTGAGTTTATTTTTATGCTTGTTTTATCATTTCCCAAACTTTCCACAAACATTTCCACAATATTTTCATCATTTCCACATTATTTCCATAATTTCCATGAAAAATGTATTATTTCCACACTGGTCGAAATATTTCCACGAAACATTTCCAATTCCGAGCTGGTCGAAATAAACCTCGAAATCGAAATTTATTTCCTTGGTTTCAACCCTTACAAGTTGTTTTTGAGTTGAAAACCCTTAAGAACTAGCAGTGGTTGTTGTTGTTGGATTCTATTTACACCCATGTGGGGGTGTTCTTAGTGGGCTGCGTTCCACTACCCCATGTGGGGTTTATTCTCTATCGTTTATGGGTTAAGTGATGGACCCACCCACTTAACCCACAATCTCTTTATTCATGGTAGTGGGTTAAGTGGTGGGCCCCCACTTGACCCACACGATTTCTCCTTTACTTGTAGAAGGGGTTTCCCCTACTTATAAATATTACTTATGGGAGATTGAATATTCACTTCAATCTTCCCATTCTATCTCAAACCCTAATCTCTTCTTCTCTCCCTAACCTCCATTTTCTCTCTCTCAATCTTTAGCATATTGGCGACAACCTCAAACAACAACAGTTGTTCACTTATGAATCTCTCTAAAAGCAAGGAAATGTGGAAAAATATGTACACATATTTTTTGATTGATAACAAGAGACTTTGGAGCCTTCATAGATAGACATTCCCTAATGGACCTTCCTATGAGCGGGGGCATGTTTACTTGGTCCAATAATCAAGAACAACCCACCTTATGCAGATTGGATAGATTTCTCGTTTCCCCCAGCTGGGAAGACCACTTCTAAGGAGCCTCTTTGCTTGCTATTCACCGACTTGCTTCGGATCATTCTCCTCCGGTTCTGGATTGTGGGGGTTTCAACTCTCGTCCTATTCCCTTTCGCTTTGAAAACATGTGGCTTTGCAATTCTCAATTCAAGCTCAAGGTGGAGGAATGGTGGAAGTTTTTTTCATCTGATGGCCAGGCGGGGGTCTCCTTTAAGCGTAAAATGAAAGAGCTCAAAGGAAAGATAAAGCAGTGGAATCGTGAGGTGTTTGGGAGACTCGATCAGAAGAAAGGGGTTGCGCTGGAGGAAATTGCCTTGCTTGATCAGAAGGAGGATGGTCCCTTATCCTTGGAGGACCGCACGATGAGAGTTACCTTGAAGGCAGATTACCATCATTTGGTGAAGTTGGAAGAGATTAGCTGGAAACAGAAATCCAGAGTCCGATGGTTGAAGGAAGGGGACAACAACACAAGATACTTCCACAAGGTGGCTAATGCTAACAGAAGAAGAAATCATATAGCTCGTCTCAAAGTCAGAGGAATCGTCTTGGAAGAGGAGGACAACATCAGGAACGGTGTAGTGGGCTTCTATACCGACCTTTACTCTGAGACAACATCTTATAGACCCAAACTGGATGGTCTCGACTTCGATCAGATCAATAGTTTTGATAGGGAGAGATTGGAAAGACCCTTTGATGAGGAAAATGTCTTAGTCTCTTTCTGAGCTGGCTGGTGATAAGGCTCCTAGTCCTGACGGGTTTACTATTGCTTTTTTCAAACAATGCTGGGAGATTGTAGGAGCGGACTTCATGAGAGTTGTGGCGGATTTCCAAGAGGAGGTTTCTTGGACTTCACTTCTAACAGCACTTTCATAGCCTTGATTCCGAAGTTCCAAGGGGTTGTTGATATTGCCATCTTTAGGCCGATCAGTTTGGTGGGTAGCGTGTACACAATCATCGCTAAGATGCTGGCCTCAAGGATCAGAGAGGTTTTGCCTTCAGTTATATCTTCGACTCAAGGGGCTTTTGTGAAAGGCCGGCAAATTCTGGACGGGGTTTTAATTGCTAGGGGTCTCAGTACAAGCTCATGGGTCCCAAGACTGGAAAGCCAAGTTCAGCCACCAACATCTTCAGCCAGAGTATCTCACACAAGCCACGGGCTATTGTCCTAAATTCTGCCTCTGCGCTGGATCTGGCAACTACTGGTTGCTTCTTGCTCCTCCAGGTAACTAGATTGCCTCCTACAAATGTGCAATAGCCTGAGGTAGATCTCCTGTCATCCTTGGCACCAGCCCAGTCTGCATCAGTATATGACTCTATTCTCATGTGGCCATTCTTCTGAAAAAGGAGGCCTCGGCTAGGGGCAGACTTGAGGTATCTCAATATCCTGTGAGCTACCTCTAAGTGAATCTCCCTAGGAGAATGCATGTTATGACTGATAACACTGATTGCATATGCAATGTCTGGACGAGTCAAGGAGATGTAGATCAACCTTCCAACCAATCTCTGAAAGCTCCCCACATCTTGTAAAGGTATACTACTCGAGTCGGCCAACTGGTGATTCTGCTCTATGGGGGTCTCCACTGGCTTAGCTCCCAGCTTGCCAGAGTCTTTCAATAGATCTAGGACGTACTTCCTTTGTGAGATGAAGATCCCTTGGCTGGATCTTGCAACTTCTATGCCAAGAAAGTACTTGAGGAGTCCCAGATCTTTGGTCTCAAACTCGCCTGCTAGATGATTCTTTAGCTTGATCACCTCCTTTGCATCATTCCCTGTCAGAATGATATCATCAACATAGACGATGAGGGCCGTAGTGCTCTTCCCTAGGTGCTTCACAAATAGGGTGTGATCGGCTTGGCTTTGAGTATATCCCAGCTTCTTCACTGCTAGAGTGAACCTCTCAAACCAAGCTCTGGGGGATTGCTTAAGCCTATAGAGGGCTTTCCTCAGACGACACACCTTGCTGCTGTCCCCTGGGGGAGTGAACCTTGGAGGAGGTACCATATAGACCTCTTCATGCAGATCACCATGAAGGAACGCATTTTTCACATACAGCTGATGCAAAGGCCATGCTTGGTTTGCTGTTACAGACAACAAAACCCTGATGGAGTTCATCTTTGCCACAGGTGCAAAGGTCTCCACATAGTCAATCCCGTAGGTCTGAGTGTGCCCTTTGGCAACCAGTCTGGCCTTGTACTTCTCTACTGACCCATCGGCCTTGTACTTCACTGTGAACACCCATCTGCATCCAACCGGCTTCTTGCCTCTTGGCAAGTCAACAAGCTCCCAAGTTTTGTTCTTATCCAACGCCTTCATTTCTTCTACCATAGCAGCTTTTCATCTAGGGTGTGCTAACCTTTCTGCCACGGAAGAGGGAGTGGGAATGGTGGAAACTGATGTGATAAAGGCTCTGTATGAAGGTGATAAGGCATCGTAGGAAACGAAGTTGCTCAAAGGATGTTGAGTACAACTTCTGATGCCTTTTCTAATAGCAATAGGAAGATCAGAATCATCAGTAGACAAGGGAATGACAGGTATAGGGAGAGATGGAGGATTACTTGGATTCGAGGAAGGAACCACTGGTCCTGGATCAGCTATGACTGTCGCCCTCTTGCTATAGACTTTGAGCTCCTTCTGAGCTCCAGGAGCACTATCAATCACACTAGTAGTATGAGTGGGTGGAGGTCTCTCAAACTCTAAAGGAGATAGGGATATAGCAGGAAGAGGAACATTCCACCTCTCTTCATTACTACTCTCCCCCTAAAGAGAGGTGGGAGAGAAAAAAGAAAGCTCCTCACGGAAGGTGACATCCATGCATACAAACTTCTTCCCAGAGGATGGATGGTAACACTTGTACCCTTTATGGGTAGAGGAGTAACCGAGAAAGATGCACTTGAGTGCTTTGGGATCTAGTTTGGTGCGATGAGGACCAAGGATATGTACATAACATACACACCCAAAAATGCGAGGAGGAACAGAGAAAAGAGGAGAATCAGGGGAAAGAACCTGAAGAGGAGATTTAAAATTGAGAACACGAGAGGGTATTCTGTTACTCAAGTAGGCAGCCGTCAACACAGCTTCTGACCAATAGGTCTTGGGGACATGAGAGCCAATCAAAAGGGATCTAGCTATCTCAGTCAAATGTCGCATTTTTCTCTCAGCTACACCATTCTGTTGAGGGGTGTAGCTGCAAGAATTTTGATGACAAATCCCATGATCAAGAAGGTAGTGTTGAAGGCCCCCAAACATATATTCTCCACCTTGGTCAGTACGAAGAACCTTGATGGAGATACCATACTGGGTTTGGATCATCTTATGAAAACCCTGAAAGATGGAATGAGCTTCATCCTTGGTTTTCATGAGATAAACCCATGTACACCTGGTATGATCATCAACAAAGGAAATGAAGTAGCGGAAGCCAAAGATAGAAGTAGTTGGGGAATGACCTCATACATCAGAATGCACAATGTCAAAACAAGTAGAAGTTCTATTACCTCTGGAGGGATAATTTGATCTAAAATGCTTAGAGAGCTCATAGGTCTCACAGTGTAAAGCAGAAAAGAAACAGAAGTAAACAAACTAGGAAATAAAAGTTTCAACTACTGAAAAGAGACATGCCCTAGACGAGCATGCCAGTTCAAAACAACATTTATCCTACTACTACTACTACTAGCAGAAGACTGTAGTGCATTGGGCTTAGGAAGGTGGCCATCCAGAAGGTAGAGGCCATTAGCTTCATGTCCAGTGCCAATCGTCCTCCTTGTCTCTAGGTCCTGAAAGACACAAGAAGTAGGGGAAAAAGTGACACTACAGTTTAGGGTTTTAGTCAAAGCACTAACAGAAAGTAGGTTAGAAGTAAATCTAGGAACATGCAAAACAGATGAAAGAAGCAATTGGGGAGAGGGAAGGATATTCCCTTTCCCAGACACAGAAGATAAGGTGCCATCAGCTGTCTTCACCTTATCACGGCCAGAACAGATAGTATAACTGGAAAATAAGGAAGACATGCCTGTCATGTGTTCTGAAATGATCTAAGTGGGACTGGATGATGGAAGAGACAAATGATGAGCAGGTCTATGGTTACCTGACTGGGCAAAGGAGGTGGACGATGTGGCAGAAGGATCATCCAGCTGTTGAAGCAATCGTCGAAGGCCTACAAGCTCTGTAGCTGAGATACCACCAGGAGGAGCTAAAGTCGGAGAGATAGTCAGAGACTGTCCAGGAGGAGCTAAAACCGAAGTATCCACACTGGCAGTATGAGCACCAGAAGACCCTGGTTGGTTAGGGCGACCATGTGACTTCTAACATTTGGCACGCACATGCCCTAACTTGCCACAGAAATTGCACTTGGGCCTCTCTCTAGCCAAGAACTTCCCAGAAGAAGGTCCAGTAGGAGCATAGGATGGAGCTGAGATAGGAGTCTGATAAGATGAGCCTCTCTGAGACTGCTGTGACTGTTGAGGCTGATAAGCAGGAGAGGCAGTTAGCGCTGATCGCTCTGGAAGGAGATGCTCACTCTGAAGAGAGATCCGCCTACTCTCTTCACTCCGAAGATAGATCCGCCTACTCTCTTCACTCTGAAGATGGGCGTACACCTCACTGAGAGAGGGAAGATCCACCCTGCTACTCAAGATCTGAACATGAGTAGCTCATAAGAAGGGTTGAGGCCATCAAGAAAATCAAAGATCCGACCCTTCTCTATATATCGACGGAAAGGGGCAATCTCTGTGGGATTGAGGGGCTGATAGGAGTAATAATGATCAAGCTCCTGCCACAAGGTACGATGAGCAGTATAGTACTGAGAAAGGGACTTCTCCCCTTGCCGGAATTGGGAGATAGTCTGTCACAGCTGAAATGCTCGTCTATCGTTCTGCTGCTGCGAATAGGTCTTCTCAGTGATCTCCCAAATCTCTTGCGTTGTGCGCATGAATAAGAAACTCTCACTGATATCAGGCTCCATAGAGTTGAGGAGCAAGGACATGACAGTAAGATCATCTGTCTGCCACTGTCGATAAGAGGGATCAGATCTAGGAGGCTCAACCGTATCTCCTGTAGTGTGGCCAAGTTTCCCACGGCCCCCAATGAACAATCGTGCAGCCTGAGCCCAGCGTAAGTAGTTCTTGCCATCTAACTTCACTGAGGTGATCTGCAAATTTGGGTTCTCATAGGCTAAGTGCTGCACTATAGGGCCTCCAACTCCACTGGAGGGAACTTCTGTGCTCACGTTTGCCCCGGATGGAGAAACCAAGGAAGGTGGAGGAACCATGAGAGGTGGAGGATCTGCCATGAAGAACTATAGCCAAAAAAGAACACTAACGACCACACCGAAGATCAATAGATGGCCTAAAGGTCCAACCGATAGGCAAAAAATGGCTCAAAAACGTCACGGGCAGCACTGAGGGAGAAGTTTCATCCCACAACCTCATATAATCACAACATAGTATTAGAAACAAGAAATACAAGATCTCATAGCCATCCGATAGGTTTTTTACCCTTTGAGCAGCCCAAAAAACGCAAAAAAAGGGCCAGGCGGTAAGAAATAGGTGGGGTTTTCGATCCCACGACTTCAATCAGCAACCAATCGAGGCATAAGAGGTATCAATGGATTTCTCATTATGTATAGAGGCTAACCCAAGCAAGAAATCTCGACAAAAAAGTCCTAACAAATCAGGAGAAAGTCTGGAAGTAAAAAACGTGATTTACCTATTTTCGGAGATTGCCTGAAAGTCCTTCAAGATGGTCCCAATAAATTTGGCAAAAATCACCAAAAATCTCGAAAAATAGAGCTTCATCAAGTAGGGAAGCTTTCGGAGATCGAGATCAAACTTGCAGAGTTGTTGACATCAGCATGACATCCTGATGACGTCAGCATCAGCGGCTATTGATAGATCCTTTGCCTTTGGCTTTACACAATAAAGGTCTACAGAGAATGGATAGATTTTGGCTTTTGATACCAAGTTGAAATGGAGGTTTTAGGGTTAGATTAGATTTGAGAGAGGAGAGAAGAGAGAAGAAGAAAGAGAGAAGGATGTCATTGTGTTAATTAACAATGACCCCATAAATCTTATTTATAAAAAAGGACAAGTATACCCATCATAAGAGGTATTTACAGAACTTCCCCTATACAAGATAAATATGTATTTCTATGTATCTGATAACAAAGCTTTCTCCCACAGAGGTTGCATCCTTTGGAGGATGTTGCCATTTGCAATAGCTTGGGGCTTGTGGAAAAAAAGGAACCAGAGGGTTTTTGTGGGCAAAAGTGAAGATACGACCTCGATCATCCTCAGTATTAAAGGGTTATTATTTTTGTGGTCCAAGGCATTCTCGAAATGTAGGGGCCTCTTCTTTGAGGACTTTGTATTCAGATTGGACCTTTTATGCTCTAGGGATTGATGTCGTTTTTCCCCCATATCCGTGCATAAGGTTTTGTTTCTTGTTGGGCCTCCCTTGGCTTGGGAGGTTAGCTCGACCTCTTTTAGTCAAGGCGCTTGTAAGTTTCTTTCCCGTTTCTAATAAAGTTTACACTTATAAAAAAAAATTGTTTTAAAGTTGAAGAGTACTAAAATAGGGAAGATGTTTCCCAAAAGAAAGAAAGAATAAGATAAAAGACAAGCGGAGCCTATCCATGGGAAATCAATGGGGACTATCTCAAAAAATAACAAATCCCAATAAATAACATTTTTTTATTAGTAAAAAGTATTTATTAACAGAAAAAGGGATGAAACCCCTACAATACAAAAGAAGGTAGAAGGGAAGAGAGGAAAGCTCTCACCAACGCTAAAGCTCAAAAAGGAAATAGGACATTAGCCCCCCTTAGACAAGATCCTTTCCCATCCAAATACAAAGTCCTCAAAATGAAGGTCTCTAAAAATTGGTATGCTTTTACAGATAAAATAACACGATCTATGTCGTACTCCTTATTATCGAAGACACGTCTATTCTTCTCCTTACAAATAGCCCAACAAACTGTAAAAGGGAGTGATGTTCACAAAATTCTCCCGTGATCGGAAAGGCATCCATAGACTATCTGAGGAGAAGCCGGGAGAAACTACTAGGGATTGTTCAACAAATGTTGAAGAGCTTGAAATATACATACTTATCAAAAAAATGTTGAAGACTTGGAAAAAGCACTTTATACACCTCTAGAGAAGCCACAGTGAATAAGAAGGTGATCAACTGCCTCTCATTGGACTTACACAATGAACACATATTGGGGATGGGCATGCCCCTACCGATGAGATGATCAATCGTGGGAATATTTTTATGAACTGCGTCCAAACGAAGAATGCCACCTTAGGAACAAAAGAATTCACACCACCTTATTCGGAAAGGGAGCATGCACTGAAGCGGATAATGCATAGTAGAACGATGGAACAAAGAAGATGCCTTTGGGATCCTATTTCCAGATTCTCTTGTTGGCTATCGAGGGGGACACATGTTCATTCTCAAGATGACCAAGGAGACTAGCAAGACTATCTACTTCCTAGTTGTTGATGTTCCTCCTAATGCTCAAATTCCAAGGAAAAATATTGCTTATTTAGACGGTGCAATCTCTGATAAAAGCTTGTTTAGATCAGACATACCATGTAGAGTTGGGAAGGCAAAATGGTGACAAGTTATGTGATGATATGGAGGCTTTGGAAAACAATCAGACATTGGAAGTGAAAATCCCATTATTTGTAATCGTCAAATTCCATGACGTATGAGGGTCTGTATTGGTTTGGACTGTAAGTGAGTTGAGATATGTTGGTTGGTCATCAAGGGTGCTTAAAAGACTCGTTGAAGAAATGTTGCAGATGCTGTGCCTTCGCTAGACTCTTCGATTCCGTCACGATGCGTGGAAGAAGGATCATTCAGGTAGTATCAACTTCGGTCATGGTAATGACTCGATAAAAATTGTTCACAATTGCTATAGGTTTGTGTTCCAGATTTGAGGAGCTCGGGCGATCGAGGCCCTCGGTCGGCCAACCATAGCTCGTTTGCCCCTAATTCTCATCTCTCTGCCCTGTTTATGTGTTGATCAATGTTTTGTTAGCGCAGGTGCCCATCAATAGTTCGGGTGACCAAGAATCTTGGTTGACCGACCATAGCTCAGTCGCCCTTAATTAGAGACTCTCTGCCTCTAATTATTGGGCTTTCGCCTCTGTTAACGGGCTACCGAAGTAGGCTCGGTCGCCCCGCCCCTTGAGCTCGGGCGCCCGTGCTCCTTCCAAATTGGGCGTTTTTTTGACCGTTTGGCCACTCGTTTCCGTGGCCTATATATTGACCGTTTTGCCTCTTTCGAGGTGACCTTGATTGAGAAACTTGATTAGCCATCCAGAAAGATCTCGAGCTCAGTTTAAGACACAGTTTGTGTAACCTAATCTCCGTGCACCTCTTACCTCTTGAGTCACTTTATTGGAGATTTGGTTGGTTCGTTCGGAGCGATTTCTACATCTCTGACGGAAGAAACAGTCAAGGAAATCGCTCGGATTCTTGGAGTTGCACTGTAGTTGGAGAAGCTTTTCTCAAAGCTTCGTAGCCTATCTTCTCTCGACCTAGAGAGGTTAGTTGTGTTTGGTTTGGTTTAGCCTCTTCGAGGCATTGCTTTAAAATCTATCATATTATCATCCTAACCTCAATAGAGTCGAAGTGAGTCATTACTCACTTGTGACTTGTAGGGAGAAATCCCTTGAGAGTTGAGTAACTTCTCAACTTGGCTTGCCTAGAGCATAACTAGGTGTGATTGGTGCTAGCCAAGAGCATAACTTGGTGTCAAGAGAATACCTTCTCTTGTGTTTAATGTAGTTAGATTTCTAACCTTGGTTATTCAAGTGTAATATAGTGTAACGCTTGATTGAATAGTAGATTTTCGAGAGTGTTGACAGTGGATGTAGATGTGCAAACTCGTACCACTGTAAATCTTGTGTTGTGGTTTGTGCCTATTGTGTCCTCATTATTCATATCGGCTATCCTATGGTGATTATTTTGCATGTGCGATTGTATTGGACTGAGTTTACTTTCCGCGTAATTTTTAAATTATCAATCTAGTGCCGTTCACCCCCCTCTATGACGTTCATAGTGGTTAGAAGCGAATTTCAGGAAGTAGTTAATCTTCTTAAAGGGAAACAACTACTTGGATGCAATTGGGTGTTTATTGTTGAGCATAAGGCAGATGAAACTGTTGAGAGGTACAAGGCGAGACTTGTTGCAAACCTACGTGATTGATTACCAGGATACCTTTTCACGAGTAGCAAATATGAACTCTATTAATGTAACACATGAGTATTTCTATACTTTTACTTTTATCACAACATTATTATATATAATAACTGTGAGGGTTGACTAGTGTAAGTTTAAGAAATTAGTTTGACTTCCTATTCTCTTTCTCTATTCTTCTCCTTCCTCTTTCCATCTCAAAACCTCATTTACTTTACATGGTATTAGAACAATGATCCATTAACTAAGGGTTTTCTCTTTTCTTCTTGTTATTTCTTTCTCTTCTTTGTGAGGAGAAATAATAACTTAGGTCTGGTCGTGAAACCCTAGGTTTTTCCATCTTTTTTCCCCCTTTTGTGGTGGATCCTACCACCTATACTGTGTGTAGATGTGCAACAGGTCATTCATGCAGATTTGAAGGAATAACCTTGGACTCTATGTGCATGTACATGCTGCAAATGAGAAGTTGCTGTAACATGGTATATTTTGTCTCTAAGGAAAATCATAGGTTCCCGTAATTTGTTACACGTTTTCTAAGGTTGTCATGGCACGTCTTGAGGTTTGTTGTAACATGTTTCTCGAGGTTGTTGTAACGTTTCTCGAGAGGATGATATGACAAATTTTCCGAGACTAGTATGACTCATTTCCTGAGGTCATCGTGTCGCGTTTCCCACAGTCTTCCACGAGTAAATTGCAGTTATCAATTTCTCTCCCAGGCTTTCCAGAGAAAATTGTAGGTGTTCAAATTTCTCTTTTGGGCTCTCCAGAGAAAATCGTAGGTGTTTAGATTTCTATCCCAGACTCTACATAGAATATCGCAAGTATCCAACTAGAATCGCAGGCCGAGTATAGGTGTTCGTGACCTAATGGAGGGTAATAGAATCTAAACCTAGTATGTTGTCTTCTTTTGAGATATTTATGTCTCAGATGACTTCCATTAAACTCAGTGAGAGTAATTATGTACTTTGGTCATAATATGTACAAGTTTTCCTCACGGCTAGAGGGGAACTTAGTTATTTGACTACAAGATAGCCTCGGGGGAGGTCGGTAATTATGAAAAGTGGACTTGAGAAAATGATCAGATCATGACTTGGTTGTGGAACATTATGAATCCACAAATAAGTGTTGTTAGATTTCATAGTATTGGGGTTTGAGAGAGGGAAAGAGATGGAGAGAATTGAGAGAGTGAGCGTTGGAGTCGAACTAGGTAGTTCGGCCTCTTGTTATTGTATATATGTATCCCACTTAAGTGGGTGTAACTAAGAAGCTCTAGTTACACGCACCTAACACAACCACACGCTACATAGAGAAACTCTAACACTCCCCCCCAAGCTGGAGCGTATATATCAAACATGCCCAGCTTGGTACACAAACTAGAAAAAGAAAAATGAGGTAGGGCCTTCGTCAACACATCACCCAATTGATTTGCGAAATTGATATATGGTGTGGTGATTCGTTTGCTCAAGACCATGTCACGGATGAAGTGACAATCAACTTTGATATGCTTGGTTCTCTCATGGAATACTGGGTTGTCGGCAATGTAACTGGCTGCTTGATTGTCACAGTACATTGGCATAGGAGAAGGAACCAGCAAAACCCCATTTCGTTAAGGATTGAACCCACACCACACCACACCACACCACACCACATGCCGTGTGTGCCATAGCTCTGTACTCTACTTCGGCATTAGAACGAGCAACAACACTTTGCTTCTTACTACGCCAAGTAAACGGGGAGACATCAGGATATAACAAGGAGAAAGGAGAAGCCCTAGCCAAAACAGAAGATGGCATACGATTAATGAAGTGGCATGCAGTGAGAACACCATCACCCCAATACGGCTTTGGTACATGCATATGAAACATAAGTGTCCGAGCAATATCCAGCAGATGTCGATGCTTACGCTCCGCAACACCATTTTGTTGGGAGGTATGAGCACACGATGTCTGATGGATAATGCCATGGTCAGCACAAAATGTCTGAATAGAAGATTGCATGTATTCCAAGGCGTTATCAGACCGGATAATCTTGATCGGCTTGGCAAATTGAACTGAGATCTCGTGATAGAAGGTGAACAAAGCACGAGGCAATTCCGCGCGATCCTTTAATAAAAACAGTCATGTCATACGAGAGTAATCATCCACAAAAGTCACAAAATTATAAAAACCAGATAAACTTTTTATTCGAGACGGACCCCAAATATCAGTGTGAATTACATCAAATGGACTAGGTTGACTATCAATGTGACTAGGAAAAGAACTACGGTGATGCTTGCCTAATTGAAAAGCTTCACAATCTAAAACAGACGCAAGTCTCAAGTGAGGGACAACTGGATTCAAATTAGCCAAAGACGGATGACCTAAACGAAAATGCCATTGAAGAGGGGTCACGGAGGCGCTTAAGGCAGAAGCAGGAGGACCAGTAGCCAAGTAATATAAGCCGTCTTTTTCTTATCCCGAACCAATCACCTTCTTCATCTTGAGGTTCTGAAAAAACACAAGTAGGAGAGAAGGTCACAGCATTGTAAAGATTTTGTAAGCTGACTAACCGAAAGCCAATTAAAGGAAAAATTAGGCACAATTAAAGTGGAGATTGAAGGGACTCCGTATGTGTGATTGAAGATCGCCGATGCAGTTTTCTCTTCCCAGGAGAGGTTTTTCGGGTTTTGTTGTTTCTCTTCAACGTGAAGCAGGTATTGTTCTCTACCCCTGGCGCACCTCATATAGACCTATTTGGGTTCTTTTGATCTTCGTTTCGAATTTTTCTGACTCTCCGAGCTCCGATCGAAAATTTTGCCCAGCTGAGACAAAAAAAAGGTTTTGAAAATTTTCAACATCTTGAACCCTGAAGGGTCCTCTATGCTTGCCGCTCCCTGTAGGATCATACTGGGAGTGTGTGTTCCAAATTTCAAATTTTTTTAAGTTTCTGATGGCTGGTTCAAGCTCCTCTATTGGTCATGGTGATGGCAGATCACTTGTTTGGGATAATATTGGTGCTCAGATTACGTCTGTAAAATTTAATGGCACCAAATATCTTCCCTGGTCTCACTCCGTTAAAGTTTCCTGACGCCAAGAAAAAATTGAAGTATTTAACCGAGGATCCTCCCAAAGAAGATGAAAAACTATATGAAGATTGGCAGTGTGAAAATTCGTTGGTTATGACCTAGTTGTGGAACAGTATAGAGCCCTATGTTTCTTCCAACGTTATTTATCTTTTTATAGCCAAGGAGATCAGGGACGCAGTTCGCGAGATGTATTCCCAAGAGAGCAACGTTTCGCGTATCTATGATTTATTTGAGTCTATGTTCACCACGAGACAGGGCGATAAATCACTCAGTGAGTATTACTGTTCTCTCCGCGGTATGTGGGAGGAACTTCAGCAGTATCAGCCGTTGACTACAGATCTGGATAAGCAGAAACGTCAACGTGAAGAATTTCAGGCAGCCTTGTTTTTGTCCAATCTGAACCTTGAAGACAGTGCTCTTAAGGGTCAGATTTTGGCTTGTCAGCCCCTTCCTACAACGGCCAATGCCTTTTCTCGCCTTTAGCGTGGTTTTATTGGACATGTGATTCATTCTTCCAAGGAATCCTCAGCATTGGTCTGTAGTGGTCCTCCTGAGTTCTCTCGTGGCCGGGGGGGGGGGGGGGACGTGGCGGTGGTACTTGTGGAGGGTGGTGTTGGCCGTGGTGATATGAAGTGTTCTTATTGTGGTGTTTCAGGTTCATACAGATCAGTTTTGTTGGGATAATTGGGGCAAGCCTGCATGGGCTAATCAGGTCTCCGACGAGTCCTCTCTTCTATCTTTTGAGCCTCCTCCGGCTCCTACTGATGATTCCTCGTTTGAGTATTCTGCATGGCTCGGTTAGATTCTTCGGCAGCTACAGTCTTTGACAGCCAGCTCGTCTGTGCTACCTACTACCACCATGGCCAATACAAGTAACTATGCGTGTTTAGCGGCCAAGTCTCATTCCTCCTGGATTATCAATTCAGGGGCGAGTGCTCATATGTCTGGTATTTCCTCCATCTTCTCTGATTTCCAATCTATTCGGTCTCATATTGTGTTGGCTAATGGCTCCACTCGTCGAGTTTTGGGGAAGGGAAATATTCACCCTACTCCATTTGTTTCTTTAGTCTCCACTTTATTTGTGCCTGATTTTCCCTTTAATTTGCTTTCTGTTAGTCAGCTTACAAAATCTTTACAATGCTTTGTGACCTCTCCTACTTGTGTTTTCAGGACCTCAAGACGAAGAAGGTGATTGGTTCGGGATATGAAAAAGACGGCTTTTATTACTTGGCTACTGGTCCTTGTGCTTCTGTGTTAAGCGCCTCCATGACCCATCTTCAGTGGCATTTTCGTTTAGGTCATTCGTCTTTGTCTAATTTGCGTCGAGTTGTCCTCACTTGAGTCATGCGTCTGTTTTAGATTGTGAAGCTTTTCAATTAGGCAAGCATCACCGTAGTTCTTTTCCTAGTCGCATTGATAGTCGTCTATCTAGTCCATTTGATGTAATTCACACTGATATTTGGGGTCCGTCTCGAATATAAAGTTTATCTGCTTTTCATAATTTTGCGACTTTTGTGGATGATTACTCTCGTATGACATGGCTGTTTTTATTAAAGGATCGCTCGGAATTGCCTCGTGCTTTGTTCACCTTCTATCACGAGATCTCAGTTCAATTTGCCAAGCCGATCAAGATTATCTGGTCTGATAATGCTTGGGAATACATGCAATCTTCTATTCAGACATTTTGTGCTGACCATGGCATTATCCATCAGACATCGTGTGCTCATACCTCCCAACAAAATGGTGTTGCGAAGCGTAAGCGTCGACATCTGTTGGATATTGCTCGGACACTTATGTTTCATGTACCAAAGCTGTATTGGGGTGATGCTGTTCTCACTGCATATCACCTCATTAATCGTATGCCATCTTCTATTTTTGGCTGGGGCTTCTTGTAAGCGGATGGTGTTTTCCTACGCACGTGTTGTGTTGGCCCAACGACTTGTTTGTATACATAGTTGTTTCACCTTTCCCCAACAGGTCGATCTTTTGGTGTAAATGGTTGTTTAACATGGTATTAGAGCCTTAAGGCCTGGGAGGTTGTGGGTTCAAGTCTCTAGCAGAGTATATTCCCGCTGAGGGGCGTGTTAGCGGATGGTGTTTTCCCGCGCACATGCTGTGTTGGCCTGACGACCTGTTTGTATACATAGTTGTTTCACCTTTCCCCAACATGTTGATCTTTTGGGGTAAATGGTTGTTTAACACTTCTCCTTTCTCCTTGTCATATCCTGATGTCTCCCCGTTTAGTGTTCCTCGTGTATTTGGATATGTGTCCTTTGTCATGTCCTTGGTCCAGGTCACGACAAACTGATCCCTGGTCTGTTAAGTGTATCTTTCCGGGTTACTCTCATACTCAAAGGGTACATGTGCTATTGCCCTACGTCTCGTCAATAGTATGTTAGTGCCGATGTCACTTTTTTTGAGTCTACTCCATTCTTTTCGGATCTTGGCACGTCATATGACACTGATCTTGTCTCTTCGTCAGGGGGAGCTTCTTTCTCCCTCTACTATTCCTGTCCCTATGCCTATTATTTTAGGAGATGCCATCGTTTCAGCGCCACCAGGTGTTTATGTACGCACTAAATCGCGTGAGGTGTTTCGTATGGCCAAGTATTTCTGCCGCTCCTTATGCCTCTGACCAATCTCCTGCTTCACCTGAGGTTCCTACTGCGCCACTTGATGTTGATATGCATATTGCCTTGCGGAAAGGTACTCGTGCTTGCACTCATCATCCCAGTGCTGATTTTGTATCTCTGCACCGTGTATCTCTTGCCTTCCGGAGTTTCGCCTTGTCTTTGTTTGCTGTTTCTGTCCCTAGCACTTATATGCAGGCATTCATGTCCCCTGGTTGGAAACTTGCTATGGATGAGGAGATGGTTGCCCTTCGCACGAATGATACTTGGGTTCTTGCTCCTCTTCCTCCGGAAAAGAAGACTGTTGGCTGTCGTTGGGTGTCTACTATCAAATATCTCCTGATGGTACGTTGAGCGCTTTAGGGCGCGCTTGGTTGCTAAGGGTTATACTTAGACGTTTGGTGTGGATTATTTGGAGACCTTCTCCCCGGTTGCTCGTTTGAACTCTGTTCGAATTCTTATTTCAATCCCCGTATGCTGTGATTGACCACTGTTCCAGTTGGACATCAAGAATGCCTTCTTACATGGTGACTTACAAGAGGTGTATGGAGCAACAGCCTAGATATATATATATATTCCGCACATTCCTCGTTAGTTTGCCGCCTCAAAAAGGCGATTTATGGACTGAAACAATCACCGCGTGCCTGGTTTGATAAATTCAGTTCGTTGTGCTGCGTTATGGGTTCATTTGCTCCGTGTCTGATTTGATCACTCCGTGTTTGTCAAAACATCGTCTTCTGGGGTTATTTGTTTGATCGTATATGTGGATGATATCATCATCACTGGCAGTGATTCTAAAGGCATCTCTGATCTGAAAACCTATTTGTCACATCAATTTCATACCAATGACTTGGGCCTCCTCCCGTATTTTGGGCATTGAATTTGCTTGGTCCAAGACAAGCATCACACTTTCGCAGCGCAAGTATGTGCTAGATATTTTCTCTGAGACTGGTACCCTTGGTTCTAAACCAGTTGACACACCTATGCGGCTGTACCGATTCCTTGCAAGATCATTGATGAACAGAGGGAATTGTTCTCCCTTGTTCTCCCCGGCCCAGTGACACCCTTGCTTGTTTCTTGAAGCCATGGATTTGAGAGAAAAACGAGATTTAGGGAAAAATTGGTTTTTAAGGGTTTGTGATTATTCTTGAAAAATAAAGAATCAACGAAGGTTTTCAAGGGTTTAGAGTGATGGGGGAAGGCTATAGAAAAGTTTGGAGAAGTTAGAAATGAGAGATGTGAGGATTAGAGGGTTTTATACCAAGAAAAAAGGTTTTCGGGTTTGGGAGTTGCGGTTTTGCAGAGCGTGGTCCGGTTGACCGATCTCAAAAAGTTCGACTTTTTGGCCAATGCAGTTGCCCGGTGAATCCACACCGGTGCCCTCACTAAAAACATATAAGAGACGGTGCCCTCACTAAAAACATATAAGAGATGCTCTTAGGCTGGTCGCCCGGTCCATCCAAACCAGTGGACCATCCCCCCAAGCCAAATAATTCTAAAAGATAATTAGATAGAATTAATGAAATCAATTTTTCAAAGTGATTAAGTACAACGGTGTGTTTTAACTAATCAAGCCACTATCTGACAATATATCAAGATAAAAGTTTCAAGTTTGAAGATTTTTAGATAGCAGATTTCAGGGTTATTATAGTTATCCAAAAACTGTAGGAGAGTTAGAGAGACAGTGTTATAATGTAGAGTTTTAAGAAAGATTTTAAACAGATAACTCAAATAATCAAATAGATCGAAGTTGTCACCAGCTTCCTGCATATCCTCAGTTGAGTATTCCATTGGGATGATAACCTTTCTCCTGGAAGTTGCTTCTTCATCAGGTTTAGGTGGAGAAGGGATATTAGGTGAGATTGTGTTGGGCTCTGGAGTCACTCCTCTGATCAGAGTGCCATGCTTTACTAACATTGGTAAGCATGAGATCTCTTAGAGGAAGAGGAGTGGTCTCCTAAGTACTTTGAGAGCGAACGAATTCTCCTCTTTTAGGAGAGTCAAGAGTTGAGATCCAAAGGTCAAACTCCTCAAGAGTTAACCAGACTTCTTTGAGGGGATCTTCTAATCTAGCCTCAAAGAGTTCACAGAGTCAGACGTCTGAATGCAAGATAGATTTAAACAAAAAAAGAAAAGAAAAAACTAATAGCAAAAAATAACAAATAGAAAGAAGCTTTATCTCAATGGTTTTTATACGGAACATTATGGTTATAGAAATTTTTAAAGTTTCCAAAGTGGTTTTCAGTTGCAATTGGAAATCTTAGTGTTGATTTGTTTATGTAGATTGGCAGCTTCGATATTTAGAATTTCAATTTGTTTAATCAAATATTTCTCTTTGTTAATTAATTCAATTTCTTCATTGGTTGATTCTTCTTTTCAAGTTATCTTTTCTTTTGGAAATTAATCTTTTTATTCAGAATTTCACAGTTAAACTTCATATGACCGATTTTCTTATAGTAATGACAAGTTATATTGGTTTATTTATTAAGAATATTTCTACCCTGTAGTTCTTACAAAAGGTTGTTTATTTTGGATGAATTTATTCTTAGCTTTATGAAGTGTTGTCTATTTTGGGTAGAAATATCTTTGCTTTTACAAAAACAATTTTTGAAGTAGAGGTTTTAGATGAATCATTAATGTATCCTAATCCTCTTTTATCATTCCAGGCTCTTCCAATGGTTATAATATTTTCTAATTTAGAATTCCCTTGAGTAATAGTTTTTATCAAGTTAGTGTTCTTTATTTCTAATTCATTTTTTATGAGTTTAAGTGAGAGATTTCATTTGAAGAGATGTTTCTTGTTCATTTTCTTTTTCCTTTCCCTTTTGATTATCAGAGATTTTATAGATTTTTATGGTGAGTGTAGAGTTTTCATTACTAAGCTTACTTACTTCAAGTTTCTGACTATCACATATTTTAGCGAGTTTTGTACTTTCTTGATATAAGTTGTTATAAACTTCTTGTAAATCTTCATAATCTCAATTACTAGATTCTATATCAATTTCACTATCTTCTTTATCTAGGTGGAGAATTTCATTATAATTAGATTTAATCCTTAAAGCTTTCATTTGAGTTGTTTCATTTTCAAAATCATAGTACCAAGAGGCTTCCATAACTTTGGTTTTATCTTTTCTATTGTTAGCATATGCACTAGAAATGTGACCGTAACCTCTAACATTGAATTTCTTCTTTACTAATATCATTAAATTTTTCAACATGTTTTATTTTCTTAGTTTCAAAGTTTTTCTTTTCTTTGTTTCTAAAAAAAGTTTTAAAATCTTTTGGCCATTAAAGCAACTTATTTATCTAAATCATCAGATTCATTAGACTTATCATTGTTGATGTTTTTAAGGCAATTCTCTTTTTAGTAATAGGTTGAAGTTTTAGTTCAAAGGTTTGAATAGATCCTATTAGTTCTTCTATTTTAATTTTATCTATATATTTACTTTCTTCTATAGCAGTTGTTTTAGGATTAAACCTATTAGTTAGAGATCTTAAAATTTTTCGAACAATGTTTTATTCAGGGATGGCTTCGCCAAGACCCGACATAGAGTTGATAATATCATTTAGTTAGTTTAGTATAAATTCAGTAAAGGTTTCATCTTAATTCATTTTAATAATTTTAAATTGAGTTGTAAGCATTTGTAATTAGAAATTTTAACAGAGATAGTTCCTTCATGAGTTGTTTCTAAAATATCTTAAGCATGTTTGGCAATTTTACATGCAATAATTCTTTTAAATTCATTAGGACATAAAGAACAATAAATGACATTCAAAGCCTTATTGTTAAAACATTATATGTATCTTTATTTAGAACAGACCAAGCAGTTTACTTTTAATTTTAACCGTGCAATAACTTCCTCAGTGGGCCATGTCCAGCCCACTTCAATGGATTCCCAAACTCTTCCATCAAGAGATTTCAGGAATATACTCATTCTAGCTTTCTAGTTTGAGCCATCAAACAAAGGTGGTCTAGAAACAGAGTTACCCTCTTTTCTCATAGCCATATCAAGGAAAAAAAGATCTCACTTAGGTGATTAAACCTTTTGCACAAGTGTTAGGCTCTGATACCAATTGAAGTTCGCTTGATATGATATGAGATGACCTAGGGGGGGGGGGTGAATAGGTCTATTAAAAACTAGCCTAAGTTGATTACTAATATGCTTGAATAAGATAGATCAATCAGCTCAAGGCAATAATAGAAAAAGACAACAATCCACAACACAAAGATGTATAGTTGTTTGGTGTTGCAACACCTACATCCACTCTCCAAACACTCTTATGCGCTATCACCTTTTTAATTCAATATTTAAGTAACCTTACAATATTGAGTAGGAAAAAAGACCCGGTTTTGGTCGCAATCGATGGGATAGAGTAAGGTCGCAACTAAACTCTAGCTCAATTAAGATAATCTTGACTCAAGTAGGAAAACACATATAGATGGAATATATCAATATGGAGAGTGTTCTAGAAATAAAGCTCTCGATAAACAAAGTTACCTCCCGATCAAGTCAGAGAGGAATGAATCTTCGATGTTGATGAAGCGCAAAGCAAATCAGCCACTCTGATAAGCAGCTTAGACCAACCACCGAAGTGCCCTTATAGCTGAAGAGGGCAAGCTACCAAATTTAATCTCCCACAAAAGGCAACTAGAAGAACCGCCGAAGGAAGCAGGGAGAACACAAACAAATTACTCTTGATGAAGAAGAACTCAAGAAGGCAGAGTGAATTGGTGAGAATGAAGGGTGGAGGGGGGTGTTCAAATGTGTCCAATTGAGACTATAATTGTTTTCATAAGTCCACGAACTGAAGACCCCGCTGCGCATCAGGATCGACTCATAGCCTTTCTCAGAATCACTGAGTCCCGCTCTCAAAGTCCTCGACAATTATCTAAGTAGAGATTACATTAAATTCCCATGGTTGTTCTGGAATTGACAACACAAGGAACATACTTATCAGGTTTCACATGGATTATTGGTTTTAATGGATAAAAAGGAATTCTAAAGCATTAAGCAAGCATTATAATTGAATCTAATAGATCAAAAAAATATAAAACATGGAAATGACAATAAAAAAAATGCATACGAAGCTTAACTTAGAGAAGATGAGATCCACCTACCTTGTCTTGGAGGAAAGAAGAGTTGTAAGTGTTGGGGCGATTCTTAATCAAAAACCCTCCTAGGGCCTAAGGCTCATATGTATCAATTATGCTTCAATTAGGTCATTCTCAAGCCCTAAAGGTCTCTAAATTAACTCTAAATCCCACTCAACAATTATAACCCAACCAACATGCAGCCAAGCATTAATACTTATTACTTACTATTTGGGTCGTGATGTAACAAGGTATACCTAAGATCTTTTCATTTGCGGAAGCGGCATTTTTAGTAGGGGGGGGTCACCGCTGCCATCTGGGCCCACTGACCACATGGATGTTTAGCCCACCCCTTAATAGACATTCATACCAAAAATCAGCTTGTTTAATAATTTTTAGCTGTTGGTTTTAGTACTAAAAAAATGGTTGCATTCAACGGGCTATAAGAACGCCTTAAAAAGTGCTAAAAAGTGTTAAAATCTAATGGTTATAGATTACCAATTAGGGTGATTTTTGGTCTGTATATCCACCAAGGGTGGGTTAAACATCCATGCGGCCAGTGGGCCCAAATGACAGTGGTGAGTAACAAAAATCATGCTTCCGCATTTGAAACAGTTTCAGACATACCTTGTTACATCTTTTTCCTACTATTTATAATAAACAATCATTAAAATAATAAAAATGAAGAATCAATTTTTTAAAATACCCTGGAAAAGTTCAGGGTATTACATGTTCGTCAAAATTCTACTCTTCAGACCACACTTTCTCCTCATCGGTGGCATTGTCGCCTCAGTATTGTTACCACATAATTTGAAGATTTTAGTTCATAGTTTGAGTCAATTATCGTCTTTGGATTGTGAGTCGTGTCAACTTAGTAAGCATCACCATGTTTCTTGTCCATCTAGGCTTGATAGTCGTGTGTCTTTTCCTTTTTTAGTTGTCCATTCGGATGTTTAAGGCCAACCATGATACCTTCGTACAATGGTTTTAAGTATTTTGTTAATTTTGTATATGACTACTCTTAATGACATGGATTTACTTAACGAAAGATAGATATGAGTTGTTGTCTTTTTTTAAATTGTTTTATATGGAAGTGCAAATGCAATTTTGTATTTTATTATGTTCTTTGTTTTGATAATGCCAAAAAATATATTTTTACACTGTTTCTAGATTATTTATTGGCATGTGTTAGAAGTTGTTCGGTCCTTGCTTTTCCATATGAAAGTACCCAAAGTATATTGGAGTGATGTTGTCCTCACAACTTGTTAACTCATTAACCAGATGCCTTCGTTAGTTCTCAATAGTAAAGCTCCATTCTCAGTTTTGTTTCTAGATAATTTCTTGTTCTCTCTACTTCCTTGTATTTTTGGTTGTGTGCTTTGTTCATCGTTTAGGTCCAGGTGGATAACTTGATCCTCATTCTATCAAGTATCTTTTTGAGATATTCCCTTACCCAAAAAAGGATATTAGTGTTACAACCCTCTTTGCCGACAGTTTGTGTGTGCTGATGTCACCTTTTTTGAGTTTGTTCATTTCTTTTTAGATGAGAGCTATCATGTAGATGATGATGTATTCTTTATTCTTCTTCCTCGTAATACATCTAGTTCTACACCTCTCTTCTGGTTCTACTCGTTATAATTCTGATTTGCAGGTCTATGTTTGACAACGCCATCCCACACATCCGCTAGTTGTTGCCTCTGAACCGTCGACTGTTCCTATGCCTCCTCTATCTTCTTCCACGTCTGCAAATCTATCTTCCTCACCAGATCTTCCAATTACCCTTCGTAAAGGTAAACGTGTGTGCACTTCATACCTTATTTCTCATTTTGTTTTTCTTACTCATTTGTTTCATTTTCATACTTTTGTCACCTCTCTTTCCTCTATGTTAGTTCTTACTAATCTTCAAGATGCTATGTCACATTCTTGTTGGGGGAAAGATGTAAGATGAAATGGATGTTCTTTATCAGAATGGTACTTGGGACCTTACCCTTCTCTCTCTCTCCTAGTAAGTAGGCTATGGGTTGTCGCTGGGTGTATACTATCAAACATCTTCCTGATTGATTTGTGGATAGGCTTAAGGCTCGTCTTATTGCCAAAGGTCATTCTCAAACCTATAGAATTGACAATGTTGAGACGTTTTTTCCAGTGGCTAAAATATCTTCAGTTCGTGTCATCCCTTGTTGCTAATGCACAGTGGCCCTTGTATTAGAGGTTTATATGGAGAAACCACTACGATTTGTTGTTCAGGGGGAGTCTTCTAGGGTGTGTAGATTACAAAAGGCTATATATGGGTTGAAACAAGCGCCTTGGGCTTGGTTTGGCAGGTTTAGTAAAGTACTTTAGTTTGGTTTTTAGAAGATGTCAATTGGACCACTCTGTATTCTGTCTGAGTTCTGAGGTTGGAAGATCGTTTTGGTTGTCTATGTTGATAACATCGTGACTACATGTAGTGATGTCAAGGGTATAGAGAATTTGAAGCAGTTTCTTCACATTCACTTTCACACCAAGGACCTTGGACGACTAAAAGTACTTTTTGAGTATTGAAGTTGCAAGGTCAAAGGTTGGAATTAATGTCTCAATGGAAGTATGCTCTAGATTTACTTGAGGAGATTGGTTTAGTGGGAACTAAACCAGTAGACACTCCAATGGATCCTAATGTGAAGCTTATTGTTGATAGATGAGATTTGTTCGATAATCTTAGAAGGTATCGGACACTGGTCGGCAAGCTTAATTACCTCACCATCACTAGACCAAATGTTTCTTTCGTTTTTAGTATGGTAAGTCAATTTTGCAAGAGCCTCGGATCCCACATTGGAAGGTTGTGATTCATGTTCTAAGATATCTCAAGGGAGCTCCTAGTCGTGGTTTGTTATACTAGACGCATGGTCATGTACGTGTTGGGGCTATGCAGATGCTGATTTGGCTGGCTCATCATCTGATAGGAGATCGACCACATGATATTGCACATTCCTTGTGGGAACCTTGTGTTGTGGCAAGGTAAGAAACAAAGTGTGGTGGCTCGGTCTAGTGTATAAGCTGAGTATTGGGCTATGACTCACACTACTTTTGGGTTGATATGGTTGATGAATCTTCTCTAGGAGATATGATTTGCAGTGATCTCCCTATTTCTCTTTTGTGATAATCAAGCGACTATCCATATTGCTTCTAATCCTGTTTTTCACCGGAGGACCAAGCACATTGAAGTCAATTTCTATTTCATTAGAGAGAAAGTTGAAAATGGTGACATTTGTCCCTGTTATTATGTTATTATCCAGGGGCTACACTCATTTTATGAACATATTGTTTATTGATTACCCAACATTCTGCTCTATAAAACATCATTGGTCTTATTGCCATCTTATAGGATTTTCATTTTAGTTTGATTGGTACTTGATCACATAGTACTTAGGAAGCACATCTCCACTTTAGTCACCCAACTCTAATTCTATGGGCAACATCCTCCTAAATTTCTTTGTCATGAATAATAGAAATAAGGTAACGAAGTTGGTCACTTCGGGGTATCTTCTAGTTATCTTAATTGTCTAAATCATCTTTGTGCGTCCTTACTAAAATTGCATTATATATACTCTTAGTTTGACTTATTTTGAAACCCTTGGATTCCAAAGCATTCAATCAGAGTTCTTGTTTTACTTTTACCTTTTCTTTGGTCTCGTCAACTATGTCATCTGCAAACAACATACACTAGGGGACCTCATCTTGGATATGAGCAGTTGCTTCATTTATAACTAAAGCTAAATGATACGGACTTAGGGTTGAACCTGGGTGTAAACCCACTATGAAACTCACTTATCTCACCAACAATTATTCTCACACTAGCTATTGTCCCCTCGTGCATATCTTTAATGATGTTAATGTATCTATTTTGGATTCCCAATGCCCACCAAATTAACAATTTAGGAATTCTATTGTATGCTTTTTCTAAGTCAATAAAGACCATGTAGAGATTCTTCCTCTTTTCTCTAAACTTTCCATAATTTGTTTAAGTAAGAAGATTGCCTCGATGGTTGACCTTAGAGGCATAAAACTAAATTGGTTTTCAGATATCCATATCTTTTCGTAATCCTTGCTCTATCTGTCTCTTCCATAGTTTCATATTATGGCTCATAAGTTTGATGCCACAGTAGTTTATGTAGCTCTGTACATCTCCTTTGATCATGTTTGTTGGCACACCGTACTTCTCCATTCATCCGACATTTTCTTAGTCTTCAAGATACTGTTGAGTAACTTAGTAAGCTAGGACAATCTAGTTTTTCCCATGCATTTCATTCCTCTATTGGAATACCATCTAGTCCGGGGGGCTCGGGATCAAAAGCATAAGAGTCATGAATCAAGCGCTCTTGGGAAAATGGCTTTGGAGGTTTGGGGTGGAGACAACTAGTTTGTGGTGGAGAGTATTGGAGGGTAAGTGCGGGGCTATGCTTTTTGGGTGGAGGAGTAGAATGGTTCGGTGCATTTATGGCTGTAGTGTGTGGAGGGGCATTATGAAGATTGATGCAGCTTTTTCAAGAGGTATTTGGTTTGGCGTCGGTTCAGGCAGCAAAATAGATTTTGGGAGGACATTTGGTGCGGAGAAGTTTCTCTAAAGGAGGAGTATCCAGATCTATATATGTTATCCGAGAGGAAGTTTTGGTCTATCAAGGATTGTTTTATCGGTGAAAGGATGGTAATGGGGTGGAATTTTGTATTTAGGCGAAACCTTAATGATTGGGAAATTGGGTCCCTTGTCAGAATGCTTGATCGATTACAGGAAGTTCAATTAATGCCAGACAATTAGGATAAACGTCTTTGGACTTGGACCAAAGAAAGGAAGTTTTCGGTGCAATCCTTTTATGAAGAGTTACGTAGTTTCGATGGGACTAGTTTCCCCCGTCTCATTGGTTGGAGATATAAAATTCCAACAAAGATTGTGATGTTTGTATGGGAGGCAACGGTGGAGAAAATTTTGATAGTGGACTGCTTGAGATCTAGAGGATTCATGATTATAGATTACCGTTGAAGTGCAAGAGTCATGGGAATTAGTTAACCATCTTCTGTTACATTGTGATGTAGCTAGGAAGGTATGGTCTTCTTTTCTTCTGGAGTTCGGGATGAAGTGGGTAATGCCAGATTCTTTGCAGAAACTTCTGACTAGCTGGAAAGTAAAGGTGTTTTCAACTTGTGGGCGGACGATTGTTGGGGGACTGTGGAAGGAGCGAAACAAGAGGGTTTTTGAAGGAAAGAGTGAAGAAGTGGCATCTATCGTTCTATCCATGAAGGGGAGTTTATACGTGTGATCCAAACTCTTTATAGAATGTAGAGGGCTGTTCTTTGAGGATTTTGTCTTTTGTTGGGAGCTTTTGTGCCCGAGAGATGTTTGATTCCTTTTGTTATTTTTACGTTGGCAAGATGTAGGATAAGGTTGTTATTAGATACGTATTTTCTACGTATTTCTATGTTCTAGTGGTAGTATTGTAATTACTCCCCTTGAGGGACATACTTGTCTTTTCTGTATTTCCCTTTTTATATAAATAACATTTATGGAGTCATTGTGACCTAATCACATGACATCCTCTCTCTCTCTTCTCTCTCTATTGTGTAACCCTAAACCTAACACCACTTCTCCAATTCAACTTGGTATCAGAGCTATTTACTATTGGTTTACATCGGGAATACAACCGAAGGGAGATCGCCGGAGTTCTGGCGTCAGCTGACGTCATCATGCCGTAAGTGACATCATCAGCCAATCAACATTTTTTTGAGGTTTTTTGAAAAACTCTCCCCATTGCTAGATCTCGATTTTTCCTGTTTTTTAATGATTTTTTTGGGATTATTTGGAATTTTGGATGATCTTAAGGCCTTTTTTCTCCGAAAATTATTTTTTATGATTTTGTGAACCAGTCACAAATCTGATGTTATGGGGGCTTCTTTCCTGAGTTTGTTGCTTCGTTTTGGTTCCATACTATAGTAGGAACCTATTGGATCCACCTATGGATCAATCCATGAAGGATTGAAGCTTCGGTGAAGATTTCTTCACCCCTAAATTACCGCCGGCGACTTTTGGAGCGTTATTGGGCTGCGATTTCACCCTAGCAGCCCTCCTTTCCCCTTGACTCAGGTGATTAATGGTTTGTGGCATAGATGGGTAGATCTCTTGCTCCCATTTGACTCTCCGGACTTAGTTGGAGCTTTTTTGGGTCTCGGGTGGGCTTTTTTTGCCACTATTTAGCCATCAGTTTGAGTTTTTACACACCTCAGATCTCTTTAGTGATTACTGTGCATCACTGTGATATTGTTTTTTGTTGATTCGACTCTCTATCAACCTTGCTCCGTATGGAAAATCCGCCACTGCCTTTGGAAACTCCCTCAGAGTCGGACATGAGTGTAGACGTTCCTCCCAATGGAGTCGGAGGGACTACCGTGCACCATTTGGCCTATGAGAATCCAAGCTTGCAGATTACCTCGGTGAAGTTAGATGGTAAGAATTATCTGCGATGGGCTCAGGCAGCACGGCTATTTATTGGAGGCCGTGGGAAGTTGGGACACACTACAGGGGATACAGTGGAGCCTCCCAAGACTGATCCCTCTTATCGGCAGTGGGAGACAGATGATCTTACTGTTATGTCCTGGCTCCTCAATTCTATGGAGCCAGATATCAGCTAGAGTTTTCTATTCATGCGCACAACTCGAGAAGTCTGGGAGATTACAAGGAAGCCTGTGGCAAAGATGAACTCCATTCGAGTGTTGTTGTCCCTGGCATCAAACCAAGCTTGGCCTTTACATTAGCTGGATGTGAAGAATGCATTTCTTCATGGGGATCTACATGAAGAAGTCTACATGGTGCCTCCTTTTGGATTCACTCCACCAGGAAATAGTGTGCCTCCTCCTGGATTCACTCCACAGGAAATAGTAGCAAGGTGTGTCGACTGAAGAAAGCTCTCTATGGGCTAAAGCAATCTCTGCGAATATGGTTCAAGAGGTTTACCCTAGCTGTGAAGAAGATGGACTACACTCAGAGTCAAGCAGATCACACCCTATTTGTGAGGCATCAAGGGAAGCATACCACTGCTCTCATTGTTTATGTTAATGACATCATTCTTACAGGAATGATGCAGAAGAGGTAGCTAAATTGAAGCGTCAGTTAGCAGAGGAGTTTGAAACCAAGGATCTGGGATCTCTCAAGTACTTCTTGGGGATCGAAGTTGCAAGATCCAGTCAAGGGATCTTCATCTCTCAATGGAAGTATGCCTTAGACTTGTTGAAAGACTCAGGCGAGTTGGGAACCAAGCCAGTGGACACTCCTATAGAACAGAACCACCAGTTGGCTGATGTCAGTAGTGAGCTACTATAGGATGTGGAGAGCTTTCAGAGATTAGTCGGGAGATTGATCTATCTCTCTTTGACCAGGCCAGATATTGCCTATGCAGTGAGTGTGATCAGTCAGTATATGAACTCACCTAGAGGTGTTCATATAGAGGCCGCACATTGGATCTTAAGGTATCTCAAGTTAGCTCCTGGTAGAGGTCTTCTCTTTGAGAAGAATGGCCACATGCGTGTAGAGGCATATACAGATGCAGACTGGGCAGGGGCCAAAGATGATCGGCGATCTACTTTGGGGTATTGTACTCTTGTTGGAGGCAATTTGGTCACTTGGAGGAGCAAGAAGCAACTAGTTATTGCAAGATCTAGTGTTGAAGCCGAGTTCAGGGCAATGGCTCATGGCTTGTGTGAGATGCTCTGGTTAAAGATGTTGGTTGCTGAACTTGGCTTTCCAGTTTCAGGATCTGTGAGCTTATACTGTGACAACAAAGCCGCCATCAGCATTGCTCACAATCCTGTTCAACATGATCATGCCAAGCACATTGAGGTTGATCGCCACTTCATAAGAGAAAAGATTGTCTCTGGGGCAGTTTGCACTCCATTTGTGAAGACTGATGAACAGGTTGCAGATATCTTCACTAAAGCAGTACCCAGTTGGCAATTAGTGTTTGTGCAAGTTGGGCATGAGAGATATCTATGCACCAACTTGAGGGGGAGTGTTATCAGATACATATTTTCTTCGTATTTCTATGTTCTAGGGGGTAGTATTGTAATTACTCCCCTTGAGGGACATACTTGTCTTTTCTGTATTTCCCTTTTTATACAAGTAACATTTATGGAGTCATTGTGACCTAATCACATGACATCCTTTCTCTCTCTCTAGTGTGAAACCCTAAACCTAACACTAATTCTCCAATTCAACTAAGGTCATCTCGACCTTTTTACCCTCTTGATGCAGGACTTATGAATGCGATGTAGTATGCAAAGCTGAAATTGAAGTTTGATTACCGACAACAATGAAAGTCAACAAACAGTTACCACACACATATTTCAAAGGATCCTACGTAGGTAATTATTTGAGGGTTCGGGTGAGTTGCAATCTCACAATATGCACCCTCAGATAATTATCGGCGTGGGTCAATGAGAGTATTAGACCTTCCCCAGACTTAAGATCGGACCACACAATCGATCGTGTATTCCCTCGAACCCAATCGAGGATTTAAGTGCAATCCCCGGCTCAAATTATAGTGCGCAAATTATTCGTGTTTACAAAGTGGGGTTACATCTCCGGTGGCATTTGCAACACAATATAAAGGTCGGCAACCATTCAAAGCAATTAACGGTAACCAATCAAGGATATGGTGGGCTTCACATGGGTGACTGGGATGGTTGGGATTGACGGTGGTAGATGGTGTGTGGCTGCATAGTGGAGTGGCAGGGTGTAGATTGTGAGGGTGGGGTGATTAACGGCTAGTGATCTTGGTCATTAGGATTTATGGGGTTGGGTTAAAGGGGGACAACAAAGGATGGTGGGTTAGTATAGTGGTGTTAGGCACGTGGGGGTAGGTAATGGTTGCTTGCACAATGGTAGGGGTGAGGGGCGATGATGTCAGCAGGGGCTGAGGTTCATGTGGGCTTCTTTGGGTTGGTAGTGGGTTGGCTGGTGGGTTGGGAAGGGACTATAGCTGGCAGGCAGTGAAAGTGGGTGAGGCTGGGTTTATTGTTATGGGGAAGGAGGGATTGACGGTGGCTGGTGGAGCTCGTTTGGGAGGCAGGGGCAGCAAGGCGATAGTTGCTGTGGGTGTTGATGTGGCTTGTGCAGGCCTCTAGGAGATGGCGGGGGATTATGGAGGTGAAAGTAACCCACGGGTACGACTCAGCCAGCGATTAACGGAGTCAAACCCGAGAGAAGATCAGCAAGGTTGGGTCAATTGGGTGAGCAGGTGAGGGGAGGCAGCAAGGAGAGGGATTAGCATAACGCAAAGAGAAGGTGAGAAGAATACCTGGCAGCATGCACGCATCGATCATTAGCCTCACACCAAACCCTTGGAGGGAGAAGAATCTGAAACGTAGGTATCCATGACTCCTACCTTTGCTTCATTCAATTCATAATAATTATTCATCAATCCCAAAATAATGTTCTCACAAGTATTTAACTAAGTGATTATACCCTATTTCTATTCTCAACCCTTGGATCAAAGCAAGGGTAGAGATGACTTAAACGAAAAATATCCTTGGGCCCAAATAATTAAATAACCCTAAACTAAGCAAATGCTTTATAACAAAAAATGGGTCCGGACCCAAGTAGCTGGGCCTAAGCTCTAGATGCTCCATCGTACAACACGAAGCACCTTCTCGACTAGTCTTAATCAATCGCAACAACACCTCCCACGCGCACATCCTCCCGGTGTGGGGTCTTCTCTGATGTGTCGCAATGCGTGCGTGGGTCTTCAAAAGCACCCGTGACCAACCCACAATGCGACGTGGGCTTTGTTCTTCCGCCCGCGCCTATAGTAGACCCTGTAAGGCGGCATGATGTCCGCATCTCCTCTCTTTTTATAATTACTCGGCTAAGGCCTTTTGATAATGAAATTTATACTTATAAAAAAATAGACTACCATCTAGTCCTAACTTCCTACCTGTCTTCATCATTACTAAAGCTGCCTTCACTTTTGATACCCTAATTCTACGAAATATGTGTGTTCTTTATTCTACCTAGAATTTCCATCTAATCCTAAGTCTTTTATGCTATCCTCATTTAATAATTTATAGAAATAAATCCCGCACCTTTCCTTTATCACTTCATCTTTCACTAAGACTCTCTGATCGTCACACCCTTAATGCATCTAACATGATCTAGGTCTCTAGTTTTTCTCCCTCTTGTTTAGCCTCACTTATCACTTTCTTTGCTTCCTTTTTAACATTTTTATATCTTTCTAAGCTTTTATTGTTTCAAGTTAGTTGCCAGGTTTTGAAGTAAATCCTCTTTTCTCTAATGGCCTTTTAAACCTCATCATTCCACCACCAAGTTTCCCTATGTTGACGAATCTTTCCCTTAGATTCCCAAGAACCTCTTTTGCTATTCTTTAATACATTTAGCCATTACATACCACATCGTCGTAGTCTCTGCTTTTAAGTTTCACATTTCTTCCTTTATCAATGTATCTATAAAAGGCACCACTTTTTCCCCTTTTAAATTCCACCACCTTATTCTTGGGCCTAATTCATATATTTCACTCCATCTCATCCATCTGTTGATGTGAACATCTAAATCAACTAGACTATGTTGCATGGTTAGACTCTCATAACCTTACAAATTTTGCATATTGATAGCTAATTTCTCCCAAGTAGAAAAAGGTCTATCTGACTCCTATTTGTTCTACTCTTAAGTGTAATTGAATGTTCATTTCTCTTTTTAAAGTATGTGTTTGCTATTACAAGATCATATACCGTTACAATTATAATTTTTTTAAACACCTTTTAAATAAAAATAAAAGAATATATGCTTTTGTAGAAATGGAAATATTCCAGTAATTTTTCGCTTTTGTCCCCATTGAAATGGAAATATTTCGATATATTTCATGGAATCAGAGTCTTTAGACATCTCAAGACATCTCTAAGAAGGGGATTTTGCATTCCCTGCATGGGCACTTATATTACCGCATAAACAGGTGGATTTTTTGTTGGCTATGGCCCCCCTACTCATTACCTGGGTGGTTAGAAAGAACAGAACTTCAGATTCATTCAGCATACATCTGCGACTACTCCTGTTATCTGGAATAATGTTCATAATTGATTGAATTAGTGAAGCAGGCTTATCAATGTTAAAAGGGAAGAAATTTTCAAGATTATCTAATTATTGAAATTCTTGGGGTTTCACTGGTCCATGCTAAACCTGGCAAAGTAATTCTTACTCAATGGTCGAACATCCAGGTGGTTTGTTTAAGTTTAATATTCATGGTGCCAGCTGGGGCAACCCAGGTCTGAATGGTGGTGGGAGTGTTCTTCATGATCATAGAGGTGAAATGGTGGCTGTGTTATTTTAACTTTTATGGTTTAACTTCTAATATCATTGCAAGGTGTGAGCTTTGGTAGATGGCCTATGCTTCTTTCACCAACTTAAATCAGATCATTCAGTGCTGAGAGTGACTCCAAGCCCAAGGTGGTGATCGATATTCTTACGACTAAGTCAGTAAAAAGGAAGTCCTTTGATGTCCTTGGACGGGGAATCTGAAACTTTCTCATTGGCTGAATCCCTGGGGTGCAAATTTGGTTTATACTTGAAAGGGAAATAACTATAGTAGTGGACATGTGAAGCCTGCAACCGGTAAAGAAATTCTTGTTTTTTCACTCTAAAGACCTTCCTGTAAATGCTAAAAGTGGCCTACTTTTTTGGAATAGGCTTGCTTAAATTAAGAAACATAATGTAATGTTTTCTTTTGTGAGTTAGGGTCAGGTTTATTCCCTCTTCCCACCCTCCCTTCTGAGCTAAGTCGATCCATCTTTTGGTCCAGAGGGTCAGGTATTTGTCCTCCCAAATGCTCTCTTTGCTAACAATTCATACATCCTCTAATCCAGTGTTTCAGTTGAGGATGAAAAACATTGACGTGGGGTTGTCATTTTGCACGGAGAGCAGATATGCAGTCCTTAGTCGTTAGACTAGATTAGAATTCCTGTTAGTAGATATTCTCTCACTTTTACATGCATATATTTTTTTTTCCAAACTTGTTCTTCTTTCAGTTTTTTCTTGTTTCACAAGAACAAAATTGGGCATCTTTCATATGTATGAATTTTTCGTGATTCGACAAAGTCTGTGGTTTCATAGAAAGGTAGATGATATTCCTTATCTCTGATTTGAAACTTCATCAAGACCTGGCTTCTGTTCACAGACATTATGTGACCAAGTGTCTTTAAGGTTTTGCTTTTCTTATTGCAGTTGGTTTTGGATGTGTTGGGCTTCTCTGCTGCTAGCTTGTCAGCTTTGACAAGATCACCAATTTTGGGACAGAAGGAGGTTATGCTTATTGTCGACAAATTCCTCTTGGAACAATTAAACCTAACAAAGGCTTCAATTTTAGAGATCAAGGTATTGGGTATTTGTATGATTGCTTCTAGTTAGTCTATTAGTTTTAACTTATTTTATTTTATATGAGGTTGTTATATCTGAAATGTTGTAATCATGGTTAAAAGTTCTCTTTCCCCCAGAAATCTAGATTACTTCTTTTCATTTATTACTCTCTACAGACATCATTGACATTTTTGTAGACTTTAACTTATAAAGAAATATTTGACCATGTATTTATACTGATATCATGTGAAAAATATATACCATCATCTCTTAGACTCATTTACCCACTCTCTCCCTCTGTTGTGTTCTTTTTTTGCTATGATCTTGGTCTAGTTAGGCTGTATTGATCGTTTTCTTTCAGCGACATAGGATGCATTGATTAGGCATTTGAATTCCACGTTTTCTGAGATTATCCATAGTTAGAATTTTATCGAGTGTGGCACACCAAGCAAAGAAAAGGACTTTGGACGGAATGGGGGTGCTCCAAAAGCGCTTGGCTGGAAAGGACGAAAGACTCTGCCCCAGGAGGCTATTGTAGAGAGATTTGACCGAGAATATCCCTTTTGGATCGTGATTCCACTACCTCTTGTCTTCTATGTTATCGTCAAGATGGACCCCATCCAACCGGTCCAACAAGGATGCGACCGAATCCACCTCCCAATCGTTAAATCTCCTTCTAATCCCCAAATCCCAAGAGATAGGCCCGTTCTCTCTAAGGGCCACCTCACTGATCAAGGCGCCTTTCCTACCGGACAAGGTATAAATGGATGGGAAAGATTCGGCTAGGGAAGAGTCCCCACACCAGATGTCTTCCCAGAATCTAACCCGATTCCCGTTCCCCACCTTGAATCTGCTTCCGTTCCTTATCTCGAGGCTCATCTTGGACATGCCTTTCCAAACACCGACTCCGTACGTGGTAGACGGCATAGTTCTGTCCCACCATGGTTCTTGGAGCCCTAATACGCCGAAATGATGCTTCTCCAGAGGCTCTCCCTCTCCTCCTCGAATCGCCAGTGCCACTTCCCAATCAGAGCTTTATTCATCAAGTGAGTACGACGAACTCCTAGGCCCCCTTCTTTCTTGGGTTTGCAAATACCTTCCCAGCTCACAAGATGGAACTTGTGACTATCTTCTCTGTCGTCCCAAAAGAAGTTCTTAACAAGTCTTTCAATCTTCTTGGCCACCCCCTTAGGAATCACGAACATCGACATGAAATAGATGGGCATACTAGTAAGGGTGCTCTTGACGAGAGTAAGTCTTCCTCCTTTGGAGAGGAGTCTCTTCTTCCACAATGCCAATCTCCTCTGGATACGTTCAATAACCGGATCCCATATTATCTTCGATCTGCTATGAGCTCCAAGCGGGAGACCGAGATATGTCGTTGGGAGCTTGCCTTTCTTGCAAGCCAGACAAATTGCAATCGCATCCAGACACTCCACCTCTCCTATTCCAAAGACTTCGCTTTTGGATAGGTTAATCCGCAGCCTTGAAACCACTTCAAAGCATCTCAGCACCCCCTTTAAGACCTGAGCTTGCTCAATAGATGCCTCCATAAAGAAAATCGTGTCATCTGCAAACTGCAGATGAGAGATGACGGGACTCTCCTCCCCCACTTTGAAACCATGCAACAACTCTTCGTCTACCGATTTGGATGCCAAACGACTCAATCCTTCCGCCACTATGAGAAAAAGGTATGGGGATAGAGGGTCCCCTTGACGAAGCCCCCTGGAGCTACTGAAAAAACCAGTCGGAGCCCCGTTGACCAGGATAGAAAACCTGGCTGTGGATATTCACGTACGAATCCATCTCCTCCATCTATCCCCAAAACCTAGACAGCCTAACATGTAATCAAGGAAAGACCAACTCACATGGTCGTAGGCCTTATCCATGTCCACTTTGCAAATGATGCCCGGGCTGCCCTTCTAATTCTGGAATCAATAACTTCATTGGCTATAAGAATACCATCCATAATCTGGCGACCTCTCACAAATGCCCCTTGAAAAGACAAAATGATATGATCCATCACCTCCCTCAATCTAGTGGCCAAGACTAGCTATGATCTTGTACATGTTCCCAATCAACCTAATGGGACGAAAATCCGCTAGCGATTCAGCTCCTTTTTTGGGAATCAACGTAATAAAAGTGGTATTGGCCCTCAAATCTAACCACGACTCCCTGTAAAATTCCTCCACAACTTTCATGAAATCATTGCCTACTATGGACCAACACGAGGAAAAGAACGCCAAGGGAAATCCATCAGGGCCTGGAGCTTTGTCTCCCCCCAGCGACTTTATGGCCTCCAACACTTCTCTTCAATCGGATTTTCTACCCACCTACTCTGGCTGACCTCAATCTGGTTGAAAGCTAGCCCATCTAATTTCGGTCTATCTACACATCTTCGGAGTACAGTTTAGAGTAGAAAGATACGACTGCATTTCTAATACTCTTTCCATCTTCAATTGGGGCTCCCTCCATTAATAAGTGGGAGATATTATTGATTCTCCTTCTAGCATTTGCAATGCCATGAAAGAACTTGAGGAAGGATTTGAATCGGGCAATACCATGATTCAAGGTATTGGCTTCAGGGGCCGTATTGGCAGGCGCCGATCAGGATCCGGATCGGCTAATATGTCCTGCAACCATGTGGTAAGGAATGAGACATTCTCAACCAGTTAAGAAATATTATAAAATTCATTAAAAAATCCATAAAAATTCAACAAAAAAGGGAAATTCATTATCTGTTACTTAAAAATATTTCTTAAAATCATTAAAATTCAGAAGAAATTGTAAGAAATAGAAAATATTTATATTTTATTTAATACCATATGTATATAACAAAAGACAATTGGTTAAAATAAATATATACTCAAAATATTCATATTTTCTATCTATATATATATATATATATATATATATTATATTCTTATTTTTCTTAAAACAGTTGAAAAATAACCAAGAAAGAGGATAGAATTCGAATCACGACACTAACAAGATTAGTAGCATGAATGATACGCAATGACACAAATCTTTAGATTTGCATTAGGTGTGTATGATTTTTTTTATAAAATAATAATACTATTATATTCTGATTTTTACGAAAAGTACAAAAAATTACCAAGAGCATAAAATTCAAATTATGACACCAACAAAATCAATTGCATGAAGGACGCAAACAGCTTTCGATTAGGTATATATGAATTTTTTAATAAAATAATATTATTTATTTTTACCAAAAGTACAAAAAATTAAAAAAAATGAAGAAAGGGCATAAAATTCGAATCATGACACTAACAAGATTAGTAGCATGAATGACACAATTCTACACATTTGCTTAGGTATCTATTAAAAGAAATTATAAAACATTATGTATGTTGATGTAGCAAGGGTTGTAGGATCAACAAACATAGCAATAGGAAGAAATCACAACACAATATAGGTTCAATACACGAGATCTAACTTGAAATACTTAAAGAGAGAAGCATACAACAACAAGGAAACAAGCACAAATCAACACGTAACAGCCCAGCTCGCAAGTGTTGATTGTGTTAGTACAGCAAGAAACCCTAGATAGGGTTTATGCAGGCTGTGTTTTCTACAAGAGGGAGAAAATAACTTCCTTCTAAAAACCTCCAGCAATCTCTACAGTTTTGACCCTTACATTAGTTTATACAGTAAGAGAAAACCTACTCATATGACTTACTTAAAAACTCGCAAAAGACTAAAATACCCCTATTACTAAAGTATGTTACTGTTTAAACATCCAGTATAGGAAAAGAGTCCCCGTTTTGCCCTGATCCTCACAGCACGAGATCTCCTTCCTTGATTACCCTCCGGTGGCCTTCTAGGTTATCATGCCCTATATCTCGTGGTGAAATTTCAGCACCAAATTCCACATTCTTATCACCCAGTGGCTCTTCTAAGCCTGCTGATTTTTCAGGACTGTGTTTTGGAATATGCCCTGCATCAATCTCCCCTGGTTGAAAGAAACTTGTTTCTGAGTTTAGAACATCACTTTCTTCAAGTGCTTCACCATGATAAGCTATTAAATCTGCAGTATTAAATGTATTTGACGTGCCTATGTACTCTGGTAACTCCAATTGATAAGCATTTTACTAAGCAGCTTCAATACTTTGAAGGGTCCTGCAGATTTGTCACTCAACTTGCCATACTTTCCCCCTGGAAATCTTTCCTTTTGTAAATACACCCATACTAATCTCTTACTCGAAATTTTTGAGGTCGACAATGTTGATTAGCGACTGCTTTGTGTGTACTGGTGGTATCCTCTATCTTCTCTCGAACCTGTTGATTATTTTCAACCAACTTCTCCACATCTGCACTCACTACTTCTGAAGTTGGTAAGGTTACCAGGTCCAAAAGTATACTCGGATTCTGTCCATATACAATACAAGGTGTTTTACCAGTAGCCTGATTCGTCACATTGTTATAAGCAAATTGTGCATGAGGTTGAGTGTTGTTCCGCTATTTCTTCTTACCTTTCACAATGGTCCGAAGTAAGTTTCCCAAATTCTATTTATCACTTTAGTTGGCCTATTAGTTTGGGGATGAAAGGAGTTGAATAGGTGAGTCTAGCGTTTGGTTCTAGGGTTTGAAAGAGAGAAGAAAGAGAGAAGTAAGAAGAGACAAGAGAGGAAAATGAGAGCATGTGATCTCACATGACTCCACACTTCTTATTTATATAAAAAAACATTTTATGGACAAGTATGCCCTTAAAATATAGATGGTCCCTTATAACAGAAAGGGTACACCCTAACAACACTCCCCCTCAAGTTGGTGCATGGATATCTATCATGCCCAACTTGCTAAGGCACCTGTACATCTGATGATTGGGAACTCCCTTAGTGAATACATCTACTACCTGCTCGTCAGTCTTTACAAAAGAAGTACAAACTGTTGTAATCTTGGATCGTAACCAGAATAAGAGATTAGGGTTAGAGATGGAAGAGAGGAGAGGAGAGGAGAAGAGAATTGGGGGAAGAGGAGAAATCGTGTAGAGCTTAGAATAGCCTACACGATTTCACCCAATATATATATTAAGTGAAGTTTTACCCCCTGTAGAATATAAGATATTACAAGTAGGTCCCTGACAACACTCCCCCTCAAGCTGGTGCGAAGATATCTATCATGCCCAGCTTGGATAACAGGTGCTCTAAGATCCCTTTAGTAACACCTTTAGTTAACACATCTGCAACTTGATCAGCAGTATGGACATACGGTGTGCAAATAAGTCCCTGACCAAGTTTCTCTTTGATGAAGTGACGGTCTACCTCAATGTGCTTTGTCCTGTCGTGTTGAACTGGATTATGAGCAATGCTGATGGCTGCTTTATTGTCACAATACAGTTGCATAGACCCTTTGACAGGATATCCGAGCTCACTGAGCATAGTCTTCAACCATAGAAGCTCACATACACCATGAGCCATAGAACGGTACTCTGCTTCGGCACTGGAGCGGGCGACAACTGGTTGCTTCTTGCTGCGCCAAGACACCAGATTACCTCCCACATACGTGCAGTACCCTGATGTGGAACGTCTGTCAGTGACTGAACCTGTCCAGTCAGCGTTTGTATAAGCTTCAACTCGCAGGTGTCCATTCTTACTAAACAGGAGACCCTTCCCTGGAGCCCCCTTAAGATAGCGTAACACTCGGTGTACTGCCTCAAGATGTGGAGAGCGAGGGGCATGCATGAACTGACTGATGACACTGACTGCGTATGCAATATCTGGTCGTGTCAGCGAAAGGTAGATGAGACGCCCAACAAGTCTCTGGAACTAGCCTGCATCAGCAATGGGATCCCCATCAACAGGATTCAACCGATGTTGCTGCTCTATAGGCGTATCGGCTAGTTTAGCTCCCAAGTTTCCTGACTCTCGAAGGAGATCAAGTACATACTTTCTCTGTGAGATAAACACACCCTGCTTTGACCTAGCAACCTCAATGCCCAGAAAGTATCTCAAGGTTCCCAGATCCTTGATTTCGAACTCTGTGCCGAGGTATTTTTTCAATCTACAAACCTCATCTGGGTCATCTCCTGTGACCACGATATCATCCACATATACAATAAGAGCAGTAAGACGACCTTGACTTCTCTTAATGAAGAGAGTGTGGTCCGCCTGACTCTGCGAGTAGCCAATCTTCTTGACTGCGGAACTGAACCTCTCGAACCAAGCCCTTGGCTTTCTTCAGTCTGCATACAAGTTCCTTACTCCCAGTTGGACTGAACCCCAGAGGACCTGTCATGTAGACCTCTTCCTCTAGATCACCATGGAGGAAGGCATTCTTGACATCCAACTGGTGGAGGGGCCAAGAAAAGTTTGCCGCGAGAGATAACAGAACTCGAACTGAGTTCATCTTGGCCACTGGAGCAAACGTCTCCTGA